>OX457079.1:37414986-38614986 GCA_949752815.1 Conops quadrifasciatus
GTACGATTTGGTGACGATGGTGACGATGGTGACACCAAAGAATAATAATAATAAAAAAAATCAAAACCGCACAAAAATTTTTGGTTTCCTTGGGTTTTTTTTTCTTTTTTTGGAAACAAGAGAAACCCTCGCCGAGAGAAATTCGATACTAATCGTGGTTTGGTTGCTATCAGTTGATGTTGCAGACACATTTTATGCCGGGAAAAGGGCTCCAGGGCGGTTGCAGCGAAGTTTAAGAGCCAGAAATTGTGGTTACTTGAACTTTTTTAATCAACAGAAAACCCTCAAAAACCTCAAAATCCACTTGTTTCTTTGTGGACGATGATGATGATGATGATGATGATGATGATGATGATGATGAAAAAGCAAATAAAAACTGTATGAAATTTTTGCACGATTATAATATAATTAATAGTAAATAATTAATTTATGCGAAATCATGAAAACATTTCTCCTTAAATTTCTTCTCACCGTCTGTCATTCCATCTCTTTGAAACCTTTTCTCGTCCCTGAAAAATTATGTATGTACGAGTACCTGTCACTGATTGCGTTTCGGTGATAATCGCATACAAAAACAAACCCAAAAAAAGGAAAAAATCGAAGCACTGAGTTCAACGACTCCAGTCTTGTCGTCGGTCGGTCATGATTCCTGGAATCGTATCAACAACAATGAAATGATAAACACTTCAGAGGCCTTTGAAAGTCTTTCATACCAGCACCGCAGCAGCGTAGCAGCCGCAGCAGCGACAGCACCGACAGCACCGACAGAAAAGAAAGCAACAAGTGTTCGTCGGCTCAAAGAATAAATTCGAAATAATTAAAAAAAGACTGATGAACCAAAGCAAAATCAAAAACAAATTAAAAGAAAAAACTTCAATCCTCATAAAGAATAATTTTTGCCGATTACGGTGTGCGCGGGTAGCAGCAAAGCAGCAGCAGCAGCAGCAGCGGCACCAGCAACAATCAGGCATAACCATCGAAGAATTGGGCTCGCAACGACGACCACGTGTGCATCGCTGCAGCCGTATTACGAGGCCCAAACTCATAAATGACCTTCCCGGAATTGTAAAGTTTGCTGCCTTCCTGATGACCAAGAGAAAAAATTCAAATAAACCTCAAGAATCCAAATCCAGAACAAAGAACGCATACTAATGAAAAGAGGTATCGAGGTATCGAGGTTCGAGGCGAGATCTCGGGATCCAGCGTGGCGCTGAAACCAGACACACAGACACAAAGACACACAGGTCTTTGGTAACCAGATACGCGCATGGATTTGGGCCTTTGGTTACGAGACGGGACGGGCCAGAGGGACGACGCATCGGCAAACAGATGGCCAAATAAACGACGGACGCGGTCAGAGCTACGAATCGCTGAACATTCATCGTAGAAATTCATGCATAGAAATTTCATTGAATGGAATCGTCAGTTTCGAGCAAGTTTTGAAATATGAAGAGCGCTTGAAGTGAACTTGAAGCAATGTCCCGGATCCAGTCAGTATCTATAGTAGGCGTCTAGTACTATACCAGACTGGTAAAGGCGTTTAGTATGAAAAGTAGTTTTTTCCACCGATTTTGAAATTTCATTAGAAAAAAATATCATTTTAAGGAACCAAAAATCCTTAAACTATTTCGAAATTTATATTTTCCAGTATTCATTTTCTTAGTCAGCCTCACTCTCTCTCTCTCTTTCTCTTCCAAATGATCCATGGGCATATTTTGCATATTTGCCCTTTTTCTCTACAGACCTCTCCAGTCCAACGGGCCGATCCATCCTGCTTAACGGCTCATTCAATAAACACCAATCCGATAAAGACCACCAGCGATGGTCACTTAAGAGTGGTTTTTTAATCTGAGAGTTCTTTCGACCATTATCGCTATCTTCTTCACGATGACGACGACGACGACGACGACGACGATTATTACGCGTCGTTTATCTCAAAAAGAGAAAAAGTGCCGTCGATACCGTCGATAGCGTTCGGTCATTCGGTCGTTCGGTCCGCTCTCCAGTATCAGCAGCTAAAGTGATGAGAGGCACCTACAGTATAATGGATTTAGGCATCATTAAATTGATTGGCATAATTCCGACGACTATAGCTCAGATATCGTATATTCGTTAATCTTTTGTTGTTGTTGTTGTTTGTGTTTTTTTGTTGTTGTTGTTGTGATATTTAAGATAAGTATCAGCAAAATATTTTTCATATCATTGGAATAAATTCGTGTCTCTCCGAGTGTGTTTCTCTTTTAAGTTTAACGTGTTAATTTCGATGCATTTAATTTTTTAATGATTTTTAAAAGTAACTGTGTACATTACCCCCCCCTCCTCCTCCTCTTTCTCTCCCTTTCTTTCCTTCAAGTCCATTTAGTCTTCTTAGAACATACGTAGTCACTTTTCACCAAATCGCCAAATCGTTTCCTATTAATTGTTCTTCGATGCCTCCCGCGTTTTCGTTAACTGATAAATTTTCCAATATTTTCCCACATTAACACTTGTCTCCATCCCATCTCTTCCAACCGCCCCGTCTCTTTCTTTCCGCTTATTTACAAATTTTACTTTGTCATCATTCAATACTGTTATCTCTTCTTGCTTAACTGGCGTTATTTTCCATGTTGTTGGTGTAGTCGATGTTGGTGTCCCTTTTCGCCAGTGTTTCCGAACGCATGTTCCGCGCACGTTTCACGGCGTCACTAGCGTGGAACATCAGCGTTCTAGTTTCAGATCATCCTCATAATACGAAATATTACAATTTTAATTAGAGAATTGATGAAAAAGGGATTTAATTTTGATGAAAGTGTTTCGCCAAAAACAACAAAACAAACACATGGCTGACAACAATTTTTCATCATAATCGGAAACGGCTGGGAACCACTGGAAGGGCCTTCATTAAATCATTGAGTAAATTATTACAAACGTTAGAGATGCCCTTTCGTTACACAAGCATCTCTAGACCTTATCATTTTTCATCACCACTTTAGTCGGCACAGGCACACACACACACACACACACACACACATCCCAGAAAAACCATCTTAAGTGGTACACATCAATACCAATATATCTGCCTGTGGCTACAATACGAGCAGCGAAGGATGGTTTCGGTATTGCCCGGTACGGTCAACGGCTTTATCAGTTGGGCCCATGTGTTGCTGTTGTTTGTTGTTGTTGTTGTTGTTTGTTGGTGATAGCAAAATGTAACAACTATCTGCACGTGTTCAAAGAATACGCGCACACAAGTCGTCCCGGAAAGAACAAGTTGTTTGTAGATAAAGTGATGACATTCTTGGAAATGATGCCTTTAACCTTTACCGCCGCTGAAGCGACGCGTCGGTGGTACTCCTCAATATCAGCATCCCAAATATTGGGTATTGGCGGTGCCGCCGACTAATTCCCCGAATTTACTTTAAAAACTGAGTCAAGATACAATATATGTATATTTGTGTGTGGAACAAGCTCAAGCAAGAATCTGAACTATGTAATAGATCTGGCAGAAGAATGAATTGAATTCTAGCGATGGCTGCGGCATAGAAGTAAGAATTACGTTACACCCGAGAAGGGTCATTTTGTGGAATTTTTCAGATCTCTCTTTCAACACAAATGTAATGACATTTGATTCTCACAAAAATCAAAATCAATCTTTGTGAATAGGTTTAAGGTATTTCATCATTTTAATACGATAAAAAGCGGCCGTCAAAAAAGGTCTTCGATATCTCAAAACCTCGTGGAAGAATCTAGAATTTGTTTAAACTTAAAAACTTAGGTACAGGAAATATATTGCAACATGTTTTTTTACATATACTTTATATTATTACACATGCCAAAAGTTCAAAAATTAACGTTTTTATTTCATTTAATTCATTACTTAATCATTCAAATAATAATTCAAATTAATTTAAAAATTTTCATAACTTTTTTTTACCTGTTTTTTAATTATTCTTTATTAAGTTCGTTGAAACGAAAAAATTTATTTAAAAATTCTCATTTTTCTCTTTATTTATTCTTTAATAAATAATATTCTGAAAGAATATTCATTTTTTTCTTGTTTTGTATGGAAACAGCTTAACCCTTGATGACTTTCATTAATTTTTCACTTAATTTAATTTGTCTATATTCAAAAAAAAAAACTTAATTGAACAAATTAAACTGAATTAAGTCTATTGAAATGACAATCAATCAAAACCTCATTCAAGCGTCAATTGACTTTCCATTAAACTTTCATAGGAGAAAATTAAACGAAGGTAACAAGAATTGAAATTGAAGCAAAAATAAGAAGAAGAAGAAGAAGAAGAAGGCGCAATAAATATGTACATACTTCCGCATTTCGGTTAAAACAAGCCTAAGAAAATTATAATGCAAGCACGCAACGGATTACAATTTCCAAAAAGAAAGAAAGAAAGAAAGACCCACATTATTTTTGATGAAAGAGTTTGTACTTTGAGCCCTCGGTTTTGCCCCAAAGCGTTCGTCAAAGTAATCATAAGTTAATCGCTCAATTCGACAATCAAAAATAAAGAAATAAAAATACTAAAATCGGGCATGTCAAGTGGCTCAGAGGTTGTGGTGGAGGGTGGTGGGTGGTTGATTGGAGGAACTAAAAGGATTTGAAAAGCGAGACCAAACTGAGTGCAAAGGTCGAAGCGGGCACAATGATGGGCAACATCAATCCCTAACGGTGTGTCTGATAAAGCAAAGTTGCAAGAACACGGGCCAAGGTCCTCACTCCGCCTATACATTGGCGTGAGGTAGAAGCAAAAGTCTAAACAACAATCACTGTCCATCTAAAGGTCAATCGGTAATTCGCTATTAGCTCAAGAAGACTGAAGACTTCAATTAACTTAAAGCCATGTTAAGGCGACTTTAAGCAACATCGAAGGCAACAAAGTTAATAACGATTAACGATTTCGAGGCATCTCGAGTCTCCGAACCAACCAACCACCGCCGTTTTAATAAGGTCAAAAGTTATCCGTTATCGGTTAAGTAACGGTATGCGGTTAAGCTCCTCTGGTTGTGTTTTTTTTTTTTTTGCCTCAGCAGCTTCTGCACATTTTGTCACTTCGTATCTATGTATGAGCCACAATAACAACGACAACAAAGTGTGGATGGGGCAGCAATAATTAGTCGTTGTTGTTGTCTGTTGCCAACAGGGAATAACAACGGCGGCAATCGGAAAACAACACAACAACGACATACTACGAGTTGATGTTGTTGGAAAAAAATAAGAAAAAAGAAACATGTGTGTGTGTGTGTGTGTGTGTTTAACTTTGAAATATGAATTATTATTGTTTTCCATTTTCAACATTTTCAGTTGTTAAAAAGTCAAATGATTGATTTTTATTTCAACTTTACGTTTCATTTTCCATCTTATTCATTTTAAATTAATTTAAATTTTTAGTACTTTAAGATTTAGTAGTTAAAACTTGAACTTAGTTTATAAGGTTCACGTTGTTTTAATTTATTTTTAGTACATACATTTTCCTTAAAATTGTTTGACTTTGACTTTAATAGTTTTGTGTTTAGTGTTATAATTACTTAAAAATCCTACAACAGTTTAGAATTTTTTCAAAAGGAATTTGTTCGAATTTTTTTTTTCGAAAGGAATTTTTTTTTTCGAATTTTTTCGTTATTCCCTGTTACTTTAATATTGCTTGAATTCTCCTTAAAAGATGATTACTATTTTTATTTTTTTATTATACGAGTACGAGTATTAATTGTAATAGTTTTTAATTTTTAGTACTTTAACTTTCGTTTAAAATCTTGTATCCAAGGATGAAAATCCTTAAAAATCCTACAACAGTTTAGAATTTTTTCAAAAGGAATTTTTTCGAATTTTTTTTTTTCGAAAGGAATTTTTTTTTTAGAATTTTTTCATTATTCCCTGTTACTTTAATATTGCTTGAATTCTCCTTAAAAGATGATTACAATTTTATTTTTTTATTTTACGAGTACGAGTATTAATTGTAATAGTTTTTAATTTTTAGTACTTTAACTTTCGTTTAAAATTTTGTACCCAAGGATGGAATCTATGTTTTTTATTTTATTTGGTGGTTTAGTACTTACTTTAATTTATTTTTGCACAGACTTTTTCGCTTTATTTGTACCGACCACATACTATTTTGCATGCTACGAAGTTCAATAGAATTTAATTTTAGTACCTTAATTTGTCTGCTTTCTCTAATTTTTAGTACTTTAATTTTTTCGCTTATTTCTTTCCAATTTATAACATCTGTAGTTAACTTAGTTTTATTTATGAGTATAATCATATTAGTACAGAATACTAAAGCTTTTATTATTCGCTTTTCAGGGCTTTAAGTGTTGTTAGGTTCAAAACACACACACACAAACACATTCACCCACACACATACTGATTGGCAAACACTTTTTGCAATTCATAAGCATGGATTAAAGCCACAATAACTTGTTTTGCAACAAACTCGGCCAAACTCTTAGCCATCCTTTCCCCAGCGACCTCCAGCCACCGCAGCCGACTTCCTGAACTGCATCAGCATCTTGGCCGCCATCAGTTGCTGGCAACGAGTGCCTGGCAACATGTTCGGCGACATGTTTTGTTGTTTGTTGCTCATTCGTATTGTATATCTTACGAGTATTTATGGTGGATTGAATTGTTCAGGGCAAAAGGTCAGCCGAACGAGTCAGTTGGTCGGTTGGTTGGTAAGTTGGCTGGACCAACAGCTGTTAGAGGAAAGCTACAGCTTAAACACAGGCAGACAGAGGCTGCTGTGATACACATTTCCCTCCCTTACGCCTCCCGCAGCCACACAAACGATCCATTCGACTGCTGCTATGCGGCCAATCGACAATGAATAAGCCATCGTTTTGTCTATTGCCGGTTAATAAGCAGCTTTGGTTGGACGGTCGTACGTTTCTCGGCCGTTTCGCCGACGTCTCTGGCCGGAGCTCGGCAGCAATCAGATTGTTGTTACTTTAAGCTGTCGTTGCAACTAATTGCACTCGTATATACCGCTAATGAGCCTTAAGTTACCGCTCAGTGACGCTCAGGTGTGAGAAAAAGCCCCACACAAAACTTCTGGTTGGAAAGAAAGATTTGACGACTGAACTGGTTGGTCGGTTGGTTGGTTGGTTGGTCGGTTGGTTGGTTGGTCGGTTGGTTGGTTGGTTGGTCGGTCGGTTGGTCGATTGGTTAGATGTTAGATTACTTCTGTAAATGTTTGTGGGTTAGTTTTTTTTGATTATTTCCATTATGTAAGTGCTCTTTAGTTAGTTTGTTTGCTTGTTCGCTGTCGGTTGTTTGTCTCTTGGTTGCGTGCGCGATGTTTGATTTACGACTTGTTTTATTAAGGATTTCTAACCTCAAATTTTGGGTTTTAAGAAGCTGTCACGTACTATAAACTTGTATAGAGTTCTGGAGACCCAAGTTTGGTCTTTGTAAGGTAAGATTTTCTAAAAAATTGTAAGGTCAATTCAATTTATTTACATTCAGTACTACCCTAAGTACATCAAGGCTTAGTCCTTTCTAGTAAAAGGCCAAGTGAAAAACCGAAAAGCTTATAAACACATCAGTGGACAATGATCTTTATGGAAAATACAAATAGTTAAAATATCAATGAAACAAGTTGAATTCATACATCTTCCTACGATACATTCAGTTCTCTGGCTGGTTTTCTCTCGATGGTTTTCGGTGTGTCCATTTTGTCAAGTGTGTACGAGTACGTTAGTAGCAACGTTTGACTGTTCCAATATCTATATTCGCCCACAGGAATTATCTTTAAGTGGAGAAAAAAGAGTTTGATGATACTGGCAACGAATTTCTATACTGAAAACCTCACCTCGATTACCAGATCGCGTTTTAGTCTGGCGAATTTCGTAGACTTTACATATTGCTGGACGTTACTGCTCCCTCGGTCGTATTCCAGTGTAACGCCTGCGTAATGTATCGTTGCAGTGCTTCTGATAACGTGGTTGCCGTTGAGAAGATATTCGTTCTGATCGTCGACCAAAGCAATATGACACTTATAATGATCAGCGCGTTTTGTGATAAGAATATTGGAAGCACCTGAAATGGCATGATATATGCGAAATTCGATGGAGCAAATTAGCCTTCTTCGGTATTCATAAGACTATAATACGAATATTCACTCCAAAACGCTATTAAATAATTCACTGACTTATCCTCCGATCAAAATGATGCTACATATCGAAAAAGCTGGGAAGTGTAATATTCTACTACTGACAAAATGAAGTCTCAAATATATCGAGCGACCCACCAACCAACTTACCTCCCGGTATGGTAGCGACGTAGCCGTAATCGGATTCGGGCTGCATTTTAAGACCCGAAACGTAAAAACTGTGGGTATATTCCTTACAAGTATCGTTTCTACCGCCACAAATGCCACATTTATCTGTCACAAAGAAAGTGGGGGGGAGAGAGAAAGGGAAGGGCAGTCAAAATTATAAAAAGTTACGTCTTTCAGACTTAGGGGGCTATATCGTACACCCCGACAGAACAGTTCTTTCTGTGTCTGCTTTGCAGATTTTCAAATTTGTTCTGGTTTACCAGCAAAATCTATTACAAATTTTGAAATCAGCAAACCAGACACAGGAAGAACTGTTCTGTCGGGGTGTACGATATAGCCCCCTTATTCATAGTCAAGTACTTTAAATCGCTCTTACCAAACTTTGCAGTCGAGTGCAGTTTATTGTCACAACCAGCCCGGCGGCAGTTACCATTGACACACTTGTTGAAGCTATCAATTGAGCAAGGGGTGCCGTCTATAACCGACTCGGGGAACTGATGGTCGAACCTAATCCTGTTGTCTTCGTGGTAGCAGTGCAATTGGCATTTGTTAGTCCTCTTCTCTACAGAACAGAAAGATACAGAGAATGGTTTAGGCTGTATTTATTAATTAATGTTCTTGTCTTATGTACCTGCTGCCTTGAAGTATATCGGCATCCATTTGGCCGAACGATAATCGATGCCCCTAATGGCGATATACTGCCCGTTCTTATTAGAGCACTGCTGAGCGCGTGGATCCAAAGACCCCGGCGGGCAGTTTTGCGTGTTGCACGACAGATACCGCTTTCCTTGTCCCTTACAATATCTGCCATTTAACGGCACGGGGTTGTTACACTCTCGTCTGGACACTTGCACTCCGCCACCGCATGTTAGACTGCACGGCGTGAACTCACTCCAGGGACCCCAACCGCCATGTACCACGCGACGTGGAGAGCGAGGCACACATGCACCCTTTTGACACCAGAAGCCACTTTCGTTGCATGGTGTACCATCTGCCATGGGCACCGAAGTGTTTCGACAATTCGAGTTTTCGTCTGTGCACCAAAGCTTCCTGCATATATCCCCGTCGCCACAGGACTGTCCTTTGTTCCAGCCGCCGTGTATGAGTTGGCACTGACGCTGCCAGGAATAAATTTCACCCGGTAGCTTGTTATTGTGATTCCTGAAGTACGTCGGTGGTCCAGTATTCCTAAGACACCGTGCCTTACGTCTTCTGTGGAGCAAAAAGGAGATAATGGCATCAGCGCAGAGTACCACAAAGTATTTACACTCCGATGTTCAAAAACACTGCGATCCTTACTAGATAATACATATATAATATTCTGCTTTGAATTGAACTCTTATACTTAAAGACTTACTCCAGAAATTGAGAAAGATAGTGACGGGAACAGTTCGACCAGGACCAGTAACTCATAGCTTCGTTCAGTTTATGCGTCATAATGTGTAGCATATCATAACTTTTATTGTACCCGGCGCAGTCAGCTTCATCATCGTGAGGTATACCGAGACTGTGAGAAGAGTAAAGTGTCACAGGGATCAAGTGATTAAAAGGCATGTTGGCTACAAGGAATCCCAATCCACTCCTTACATATGTCCCAGTTCATGAGCAATCGTGATCGCTGCTCCCAAGCCATCGTCCTTTATTAGAGAGCACGATTTGCGCTTGCAAGCGGACGCTAATTCGGAAAAACCCAAATAGTCATAATCTTTTTTAGCGCCGACCAATACATCTCTGGCAAATGAAAATTATAACACGTAATCTATTTCCATAACAAACTTCTTTTCTCACCTTGTGATCAGCAGGGCGGTGTCATAGGGGTAACCCAGTGATGATATATGGTTGCAAAAATTTCTAATTTTTTTATAACTCCAAGAGGCTGCAAGGGAAAAGGAGGCAGAGGAGGGGGAAAAGTGTGTAAATCCTAAAAAGGAATCCATATCCGACCTAATTGTGGCGAACTTACAGTTTCGAAATGCGTGTAGTTCTTTATCTTGCAGTACTATAATATTGGTCACTGAAACTGAAATTGAGTTTCCGATACTGGCATCCACGAATAAATCCGAAACCATTGAGAACAAAGTCAATATATACGACTTAAGGTCATCTTTGTGAAATTCGACCATGGTGCCATCCACAGCTACCATCACCTCCACCGTGAACCTATACAGCTTCTTGGCTTGACGTTTGTGGCGCAACTTATCATAATTATTGGTGAGATATCTCTTCGATACGTGGAGTAAATCGTCATCGTTAAGGTTAAAGTCGTCATTCAGGATCACTTTGTTTATATCGTTAGAGTAGTTTTCAGTATCATCTGAAGACGGTAAAGAATTTAGATTATGGTCTTAAACACTGACTTGTATATTCAGAGTTTAGATTGGACTCACCTTCGGCAACCGTCAAATCGTCAAGTGGCGTGGGCGTCATTATCGATGAATACTTTATTCCATTCCCGATCGGCAGGCGCATCAGGATTAGAATCATTGTTGTGACAAAGAGCAATAAATTCTGATTCCAGTGTGTTGACATGTTGCTACATTTGTTTTTGTAAAGCCACCACTTATAATCTTCCTTATAACGCAAACTAAGCGGAAAAATCAACATTATTATATAGAGAAGAAAATATATAATCTACTTAATCCGTCGAATTCAAATAACTTTTAAATATTTCGTACGTATTTGGCGTTTACCTTCTTAGGAAACCAAAAGTATAATAATAACCTAAAACCTACCCGAAAAAGGTTTAACTTGTACAAAATTAAATTTATGTCTCTTTGTAACACACTTCAAAGAATTACTGAATTTTCAACAATCTTGAACGGAATTATATCCACTTTAGTAGACCTTCGACGATAGAAAGGCTTCGATATAACGGAGCTATCGTCGATGAGTTGTTGTTGTATTTCAAACAACTATGAAAATAATAGTTATGAGTTCTGTGCTTGAAACAAAACCAAAAAACCTTGAACAATTCTCACGTTTCTTAAATTAAGCAAATAATTAAATTTAAAAATTTTCTTATTTGTGGCAATGAAAACGGGAAAAAATGAAATATTACCTTTTATGGTCCACATTTTCACTTTTGTTTAGTTTGAAGTTACGTACTCAAAACTCTCTAGTACGTATTATTAATTCTTTTGAAATGTCTGATCTCTTGGTTTAAAAATTTGTAATGTAAACATTAAAAAACACACTTGATGTTACCTTCGGAATTTCTCGTAGTTTATCATGTCCCAATTTGGGCAATCAACAATTTTACTACAGACAAGGCCGTCTTGGGAGCATTATGGGCCCCAGGCAAATTGGTATGCTGGGGCCGTTTCGCAACAACCAGAAATTAACTCTAATTGGTCCATACGTGGTCTTAAAGCTATTAAATGAGGCCGTTCCACTGAAATAATAATAATAAGACTCAGCAGCGCCCACAAACCGGATTATCCGGGCCCAAAAGATGACTTTTTATAACATAGTTAGGCCGACAAATCAGTTTCTGTCTCCGGATTGTTGTTCCCTGAAATTTGCATCTTCGTCTTCTTTCCTCTCCTTCCGGCAGGAGGTTCCTGCAATGGTGGAAGTCTTTCAATATTAACTTTGAAGCCGTGTTGGCTCCTTGGTTTCCTTCGGTCGCATTTGCTGTAATTTTTCGGCCCAAAATGCATAATTTTTGCAGGGAGGTCTGTGTCAAAGAAGTTAATCCATAGCGTCAAAACGCATTGAATTCATTATTAATGAAATACATTTAATTCGAAAGCTTTCGTTTTCGTAAGTCTATGGCAGAACTACTAGAGCTGTCTTGACTAAAACCATTGGCGCATATATAAAGTCATATTAAAAGTGCACTTTAGTGTGGAAAAAGTATACTTTAACCATAAGTCCATCCTATCCTATTTATAGTAATGGCTTCTGACTTCGCAATCAAAATCGGATTCGATTCAATCAGGAGACTTGGGATTATTTGAGCTCTCCTTATACTGTCCTCTGAAACACCAACAACAAAGGACGGCATCATTTAGAAACAATTAGATAATCATTATTTATCTGGTGTAATCAAACCAGACTGATCTAATTTTCTAAGAAATATCTTTTAAGGAATAAATAAATAATAAATAAATAATAAATAGTTAAATTGAACTTTTGCACAAGTCATTTCCTTTATTGTTTTACTCGCAACTTTAAAAAAAAAAATACTAACGAAAAACAAAATTCTACCCTGCAAACATTTTCAATCGCCGACAATTAAAAAGCGACTCGTCACAGCAATAATTGGCAACCGGTAACTGTTGCTGTCTGATAGCTTTCTTATGGCCCGTTGCATGTAGCTGTTCTCTTGCCAGCAACATATCGAATCTCTGTCTTGTTGCTTAAAAATTGTATGGCGATAAGAGATGGCAAGAACTGTCGGCTACATAGAGGGTCCTTTAACAAGAGGTATGATTTTAAATTTCGCGCCATTTTTTAATTTTCAACTTTAAACTGGCATTGTGAGGTAATTTGAGAAGCAAAAATCAGAGGGTCTTTAGGTATCGATCGCTACACATTCGCGCAATAAATTGAAATAGTAAAAAATCATCATCAATTTAAAATGGCACTTCTTGTAGAAAGACCCATTATTTTCAAAATCACGGAAAAACTATTGCCGTGGCAATAAGAAAGCTAGCTCGTCATAATATCGTCATATTTTTCAGACAGCAATGATTGCCTCACGAGATAGAGGTATGACGAGTGGCTTTCTTATAGTCCGCGATTGAAAATGTTTGCAGGCCATTAACTAATAAGATTATATACATATATATGTAAGTAATTTAAACTAATATAATCGTCATTAATAAATTGTACACATAATTGGATTTCTTCCAATTGGCCAAGTCTCAGCAGCGAGTTGTCTCAGCAGGGTTTAATGTTGCAAACTCGTTTAGTGACCTCCACATTTTTGAGGTTACAAACTATGTCACTAACACGATTTCCATCGAGGACGCACATTCGTTTTCGCGTTTGATAACCAGCACCGCAGGATTTCGAGCACTATGAGTTCATTGGGAACGAAAATGAGAGACACAAGAAGTAGATTAATTTTTTTTTAAATCAGTCCCGCTTACAGCACTCCATTCGGTATAAGTCCAACATCCTTCGCGGCACTCTTTAGAAGGAAGCAATCGACCGAATTTTGACAAACAGTGGCCCAAGTCAACTGGTTCTCTTTTATAACGGCCAGTAATTAATGTCTTGATACAGATGTAGGTTATATTACGCTCTCCCACATTTCCGCAGGCCGCTAAGCATTCCGTACTGCCAGATACTTGTAATCTACAAAAACAAAAAAATGCATCGTATCTCAAAAACGTATTATTCAAACGACACTCTTTGACCAGCAACCACTTACGAGAGCCTGCATTCCATGTTACACGGTTTTGATATGCTGGACGGTTTCTTGTTCACATCACAGAACATTCGCGCCACCTCCAACCCATTTGTTGTGCTTACACAGACTGGCTCTTCATGCAAGTTGCCTTCGCAGATCGAATCACAACCCTTCCACTGCTGCATTCTCCAGCGATACAAGTATCTTCCGCTCCTTGCCTCAATGTCACTCGGCTCATCCATTTGGTTCAATGTATACGAATAATTTAGTAGCACAGTATCGTTGTTCCAATTTCGGTAGTCAGTAATGAAAGGATAAGTCTGCAAATTGAAAACAGAGTTCGGCAACTCAGTGGGCTCAAAGAATTTCGCTACCAATTTAACCACCTTGATCACTAAAGCGCGTTTTAGTTTAAACGACGGCGTAGACTTTACATACTCAGGGTTAGGGGCGACGTTGAGGTAATGCAATATGACCCCTGCGTAATGTATATCTTCAACCGCTGAGAAAGAATGATGGCCATTAAGAATATAGTTATTTTCATCGTCAACCAAAGCGATATGACTTCCAGAGGAATTAGTGTTAATTGTTGTGATAAGAATATTGGAAGCACCTGAAATGAAATGATAAAAAATTAAGTTAAAATTAAAAACTAATAAGTATATTCACCTTCGTCAATATTCATGGCGGTATAAAGTTATTACAATTGAGCAATTTTAAGAGGTTTATAAATTGAAAAGATAGGAATGAAAAACTAAAAATAGGAGATTTCGAATGCGTAGACTATCCTAAAGAAGCCACTGCTGACTTTTCTCGAAAATCCTCGAAAACAAAGACATAAATACGACTGTAAAAACATCACGTTTGTGGTGAGAAAGGCAGACGAAAGACAGACCGTTGCCAAATTCACAAAATTCGTTGCGAAAATCTTCAGGTGTCCTCGCGAAGACGAGATACCAGAAAGCCAAATTCATTCTTCCCAATAATGTATAGGCCGATATCTCGGATGAGCGAGTCAATTCAAATATCTCAGGCGGAAACCGGAGGTTATTAAAAACGTTAGGCTCTCCCAAATTTAACTAACTAATATCGAATTTTTTGTCGATATTTTCTTCTCAAAAGACTGGCTGGGTGTTTACAAGCAAACACTACTAAACTACTACTACTTACTAAAGGTAAATAGTACATACATACATGTACAATCAAATACATCAATGACTATCTTGTAACCACGATAAAGCGTCGTACCAAATTATTCTTCTATCTACTTGATCCTTCCATTTTTCCAAAAAATCCTATATATTTAGGATTTGCTAAAAATCAGAAAAGCAAGAAGAAGGAAAAAGGAAAAAGGCAAAACAACAACTACAACCAGAAAACAAACAAACGAATTTAACGGACACACATACGAAAATAGTTTATATAAAAGTCACATTTATATAAAAGTTACGATTTAAACCTTTAATTTTCATCACTCAACGCGATAATTCACAACCGGTTTATGATCAGGAATGTTCTTAATGAACATTTCGGCGCTCCTAAAGCAGCCTGCGCTCAGGTCAGTGGAGTACATATACTAAAACAAGCACAGGTTCATTGGGATACTATTCATTTAATGGTACCTCATACTTTTAACTTAAAATTAAATACTATTAATTTATTGGTACATCTTACTTTTGCTTCAAAATGAGATACTATTAATTTAATGGTACAAAACCAGTATTAATATAATAGTTCAGAAACTATAATTTTAAGCGGCCATCTGTCGCTAGGCACTCGGCCTGTATTGAATTTTGTACTTTTAGTTGTGAGCAACTTTCTGTTGCGGGCATTTGCCCTGTATAAAAACCGTATTAGAATAAGCATAAGCCTTGCATAAATACCTTGCAAGTGACCTTTTGTCGCCGGTCATTCGGCCTGCATTGAATCTTGTACTTTTAATTGTGAACAACCTTCTGTTGCGGGCACTTGCCCTATATTAGAATTGTATTTACAGTATGGAAAATCAACAATATACCGTCCGAGATGAGATACCGAGAGGTATTCAGTGAACTGATCGACGAAATCGTCGATCGTGCGCAATTCGGCAGCGGTAACAACTGTGGGCAAAAACTCAGAGGGTTGCGAGATCCAGCTGAGATGAACAACTCTTGGGAACTTGGGAAGAACAACTCGTTACAATCTCTCGTAATTCTTAGGAAGATTGCTCAAAGATCTTGCGAATATTTTTATTATGGTTTTATACCCTACACCAAAAGGGTTCTTTGTTATCTGAATATTTTTGCTCAAAATTACTTCTTGAGTCGATTTAGCCCTATCCGTCCGTCTGTCTGTCTGTCCGTCTACGGAAATCACGATTTCATGTTCTCAAAATCGCAACCGTTATAAAATTATGCCCTGGGTCGTGGGTCACCTAACCTGAGGTTTGACTACTGATTGATCGACCGACCCACCAAAAACTTACCTGTCGGAATAGTAGCGACGTAGTGGTATCCAGATTCGGGCTCCATTTTATAGAATTCCGAAACGGAAAAAGCACCGCTATAATCCACGCAGGTTTTGTTTCTGCCTCCACAAACCCCACATTTATCTGTAACACAAAGAGAAAGAGAGAGAAAGATTATTAAAAAATTTATGATTTTTAAAATTATAAAAATTAATTTATGACTTCCAGACTTTTATTAGTCTAGCCGATACCTTCCGTATGACTAAGCAATGATGGACAATCACTCTTACCCAATTTCGCTGCTGAGTTAAGTTTATTGTCGCACCCTGCCGGTTTGCAGTTACCGTTGACACACTTGTCAAAGCTATCAACTGAGCAAGCAGTGCCGTCTGGAACTATCTCTTGGAACCTGTAATGGGTATTATTGCCTTCGCGGTGGCAGTGCAAAAGGCACTGATAATCAGGATCTTCTGCAAAACAAAAAGACAAAAATATTATAAAATGTTCTAATCAAAGCAATTCTCTTGTATTTACCTCCTACTCTGAAATATTTCGGCTTCCATATCGCAGAACGATAATCGATGATGTCCTTAAAGCCGACATCCTGCCCGTCCTTAGTAGAACACAGTTGTTCACGCGGTTCCAACGAGCCCGGCGGGCAGCTTTGCCTGTTGCAGGAACGGTACCGCTTCCTCTTTCCCTTACAATATTTGCCATTTACCGGCACTGGGCTGTTACATTCTCGTTCGGACTCTTGTACTCCTCCACCGCATGTTAAACTGCACGGCTTGAACTTATTCCAGGGACCCCAACCGCCATCTACCACACGACGTCGAACGCGAGGTACGCATCTACCTTTTTGACACCAAAAGAAATTTTCGTTGCATGGTGTACCATCTGCCACAGGCTTTGTATTGGAGCGACATCCGTGCGAGTTTTCTGTTTTGCAGTAGAGCTCTTTGCATTCATCTTTGTGCGGACAGAATTCTGGAAGGTTCCCGGGTATAAGCTGGCACTGGTGCTCTCGCGAATAAATTTCTCCTGGGAGTGTATTATTCCAAATTTGGAGGTACCGCGTTGGCATCGTATGTTTAAGGCACGATACGCTATCTCTTCTATGAAATAAAGAGGAGTTAAGAGATTGGTTAAGGTTAAGAGATTGAGAAGAAGAATCCTTATTGACTTCAAAACCTTAAAGCTATAGCACAAAATAATAATATTCGTATATTCAAAAACAATGCGATCCTTAGAGGAAATAGGAAAATAGTTTTGAAATTAAAACTCAAAGACTTACTCCAGCAATCGAGAAATATGGTCACGAGAACAATTCGACCAGGACCAGAAATGTGTATGGAGATCTAATGCAGAGGACATAATATGCGGCATAGTGTGCCTCTCGCAGGGTTCTTCATCATCATGAGGCATATTTAGACTAAGAAAAGTGTAGAGAACCCATTTAAAAGATCAACTGAATAAGGAGGATGTTGGTTAGCGCGGGCTATAAACGATTCCTTACATATGTCCCAATTCATGAGCAATCGTGAATGCTGCGCCCAAGCCATTGTCCTGTACTATCGAGCAGGAACTGCGCTGGCAAACGGAACCTATACTATCGGAAAAACCCAGACCCTGGCATGGTGGCTCTTGTTCATTGTGGCAAACTTCATCTCTATTAAAAAAAATTAATTGCAAAATTAATTAATTAACAAAAAAATTAACAAGTTATCTATTATCATATCAATCTTTTTCTTCACCTTGTGATCAGCATGGCGGTATCATAGTGGTAACCCCATTTTGATATACGATTGCAAAAAATATCCATTTTGGTCACAATCGAAGAAGCTACAAGAGGGAAAGAGAAAATACATGTTACAATTATACAAAGAAAAGAGTTTTCATCACAAAAGATCGCTTCAACCCATAAGCGGAGGACCTACCATTTCGAATTGCGGACACGTCATCAGACCCCAGAAACAGAATATCGACGACTGAGATGGAAATTGAGTTTCCGATGCTGGCATCCGAGAATAAATCCGAAACGGTCGAGAACAAAGTCAATATATACGCCTGAACACTATCCCGGTGAAATTTTACCATGGTGTCATCCACAGCTACCAACACCTCCACCGTAAACATGCTCTTATACTGCTTCTTGACTTGACGTTTGTAGCGCAACTTATCATAATTATTGGTGAGATATCTCTTCGATACGTGGAGTAAATCGTCATCGTTAAGGTTAAAGTCGTCATTCAGGATCACTTTGTTTATATCGTTAGAGTAATTTTCAGTATCATCTGAAGACGGTAAAGAATTTAGATTATGGTCTTAAACACTGACTTGTATATTCAGAGTTTAGATTGGACTCACCTTCAGCAACCGTCAAATCGTCAAGTGGCGTGGGCGTCATTATCGATGAATACTTTATTCCATTCCCGATCGGCAGATGCATCAGGATTAGAACCGTTGTTGTTACAAAGAGCAACAAATTCTGATTGCAGTGTTTTGACATTTTGTTACATTTGTTTTTGTAAATCCGCCACGCACACACTTTCTTTAAAATAACAAACGGAACAACTGTCCGTTTTACAAATGTCCACATCAAAAATTTTAATGTTTTGATCTTAAACTATTAGCACTAAAATTTTCAGTATTGATAGAATAGTATTCAATTTAAATAATGATAAAACAGTGCTGGATCCAACATTTGTCTGAAAATCTGCTAACTAACGATTCTTTTGTGGTTGAGATTAACACTGATCACCGAAAAACCCAACTTGCACTCTTTCTTTCAAAATTTCTGTAAAAGTTCTTCTCAAACCATTATACGATCCTCAAACGAAAATCACACAGAAGTTCCTTATCAGGAAAAATCACCAGATTACCTTTTGGGCACCAGTTACTTTACCTTTTCTACCGTTTTGAGTCCAGATTGTTGAAGGTTTTTCCGATCTGAAGCAGGATTTGTTGCTTTTCAAGAAACAAGCGACGACTATATTACGACTGAGATATTGCAAAGCTGGAAAGTTACAAGTTGCAAAGCTACTAAAAGCTTTAGAAAGCTTTCTTAACCTTTAATGGGACCCTAACATAGTCCCAGTTGGTTGTCGTTTCAATTTAACCAACTATGTAAATAATAGTCACATATGTTCACATTATTTGACCACATTTATTTGACCACATATTCACTTTTCTTTATTGTGAGAATAAAATTTTGTCTATGTGGTATTAATTGTTTAGAAATGTCTGGTTTTATGGTTTAAAAATTTGTAATGTAAACATTAAGAAAACACAACTGACGTTACCTTTTAAGTTTCTAGACTTTATCATGCCCAAATTTGGGCAATGAACAATTAAACTGAAAATTTAGTGTTTTTGAACTTCAGACAAGGCCGTCTTAATAGCATATGAGCCCCCAGGCTGGCACTATTCCGCAACTAACAGAAATAAAATCTAAATGGTCGATACGTGTACGTGTACAACGACATTGAAGGGACCAGCAAATGCGGTCGTTATATCCGGATGTCGCTGTATCATGTCGCGGCACATAAAATACGTAAAATGAATATAAAGACAAAAAAAGAACAACTATGACATTTATATGTACATATATGTATATATTGTATATGTACCCATATCAACCCACGATTAAGTGCAATTAAAGTTTTCTGTTCCGTAGTGATTTGCAAATTCGTTGGCCTTTAGCTGGATATGGGTCCATTTATTGGAACACTAAAACTGCGTTGATGATTAAACCATTTCAATAAAGCCTTCTCCATTTGTTGATAGTTGGAAGATCGAACGTGTTTAACACTCAATGAAGTTTCCTTAAAAATTGGTTTTATTTTATCGCGATTCCTCCAAAGTGTAGAAATTTTCGAGTGGCTCGCACCGAACTCCTTTGCAAGGTCTGCGTTGCACTTAACGCCATTAAGTCTCCGGACGATATGCGATTTCTCTTTAATACTGATATTCTTTTTCTTTGAGACATTGCCAAATTAATGCGCTTTTTAAATTATAAAACCAAAACAATATTCATTGGCGTACCCAGGGTTTTGATGTGGGGAGGGCAAGTCTGACAAAAAATTTGATTATTTCAAATTATTGGTCATTAAAATGGAATTTCCATAGGAATTAACAATAATTTAACACAAATACATATATTTAATATGAAATTTTCTTTAAGCATACATATGATAACTTGATATCATCATACTTTAATCATATGTTATCATTAACATCAAACTCTAGCAATGCCTTAAACAAATTTAACCAATCAACAATTTTTTTTTACCAATCATTAATATAGTTGACCGTCTTTACTCTAGATCTAGACTTTCAGTATGTACACTACATCCAATTTAAATAAGATTCAGCTTTCTTTTGTTTTTGCAAATTTGCTCAACACTTTTTTGATGTAATTTTTTTCCTTGAAAATGACATTTTTTAAGTTAAACGACATGTGAGAGAATCGTTCTTGAAGCATTGTGCTTCTAAGCCACGATTTCATCCGCCTCTTAGCAGAAAAAATTCGCTTACAGCTGACGGAGCTCCTTGAAAATGTTTATATAAATTAGGGCAATACTGTTTCCTTATGTGTTTTCTCTAACTTTCAACATTCATTTCAACATTTTTCAAATGAATAATGTTTTTCATAATCATCGCTTCAGCGTCCAAGGCTGATGTATTAATTCTTAAGAATTTTTATAATTACTGATAAAATCCTCTCTCTGATAAATCAAATATTAAAATGAATTTGATATTCTCCTAGTGCGACTCGCACATACACACAAACTCATAAAGTAGATAGGCTTCTGACACTTTCGAAATTGTTCAAAGTACGTAAAAAATACCTCCGACTAATCAGACCTTTAAGCTTCCTTTGTTGTATAATAATTTTAAATCGTGTTTTTTCTGTGGATGGTCAAACAGGTTAACTGGGGTGGGCAGGGCCCACCCATGCTCCTACCTGGCTACGCCAATGACAATATTGCTAGATATTCTTACAATCTCTCAATACACCAAAGATTTGACTGCGTACCCGAAAATAATATCTTATTATGATAAGCATGCAAAACGTAATATGTAACGAGAGTTCTTGACGGTATTATCAACTGAAAAAACCAACTGAAGCAAATGGAGTTAATATCCACTATATAAACAAAATGTTTGCAAAATATGGACGTAATGTCGAATATTTTGTTATATTTCGTTATATAGTTTTTATAACCGGTTACTAAAAGCATGCATTTCTATGGGAGCTGAGACGGGACCTTCAAATGTGGACGCAATACACGATACGTCGCTTTAACCCTCTAATGCCTAGCTCCGCATGTGCCCTAACCCTTTAAAACTTTCGAGAATATCAAAGGAAGATGTTAGTAATTTAATGGAATGGGTTTCATCTGATGATGAAGATGAAGATTCATCTGGCGATAAAAGCGAAATAGATTTCGATGATGACGATAGCGTTGAAGACCCTGCATATACATATATGGCCCTAAAGACGATTTAGCCATTGACACTATGCTCACCTCCTCAGATATTCTTACTAGTGCAGATGTCTCTGGTGCTTAACGTGGGTGCCTGCCGTGGTGTGCCATCACACTGGAGTCGGATTAAGCGCCGACCACCGCCCCAATCAGTAAAACAAATGGGAATCAAGATACACAGAGTGCACATGCAGAACATATGCACTCCATGCACCCATCTCCCATCCATTCAACCAACAGGTGCCAATTTTAAGTCATACATAAAGGGCATGACTTGCCCTTTGGTTGAGGGTCGAGGCCTATCTAATACCTCTGCCGTTCTATGGGTCACGGCACCCGGTTGCAATGCAACTCCACATCGAGCCAGGCTCTCCCCGCGTACGTTTGGGTTTTAACCACAGCCACCACGACACTCCCACAAGGGGGCCTACCTCATGTCAGCTCGGATATAATCCGGGGGCTACTGACATCCCGTGGTACCAGAAAAGAAGCCTCTGGTCAGACCTCGTAGTCAAAACTACTACGAGTTGAGCTCCTTTATAGCTCCGGACTGGTTACCGTTACGAAAAAAGTACGATAGGAGATTGGAACAAACGTGTAAGCAGGGCCTAGTAGGGGCAGCCCCTTTTACACGTGATGGAGGCAGTCTGAAGTTCGCGCACATGGTCACGAAATTCCTCACTGCAGGGAGCGAGGCCAATCCCAACCTCTTCCGCTCAATCGGGGAGCGGCACCCAAGGTTCAAGGCAAAAGCCCAATCGTACCCCCAACAAAAACCCAAAGGTCTATAATGCCGAGGTGGAGCGTTGAGACCTACTCCAGTTCTCCTCGGCACCCGTGGTACCGGAAAGCCTCCGGTCAGACTTCGTAACCAAAGTTACTACCAGTGAGTCCATGTACTCGAGGACTGGTGACCCCAGGTATCACCGGCAGTGCAGCAAAATGAGGCATACTTGGCGCAACTTAGCTACAGCCGACGAATACACAAACACGCGCAGCACGCATACGACAGCAACATCCATACAACCATTTATTCCAATACACGCATTCACCAAGAACGGCAACGATAACATTCATACAGCCATATATTCCCAGGCACACACGCAGTCACCTAGAACACCAAGAACACTCTCACAAACACATCAAGAAGCACACACCATACAGAAACGCTCAAACTCACAGAAACTTCCACACTAGACACCAAGGGCACACAATGACCACACGCATACATAAAACACACACAGGAATATCCAGCTAAACTCTCCTAGCGCGACGTTCAATAAACACACGACGGGCGTACCTGTCAGCACACCGCACACACTCTTCAGTGGAGAGCATTTCACTGACATTCCAACCCCCGTCAGACCATCTGATCCCCATAGCCGCCCTGTCCCTAAAGTCAGAGTACAGTGAACATTCGCAGAGCACATGTTTCCAGTCTTCAACAGATGCACCACAGTCGCAAGACTCACTAGGCCAAAGGTTCCTTTTATGCAAGAAAGCATTAAAGGACCCATGACCCGTGAGGAAGAAACCGAGGTGCATGCTGAAGCGGAAACATGGCTGAAAAACAACGAAGTTTACATCACTGATGTACTCATATGTCACTCTTCCATTCACAGTACTGTCCCATCTAGATTGCCATCTAGATGTGACGCATTCAAACAAGCGCCCTTTGCGCTCACTTACACTCATGCTCCCCACCTCCTGATTCACTAACCAGCCATTCAGCAACGGTAATCCCCTCTTTACCCTGTAGGATGCGCTACAACGTAGCACCTCCAGGTCCAGAGGGGCCACACCCAACAAAACTTGCATGGCCTCGGTAGAGACCGTGCGTCACACAGGCAGACACGCAAGCAAAAGCAGTCGTTGGCAAGTGAGTATCTTGCGATACCCCACAGCAGACGTGACCACCTCGCCCTATACAGAGGACCCATAAGTTGCACAGGCAAGAAATAGGCCACCATATACTAGTGCAATACAAATTAGTTTAAATATCAGCATTATTACAGATTTTGAAATCTGTGATTGCTTGATCAAATCTCCACCTTAAAGATTATCTCCGCCGCCATCCCGCACAAACAAAAAACGGCACAACTTTTTCTATTATGTATTCTACTCGTAAAATTTAAAAAAAAATTACTATTGAAAAACAAAATTCTATCAAATAATAAGATTGTATGCATAATTGAATTTATTATAGATAGTTGAAATTAATAAACTGTACAAATAATTTGGTTTCTCCTAATAGGCCAATTGGGCACCGCCGATTTGTCTTAGCAACGATTAATGTTGCAGGCCCGCTCAGTGACCTCCACATTTTTGAGGTTACAAACTGAGTCACTAACACGATTTCCATCGAGGACGCACATTCGTTTTCGCGTTTGATAACCAGCACCACAGGATTCTGAGCACTACAAGTACATTGACAAGGAGAATGAAAGGCACAAGAAGTGGGCTAAATTTTTCAAAAATCAGTCTCACTTACAGCACTCCATTCGGTATAAGTCCAGCATCCTTCGCGGCACTTTATACTGGTGGGACGGTTCTGTCGACCGAATTCGGACCAACAATGTTCCAAGTCAACAGCTTCCTTTTTAGACCTGTCATCGATTAATGTCTTTACACAGCTATAGGTTATGTTACGCGTTCCCAAATTGCCACACGCCGCTGAGCATTCCGTACTTCTAGATTCTAGTCTGCAGAAACAAAAATCGCATCAAAAACGTAACGACACCCTTTGACCAGCAACCGCTTACGAGAGACTGCATTCTATGTTACACAGTTTTGTAATGTTGGACGGTTTTATATTCATATCGCAGAACTCTGACGCAACCTCCACCCCATTTGTAGTGTTTGCACACACCGGTTCTTCATGCGAGATGCCTTGACAGATCGAATCACAGTCGCTCCACTCACGCATCTGCCAATGATATATTTCGTTTCTTGGCTTGATGCAATTCAATATGTCCATCTTGTCGATTGTATACGAATACTTTAGTAGCAAGATATCATTGCTCCAACCCTTGTATGTAGCGCTAAATGGAAAAGTCTGCAAATTGAAAATGCAGTTTCGCAACTCAGTGGGTAAATAATGCCGTTAACGAATTAACCACCTTGATCACTAAAGCGCGTTTTAGCTTAAACGATGGCGTAGACTTTAAATACTCAGGGTTAGGCGCGGGGTTGAGGTAGTTCAACAGGACCCCTGCGTAGGATATATTTGCCATCGTTTTGATAACTGCGTTGTCGTTGAGAACGTAATTATTCTGATCGTCGACCAAAGCGATAAAGCTTCCGACTGGGCTAGCGTATCTTTCTGTTGTGATCAAAATATTGGAAGCACCTCAAATGAAATGATAATAAATTCAATTACCGAAATAAATTCATCAAAAATTATAAACTGAAAATAGAAAACTTCGAATGCGTGCACCATCCTGACAAAGCCACTATGGACTTTACTGGAAAAAGCTCATTCTTCTTTTCTGTTTTTAAAATGGGATGTAAACGCGAATAGTTTATTTCTTAATATTGATTTTTTTGTTCGATATTTTCTTCGCAGTAACATGGATGATATTCCAACATGATTTTTTAATACTTTTTGCTACCATTAAATACCTTTTTGCTGCCATTTTAGACTTCTTAATACTTATTGAATATAAATAAGAGCAATGTTATTTCTGACATTTGCTAGCGATACGATGCAAACGCCGACTTGTTTCTGTTTCGTACATTAGGAATACATTTTTCTGCCTTTTCAGTGTCAACGTACTCCAAAGACTCCTACCTATTTATATTTGAACCATTAACGTCTCAGTAGTATCCAACGCACACGTTTTCAATTTCATTTGCCAATATAATCAAAAGTTCTTGTTTTATGGGGCAATCACTTTGTGTATACTATCTTCATTATTCTATCTCTTAGATTCGCAACATTTCGTAAAATTATATAGTTTTCTTTAAATTAATAATTTTCTACAAAAACGAACGAAATGAAGTTTTTATAATACCGAAGCCAAATTAGTTTTGAAGACCAAGTGGAAGCCAATGGATACAATTGATTTCCAAGCACTTTTTGCCTAAATTTGATGTCAATATAAAAGGTAACGTGGATTTCAGAGAATATTGGGATTCGGTAATCCAATACAGGTTGAAAAAGGAAAGAACTGACTACGCGCCATACTAGGACTATGCAGGATTTCATGGATTCATAACATCAATTCAAGATCAATAACCATGAGATAACAAACCACTGACAAAAAAAAGAACCGTTGTCATATTTGTTCATGATATTTTTTCATGGTATTTATTATATAAATAAATCCAAAATATAAATAAATTT
This sequence comes from Conops quadrifasciatus, assembly GCA_949752815.1. Classification (NCBI taxonomy): domain Eukaryota; kingdom Metazoa; phylum Arthropoda; class Insecta; order Diptera; family Conopidae; genus Conops; species Conops quadrifasciatus. Next base: position 37,440,893 of record OX457079.1, read on the forward strand.
AAATTCATTTCATAATCAGCAGTAAAAGTGAGTACGCGTATACGAGTAACACACATACTGAAAAATTGTATTTTTTTATCAATACTTTTACAGGATTTTCAACGAAGTGTCCAATGGATACTACTGGGAGGTTATATTTCAGTTTTTCTGCGGGTTTTAGAGTTAAATATATTTTCCGTAAGCTTTATAAAATCTTTAATTTTGACGCTGAAATATACAATTATGGCTAAAATTTTAGTTTTACTGTTGTGCATTTAATTATATAAATTTGTATACACTTTCTTCTGAATATGATTGAAATGAGGTATTCGTTTCAGATTTCAGACATAATATTTTTTTGTTGGCTAGCACGACAACTCTGTTTCTTGTGTCCCCAGTAAAGTCCATTTGCGTCGAGTGACACCAGTGCCCCATAAGTCCACAGTTCAATTTGTCGTTGATTGACAAACAACAATTCCTGTCGCACTCGGGACATATGTCCCCTGTCTAAACAGCCACTGAGAAGACTGTTTGGGTAAGACTGTTTGGGTACATACTAAACTAAATATTACATAAAAGTGCAATCAATTACATCAATGACTATCTTTCGTAATTCTTGGGAAGATTTCTCAAAGATCTTACGAATATTTTGTCTTTACAATTTGATCTTTACTTTAAAATTTAAAGCGATTTGAGCAATTTTTAGATGTGTTAAAAATGGTATGGTATAGATTTTTTTTATTTTGTGATGAAATCGTGGAGCATCAGTGCATAGATTAGCTATCATCGAGATATCAATCGTACAATTTAAAAAAAAAAATTTTATCGTTTATATGACATAATTCTATTATCGATTCACGGGAAAATAGTGTTTATTTAATTTCATAACATGTACATATGCTTATTAATGAATTTTGATAACTTACATGCAGTCGATTCTCTCTCATAGAATTATTAGTAATTAACACTAACATTAACAAAATAATATTAATAATTTTCCCAAAATCGCAACCGTTATTAAGATAATGCCCTGGGTCGTTGATCCCTTTAACCGAGATGTGAATATTGATCGACCTACTCACCCACCAATAGCTTACCTTTCGGTATTGTAGCGACGTAGTGGTATCGAGATTCGGGCTGCATTTTATAGAGATCCGAAACGTAAAATAGACCGCTATAATCCACGCAGGTTTCGTTTCTGCCTCCACAAACCCCACATTTATCTGAAACACAGAGAGAAAGAGAGAAAGATTATTAAAAAAGTTATGATTGTTAAAATTATAAAAATTAATTTATGACTTCCAGACTTTTATTAGTCTAGCCGATACCTTTCACATGACTAAGCAATGATGGACAATCACTCTTACCCAATTTCGCTGCCGAGTTGAGTTTATTGTCGCACCCTGCCGGTTTGCAGTTACCGTTGACACACTTGTCAAAGCTATCAACTGAGCAAGCAGTGCCGTCTGGAACTATCTCTTGGAACCTGTAATGGGTATTATTGCCTTCGCGGTGGCAGTGCAAAAGGCACTGATAATCAGAATCTTCTACAGAACAAAAAGACAAAAAATAGTACAAAATGTTCTAATCAAAGTAATTCTTTTGTATTTACCTCCTACTCTGAAATATTTCGGCATCCATTTCGCTGAACGATAATCGATGATGTCCTCAATGCCGACATCCTGCCCGTTCTTTTTAGAACACAGTAGCTCGCGCGGTTCCAACGAGCCCACCGGGCAGCTCTGCATGTTGCAGGAACGGTACCGCTTCCTCTCTCCCGCACAATATCTGCCATTTACCGGCATTGGGTTGTTACACTCTCGTTTGGACTCTTGCACTCCGCCACCGCATGTTAGACTGCACGGCGTGAACTCACTCCAGGGACCCCAATCGCCATGTACTACGGGACGTGTAATGCGAGATACGCACTTACCCTTTTGACACCAGAAATTATTTTCGTTGCATGGTGTACCATCTGCCACGGGCATTGCAATGGAATGACATCCGAGCAAATTTTCCATTTCGCAATAGAGCTCTTTGCATTCATCTTTCTGGGGACAAAATGCTGGAAGGTTCCCGGGTGGCTGGCACTGTTGCGCACGTGAATAGATTTCACCAGGAAGGCTTTCATTCAAATTTCTGAAGTACATATTCGAAGGCTTCGTTTCTTTAAGGCACAATACGCTTTCACTTCTATAGAAAAAAAACTTAAGGATTAGATAAAAGTTTAAGAGATATAGAAGAGAAATCTTAATGACTTGACAACTTTTAACCTTTAGATATTCATACTCATATGATCCTTCATACTACTGTGATCCTTATAAGAGAAGCGTATTGAAATTGAAAATCAAAAACTTACTCCAGGAATCGAGAAATATGGTCACGAGAACAAATTGACCAGGACCAGAAATTTACATCGACAGTTAATACAGAGGACATAAGGTGCGCCTTAGCTTTAGGTATATGGTACCTCTCGCAGGGTTCCTCATCATCGTGAGGCATATTGAGACTGAGAAAAGTGTAGAGAAAACATTTAGTTAGCGCGGGCTATAAACGATTCCTTACATATGTCCCAATTCATGAGCAATCGTGAATGCTGCGCCCAAACCAATGTCCTGTACTATCGAGCAGGAACTGCGTTTACAAACGGAACCTATACTATCGGAAAAACCCAGAACCGGACATGGTGTTTCTTGTTCATTGTGGCAAACTTCATCTCTAGTAAGCAAAAAAAATTAATAAGTAATCTATTATCATAACAATCTTTTTCTTCACCTTGTGATCAGCATGGCGGTATCATAGTGGTAACCCCATTTTGATATACGATTGCAAAAAATATGCATTTTGGTCACACTTGAAGAGGCTACAAGAGGGAAAGAGAAAATACATGCTACAATTATACAAAGAAAATAATTTTCATTACAAAAGATCGCTTCAACCCATAAGCGGAGGGCTCCGGGAAATAACGCCCAAATGAAATAAGGCCCAATTTTTTTTTTTTTTATATGAAGATTTGAAATCGTCAAATTTGGGCGTTATTTCATCTTTTTGGGCTTTATAATAAAAATTAAAAATGAAATAAGGCCCACTGTGGGCTTTATTTCATTTTGTTGTGGGCTTTATTTCATTTTTCTCTAAAAATTCTAAAATTTCTGAAAATGAAATAACGCCCAAAATTACGGCGTCGACTGAACTTTAATGTGGATATGCAGAACTTTAATGCATGCAGAAAGACCCAGAATAGAGGAAGAATTTTGAACAAGGAGATGGTTTTGTTGGCTGAGGGTTTTAATCCCTGCCACGGCCGAAGGCCGGAATGCAGAAGGACACTTTGCCTGCGCAGAAGGACCCTGGATAGAGGAAGACTTTTCAACAAGGAGATGGTTTTGTTGGCCGACGGTTTGAATCCCTGCCTTCCTTCCTTCCTTTCTTCCTTCCTTCCTTGCTTCTGCATGCCGGCCTTCGGCCGTGGCAGGGATTAAAACCCTCAGCCAACAAAACCATCTCCTTGTTGAAAAGTCTTTCTCTATCCAGGGTCCTTCTGCGCATGCAAAGTGTCCTTCTGCATGCCGGCCTTCGGCCGTGGCAGGGATTAAAACCCTCAGCCAACAAAACCATCTCCTTGTTGAAAAGTCTTCCTCTATCCAGGGTCCTTCTGCGCAGGCAAAGTGTCCTTCTGCGCAGGCAAAGTGTCCTTCTTCATGCCGGCCTTCGGCCGTGGCAGGGATTAAAACCCGCAGCCAAGAAAACCATCTCCTTGCTGAATAGTATTAGTATATTAACCCGTCCAATAAGTCCAACAGCTGCTTCGTAGCTAACGCATTTCAGCATTTATCGCAAAATTGGGCCTTATTTCATTTTTTTATGAAATAACGCCCAATTTGGCAAAATGAAATAAGGCCCGCATTGGGCCTCATTTCATTTGGGCGTTATTTCCCGGACCCTAAGCGGAGGACCTACCATTTTGAATTGCGGACACGTCAACGGACCTCAGCAAGAGAATATCGACTACTGAGATGGAAATTGAGGTTCCGATGCTGGCATCCGAGAATATATCCGAAACGACCGAGAATAAATTCATTATATACGACTTGAATGTACTCTTGTGGAATTCGACCATGGTGTTATCCACAGCTACCAACACCTCCACCGTAAACATGCTCTTATACTGCATCTTGACTTGACGTTTGTATCGCAACTTATCATAATTATTGGTGAGATATCTCTTCGATATGTAGCGTAAATCATCATCGTTAAGCTTAAAGTCGTCATTCAGGGTCACATTGTTCATATCTTCAAAGTCATTTTCAATACCATATGAAGACGGTAAGTAATTTAAATTATGGTCTTAAACACTTACTTGTATATTCAGAGTTTAGATTGGACTCACCTTCGGCAACCGTCAAATCGTCAAGTGCCATGGGTGTCATTATCGATGAAGAGCTTATTCCATTCCCGATCGGCAGGCGCATCAGGATTAGAACCGTTGTTTTTACAAAGAGCAACAAATTCTGATTGCAGTGTTTTGACATTTTGTTACATTTGTTTTTGCAAATCTGCCACACAAGCTTTCTTTAAAAAGAACAAACGAAACAAATAACATTAAAAGGGAAAATAGTTAATCTAGCAAACTGTACAACTTGTGGCCTTTTAAATTACACGGTATGCTTTTCCTTTTGCTCGCTAGGGCTAACAATTTTTGGCCCAAAGTTTTTGATTCAATTTTTAAATTTTTATCAAAAACGTTAATGTTTTATCTTAAACTATTACCACTGAAATTTTTCAGTATTGACCTGAATCAAATCTGAAGATCTGCTAACTAACGATTCTTCCGTGGTTGGGAATAACACGGATCACCGAAAAAGCCAACTTGTACTCTTTCTTCCAAAATTTCTGTAGAAGTTCTTCTCAAACCATTATACGATCCTCAAACGAAAATCACACAAAAGTTCCTTATCAGGAAAAATCACCAGATTACCTTTTGGGCACCAGTCTTTACCTTTTCTACCGTTTTGAGTCCAGATTGTTGAAGGTTTTTCCGATCTGAAGCAGGATTTGCTGCTTTTCAAGAAACAAGCGACGACTATATTACGACTGAGATATTGCAAAGCGGAAAAGTTACAAGTTGCAAAGCTACTAAAAGCTTTAAAAAGCTTTCTTAACCTTTAATGGGACCCTAACATAGTCCCAGTTGGTTGTCGTTTCAATTTAACCAACTATGTAAATAATAGTCACATTTGTTCACATTATTTGACCACATATTCACACTTATTTGACCACATATTCACTTTTCTTTATTGTGAGAATAAAATTTTGTCTATGTGGTATTAATTGTTTAGAAATGTCTGATTTTATGGTTTAAAAATTTGTAATGTAAACATTGAGAAAACACAACTGACGTTACCTTTTAAATTTCTAGACTTTATCATGCCCAAATTTGGGCAATGAACAATTAAACTGAAAATTTAGTGTTTTTGAACTTCAGACAAGGCCGTCTTAATAGCATATGAGCCCCCAGGCTGGCACTATTCCGCAACTAACAGAAATAAAATCTAAATGGTCGATACGTGTACGTGTACAACGACATTGAAGGGACCAGCAAATGCAGTCGTTATATCCGGATGTCGCTGTATCATGTCGCGGTACATAAAATACGTAAAATGAATATAAAGACAAAAAAAGGAACAACTATGACATTTATATGTACATATATGTATATATTGTACATGTACCCATATCAACCCACGATTAAGTGCAATTAAAGTTTTCTGTTCCGTAGTGATTTGCAAATTCGTTGGCCTTTAGCTGGATATGGGTCCATTTATTGGAGCACTAAAACTGCGTTGATGATTAAACCATTTCAATAAAGCCTTCTCCATTTGTTGATAGTTGGAGGATCGAACGTGTTTAACACTCAGTGAAGTTTCCTTAAAAATTGGTTTTATTTTATCGCGATTCCTCCAAAGTGTAGAAATTTTGGACTGGCTCGCACCGAACTCCTTTGCAAGGTCTGCGTTGCACTTAACGCCATTAAGTCTCCGGACGATATGCGATTTCTCTTTAATACTGATATTCTTTTTCTTTGAGACATTGCCAAATTAATGCGCTTTTTAAATTATAAAACCAAAACAATATTCATTGGCGTACCCAGGGTTTTGATGTGGGGAGGGCAAGTCTGACAAAAAATTTGATTATTTCAAATTATTGGTCATTAAAATGGAATTTCCATAGGAATTAACAATAATTTAACACAAATACATATATTTAATATGAAATTTTCTTTAAGCATACATATGATAACTTGATATCATCATACTTTAATCATATGTTATCATTAACATCAAACTCTAGCAATGCCTTAAACAAATTTAACCAATCAACAATTTTTTTTTACCAATCATTAATATAGTTGACCGTCTTTACTCTAGATCTAGACTTACAGTATGTACACTACATCCAATTTAAATAAGATTCAGCTTTCTTTTGTTTTTGCAAATTTGCTCAACACTTTTTTGATGTAATTTTTTTCCTTGAAAATGACATTGTTTAAGTTAAACGACATGTGAGAGAATCGTTCTTGAAGCATTGTGCTTCTAAGCCACGATTTTATCCGCCTCTTAGCAGAAAAAATTCGCTTACAGCTGACGGAGCTCCTTGAAAATGTTTATATAAATTAGGGCAATACTGTTTCCTTATGTGTTTTCTCTAACTTTCAACATTCATTTCAACATTTTTCAAATGAATAATGTTTTTCATAATCATCGCTTCAGCGTCCAAGGCTGATGTATTAATTCTTAAGAATTTTTATAATTACTGATAAAATCCTCTCTCTGATAAATCAAATATTAAAATGAATTTGATATTCTCCTAGTGCGACTCGCACATACACACAAACTCATAAAGTAGATAGGCTTCTGACACTTTCGAAGTTGTTCAAAGTACGTAAAAAATACCTCCGACTAATCAGACCTTTAAGCTTCCTTTGTTGTATAATAATTTTAAATCGTGTTTTTTCTGTGGATGGTCAAACAGGTTAACTGGGGTGGGCAGGGCCCACCCATGCTCCTACCTGGCTACGCCAATGACAATATTGCTAGATATTCTTACAATCTCTCAATACACCAAAGATTTGACTGCGTACCCGAAAATAATATCTTATTATGATAAGCATGCAAAACGTAATATGTAACGAGAGTTCTTGACGGTATTATCAACTGAAAAAACCAACTGAAGCAAATGGAGTTAATATCCACTATATAAACAAAATGTTTGCAAAATATGGACGTAATGTCGAATATTTTGTTATATTTCGTTATATAGTTTTTATAATCGGTTACTAAAAGCATGCATTTCTATGGAAGCTGAGACGGGACCTTCAAATGTGGACGCAATACACGATACGTCGCTTTAACCCTCTTATGCCTAGCTCCGCATGTGCCCTAACCCTTTAAAACTTTCGAGAATATCAAAGGAAGATGTTAGTAATTTAATGGAATGGGTTTCATCTGATGATGAAGATGAAGATTCGTCGGGCGATAAAAGCGAAATAGATTTCGATGAAGACGATAGCGTTGAAGACCCTGCATATACATATATGGCCCTAAAGACGATTTAGCCATTGACACTATGCTTAACTCCTCAGATATTCTTACTAGTGCAATACAAATTAGTTTAAATATCAGCATTATTACAGATTTTGAAAGATTATCTCCGCCGCCATCCCGCACAAACAAAAAACGGCAAAACTTTTTCTATTATGTATTCTACTCGTAAAATTTAAAAAAAAATTACTATTGAAAAACAAAATTCTATGAAATAATAAGATTGTATGCATAATTGAAATTATTATAGATGGTTGAAATTAATAAACTGTACAAATAATTTGGTTTGTCCTAATAGGCCAATTGGGCACCACCGATTTGTCTTAGCAACGATTAATGTTGCAGGCCCGCTCAGTGACCTCCACATTTTTGAGGTTACAAACTGAGTCACTAACACGATTTCCATCGAGGACGCACATTCGTTTTCGCGTTTGATAACCAGCACCACAGGATTCTGAGCACTACAAGTACATTGACAAGGAGAATGAAAGGCACAAGAAGTGGACTAAATTTTTCAAAAATCAGTCTCACTTACAGCACTCCATTCGGTATAAGTCCAGCATCCTTCGCGGCACTTTATACTGGTGGGACGGTTCTGTCGACCGAATTCGGACCAACAATGTTCCAAGTCAACAGCTTCCTTTTTAGACCTGTCATCGATTAATGTCTTTACACAGCTATAGGTTATGTTACGCGTTCCCAAATTGCCACACGCCGCTGAGCATTCCGTACTTCTAGATTCTAGTCTGCAGAAACAAAAATCGCATCAAAAACGTAACGACACCCTTTGACCAGCAACCGCTTACGAGAGACTGCATTCTATGTTACACAGTTTTGTAATGTTGGACGGTTTTATATTCATATCGCAGAACTCTGACGCAACCTCCACCCCATTTGTAGTGTTTGCACACACCGGTTCTTCATGCGAGATGCCTTGACAGATCGAATCACAGTCGCTCCACTCACTCATCTGCCAACGATATATTTCGTTTCTTGGCTCGATGCAATTCAATATGTCCATCTTGTTAATTGTATACGAATACTTTAGCAGCAAGATATCATTGCTCCAATCCTTGTATGTAGCGCTAAATGGAAAAGCCTACAAGTTGAAAATAGAGTTTGGCAACTCAGTGGGTAAATAATGCTGTTAACGAATAAACCACCTTGATCACTAAAGCGCGTTTTAGCTTAAACGATGGCATAGACTTTAAATACTCAGGGTTAGGCGCGGGGTTGACGTAGTTCAACAGGACCCCTGCGTAGGATATATTTGCCATCGTTTTGATAACTTCGTTGCCGTTGAGAACGTAATTATTCTGATCGTCGACCAAAGCGATAAAGCTTCCGACTGGGCTAGCATACCTTTCTGTTGTGATCAAAATATTGGAAGCACCTGAAATGAAATGAAATGATAATAATATATAATTCGTTTATCGAAGCTTCGAATGCGTGCACCATCCTGACAAAGCCACTGTTGACTTTACTCGAAAAAGCTCATTCTTCTTTTCTGTTTTTAAAATGGGTTGTAAACGCGAATAGTTTATTTCTTAATATCGATTTTTTTGTTCGATATTTTCTTCTTAGGTGCTATTTAGATAGGAGACATATGTCCCCAGTTTGGGGACATTCACTTGGGAACTATTCATCGTTCATATCCCCGAAAGTGTTTAGAGAGGTGTCCACATTCGATTGTGGTCGCAGTAACATGGATGATTTTCTAACATGATTTTTTAATACTTTTTGCTACCATTAAATATCTTTTTGCTGCCATTTTAGACTTCTTAATACTTATAATAAATAAGAGCAATGTTATTTCTGACATTTGCTAGCGGTACGATGCAAACGCCGCCTTGTTTCTGTTTCGTACATTAGGAATACATTTTTCTGCATTTTCAGTGTCAACGTACTCCAAAGACTCCTACCTATTTATATGTATTTGAACCATTAACGTCTCAGTAGTATCCACGCACACGTTTTCAAATTCATTTGCCAATATAATCAAAAGTTCTTGTTTTATGAATTTATTTCGGTATTTAATACCGAAATGAGAAATCCCGAAAATCACGAAATAAAATTTGAAATTAATGAAAAAATTACATTTAAGTCACAATTTTTTCCAAAGCCTTTTTTTTACAATGGCAGAAAAGCAAAGTTGTAATATCGAGAGAATTTTGTTGTCTGAAGGTTGTAATCTACAATATGCAAAAAACTTCACATGACCGTGAGGATTCTGCTGATTGAGGATTATGATCGCTGCCGCGGCCGAAGGCCGCCAATACGGAAAAAACCTGTATGCAAAAAACTTCACATGATCGTAAGGTCTCTGCTGATTGAGGGTTATGATCCCTGCCGCAGCCGAAGGCTGCCAATACGCGGAAAAACCTGTATGCAAAAAACCTCACATTACCGAGAGGGTCTGCTAAAATTTTTTCAATAATGTTTTTTTTTAATAATAATTTTAGAGAAGTAAAATAAGAGTAATTTTTTACTATTTTTTTAGAATTGGAAATTTTCCATGCCTATATCTCCTAAACTATAAAAGATATCCGAATAATATAGGTACCGTTGTAAAGGTATTCTAATTCTAATAAAGGTATTTCTAATATCTTTCGTTGGCATTTTTGGATACAGGCCGCGTATATGAAAAAACTTCACCTTATCCAGAGAATTTTGTTGTCTGAGGGTTATAATCCCTGCCACGCATCAAGACTTTTCATGCGAAAATACTTTGCATTATCGAGAGAATTTGGTTGTGTGAGTCCTCTCCACTGAATCCCTGCCACGGCCGGAGGCCGCCACGCATCAAGACTTTTTATGCGAAAATACTTTTCATTATCGAGAGAATTTTGTTGTCTGAGGGTTATAATCCCTGCCACGGCCGAAGGCCGCCACCCATTAGGACTTTTCATGCAAAAATATTAAACATTATCGAGAGAATTTTGTTGTCTGAGGGTTGTAATCCCTGCCACGTCCGAAGGCCCTAACCCATTAGGACTTTTCATGCGAAAATACTTTACATTATCGAGAGACTTTTGTTGTCTAAAGGTTATAATACCTGCCACGGCCGAAGGCCGCCAACCATTAGGACTTTTAATGCAAAAATATTTAACATTATCGAGAGAATTTTGTTGTCTGAGGGTTGTAATCCTTGCCACGGCCGAAGGCTGCCACGCATCAAGACCTTTTGTGCGAAAATACTTTTCATTATCGAGAGAATTTTGTTGTCTGAGGGTTGTAATCCCTGCCACGCCGAAAGCCGCCAGGGATCAAGACTTTTCATGCGAAAATATTTTGCATTATCGAGACAATTTTGTTGTTTGAGGGTTATAATCCCTGCCACGGCCGAAGTCCGTCACGCATTAAGACATCGCCGAAACTGGTTTTTCTCCAAACCAAAATTGACAAGGGATGACGGAAATTCGTTCCAACACTCATCATTATCCAACCCTGTCGGAAAGGTAAACGAATATCAAGAAACGCATTAACTTTTAATGCGGAAATACTTTGCATTATCGAGAGAATTTTGTTGTCTGAGGGTTAAGATCCGTACCTCCTGATAGTGGCTAAATTGAACTTTGCTAGTGGTTTTAAAATGTTAAAGAGGGTGGAGAATACCGAAAAACTAGTTTTGTAATTTCAGGATTTTGTTTTTTCAGGATTTTGTCGTTTCGGGATTTTGTCGTTCCGGATTTTGTCGTTCGGGATTTTGTCGTTCCGGATTATGTCGTTCGGGATTTTGTCTTTCGGGATTTCGTTACCAACCCATTTTATCAATACTTTTACAGAATTTTTAACGAAGTGTCCAATGGATACTACTTGGAGGTTATATTACAGTTTTTCTGCGGGTATTAGGGTTAAATAAATATGCCGTAAGCTTTATAAAATCTTTAATTTTGACGCTGAAATATGCAATTTTGGCAAAAACTTTGGTGTTACTGTTGTGCATTTAATTATAAAAATTTGTATACACTTTCTTCTGAATATGATTGAAATGAGGTATTCGTTTCAGATTTCAGACATAATATTTTTTTGTTGGCTAGCACGACAACTCTGTTTCTTGTGTCCCCAGTAAAGTCCATTTGCGTCGAGTGACACCAGTGCCCCATAAGTCCACAGTTCAATTTGTCGTTGATTGACATACAACAATTCCTGTCGCACTCGGGACATATGTCCCCTGTCTAAACAGCCACTGAGAAGACTGTTTGGGTTGGTAACGAAATCCCGAAAGACAAAATCCCGAACGACAAAATCCCGAACGACAAAATCCCGAACGACAAAATCCCGAAACGACAAAATCCCGAAATTACAAAACTAGTTTTTCGGTATTCTCCATCTTCTTGAACATTTTAAAACCACTAGCAAACTTCAAATTAGCCACTAAATTTATTTAAAAAAAAAAAATTACAAAAATTTTAGCAGAGCCGTCTCGGTAATATGAGGTTTTTTGCATACAGGTTTTCCGCGTTTTGGCAGCCTTCGGCTGCGGCAGGGATCATAACCCTCAATCAGCAGAATCCTCACGGTCATGTGAAGTTTTTTGCATACAGGTTTTTCCGCGTATTGACGGCCTTCGGCCGCGGCAGGAATCATAACCCTCAATCAGCAGAATCCTCACGGTCATGTGAAGTTTTTTGCATACAGGTTTTTCCGCGTATTGGCAGCCTTCGGCTGCGGCAGGGATCATAACCCTCAATCAGCAGAATCCTCACGGTCATGTGAAGTTTTTTGCATATTGTAGATTATAACCTTCAGACAACAAAATTCTCTCGATATTACAACTTTGCTTTTCTGCCATTATAAAAAAAGGCAAGTAGGCGCGTACTTCGAATTGGAAAAAATTGTGACTTAAATGTCATTTCTTTATTAATTTAAAATTTTATGTCGTGATTTTCGGGATTTCTCATTTCGGTATTAAAAATTTTTCGGGATTTAGTCGTTTCGGGATTTTGTCGCATCGGGATTTTGTCGTTTCGGGATTTTAAAATTTTTCGGGATTTTGTCGTTTCGGGATTTTGTAATTCGGGATTTTGACTGTCTCCCGACTGTTTGGGTAAGACTGTTTGGGTACATACTAAACTAAATATTACATAAAAGTGCAATCAATTACATCAATGACTATCTTTCGTAATTCTTGGGAAGATTTCTCAAAGATCTTACGAATATTTTGTCTTTACAATTTGATCTTTACTTTAAAATTTAAAGCGATTTGAGCAATTTTTAGATGTGTTAAAAATGGTATGGTATAGATTTTTTTTATTTTGTGATGAAATCGTGGAGCATCAGTGCATAGATTAGCTATAATCGAGATATCAATCGTACAATTTAAAAAAAAAAATTTTATCGTTTATATGACATAATTCTATTATCGATTCACGGGAAAATAGTGTTTATTTAATTTCATAATATGTACATATGTTTATTAATGAATTTTGATAACTTACATGCAGTCGATTCTCTCTCATCGAATTATTAGTTATTAACACTAACATTAACAAAATAAAATTAATAATTTTCCCAAAATCGCAACCGTTATTAAGATAATGCCCTGGGTCGTTGATCCCTTTAACCGAGATGTGAATATTGATCGACCTACTCACCCACCAATAGCTTACCTTTCGGTATTGTAGCGACGTAGTGGTATCGAGATTCGGGCTGCATTTTATAGAGATCCGAAACGTAAAATAGACCGCTATAATCCACGCAGGTTTCGTTTCTGCCTCCACAAACCCCACATTTATCTGAAACACAGAGAGAAAGAGAGAAAGATTATTAAAAAAGTTATGATTGTTAAAATTATAAAAATTAATTTATGACTTCCAGACTTTTATTAGTCTAGCCGATACCTTTCACATGACTAAGCAATGATGGACAATCACTCTTACCCAATTTCGCTGCCGAGTTGAGTTTATTGTCGCACCCTGCCGGTTTGCAGTTACCGTTGACACACTTGTCAAAGCTATCAACTGAGCAAGCAGTGCCGTCTGGAACTATCTCTTGGAACCTGTAATGGGTATTATTGCCTTCGCGGTGGCAGTGCAAAAGGCACTGATAATCAGGATCTTCTACAGAACAAAAAGACAAAAAATAGTACAAAATGTTCTAATCAAAGTAATTCTTTTGTATTTACCTCCTTCTCTAAAATATTTTGGCATCCATTTCGCTGAACGATAATCGATGATGTCCTCAATGCCGACATCCTGCCCGTTCTTTTTAGAACACAGTAGTTCGCGCGGTTCCAACGAGCCTACCGGGCAGCTCTGCATGTTGCAGGAACGGTACCGCTTCCTCTCTCCCGCACAATATCTGCCATTTACCGGCATTGGGTTGTTACACTCTCGTTTGGACTCTTGCACTCCGCCACCGCATGTTAGACTGCACGGCGTGAACTCACTCCAGGGACCCCAATCGCCATGTACTACGGGACGTGTAATGCGAGATACGCACTTACCCTTTTGACACCAGAAATTAGTTTCGTTGCATGGTGTACCATCTGCCACGGGCATTGCAATGGAGCGACATCCGAGCAAATTTTCCATTTTGCAATAGAGCTCTTTGCATTCATCTTTCTGGGGACAGAATGCTGGAAGGTTCCCGGGTATAAGCTGGCACTGTTGCGCACGTGAATAGATTTCACCAGGAAGGCTTTCATTCAAATTTCTGAAGTACATATTCGAAGGCTTCGTTTCTTTGAGGCACAATACGCTTTCACTTCTATAGAAAAAAAAAGTTAAGGATTAGATAAAAGTGATTGAAAGATTAAGAGATATAGAAGAGAAATCTTAACTGACTTGACAACTTTTAACCTTTAGATATTCATACTCATATGATCCTTCATACTACTGTGATCCTTATAAGAGAAGCGTGAAATTGAAACTCAAAAACTTACTCCAGGATTCGAGAAATATGGTCACGAGAACAAATTGACCAGGACCATAAATGTACATCGACACTTAATACAGAGGACATAAGGTGCGTCTTAGCTTTAGGTATATGGTACCTCTCGCAGGGTTCCTCATCATCGTGAGGCATATTTAGACTGAACAAAGTGTACAGAAGACATTTAAATAATCAATTGACTAAAGAAGATGTTGATTAGCGCGGGCTATAAGCGATTCCTTACATATGTCCCAATTCATGAGCAATCGTGAATGCTGTGCCCAAGCCATTGTCCTGCACTATCGAGCAGGAACTGCGTTTGCAAACGGAACCTATACTATCGGAAAAACCCAGAACCCGGCATGATGTCTCTTGTTCGTTGTGGCAAACTAAGTCTCTATTAAACAAAAGGATTAATAAGTAATCTGCTTTCATAACAATCTTTTTCTTCACCTCGTGATCAGCATGGCGGTATCATAGTGGTAACCCTCTTTTGATATAAGATCGCAGAAAATATGAACTCTCATCTTATTGGAAGTAGCTACAGGAGGAAAAGAAAAAAATACATGTTACAATTCTACAAAGAAAACAATTTGGATAACGGGAGATCACTCCAACTCATATACGGAGGACCTACCTCTTCGAATGGCGGATACGGACTTAGGTCCCAGGAACACAATATCGACCACTGAGATAGAAATTGAGTTTCCGATACTGGCATCTGAGAATAAATCCGAAACAACCGAGAACAAATTCATTATATACGACATAATAGCACCTTTGCTGTGGAAATTGGCCATGGTCTCATCCACAGCTACCAATACTTCCACCGTGTGCTCATACTGAAGTGGCATTGGTGTCGGTTGCGATGGATACCTTATTCCATTCCCAATCGGCAGCCGCATCATGATTAGAAGGATTGTTGTTCCAAAGAGCAATAAATTCTGATTCCAGTGTGTAGACATGTTATTACATTTGTCGGTCACTTTTAAACGGATCCTAATGAAGGATGATAATGCCTAAGATGCAAATTTATTGAACTATTATTATCCAGAATGTGTCTAAGACATCTGCTAACAGTTCTTTGGTGGTTGGGATTAACAGTGATCGCGGATCAGAAAAACTTAACTTGCACTCTTTCTTTCTACATTTACTTCATTTTACGGAGTAAAGGAAACTTGTATGTACATATGTACATATCTCGCATTACTCAAAAACCTGTATCTAAAAATCTATGTCTGTACCACTGATTTGGGTTACGGTAGGTTGTGCGGAGGGGGCACTTTCTAAAGGGTTTTGCAGATTTTTCCATATAACTGAATTAATAGTCGTTCAAGGAAGTCCGGTGTGGCATACATAAGATTTTTTCCAAAAATCACACATAAGTTCCTCATCAGGAAAAATCACCGCATTACCTTTTAGGCACCAGTTTACTTTATCGTTTCTACTGTTTTAGTCCACGTTGTTAAAGGTTTTTCCGACCGTCCGGATTTATTGTTTTTCAAGAAACAAACGACGACTGGAAAGTTAAGTATTGGGTCGGGCCTGTTTCTGACTAAATACCCATTTCATATCATTTAACTTAAAGAGAGAAAAGAGAACCCATAGAATCACACCACAAAAATAAAATTGGTTGCCAAAATGTACAAATTTTCCGATGAATTTCGTAAAAATATAAAATAAGATAAATTTTTAAAAAAAATTGTTCCTCTAATTTTTTTTTATGACGAAAGCAATTGTAGGTCTGTGAAAGGAAGTTAAGGTAATACTTTGTATTACCCAGTTTTAGTCTATACGTAATAATTAGCTTGATCCGTGAAAAACCGGAAGGATAATAACGTCCTAAATCCTCCCCTAAAAGGTTTACTCTTATAAAATTGAATTTAGGTGTTATAATCGCACTTACCGCTTCCTCCTTCGTACTTTAGTCACTTAATAACACACTTTAAAGAATAACTAATGTATTTCCGACAATCTCTAACGGATTTATATCCATTTCAGTAGAGCCTAACTATAGGAAGAAATAGTCGTTCCAATTCAACGAATTATGTAAATAATGGTTATGAGTTCTGTGCTTGGTAACAAAACCAAAATGTTTCTTAAATTGAGCAAAAAATCAAACTGAAAGGAGTTACTTCTTTTTAGCAATTGTAGCAAGTTTTGTAGCAATGGAAACGTGTAAAAATGAAACATCACTTTTATGGATCACATTCTCACTTTTGCTTATTGCGAGAATGAAATTTTGTCTAAGTGGCCTTAATTGTTTAGAATTATATGCTCTCTTGTTATAAACATGTGAAATGTAAACGTTGAAAAAACACTTCACGTTGCCTTCGCAATTTCACATAGTTACGAGTCATGTCCAAATTTGGGCAATTAATAATTTTACCTGAAAATGTTGTTTTTTAACTCCAGACAAGGCCGGCCCGTCTTAATTATGGGGCCCCCGGCAAATCAACGTGCTGTTCAGGGGGCTGTTCTGACAAGTCTAATAAGTCTAATATTTTCAATTTTAGTTCGATCTATTTACTAAAGATTTAAAACAATTTATAAGAATAAGGTTTATAAGAAATTATATGACTTTTTAATGGGAAACATAAACGCTTAACGAGGATCGAGGAATTCTACCTCCTCGATCGTCTTCTCAGGAAACTGAGTTTTTTACTCCTTTCCTCGCCTTCCGACAGGAGGTTCCTGCAATAGTGGAGCCCGTAAAAATATATTTACCCGTTTAGAATTTAATTGTATATTCACTTCAATTCCTTTTTGAATCTTCAAAGTCTATTCTTTAAAGTCTAAAACATACTTTTTTATATACAAAGTTTTACTTCAACGTTGTCCACTTTTTTCAGGAGACTAACGCACGTATTCTGAGATTCGCGAACTATTGAATCGTCTATTGAATTTAACTAGATGGTGTGGCAATAACTGGTTGTCCCACAATGTCTCTAAATGCCAATCTATAAACTTTTATCGTACGACTAAGCCAGTAGATTTTATTTACTCGATTTGTGCTCTGACACTCTCTAGAATTGAGGAGAAGAAGGATCTGGGAGCTATATTTGATAGAAACTTAATTTTGCTAATCATATTGAATATATTGAATATATATTGTGAAAAGTGTAACGCCGAAGTGGCGTTTTCGGATGATGAGACTATTTACTGCTCTTCTATCTGTGGCTTAATTGTCCATGCAAAGTGCCTCAGTATTCCGAAGGGCACTATAAAATTATTGGTAAATAACAAGCATTTAATATGTCGGTGAAATTCATGTGCACGACTTTCATCTGATTATCGTAATATGGTCTACTCTCTGTTGGAGGAAATTAACAATCTTCAGAGAGAAATTGCAAAGTTTGATCGTATGTTAGCTGCAGTATCAACAGCTCTATGCAGAGAGAAGTTACCGACGGCGGGTTCTCTGACGCGTAATGTTGTTACTTGTCACTAATACACAACTTGCGATGAAATTGTTGTTAATTCAACACCTTCCCCTCCGGCAGTAGGTGAAGACGAGAAGGAAGGTGAGAGGGACAAAGAGATACCAGAAAGAGGAAGAGAATGGGTCCGTAAAAAATCACCTCAGAGAGAAGCTTCATCGCGCATGGGAGAAGGTACGTGTCAAGGAGTACAAAGAGTTACAGGGGATGGTAGGAGAATAGGTAACGGCCCGTAAAAAAGCAAACAAGAAGAAAAATTCAAAGAATATTAAGAAAGTTGTTGGACAAGCCTCATCAAGCAATGAATTGAAGGTAGTGCATGTCATGTAAAATATGCATCTATCCAGATTCAACGTTAAAACTGCACGCCCTACTAGATTTGGATAAGAACAAAGGCCCCGGATACGACTTGCTTCCTTCAAGTTTTCTTAGAAATGTGCACAATCTCTTTGTGTTGCTTTAACTTTGATTTTCAATAGATCTCTTTTCTCGGAGGATTTTTTGGATGAGTGGAAAATTGTTTTCATTTCTCCAATTTTCAAGTCTGGTAATAAAAATAAGGGTGACACACTGCGCGTTGCGCCAAATATTTTCGGCTGATAGCATGCCCCCAAAGATACCTGTTAGTTATTGGGTCTTGAGCATTTAGCGATTCGTAGGAGAGCGCAGTGTGTTATATTTGTCCTCTGTTTTCTCTAAACGTTCAGAGGACAAATTATGGTCTAAATGAGCGTTTAGAGAAATGTTTAATCTTTTGGTATACAGCTGCCAATCACATTGACCTAAGCGTTAAGAGAGATGTATTTAAAAGAGCTGTTTACGATCTTCTATTGTTTGGCTTTGCTTAGTTGTAAGAATTGTTTTAGTAATCTTTTGAGGGTTTGCCTGGTAGATGAAATGAAAAAAATGAAAATAAATATTAATGCTAAATCTAACGCAATGCTGCATTTCATTTCAAGAAACTCTAGAGATTTCAGAGATTTCACCACCTGCAGAAAATGACTCTTTCGGATTAAACTGAAGTTTGCCGTATGGTATTACTATGTGGAATTATTATCAATTCTTTATATAAATTCTTTAAATTGTCTGTTCGTTTGCTTGTTGCATCAAAACTACACATTTCCTTCATGATAGGACTGTTTTTATATTATTTGTTGTATATTAAGAAACAATTAGATAATCATTCCTCATGTTTATCTAGAGTAATCAAAGAGAGAGAGAGAGTGAGGGAGTAATCAAGTCAGATTAATCTAATTTTCCAGCAAATATCTATTAAAAGAATGAATGGTTTAATCGAAGTTTTGCACTAGTCATTTCCTTTATTATGTCTTTACTGGTAAAATTAAAAAAAAATTACCATTGAAAAACAAAATTCTATGAAATAATAAGAATGTATGCAAAATTCAAATTGTTATAGGTGAAATTAATAAACTGTACACATAATTTGGTTTCTTCCAATTGGTCAATTGGATTGGTCAATCCGATTAGTCCCAGCAAGGTTTAATAAAGCAGGCTCGCTTAATGACGTCCACATTTTTGAGGTTACAAACAGAGTCACTGACACGATTCCCATCGAGGACGCACATTCGTTTTCGCGTTTGATAACCTGCACCGCAAGATTCTGAGCACTACGAGTACATTGAGAAGGAGGATGAGAGGCACAAGAAGTGGATTAGATTTTTCAAAAATCAGTCCCGCTTACAGCACTCCATTCGGTATAAGTCCAGCATCCTTCGCGGCACTTTATACTGGTAGGACGGTTCTGTCGACCGAATTCGAACCAACAATGTTCCAAGTCAACAGCCTCCTTTTTAGACCTGTCATCGATTAATGTCTTGACACAGCTATAGGTTATGTTACGCGTTCCCAAATTGCCACACGCCGCTGAGCATTCCGTACTTCTAGATTCTAGTCTGCAGAAACAAAAATCGCATCAAAAACGTAACGACACCCTTTGACCAGCAACCGCTTACGAGAGACTGCATTCCATGTTACACGGTTTTGTAATGTTGGAGGGTTTTATGTTCATATCGCAGAACTCTGACGCCACCTCCCAGCCATTTGTACTGCTTACACACGCCGGTACTCGGTGTGAGTTGCCGCTACAAATCGAATCACAGTTATTCCATTCTCGCATTTGCCAACGATATGTTTCGTTGTTTGCCTTGATGCCATTCAATATGTCCATCTTGTCCATTGTATACGAATAATTTAGTAGCAAGGTATCATTGCTCCAATCCTTGTATGTAGCGCTAAATGGAAAAGCCTACAAGTTAAAAGTTCGGCAACTTAGTGTGTAAATAATGCTGTTAACGAATTAACCACCTTGATCACTAAAGCGCGTTTTAGCTTAATCGATGGCGTAGACTTTAAATACTCAGGGTTAGGAGCGGGGTTGAGGTAGTTCAACAGGACCCCTGCGTAGGATATATTTGCCATCGTTTTGATACCTTCATTGCCGTTGAGAAGGTAATTATTCTGATCGTCTACCAAAATGATAAAGCTTCCGACTGGGTTAGCGTATCTTTTTGTTGTGATAAAAATATTGGATGCACCTGAAATGAAAGTTTCCTTGAGTTAGTATTCATGACAGTATGAAATTATTTCAGTTGAGCAATTTTAGGAGGTTTATGTAATGAAAGATATAAATAAAAAAATTATAAACTGAAAATAGAAAATTTCGAATGCGTGCACCATCCTGACAAAGCCACTGTTGACTTTTCTCGAAAAACCACATGCTCCTTTTCTGTTTTTAAAATATATTGTTTGATTCTCAACGCGAATAGTTTTTTCTTAATATTGAATTTTGTTCTTCTATATTTTCATCTCAGAAGAAATGTACATTATGTACATTAATAGTACATAAAAGGCATCATTAATAGTACATAAAATACATCAATGACTATCTTCGTAACTCTTGGGAAGATTTCTCAAAGATCTTACAAAAATTTTTTCTTTTGATGTGTTCACCTCTTTAAAATTTAAAGCGATCTGAGCAATTTTTAGATGTGTTAAAAATTGCATGGTATAATTTTTTTGTTTTCAATTTGTGATCAAATCGTGCAGCACAAGTGCACGATTAGATTAGCTGTAATTTAGCTATCATGCGTATAACTTAGAAAAAACTATTGAATTGTTTATGTGATAAAATTTTATTATCGATTCACGGGAAAATAGCGTTTATTTAATTTCGCATAAACACACATATTATTGTTAATTCGATTCCTGATTAATACTGAATATCGATTAAATTAGTTTTGATAACTTATTTCCAGTCGATTCTCTCTTAACTGCAGTTCTTTTATCCTTAATCTGAACTAAATTTAGTAAAGAAAACCAATAAATCATCGAAATATTAGTTATTAACTTTAAAAAACCTACAAATAAAACTCAGCTTTCTATCTAGACTAACATATGTAGAACTTTTATTTCTAAATAAAACTTTTATTTCTAAAAAAAATTAATAATTTTCTTAAAATGGCAACCATTATTTAAGAATATGCCCTGGGTCGTGGGTCACTTCAACCGAAGTTTGATTACTGACCGACCGACCCACCTACCAGTAACTTACCTTTCGGTATAGTAGTGACGTAGCGGTATTGAGATTCGGGCTGGATTTTATAAAGATCAGAAACGTAAAAAGCACCGCTGTAATCCACGCAGGTTTCGTTTCTGCCTCCACAAACCCCACATTTATCTGAAACACAGAGAGAAAGAGAGAAAGATTATTAAAAAAGTTATGATTGTTAAAATTATAAAAATTAATTTATGACTTTTATTAGTCTAGCCGATACCTTTCACATGACTAAGCAGTGATGGACGATCAGTCTTACCCAATTTTGCTGTCGAGTTGAGTTTATTGTCGCACCCTGCCGGTCTGCAGTTACCGTTGACACACTTGTCAAAGCTATCAACTGAGCAAGCAGTGCCGTCTGGAACTATCTCTTGGAACCTATAAGGGCTGTCACTGCCTTCGGGGATGCAGTGTAATAGACATTGATAACCAGGATTTTCTACAGAACAAAAAGACAAAAAATAGTACAAAATGTTATAATCAAAGTAATTCTTTTGTATTTACCTTCTACTCTGAAATATTTCGGCATCCATTTCGCTGAACGATAATCGATGATGTCCTCAATGCCGACATCCTGCCCGTTCTTTTTAGAACACAGTAGCTCACGCGGTTCCAACGAGCCCACCGGGCAGCTCTGCATGTTGCAGGAACGGTACCGCTTCCTCTCTCCCGCACAATATCTGCCATTTACCGGCATTGGGTTATTACACTCTCGTTTGGACTCTTGCACTCCGCCACCGCATGTTAGACTGCACGGCGTGAACTCACTCCAGGGACCCCAATCGCCATGTACCACGGGACGTGAAAGGCGAGGTACGCACTTACCCTTTTGACACCAGAAACGATTTTCGTTGCATGGTGTACCATCTGCCACGGGCGTTGTAATGGAGCGACATACGGTCGAATTTGCCCTTCTGCAATAGATCTGTTTGCATTCATCTTTCCGGCGACAGAATTCTGGACGGTTCCCGGGTATAAGCTGGCACTGTTGCTCCCGTGAATAGTTTTCACCAGGCAGGCTATTCGAATTCCTGAAGTACGTGTTCGACGGCTTCGTATCTTTAAGGCACAATACGTTATCTCTTCTATAGAAAAAGAAGAAGTTCGGGATCAGATAAAAGTGAGGGGAAGACATTTAGAAGAAAAATCCTAACTGACTTCCAACTTTTAACCCCTAAATAATCATACTTAGGGTGACCAATTTTTTGGAATTCAATTTTGGTACAGTAAAAAAAAATTATATTATGGTGCTATTAATTAACTCCCAATGAGTTAGAAAACTAGAAAATTAATTAAGTCCCTAATTCTTTAATACAAATTTCATATGAAGAAATTTTTTTTTGTGAGTTAATTAATTTTAATTGGGAGTTAATTCATCTTCGAAAAAAGTTGGGAGTTAATTCATTTCTTTTGGAAGTTCATTTTTTTTTTCATATTTTTTGGGAGTTTATTCATATTAGAAAAAAGTTAGGACCTAATTCATATTTTTTGGGAGTTAATTCAAACTTGGAAAAAGTTGGAAATTAATTAATATTTTCATTGGAAATTAATTAATTTTTTTTTGGGAGTTAATTCATACATGGAAGAAGTTGGAAGTTAATTCATATTTTCATTGGGATTTAATTCATTTTTTTTTAAAAGTTATTACATTTTTTGGGTGAATTCATAGCGCCTATATTATATTATTAAAAAAACAGAAATATTGACGTCATACTTTATATACGAGTATATCGTACTATTTATATATTTAAATTAATATAAAGCAACAATTTTTGGAATTTATATTTTAAGTTTGTATTTTTCAATTCCTCCGATCGGTTTTAGCATTTCCGGCTGTTCTTTAAGGAATAGAGATGGGTAAACCAAGTTGGGTTAACTTCGATTGTACGTACACTGAGCCAAAAAACAAGCTCCTATATATGATAAATGCTTATGAGCTATATGATAAATGCTTGTTTTGAACATTATAGGTTTAATATTGTTAGAATGAACTTGGTGAAATTAACAGCAGTCTCTTTTGTATGAACATTTTCCTGTTCGGACGCAAAACGTTTGCACTTTTACACTAAAGAATGGTTTTACATTGTGCTTTGAGTAAAAGCTGCTAATTGCAAAATGTTCTAGCGCAATATCTTTTAATAAATTTAAAAACGATTTTAGAATAGATTTCAGTATCATATTTGATTGATGTGATACACGGTATACGACACCACAAATCCGATACTGTACCAGTCATTGCGGTACTGTTGGTCAGCCTAATCATTCTCATATGAAACAAACAAAAACACTGCAATCCTTTTAAGAGAAGCGTATTGAAATTGAAACTAAAATACTCACGTCAGGAATCGAGAAATATGGTAACGGGAACAATTTGACCAAGACCATAAATGTATATCGATACTTAAAAAAGAGGACATAAGGTGCGTCTTAGCTTTAGGCACACGGTACCTCTCGCAGGGATCCTCATCATCGTGAGGCATATTGAGACTAAGAAAAGTGTAGAGAAAACATTTAAAACATCAATTGAATAAAGGAGATGTTGATTAGCTATAAACGGGCTATAACGATTCTTACATATGTCCCAATTCATGAGCAATCGTGAATGCTGTGCCCAAGCCATTGTCTTGTACTATCGAGCAGGATCTGCGCTGGCAAACGGAGCCCACATAGGCAAAACCCAGCATCTGGCATCGCATCTTTATTTCGTGGCAAACTGAGTCTCTAAACAAAAGGATTAATAAGTAATCGATTTTCATAACAATATTTTCCTTCACCTTGTGATCAGCATGGCGGTATCATAGTGGTAACCCTCTTTTGATATAAAATCGCAAAAAATATGAATTCTCATCTTATTCGAAGTAGCTACAGTAGGAAAAGAAAAAAAATACATGTTACAATTCTACAAAAAAAAAGAATTTAAATAACAAGAGATCACTCCGACTTATATGCGATGGACCTACCTTTTCGACCGGCGGATGCGAACTTAGACCCAAGGAACACAACATCGACCACTGAGATAGAAATTGAGTTTCCGATACTGGCATCTAAGAATATATTCGAAACGACCGAGAACAAATTCCTTATATAGGACATAGTAGCACCCTTGTGGAAATTGGCCATGGTCTCATCCACAGCTACCAATACCTCCACCGTGTGCTCATACTCAAGTGGCTTTGGTGTCGGTTTCGATGGATACCTTATTCCATTCCCGATCGGCAGTCGCATCAGCATTAGAAGCATGGTTGTTCCAAAGAGCAATAAATTCTGATTCCAGTGTGTAAACATGTTAATATATTTGTTTTTGTAAAGCCACCAGTTCAAGTGTAGCAAGTCGGTCACTTTTAAACGGATCTGAAGGATAATAAAGGAGGATAGTGCTTAGGACGCAAATTGATCTAACTGAAACATTTTTATAATCAATAATGATGAGACAGCGCAAACTCCAAAATGTGTCTGAAAATCTGCTAACAGGTCTTTAGCGGTTAGGATTAACACTGATCACGGATCAGAAAAACCCAACTTGCACTCTTTCCAAAAGCTCCGAAGCTACTGAAAGTTTTATGAAAGCTCTTTTCCTTAACTTTAAAGGGACTAATAATATAACTTTCTGCCTGCAAAAAAGGAAATGAGGCGTAAGTTGGACCTTTGAAGTAATTATAAAACAGTAATGAAGAATTTATGTGTTATAATCGCACTTACCACTTCCACCTTCGTACTTTAGTCACACTTAGTAACACACTTCAAAGAATTACTAATGTATTTCCGACAATCTCTAACGGATTTATATCCATTTCAGTACACCCTACTAACTATAGAAAGGCTTCGATATAGCGAAACTATCGTCGATGAGTTATCGTTTCAATTCAACGAACTATGTTAATAATAGTTATGAGTTTTGTGTAACAAAAGTTGTTTAACAAATGAGGTTTGGTAACAAAACCGAAATGTATACGTTTCTTAAATTGAGCAAAAAAGTAAAACTGAAAGAAGCTACTTCTTTGTAGCAAGTTTTGTAGCAATGGAAACGTGTAGAAATGAAACATCACTTTTATGGACCACATTCTCACTTTTGCTTATTGCGAGAATGAAATTTTGTCTAAGTGGCCTTAATTGTTTAGAATTATATGCTCTCTTGTTATAAACATATGAAATGTAAACCTTGAAAAAACACTTGCCATTGCCTTCGCAATTTCACATAGCTTACGAGTATCATGTCCAATTTTGGGCAATTAATATTTCCTATATTAAACTTTCCTAAATTTATTAATTATTAAATTAAATTTATTAAATTTATTTATTATTATATTAATATTTCCTAAATTTTAACTAAAAATGTTGTTTTTGAACAACAGACAAGGCCGGCTTAATTATGGGGCCCCCGACAAATCAGTGTGCTATTCAGGGGGCTGTTCCGACAAGTCTATTAAGCCGAATATAGTTAATATTATTTCGATCTATTTACTAAAGATTCAAAAAAATTTGCTAATAAGAAATTATATGACTTTTTAATGGGAAATTTAAACGCCTATTCGGTTTTATACCTTGGAAACCTACCTTGACAACTGAGTTTTTACTCCTTTCCTCGCCTTCCGACAGGAGGTTCCTACAATACAATGACCATAAGAATGAGCTAGTTTTTGAAGGGAGCCATTTGTATATCTTTAGCCCTGAGAGCTTTGTTAATGAATAATTCATTATAGTTACCAACTTTTGAGATTTGGATTTAATGTATTAGTTCCATTAAAATCATACGCATAATAACGAATACTAATTGAGTTTAGCAAAAGCTTAAGCTTAGCCCTCATGACCATAAAAAACATGGTTGTGTGGTTTTTGCGTTGCTGCAGAAAACCGAAAATAGTAAATGGAAGCAGTTCTTTCTGTTACTTCAAAATTAGTTCAAAATGTTAATTCAAACTAAGTTAATTTTAAAAACTATCTATATACATTTATACAAGGTGTTTCGCATAAGATGCGACAAAAGCTGATTATGAGTAGATTGGATAGAGACAGGAAAAAATCATATGGAAGGGAGGGGCACATTTCCCCGTTTAGGCGGGAGGGGAGATTTTCGAAAAAAAATTATTTAAAATAGTAAAAAATAAAAAAAAACGACGAGAGCTTTTGAAAGTCAGGATCTCTTAGTAAATAGGTCGAATAATTATTGTTGAATTGATATAGTTATAAAGCATGTCAAAAGAAAAGATTGGTCGATTTTTTAAAAACACCTCGTATTTACGTGGTTTTTTAAAAGTAAAAAATTGTTTTTAAAAGTAAAAAAATAGAAAATGCCCCTATCAATTCTCGATAGAACGCTGAAAATGCTGAGGACCGTAAGGTGCTATGTCGGTTTTGCAAAACGTGCAAATTACGAAACATACTTTTTCCCTGACAACTCTGAATGGCGGCCAGTTAGCCCAAGCTGATACTTTTTATAATACTCGTATTTTAAAAAAGGTACCTTTGACTTTTTTCCAACGTTGCAATGTTTTATCAATTAGGTTTAATGGGGCGAAAAATTGCTAAATTAAAATACTTTTGGTTTTTTGCAGTGTGGATAGTTCTATAAAAAGGCCGTTTTATCTTTTTTAAGCAAAGGAAAAACACTTCGCCCTGTATACTATAAATATTTTTTTTAATTTTTATAGACATTTTTGCGTTGAAAACATTAACACCTGGTGGTAAATTTCTCAAAGTTTTACAAAACAAAACAATAATATTTGAATATGTACATATATTGACATTTTGTTTCAGAACAGAACAAAATTTTGGAACAAAAACAAAACAATAAATAACTAACAAACTTGTTTATCAACCACTTTAATAGAGAAAAAAACCACTTAAACAAATTTTTTCGCATTTTATGAATCTTTTCTGAGCATTTTATGATTCCTTTCTGAGCATTTTATGAATCTTTTCGGAGCCTTTTATGAATCGTTTTTGAGCATTTTATGATTCCTTTCTGAGCATTTTATGATTCCTTTCTTAGTATTTTATGATTCCTTTCTGAGCATTTTATGAATCTTTTCGCAGCCTTTTATGATTCTTTTCTGATCATTTTATGATTCCTTTCTGAGCATTTTATGATTCTTTTTGAGCCTTTTATGATTCTTTTCTAAGCCTTTTATGATTCTTTTCTGCGCATTTTATGATTCCTTTCTGAGCATTTTATGATTCCTTTCTGAGCATTTTATGATTTCTTTCTGAGCATTTTATGATTCCTTTCTGAGCATTTTATGAATCGTTTCTGAGCATTATATGATTCCTTTTTGAGCATTTTATGAATCTTTTCTGAGCTTTTTATGATTCTTTTCTGCGCATTTTGATTCCTTTCTAAGCATTTTATGATTCCTTTCTGAGCATTTTATGATTCCTTTGTGAGCATTTTATAATTCCTTTCTGAGCATTTTATGAACCTTTTCTGAGCCTTTTATGATTCTTTTCTAAGCCTTTTATGATTCTTTTCTGATCATTTTATGATTCCTTTCTGAGCATTTTATGAATCTTTTTGAGCCTTTTATGATTCTTTTCTAAGCCTTTTATGATTCTTCTCTGCGCGTTTTATGATTCCTTTCTGAGCATTTTATTATTCCTTTCTGAGCATTTTATGAATCTTTTCGCAGTCTTTTATGATTCTTTTCTAAACATTTTATGATTCCTTTCTGAGCATTTTATGATTCCTTTCTGAGCATTTTATAATTCCTTTCTGAGCTTTTTATGAATCTTTTCTGAGCCTTTTATGATTCTTTTCTAAGCCTTTTATGATTCTTTTCTGCGCATTTATGATTTATGAATCTTTTCGCAGCCTTTTATAATTCCTTTCTGAGCATTTTATGAATCTTATCGGAGCCTTTTATGATTATTTTCTGAGTATTTTGTGCTTCTTTTGAGCTCACAATTTAAATCCTTCCAGACTCCAAAAATATTCATATTTATGTTGTAATATGCAATTAAGGCCTTCCAAAATTATTTTAATTAAAATTAATTTAATAGAAATTGAAATATGTGTATTTTTCTCCCAACACACGAATTGTTGAAAAAAGTTAATGATGATAATTGTTTATCCCGTAGCAGAGTTCATGAGTGGCTTACGCGTTTCAAAGAAGATCGTGAGCTTCCGGCGGCTGAACATGTTGGTCAACCAAAACCCGTGATAAATCAAGATGTACAAAAAGAGTGTGAATTTATCAAAAATGATAATTTTTCAATGAAATAAATTTGTTTACTTCAAAAGCAAAGTTTGAAAATGAGAAATCGAGTAAACTTACAATATAGACATTAATATGAGACATTTCGGAGTCCTAAATTAGAGTGTATAGTTTTTCATATTTTCCTCATAAAACAGATTGTTTTCAGATTGTAAAAATATTATGTGCCCAGGTGTGCTTCATAAAAAAGGGTCTTTTCGGAGTCATTAAAAAAAAAAAAAATAGATATAGCACGTTATTAAGATAAAGTCTTGCATATCTTCAGTCTTTTTATTTTTTTAAGTTTTTAGGTTCAAATAATTTTACTGTTCGTTTCTTAAGTCTTTCGTTTTTTTTTGTATGAAGAAGTCAAGTGAATATTTTCTTGACATATTGATATTTTTATAAAAATAATAATTTTATCAAAATAATTTTATCAAAAAACTACAATACAATATTATTCAGTTCAATAATTTCATAGCATTTAATTGATTTTCTTTGCGAAAATGAGCAAAGAAACTCTCATGATAAAATAAATAAATAAATAACATTTTCGGCAACCAACACAAAATCATGGTAGTTGATTATTGTTGATCAGACAGCGCTTGCCGTTTGCCGTTGGTTGTTGGTCAACAGCTTATGCCAAAACATTTCAATTTGTAAAGTTGATTAGAATATTTATTCATTGGCCAAGTCGTAAATGAGCGAACGACATAGAGGCGGCCACAGCTGCAGACAAATTGCACAAAGAGACAGACAGACGACGATGAGTCGGAGCGATAATGTGACGGACGGAGACACACGCGACGGTTAAACACCTTGCCGCAAAAACTGAGCGCAACACAGCGCGTTGCCGAGTGCCGGGAAAAATGCTGTACGCAACAAGTGACAAGCATGACAATCGCTTAGCCATGGCCAACACCGACCAACCGAAAACAATGACAACAACAACAACAGCTCACACCAAGCTGCAAGCTGTTTTCTGCGTACTGCAGTCTCTAATTTCGTTTGGGTGGGGCAATTGGGTCTTTGATCGTAACTTGGCACCGGGTGACTAGTGACGGCCAAATGGTGTCGGCAGCACACTGCTAGCGCCTAACGCGAACACGCACTCGTGTAAAAGGCTTGTAGGCATTAGAGCCACACGAGTATGCCACACACAGCATCTCTACCGCCGCTGTGAGGGGCGACGAATGGAACGGCTGGAGTGGTGCAGTCGGGACCCGGATTCGCGGAGTAAATTCACCCAAACAGTGGCGACATAAGTAAGTGCAGCACTTTATTCGAAT
Source organism: Conops quadrifasciatus (assembly GCA_949752815.1). Taxonomy (NCBI): domain Eukaryota; kingdom Metazoa; phylum Arthropoda; class Insecta; order Diptera; family Conopidae; genus Conops; species Conops quadrifasciatus. The sequence goes on from OX457079.1 coordinate 37,470,839, forward strand.
GGAAAAAAATTGATGGAAAAAACTCGCTCAGACGCATCGAGTGTGACTAGCATGAATTTGGCTTCTCGGTGGTATTTGTTGCATTCGGATCAAACTTCGGAAACGGTCAGCTCCCCGACCTTCTCGCAAACTCAGTTGACCGACTGTTTCTGGACGAATAGTTTCTGCAAAATTCCAAAAAAATTTATCTCTTTTTCTTCTATTACTTTACAGTTTTTTAATTTAATTTTTCTCCAATTTACTTTGTATTATTTAATCTTTGTATTATAACCAAAAACAAACTTTTTGAAGAGGATTTTCTAAGAATTTTTTTGTTATTGTTGTTGTTGTTGTTGTTTGTATTTGAGCGGTAATCAAGATGATCGCGACTCTTGATTGATTGATTGATTGCTTTTTGCTTACCTTTTTTGCCGCCATTTTCATACGTCATCTGTTCGCTTGACAGCGCTGCTGACATCCTTGACTTAATATTTTAACAGTCGCCGGGACGCAGAATGACTTTCGAATGGTGTTGGTGGTAATGTTGTTGTTGTTGTTGTCACTTTTGCGATACTTCATTCAAATTTTCAACTCTTCAAACTCTCTGATTTAGTACCGAGAGAGATTCTCTCTGTCTGCCCGTCGCTGGCGGCTGATATTTTCAGAATTTAATGATGTTACCACTTGCCTGCCGCTCGCTCGCTCTCTCGCTCGGTACCTCCGTCGCTTGTCTTCTGTGCATAAATCATGGTTTTACGTAAATTAAATAATCATAATTCAACTGTCTCTGTCTGCTCTACGGAGGAACCGCCACCGCCACCGCTAAAAAATGGCCATTTTTTCTAACGAGTGAATATTAATTATCATCATCACTCAGCCGACATGACTTGTGACTTACATGAATTACATGAGTTACACGAACCTTTCACCTGTTGCTCACCTGCTGGCTGGCAATTGCCGCGCCGTGAAATTAACGATGTTCGGTGAGAATTTGAAGGAAGGATTAAGCGTTTGTGCGACAAAGGCTGCGATTATTCATATGGTAGAACAGAGATGTTGCGATTGCCACAAGATTCAGAAATTAATAGAAGTGAAAAAACTTCATTGAAAGACGTTCGACGAAAAAGAGGAATTTTCCCTTAAGCCATTTTTTCGGTACCTCTAAATCATACTCCTTTGAATATAATTCAGCACAGATGGCTCCTAAACTCAGTACTTCTAAATCATACTCATTAAATACTTAGAAGGTTCACACTAGTACAGATCGCTTTTGTACTCAATACTTCTAAATCATACTCGTTAAATACTTAGAAGGTTCACACTAGTACAAATCACTTCTGTACTCAATACTTCTAAATCATACTCATTAAATACTTAGAAGGTTCACACTAGTACAGATCGCTCCTGTGCTCAGTACTTCTGAATCATACTCAATGAATACTTAGAAGATTCCCACTAGCACAAATCGCTCTTGTACTCAATACTTCTGAATCGTACTCGTTAAATACTTAGAAGATTCACACTAGTACAGATCGCTTTTGTACTCAATACTTCTGAATCATACTCGTTAAATGCTTAGAAGATTCACACTAGTACAGATCGCTTCTGAATCATACTCGTCGAAAAGGAATCCTGTGCTCAATACTTAGAAGGTTCACACGGCGTTTGCTACAACGAAATTCCGCAAGTAAATTTACCACTCATTACTGCTCTGAAATATGCGCTGTCCTTCCGAATCACACTCAGTAAATACTTTAAAGAGTCGTGTACAAGCTTCGCACATTCAAAATGTCTATAAATCACAGCATAAATGTACACAGCATTTATAAATGAATCATTATTTTATGAATCATTATGAACTACATGAGAATTGCGCTTCTAAATCCTGTGAATATTCATAGCTATATGTAAATACTTTTTGCTCTACTAAGCGTTAGTTATTAGAGACACGTTAATACGAGTACAAGGCCCCAACAACTAGTGTTTAGTGGCCGAATACAAACGCGTCGATTGTCAGCAACGATTAGTCAGCAACAGTTCCGCTCACTTCGTTGCGGTCGCCTCGGTGCTATGTCGTATGTTGTGCGATCGACTGTCGCACGGTCTACTGAACAACCCACAGATCGCCGCTTGAGACGCCGCGCCGTCAGACCTCAGAAGGCCGAGTCGAAGTCGGAGTCTGAGCGCCTCCGGGGACTCTCTGGGGACTCATAATTTGAGTGGATGTGTTTCCGCCTGAACATGAACAGCAATCAGAAGCCGCAGGTGGTCGTCACCATCGAAGCACGCTTTTTCAGTTCAGTGGTAGCGAAACGTTTGTGTTTCGCTTTTGTTTTCTGCAAGCAAACATTTCCGGTTTTTCTTCTTCTTCTTTTTCTTCGCCAACAAGCTTTTATGCAGACTGTCTAGCAGTTTTGTTTCAATACCTGCGGACGGAAGGCCCGGGCTCGGAAGGCCGCTGGGCGGGCGGACGATTCTACACAGTGTCTAAATGCAAATAAAGCGATGCCAAAGAATTCTGTGTGAAGTTTTATCGTCGCAACATCGTCGAAATGGTCAAAACGGCAGCAGCAGCACCAACGTCGCCATCGGCACCAGCGGACACAGTAACAGCGTGCAATTTGCCGGCGCAATCCTGCTCTTATTATCCTTTCTCTCTCCCTCTTCCCTCTCCCTCCTTGTTGAGCATTGAGCACTATCTGTCTATCTATAGACTGCGGCTTAGTTAACGCGAATTTATACGATTAGATTCTTATCGTTTTTAATAAATGCCGCATTTTACGTAGCATGAAGTCGGCGATTTTGTCTCGCGTCCAAAGCAACAGATGGTTGGCTGCAATACGTTTGCTGCTGCTGCTCTTATGCTGTTGTTGCCGTCGTCGTTGCGCGCCAGCCGGAGGCCTGCCAGGATTCCTATCCGTTTTTTATTGAGTAATTTCGAAAGAGATAATTAAACATCGGCGCTCGATGCGGTTCTCTAAATGCTTCATTAATGATTCAAATGATAGAAAACACGTTGCTCAAATTGCCAACAGCTCAGCTTGAATGCGTTTGTATGTATGTGCATATGTATGTTGGCATGTGCGTACAGTTTTTCGAGCTTATTCGAGCATGATCGAAATTTATTAAACGGAAGTGTTCGCAACACAAAGCTTTAATAACGTTAGCGGCCATAATTTTGGCTTAAATTTACGGTTGCACTAACTCTCCCATGTTGTTGTTGTTGTTGTTTTTACTGTTGTTACAGTTGAATGCTCTGACCCTAACAACAACAACAACAACAACAATTTTGCTCGCTCTCCTCTGAGTAAAGAGTTGTAGCCTGCCAAAGTTTGAAATTTCCACGTCTATATCTCCTAAACTATAAAAAATGTGTAGACAATATAGGTACCGATGCAAAGACAATAAAAATATCTTTCATTTATGTTTAACAACATTTTATCGAACATCGTGTACATCGTGGAGAAAACATACATTTTAAATTTTTAGTACTGTTTTTTTCTATTCATTAATTTTTTTCTCTGTAAAATATATAATTAACCCATATAATTATGTCAATATTAAGAAAATGCAGCTTTCTAGCTTTCTGCATATATTTTCGTTACCAGCATCGGTGTAGGATTTTAGGAGCAAATGCCTTTCGAAACTTTCAACAATGCTTCCATAAAATACATTTTGTGTCCATTTTTTTTTTTTCATTTTACTCAAAAAATATACAAAACATTTTTTAAAACCATTTTTATTTATATCCTTTGCTTAATTATATTTCTTGATTTGCTTTTTTTCTTCTAAAAAATATTTTATAATTTTAATGAAAATTTATTTTAAAAATTATTCCTTGAACATTTTTCTCGCTACCATCGAGAACGAGAGTAAAAGAAAATGTACAATTTTTTAGTAATTTCATTAATTAGAGTAAAAATTCTAATAATTGTAATAATATAATAATTGTGATTATAATAAAAATAAGCATAAATTACAAATTACAAATAAATACAAAAATAATTTAAACTTCTCATCTATGCACAATACATACAAAATTATATTACATAAGAACATATAAAAATTATTATTATAACTTTTTATCCATAAATTACAAGCTAAATGATTTTGTTTCATGGATTATGCGATCACTGCGGCGCTTTTTTGAACGGTTGCTAAGTATATACGCCCAGATTGTTCCAACTCGAATCATATTCCTCAGATTCTAAAAATTGTAAAAAGTAATAAAAATAAATAAAACGATTAGAATAAATTCGCAAATAAACTTAATTTGATTAAACTAAAGGCTAAATAGCTTTTTTAAAATATACAATAATATTTTATATATAATTTTTTTTTTTATTTTTCTTAGAGTTTATTGTTGAAAAGCAATTTGTTTTTAATTTTGTTGAAAATGACACACAAGAAAATACACTATTAATAAATATTCGTTTATTAAATTTTGTAGCACGTTCCATACTATATTCATATCTATTGTACTATGCCTTTATGACGTAATTAATGTCATTTTTTTTATTCATTTTACGTGATTTTTCACAATTATTTGAATAACGAACACAACGCAATGCAGTAGTTCTCAAATTGCGCTCAAGTAGAAATAATAACATTAAATTTGAATAACAATAATTCAATATTTATCGCAAACGGACAAAGCCGCGCCTGATAAAACCGCCCGCCCCAGCCCGCGCACATTCTTCGCGATGTTTTATAAAAAGTAGGGGAAATTATTTAGCGTTATTATATTACGTCATGCTGCTGTGATTGCTGTTCTTGTGGTTGCTGCTTTTCCTTCTGGCGTTGCTTGCCGTCTTGCTCTTGCTGTTGCCGTCAGGTTGGTAAGAAAATCATTCAAATTTATCACTAATATTCTCGCATTACTATCAATTTCAATATATTTGAATTTGGACATATTTGGATATATATATATATATATTACTTATTATATATGTATATAATAAGTCTAAACACAGGATCGTTTTATAATTTGGAAACAATTTATTATGAAAAAGACTACACAGAGAAAAATAGTACCACATAAAAATAAAAATATCTCCTTTTTGAGCCATTTTACTATATACTTTAGAATAGTATGCTTTTTTTATAGAAAAATCTTATTAGTTTTTAATTTTTTAATTTTATAAAGCAAATCTTATTATCTTGAAACAAAATGTTAATCTCATTAATTCGTGATTTAAATAAGAAATTCATATTTTTCCCTCCAGAAAATCATGAAATCAACAAGTCTGCCTGAAAGTATGAAGAATTGTTATTATTTACTTTTTACTTAATAAGAAACACTTCTTATATATAATATCGTTGGTCTGGCCGGAACTTTGATAGTAACATTTTTGCTGTCAGGTCTTAACTTCAGATCTATAATTCGTATTATTTTTTTCTACATTGGCATTGTTTATAATGGACGATATTTGCTTCTTAGTTGTGAGTATATTCCTGAAATCTTGGATAAATAAATGAAATAAAAAAACAAAAACAGTTCTTTGTATTTTAAGAAGACTGGAAAACAATAAGATTTTCTTATTGAATTGTTATTTTAATATGACTGTCTTTTTAAATTCTTAGCAGATTTTCTCATATGAAAAGCAAAGAGAAATCTGCTGATTTTTCTTCTATTTTATGTGCTATTTTGGCACTGTGCAAAATCACGATTACGAGGCAAAGGGTGGTAGTGGTGTTGCCTGCGGTGGGGGCAGGCTGTAGAAGTGTGTGGAGTGTGTGGAGAACGAGGAGAGAAGAGGAAGAACTTTGTTGAAAAATTTGCCGCCAAAAAATCAGCAAGAAATCAGAAGACAACCATCAACCACCATCAGAGAACACTAAACCAAGCAACTAAATTTATTTTAAAACAAATAATATAAAAAAGCCACCAAAATAGAAACAAAATCAACAACAGCAACAACACCAAAACATACTCGTACATACTTCTTTTAGTATGTGTCTATCAATGGGCATGTATTTCACAGAAAAAGCGACCGAACGACATGGCCCAAAGAGCCACCGAAGCGCACCGCAACTGCGCGCGTACCACCAGTGCCAAAAGCAGCAGCAGCAACAACAACAACAACAGCAACAACCCACAAAAAACACCTAAAACATAACTTAAGCCTGCAACCGTTGAGCTTTGTGGCACTTTTTTCGTCCTTTTTTTTCTGGTGATTTTTCTCGTTAAAAGTCGAGAATGATTGCTGCGGCGTTCCAATTTGTCTGGCGTTACCAACGACAGCTTCATGTCGGTGTCGTTGTTTGTTGTTTGTTGTTTGTTGTTTTTTTTTCGTACAAAAGCAAGAAGCATACAAGTTCTATTCTTTCATCTAACGATCGCTGTCTCGGCGAGAGCGGTCTATCGGTTCATGCTGCAAAACGATTAAATCGTTACTTAATTTACTCGCTCGTTCGTTGGTTCGTTTACTCGTTGGTTGTTTGGTTGCTGCGTCGGTTAATCAATTGATCAGTTTGGTCAGTTTGGTCAATATCTTAAAAGAAGAGTTCAGATCTCGTTGTCTATTACTGATATAAACACACACACACACACACACACACACACACTTCTCTTTATGACTTGCTGCCTTCTCACCGGCACGCATAAACACAATGCAAAGGCTTGGCGGCGTGGTTGTGCGGCGGCGTTACGGCGTTACGGCGTCACGACATCGCGGCGCACCCGGTTCACGAGGGTATGAGGCCTCCTGCTGCGCCTGGACACTCGCGATTTTTCCGTCGCGAGGCGCCTGCGCACAACTATTAAAACAACAGCTACAACAACAACAACAACGACAACGACAAAAGCAACAGTTGATTTGATTTAAACAGAGCGATTTAAGCACGTTGGTTTGTGGAGAAAACTGGGTGTATAACAACAACAACAACAACAACAACAACGACGGCACTAACAACCGCAACCACGAAACGACAATCGCATTCTCCACGCACTGTTAGTCCTTTAAAAGATAAACCTTTTACAAATCGTTGGTGATATTTTTTTGGGACTTTATTTAAAAAAATATCGTAACAAAAATTATTATAAATGTCATGAAATCGTTTTTGAGGAATTTTTTTGAAGCAGAAACGTTTAAAAACTCAATACGTTTCAAAGAGAAAAATTCAATTTCGAAATAATTGAATAAATAGAGACTTTTAAATGGTTTTATCAATGACGCTCGAAAAAGCGCTGATTAAATCAAATTCATTATATACAATAAATCTTATCATTTTCTAGTTATAAACTCTTTATTGGAAAAGCTAGAATTATTTTCTTGCAAGATATTTTCTCCTTTAACATCTTTAGTTAATAAATAAACTTATGTTTATTATCTGAAAAGAATTTGGAAATTTCTGTTTGTTTATTAATTAAATTGCGTTGAGTGTTTTTTTTTACTTTCGGCAAAGAAAAACAAAAAGAAAGAAAGAAACAAAGAAAGAAAGAAACAAATCAGAAAAAAAGAGAAATGGTTGTTGGTTCATTTGAATGCGACCGAACGGCCCACGCCGAAAAGTCTCTGGAGTTCGTTGCGCTTTTGCGGATTTTGCTTAATTTCCATAAAAAATGTGGGCACATTTCGCGAAGTTTGTCAACAGCAGTCTTAACCCTTGACGGCGTATTTATTTAGAGTTTCGTATTTAAGCCTGAACAAAGATGTACAAACAATGTAGGCGTGTGCCTTTATTCGCTGGCGCTGGACAAAGGCCTAGACGCAGAAAAGGACTGAGACAAAGACCGAGATGGAGACCGAGACCGAGACCGAGACGGAGACCGAGACCGAGACGGAGACGGAGACTGAGTTGGGAACGAGGGTGAAAAATTTGTCTCATCATGACACAGACGATGACAAAGACCGTGTCACTGTCGACGAGAATTAGTTGCTTGCAAAGCTTTTCAAGAATTTATAATAAATCATTTAAGGCTTGTTCGGAACTAGTTTGCGCTCAAAGGAATTCTTTTATGCACAATGGTTTTATGTAAAAAAGTATTTAAAGCATTTACACAGTCTTTGAAAAGAGTTTATTAAATTTCGAAGCCTTTCAACGATTTCCAACTTTTCAGCGATCCTAACAGCAGCAGCAGCAGCACAGAAGCGTCTGCATCGGAGACGATACAGTGAGATTGAAGCTTTTGCTGCTGCCGGCGGGAACGCCCTGCAGCTACCACTTTTCGCTTAACAACGACTTAACCGACGTTTAACGACGGCTGATCGAATTGATCGAAGCGATTCTTTCGACTTTTTCTGTGATTTTGCTGTGATTTTTTTGTGATTTTCTTCAGAGTGTTGGTAGGTTATACATACATACATATGTATGTACACACATACAGACGACAGCACGTACACCGATACACCGATAGGTGTTCATTCGTTCAGCACGCAATCTATGAAATTTATTTCATATCGACAGCAACGCCCTCTGCTGGAATTCAATTAGCAAGAACTTCATTAAAATATATTGCTGCTGCTGTTGTTGTTGTTGTTGTTGTTTTTGTTGTTGTTGTTATAGCCATTGGCTAAAAAATACTCGTAGGTAAATGTGAAAAATTGGAAATTTAAAAATCCCTAAAAAACCAAAAAAAAAAACAAAAAAACAAAACGACACCGAGACCACAAACAGACCGTTTGTATATGTACATACTTGTATGTGTTTTTCTTTATGTATGTATGTATGTATGTATGTATGTATGCTTATGTGTATGCGCTTTGATTTGGTCAATGCCCGGCTTATGGCTAAATACCGGCTGCCGCCGCCGACGCCGCTGATCTTGCTCTCATTGTTGTTGTTCTCGCTTGGTGTTGTTGTCTTTTGTCTATCATATAGCCATATACAACATCAGTTTTGATGGTGCTGGCGCTCTCTCTCTCTCTCTCTCTCGCTCTCTCTCCCTCCGTTTTTCAAAATTTTTGTGGTGTAGGCGTCAAACAGCGCCGTTTCCTGCGCCGTTACTTACTCCTGGCGAGTGTGTTGTTGTTGTTGTTTGTTGTTTGTTGTTGTTGTTGTTTGTTGTTGTTGTTATTATAGTTTTCAGCAGCGTTGTTTAAACTCTGCTTTATTTTTTAGCAACGCTTTCCATTTTGACAGCATTTTGTTATAATTTTTGGTCACTTTTGGTTGCGATCAAAAGACCGGAGTTGGTTGTTTTTTTCGCCCCGTTTTAGGATTGTGGCAAAATGAGTCTATATTGTCATTGTTAACGTTGATGTGGTTGCTGTTAATGCTGCTGCTGCTGCTGCTGCATTGTTCTCTCTGCAACTGCTTTAACAGCTGCTGCTGCGGCTGCTGCTGTTGTTATTGCTTTTATTGTTGGTTTTACAATTACTGCTGCTGCTGCTGTTGCTGTTGCTGCCGTTAGTGCTGTTGACTGTTATTATTATTGCTGTTTGTCACTTACGAAAGCTTTACGAGCTGTTAATGTGCAACCACTGAGTTTGCTGCCGATACGCGCCAGCGACTGCAAGAAGTCAAACAAAAATGTTTTATCGTCCATCGCTGGGTATTGCGGTGTTGTTGTTGTTGCTATTGTTGGTTTTGTTGCTGAAGTTTTGCGTAGTATTGTTCTAGAAAGTGTCTAATGATTGTTAATACCTACATGATTATTATTATTATTGGTAGAACAATCTTCTTCTTCTTCTTCTTTTTCTTCTTCTTCTTCTTCTTCTTTTTCTTCTTCTTCTTCTTCTTCTCTTCTTCTTTTCTTCTTCTTCTTCTTCTTCTTCTTTTTCTTCTTCTTCTTCTTCTTCTTCTTCTTCTTTTATTCTTCTTTTTTCTTCTTCTTTTTCTTCTTCTTCTTCTTCTTCTTCTTCTTCTTCTTCTTTTTCTTATTCTTCTTCTCTTCTTCTTCTTCTTTTCTTCTTCTTCTTCTTCTTCTTCTTCTTTTTCTTCTTCTTCTTCTTCTTCTTCTTCTTCTTCTTCTTTTTCTTCTTTTTCTTCTACTTCTTCTTTTTCTTCTTCTTCTTCTTCTTCTTCTTCTTCTTCTCTTCTTCTTTTCTTCTTTTTCTTCTCTTCTTCTTCTTCTTCTTCTTCTTTTTCTTCTTCTTCTTCTTCTTCTTCTTCTTCTTTTTCTTCTTCTTCTTCTTCTCTTCTTCTTTTCTTCTTCTTCTTCTCTTCTTCTTCTTCTTCTTCTTCTTCTTCTTTTTCTTCTTTTTCTTCTTCTTCTTCTTTTTCTTCTTCTTTTTCTTCTTCTTCTTCTTCTTCTTCTTCTTTTTCTTCTTCTTCTTCTTATTCTTCTTTTTCTTCTTCTTCTTCTTCTTCTTCTTCTTCTTCTTTTTCTTCTTCTTCTTCTCTTCTTCTTATTCTTTTCTTCTTCTTCTTCTTCTTCTTCTTCTTTTTCTTCTTCTTCTTCTTCTTTTCTTCTTCTTCTTCTTCCTTTTCTTCTTCTTTTTCTTCTTCTTTTTCTTCTTCTTCTTCTTTTTCTTCTTCTTCTTCTTTTTCTTCTTCTTCTTCTCCTTCTTCTTCTTCTTAGGGGTTCCGCCGTTGTTAGTGCGGTAATTGCATACATTTCTTGCCATCCTTGAGATTGCACAAAAGCGTCTCCAAAAAGCGATCACAACAACAATAAAACCTACTAACAATGGAAAAAACAATGGCAGCGACAGTATCAGTAACAACAAAAACAGCAACAACAACAACAACAACAACAACAACACCAACCACCATCCATAATCTCTTCACCATTGTTTCTACAATCAGTTTTAGTTTTGAAGCGCGTCACCCACTCTTTTTTTTTTGCTGCGCCGCTTGTCATTCGCGATCATGCGCGCGACGCCGCAAGTGCTAAAACATCGGTGCGTTGCGGTGCGTTGCGCTGCGTTATGGCAATCGTTCTCACATACAAACGTCTTGGAAGACAGCACGTCTTGAAGCTGCTGAATTTAATGTTGAAGTTGATGCTGATGCTGATGCTGTTATTGATGTTGTTGCTGTTATTGATATTGTTGCTGTTAATGCTGCTGCTGCTGTGTCGCTCTTACTGCTGCCGCTTTATTATTTTTAATTGGACTGATCGAGAAGTAACGATATTTTGTGATCATGCCTGCCTAACTAACTTCTTACTGGTTCATCAAAGGCTGTTCTTGTTGTCGTTGTTGTTGTTGGTTGTTGTTGTTGTTCGTACTTGTACGTACTTGCTATCTTGCTGTCAGTAAATGTGACAACGCGTTGACAGCTCAGCTTTGTGTACGCATTTTTTCACCTTCTTTTTTTTCATGTTTTTTTTTTATTTTTTGGTGTCTACTTTTTTATACGTTTTTTCTTTCGCTTTTTGCTCATTGTGCTGTGAAAAGAATAAACTTGAGAAGGACCAGATTTTCTTCTTTTTTTGTTTTCTTTACTGTTTTTGGCGATCCAGAGTAACCGAAGCACAAGAGAAACCGAAATAATCTGTAAAACGTTGCATGTTTTTGAAAGTTTGGCATAAAAAGAGACAGAGATACACACACACAGATACACACACCCTCAAAAACACAGCCCGTGAGGCGATATTCAAGACAGACTCCTTTAGTCGAGGCTGGAATTCGAGAACAAGAAAACACGAAAATCTCGTAAATTCTCGCCGCTCTAATAGCGCAGCTTTATTTGCGTTGAGCTGATTGTAACCATAAAAACAATAAAAACAACAACAACAACAACAACAACAACAACATTAACAACGCCAACAACCATTTGAGATTACTTTCGAAAAATGCTCTGCACTCAAAAGACTTAAAAGGATCTCGCAACAAGAATGAAGAATGACAAACACTTTTTGCCACCAAAAATGTATGCTTCTCTCGTTTTTATCATCATCATCATCATCATTATAATTATTATTATATAGTAGCAGGTGTTAAGTATTGCTGCCTAATCTTGTCATTCGTACGCGCGTCGCCGCGGCGTGTAGAAATAAAAGTATGTGCGTTTTTAAGAGTATGCGTTGTCGAGCGTTGGAGCGTCACTTGCGGAGCGAAAGGGCAACTGCGCCAGCATCGACAATATGTTAGCTATGAAGCTAGCTATGAAAGACAGCAACAATTGCTGCAAATATGGATTTATAATGGCCTCAGTGCAAGCACTCCTCTCAACTCATCTCGGCTCAGACCACTTCGCGAAAGAAGAAGCAGCAGCTGAGTTGAGCGGAGATGCTGCAATCAGTTGAAGTGATGACAAAAACAAAACAGAATAGAAAAAAAATGGCAAAGCCTTCGCCAATCAACAACTTCTGGAGCGAAATCGCAGCTGCTCGCTCGCAAGCGCAAACGTGCAACGATTTCTAGGCGGCAACGCATGCATGCTCGCTGCCGGAAAAAGACACATGCCGCATAACGCAGGTGTGCGAAATTGCGTTGGTTGCGTTGCGTGGCGCTATTTCGAAATCCTCCAGCATCGACAGAATCACGAAATGAGCGATCATCTCGCTGCTGCTGCTGCTGCTGCTGCTGCTGCTGCTGCTGCTGCTCACAAATTATTGGCCAATCAAGAAGAGAAAAAAAGGCGCTGATCATGTGAGCATCTGGGCGTCAAGGGGCAGAGAGCGCCGCAGACCGCAGCCAATGGCGGAGGAATGTGGGAGTCAGAAGAGTGAGAGGAGGAATGACCTCATCCGGCCTTCGCTCAAGCGAATTCTTGGCCTTGATCGCAGCGAAAGAGAGCTCTCCTGGCTGGCCCGCTCTAGCTAACCCTTTACTCAATTGTTTCACGCCTGAGCGGGGTAAGTCGGGGTAAGAGCGATTAAGTTTCAGTTGTGGGATAATATTTCCAACAACAACAACAACAGCTACAGCGAGACCACGAGAACATTGATTTTTCAAATCATTTCAATCTCAACAAATCATTGCAGCCTACATTAATTCAACATTCTCACAACACTTTATTTTCAGCCACCTCACCCTCCCCTCCCCCCCCCCTTCACCCTCTCTACCGCCCTCCATAACCGACCTTCAACGCACGGTCCACTTAAGTCCTCTGCTCAGTTGTGCGTTCTTCGCCTTAAATCAAATTGTGCTGCGATCAGCATGATCGATTATTTTAGCGCGCTCGCGGGTGAGAGCGGGTGAGGCCTCACCTTGGCATTAAGCCGATAAGAAAACATTGGGTCTAACATAAAATAGCTCTGGCACATATGCCGCGGCCGCCGTCACCGCCGTCACCGCCACTACTGCCGTCACCGTGATCCTGGTGGTTCTCTTTCCGAATGATTTATGAATTATGAACAAATAAGCTGCGCGCTCAACTGAACTGAACTGAACTGTACTGTTTTTTTGTGCTGCGCCGAGGCGATCAGTGATCTCTCGCTGCTGATCGTTTTTCCCGTGACTTCGCTTCACTCTGATTTAATGATCGATCCGCTGTCGCGCATGCGACTTGCAGCCAACATGTTGGCAGACCACAAATAAATCTAGTAATTATTTTGTTAAATATTAGCTGTCATCCGGTCACCCGAGTCGCCCGTGTCGCCCGCGCCGCTCTTGTCACTCTTGTCACCCACTTTGAGCTGTCTGTCTGTATCTTTTTAGCTGTCTCTGATCGACCTGCTCGGCATGATGAATGGCGGCGACTGTAGCATTTTTCAGTTCACCCCGTTTTTCGGCCCACTTTTCCCAGCCATCCAATAACAAGCTGCATTGAAGAACGTCGGTATGCCGCTGAGTTGTTCACATTATTTGCTGTTCTTGTCTTGTTGATATGGTCGATATTGTTTGTTGGCAATTGCATTTTATTTTTTAATGAGCTCGTGCCAATTGAAATTGTTAAACTGATCATGTTGATCATGTTTCGCTGCTGGTTTGACATTACGTACGTCCGTACATTTCAATACGTTTCGGAATTTAGTTCAATCACGATTGCCAGCATCGAAAGGCACACCGCCGAAACCGCCGAATGGTGACTTCTCGTTGCTGCAATCATGGCTGTTTGCATCATGAACGCCCAACGGAATGATCTGACAAAATGTTCCAAAAGTTTAGCCAAAAAGCCGAGAAAATCGTTCAAAGATCTGAAAGGAACAGATTCTTAAAATCAATTTTATAATAATCCACAAAGACTGTGATCACTTTTATTGAGAACGATCTGCTTGAGAATGATCTGCTTTGATGTGATCTCGTGATGTGATCTGTTGTGATCTCATAAAATCTGACAATTCATCTCTGCTCAACGCTTGTATCCGTTTAAAAGAAAACATCCGTCCTCCCAAACAAAAAAAACAAAAAAAAAACATGCACGATCGGAAAAAATCGATCATTTCCAAACCTGATGATCGATCATCAGCGCTCACAGCGCCAGAATCAAAGCCACAGCACGCCAGCAGTGCTAATTAACTTGGCTAATAGAGTACAGCTCGCCGAGTGCATTCTTGGCATTCCTCGACTTACGATTTTAGTACAAAAACTTAACACTTTAGTGCGCAAAAAGTGCGGAAAACCAACAACAACAACAAGCCGCAGTAGCCACAACTGAATGCTGAAGAAGGAAATATGAAGTGATAAACACACACACACACACACACACACACTACAACAACAATGCGATCAGCATGTGTCGGCATAGCCGCACGTGTGTAGCGACCGTAAAACGCTGCTTCCGGCACTTTGAGTTGCTCAAAATAAATACAGCAGACAACAGCAACAACAACAACAACCAGAAGAAGGAAAAAAGCTCAACTAGTTTTTAGCACACTACGACTAATTTTGCAAAAACAACAACAAACAAAAGCAAGTACACAACAGCGAAAAAACCAGCGCGCTGATTGACAGCCCAACACGTCTAATCTACTGCCTGTGCTCCCTGCAAACGCCGCGTCGCGTCGCGTCGCGTCGCGTCGTGTCGCGTCGCGCTGTTCGAGCAACGCTTGGGGCGCTACACACGCGATCGTGTCTTGTGTTCGCGTCAATCGATCCGCCACGTTCGCGGCCTAACCGTTAATCAAATCGTCAAACCGCCTCAGTCAATCGCGCAGTCAATCAATTGTTTTTTTTCGGAGTCGCTCGCGAACGAGTCCGCCACGAGTGAGTACGTCAGTGAGTCAATTACTGTTCGTCAAACATTTTGACCTCGCTTCCGTGCCGCGCCGCGCCGCGCCACATCGCTTTGATGACGTTTTGATTGATTTTGCATATACGACCACAATGTCTGTCGTGTGGTCGTCGGCCATTGTCCAAATGTTGATCGCATTTCACCTCGAAAGGAACCGATCGCATTATGCAAATATTGATCTTCACTGATCTTCACATGAAAAACGGAAAGAACGCAGGCACGAACAGTTACGCTGCTGCATGAAAGCCATGTTTGAGGATGCTTTCTGGGCTTCAAAGACTGGCCTTTTTTTGCAATTATGTGAAGGGAGATTGTCTCGAATTCCGGCACGAATATCGAAAACGGGCTTACAGTCTCGGTGAAGGAGAGCGCGAGATGTGAGAAATTTTCTCAGTCGAGTTCAGGAGAAAGCCTTTTTCAAACGAGAAACGATCCTAAGAAGAGACAAGATTTTGCCGTCTAGAGAAAATTTTTTTTTTTTTTTTTTTTTTTTTAATTTTTTTTTTTTTTTTTTTTTTTTAATTTTTTTTTTTTTTTTTTTTTTTAACTTCTGAAGAGCTTTTCAATTGAGATGGGTTACCGACAAGGGAGTTATTAGCCGATACGAGATTCCGAGACTGAAAGCAAATTTTTTTCTTTTAATTTTTTTTTTTTAATTTTTTGTTTTTTAATTTTTTTTAATTTTTTTTTTTTTTTTTAACTTCTGAAGAGCTTTTCAATTGAGATGGGTTACCGACAAGGGAGTTATTAGCCGATACGAGATTCCGAGACTGAAAGCAAATTTTTTTTTTTATTAAATTTTTTTTTTTTTTTAATTTTTTTTTATTTTTTTTTTTTTAATTCTGACAACTTTTCAATTGAGAAGCGTTACCAAGAAGCGAGTTATCAGGCGATACGAGATTCCGAAATGAGACCGCATTTTGCATTCGAGACGAGAAACGAGAACATTTCCAGAATCTCTAACGGATGAACTCAAAGCTGGTGTAGTTCTCTTCACGAGACAGAGTAAGAGACTTTCACAAGACTTTACCAAAGCGCTTCTTCTGGCCGGTTTCTGAGATATACACAATTTTCTTATGAGATTTTGTTTACGGTAATGCTGAATAAGTTTTCAGTCTTTTAGTTTACCGAAACGTGGGTATATTCTCGGGCATGATCCTTTGAGTTCTACTGCGCCTCATCGGTAGTAGGTACCACTTGGTTCGTTGGTTGTCTTTTGTCGTTGGTTGTCGAAGTGCTTAACGCTTTCTGCCAAAATATTGTACTCGTATCTTCAACTTCAATCTTCCATCTGCACAGTAACTCTTGCTTCAAGCTTAAAGCTTTGTGGATGGATTTATTACTGACACATTCGTCCAAGCTTTGACGACGCGGTGTTCATTCAATCTGTTTCGAATCGATTCGTTCAAACCGAAATTAATGGATTTAACCGCGACAGCAGCAACAACAACAACAACAACAACAATGACTATAAGTCGTTGCTGTGCTAACAATAAACTGTCGTGACCCACGATCAACGATTTATGTATCTCGCAGTCAGTCAAAACTCTCTGGTGACTTTCTTAAGGTACGGCACGGTACGATTTAATTCTTTTTAAAAAGCATGTCCTTTTTCTATGTCATTTCCTTGTGGCTTGTTTTTATCACTATTATTGTGTCATTGTTGTTGTTGTTGTTGTTGTTGTTGTTGTTGTTGTTGTTGCAGCAACAATATTTACTGCGCTAACGAGAGTCATTCATCAGATCTGAATGCTGTGAAAACCAACGAGGCCCCAACGAAATGAAACCCAACAGAATGCATCTCAAGCTTTTAAGCTTTGCTTTTCAGATAAATCTTTCGATTTTTCAAAGAGTCGTCGATCGAGTCGACTGCGATGATGTTGGTCGTCCTAAAAAAACAGGGCTCATGGATTTTTATTACTTCTTGAAACAATTGAAAGGAATTGAAACCAATTGCGTTGACATTATAGTATAACCATTATAGCCCTAGAGTCTCTCTTAGCCACGCATGACGATGGCACATCGGTACACACTCGCACACAATTATTGTATGTTCATTCAAGAAATCGGGGAAAAGAAACCGGGAAAGAAAATCACAGAGCAAAACGATTGCTTGCGTTTTTCGAATACTTTCTCACACTCACGCGACTGCGGCTCGCCACTCGTTCATTATTACTCGTTGCTTGCGAAGTTGACGCGAGTTTGAGCGTTCAGCGCCGTCCGTCACGCTGTGGGTCGTCTTCCGCTTTGTGGCTCATGGGAACCACTATGTAGACGTCAGCGAAGTCGTCTTAGCCGCCGGGGCGTTTCATTGACGGGTCACGAAAGTTGTTAGTTCGTTTGTGTCGTGGCCGGACTTGGCCGCAGTCAACGAAGCAAATCAAAGCAGCCAACATTGTACCATGATGGACAGATGGATGGATGGATGGCACTTCATCATACGAGTAAATAAGGGACGCGAGGGAGAGAGAGAGAGAGAGAGAAACTATGAAAAGATCAAGGTTAAAAAAGATTTTTGCGAAGTTTTGCGAAAGTAAGTGAAGAGGAAAGGAGGACAGCGCGCACCTAACCGTTTACATTTGCTTCCCAAAAATCATTTTTTTTCCTACGGCTCACTCTCACTCTCTCTTGCTCTCTGTGTGAACCCTTTTTTTGCGTGAACTGTTTTTTTAACCCAGAAATCAAATAATTCCCGCTTTTTTTTTAATTTGAAGTTATAGAATCGAAATGATAACAACTACAACAACAACAACAACAACCAGAACAGTGCCAATAATTATTGTATAATGACCGCTGCCAGCTGCGCTTGTGACTTCTTCACTTTCGTCACAAGAAACATTTTGCATACCTTCCAAAAAAAATGCTCAGGAAAAATTGTTTAAGATGTCGAAAAAAAGAAAGGGAGAGCAAACACAACAACAACCACAACGAACAATAATTTCGAAAAAAGGGTAACCCAAAATATACTCGTAACAAGAACATTCCACCATTCTTTGATTTTACCAACAAAAACTCACGAAGATGAAGAAGAATAAGGGGGGAAGAAATTGAACGACATCAGCGACATACACTCGTTAAGAGCAAAAAAAAAAAAAATAGCATGAGAACGAACGAGCGAGAGCTTGAGCTTAGCAGAAGAAGCCACCACGAGTTGGTGAAATAAATTCACAGGCTGCAACAAAACAATGTGAAAGGAATCACGCTAGACTGGCTTCAATTGCGCCAAATGCCCGAGCGGAACCGCGTATGTCAGTAACCACGTAAGTCAAGCAATAGCAATAGCAATAGCAACAACAACAACAACAACAACAACACCAGCAACAATAAGCACATCGGCGCAGCTGTGCTAAATTGACGTAAGAAAATCACAGCTGCGCTGCGCTGCGCTGCGCTGGTGCATGCAATGCCCAACGACCAACGAACGAGCGCACCAACGAACGAATCCGATCAGTGATCGATGGCGGTAAGCGAAACGCACACACACACAAACACACAAACACACAAGTACGTGTTATGGGCACAGCATGTTGGACAATTATTTCCGCAATTTGCCCTTAAAAGGTATTGCTGGCTGGTATTCAGCCGATCTGCGGGAAGGCTTGTTCGCGGGCTTATTAGGAAATTATGCGCCGCCACAACAGCAACACAAATCGGCAGCAGCAACAACAACAACAACAACAACAACAACAAAACTGTAAGAGTAAAAGAGCGTAAGAGCTAAAAACTGACATTAAACAAACATATTGAAGGAAAAAAACTTGCGAAAAATATCAAAAGGTGATCACGAGTTGATTGCTTGATAATCGGAGAAACCGACAAAAACCGTTAAGTCGAGCGTGTTCAGTTTAAGCGTATTTAATTTAATGATTAACATAAATTTAATCTCCAGATCAACTTTCTTAACAACTCGAATAACAACTATTTTTGATTCGAAAGTATTTTCATTCTTTAATAAAACATTTTCTTCTCTTAATGACGTGACAATTATAAACACGGATCAAAACCGAAATGAAACCGAAAGGATCAGCATCAGCATCAAGATCTTTAATCTAATATAAAATAATAATAATAACATTAGAAAGAAGAAAATGTTAATAAAAAAAATTAAATATTTTATAAAATTATTATTTTATAATATACAATAATAATTACATTAAAAAGTTAAAAGAGTTGGTTTTTAAATATTTTCCCAATAATTATAGATTTCATTATGGCATACAACTTCATTAAGAGTTACCCTGACGATCAGTCATGCCCTCATTTATTATCGCACATTCTTGAAGATATAGTTCAATGGTTTCGATTAACGCGGAAATCGGAGGGGAGAAACTTCTTCATTCATTTTTCTACACAAAAGACAAATCTTGACTTCTTGTTCTGCCTTTTTTATTCTTCATTTGCATATAAGCCAGCTCCTCCCCGAATAGCTTTTTCTCTACCCTGAACCATCAGAAAAAAGAATTCTCCCTATTCCCCTCACCCTCCTCATTTTACACTCTTGCCCTTGTCGTTGTTACCCTTATTCGCCCCTTAGGAACCATCCCTTCCCGACTCGTTTGATCTTCAGGTATTTTTCGGTATTTTGCTGGAAGATATCTTTATGCTGCTTGTCTTATTTGTTTGTGCTACGTGTTAAACTATGTAGAAGCATTTAAGGTTACGCCTCGTTGGCAAATTCTTCTCTGAGCCCTTTGTTTTCTTTTTGTTGGTAGACGGCAAGAATGCAAGCAAACAGTTTTCGGTAGTTTTGGTCGCTACAGGTGTTTATTTTATTACAGTCCTCGGTTTGGTAATTAAAATTTTTAATGTAACGCATTTTAAGTGGAAATTATTTTGTTTTTTACGGAAATTATACAATTAAACATCGTTAGTAAGCAACCGAGATGGAGGACGCTAATATAACAAGCGTACAGACAATTTATTCAATTTCATTTCTAAATTTTTAATTTCCAAACCAAGAAACCCAGCGACGTATTGAGTCTTTAGAGACCAAAATATACCTACTGCTCCTTTCACTCAACATTTATAAGAGAAGAGAAAGAATATTAGATTTCGGGGATCCCAAAAAGAACCGCCCGCCAATAGCATAAACTAAACAAAGCTTTCTAATCTCTTACGGACATTCGGAAATTACTATATTCTGTATAAATGAATATAATAGCTTTTGCAGCATAAAATATGAAAAACAATTATGCTTTCTATCGAAGTTATAAAAAATTTTTCTTGAAACGTTCAAATACTAATTCAAAATTTCTCAAAATGACAAACAGGGTGTTTCCCTTCGCTAAAATGCTTATTTACCGCACTAGTGACATCTGGTTTCTTATCCTCTGTCTCGGTCAGCGCCATCTGACAACAATAGCATCTCCAACAATAAATCCAGAAGCTGCTTAGACTTTAGTCGAGTCGTAAACCATTACATGGTAATGAAATTCTGTAACTCGAACAGTCTAAAAAAAAAACAAAGTAGGTATTATTACATAGTTTTTCGTTTTTCGATTTTAGAAAAATTAACAATTGTTGATGATTATTGAAAAGCTTTTTTTTTTAATATATAAAAATATAATATAATTTAATTATTCGATAATATTTCAAAAGTTACTTTATTAAGGATTTTTCTGGTAGCCTTATGTTTAGAAATGGTTATTTTGCATATAATAAAAAAGCCCAACATGTTTCTATGCAATCCTAAGAATGCACGTAATTTTTAATGACAACTTATGAAACACCCTGCCGTGAAACAGTAAAGCATTACACCACTCGTGGTGAGTTTCAATCAGATGTTGCTTATTTTAATGTTTGCCAGTTGGAAAGCATAAAAATTAAACTATTTATAAATAATTATCTTATACATATGGATAAAAAAAAAAAATAACCGCTAAAGTGAGATGGAGATTTTAATTTATTGTCTGATTTATTAAACTAAAATCAGAAAATAAATTGTTTGATTTTTTTTTTTCAGAAAAAACAGAAAATGGCCAAGGATTTCTGGGCAGCAGCAATTCCACGAAGAGGAAATTTTGATTTAACATTATTCCTGATGGAGCTCACTTCCGGAGCTTTAAAAAACAAAATTGACTTCAATAAATAAAGTAAAACGGGAAGCAATTATAACTTTACAGAATAATTTTGCATCAGGCTTTTCGAAGAGTGGCTTTTCACGCCACTCCAGATTTTTCTCTTCTTCTTCACACTGCAACTGAGGCCAGCTCAGCTGTTTATCGTAAGCTCCGAAACAAATGAAAGCTCGGAAAGAAGAAAGTTTGCGCTTTTTCCGAAGTAGAGAAAAAGCTCTCCACACAAACATACACAGCACATGAATGAACGATCATGTGAGCGTTCATGTGTCATATTAACGACAGATAGCGCCGGGCAGGCTAATCCGTGTCTTGATCAGCTCTTCTGGAATCTGAATATTAATGTTAATGCCGCTTCCTCTGGGACTCTTCCTTCCATCTCCTTCATCCTGAATCGCCCCACGTAAACGCTCAACCTGGTTTTCTTCAAACTGCGTGTTTTTTTTTGCATTCACCGAAGATCAGCAGAAACCAACTGCTGCTTCTGCTTCTGCTTCGTTGAAGATCAATTGGCTCGGTCGATCGTTGTTCTTGTGTACGCCTGTGGCGGCATGTGCACTGCCTTCTGGTGCTTTCGAGATCTACTTCGGGCCGTGCACTTCGTAGCCAAGCACGAACAACTTGCTGTCAGTGTTGGTGTGGACCTATTCATGTTTGTAGTGGTCGTCGTCGGTTGTTGTTGTGGTGGTACTGGTACC
Organism: Conops quadrifasciatus; assembly: GCA_949752815.1. Classification (NCBI taxonomy): domain Eukaryota; kingdom Metazoa; phylum Arthropoda; class Insecta; order Diptera; family Conopidae; genus Conops; species Conops quadrifasciatus. The sequence continues at coordinate 37,492,602 of OX457079.1, forward strand.
AGAGGGAAGAACTTTCGCATTTCGTATGAGATCGTTCAACGAACGACGGTTTTCAGCGGTTTTAGTTTCTGTACCAACATGAGTCAGGTAAGTCGTCGTCGTCGTCATCGTCGTTGCCGCCAGTGGTTGTGTGCAGGAGAGAGAGGGCACTACTGCTATCACTGCTCGCGGTCTTCAAAAGCTTTTCTCAATGTGTCATCATCGCAAACTTCGAGACCTATTTTTTAATTTTTCCTAAATGTCATCAATTAAATTGCTGATGTGCCTTAACCCTTTTCTAGCCGGTAACCTACACATTCCACTTGGAGTCCAAGCACCGCGACTACAAGGCGCGCAACATACTGACGCTTGAGGATCGCGTTGCGGTCATACGCGAATACGAGAAGAATCCGGTCTACCAGCGACTCGCGGAGAAGTTCAACTGCAGCTCGAAGCAGATCAAGAACATAATCGCCAACAAGGAGGCGGTCTTGCTCTATCATGCCAACCGCATGGCCGACGGCTCGACGAGCGAGGAGCGCCGCCAGCGCCAGCAGAAAATCATCTTCCTCGGCAAAGTGATCTACGAGTTCATTCAGCGCGCTGTTTATCACGGCGTGGAGCTGGATGCGACCATTGTGCGTCGCAAGGCGCTCGAAGTAAAGGAGTCCATTGCCATCATGAACTTTTTCCCGAACAACGCTTGGATGCAGAATTTCAAAACGCAGTACCAACTGCCCGAGTTCGATCTGATGACACTACGCCAGGCCATGTTTCTGGATGAGACGAAGGAGGAGTCTTTCAAGGCTGTCGACCTCATACAGTTCGTGAGCCGGCGTGAAAAAGAAGAAGATCAGCAGTCGAATGCAGCGTTGCTGCCGCCGCCACTGAAGAAGATCAAGCTCGCGATCGATGTGATCGATGGCGACACCTTCGACGAATATGTTCGCAGCGACCAACGAAATGAGTCCGACGGCAACAGCAACGAAATCGGCCAGCCGACGATCAGGTACGAATGCATCAACGATGAGGGCGATGGCGATGGCGATGGCGATGGCGATGGCCATGGCGATGGCCATGGCGATGATTACGACTATATGGACATTAATGAGGGCGAAGCGAAATGCCCCGCGGAGGAAGCTGTCAATTTAGATGCGGAGACAGAAGACTATTATCAAAAAACGAGTGCCAAGTTCACGACGCTCAATCAGCGACTGTGCTCACCGCGCAACACCGACGAAGCTTCATCGCTGGCACTGCCTGATGTAGCCAGCTACCAGGAGGCGCTGCGGCACTTGAAAGTCCTGGAGGACTACGCCATGTTGAACGATAACTTTCGCGCCATCGGTCTGATCACGCAGCTACAACAAGTATTGAAGGATCCACCACGAAGTGATGATTTTATAGCATGATCTCACTGAAAAGAGACAACCGCAGAAGAGAGAAGATCGTTAGACTGATCAAGGATTTAATTACAAATTAATCGTTTATAGTTTAATGAAGTTAGCAGTAATTTAGATTTAATTTTTACTTTATATTAATGTCGATTTTTTTTGGACTTAATAACTCTTACAAAACCTACGAAAAATACAAATATGTTCATACAATGAAGCAGAAAACAACAAAAGGTGTCCCTCGCTTATTTCTGTACAAGGCCCAAAAAGAGAAACTTGCTCAGAAACACCAACCAAAAGGGCTTTACTTTTGCGGAAGGAAATATGAATTTGATGGCTTATGGTGAACATATTGCACATTTCGAAAACAAAACCTTAATTTAGCATCAATAGCTAACACATGCAATTTTTTAATTGTTTTGTTAATAATTTTAGTGGAAAAGATAATACATATCGTATATAAAACACCAACAACAAGATGTATCTAAAAATATAACGATGGCTGCTGCCAAGAAAAAAACACAAAGCTCAAAAGGCGTTATTTGAGCAAGCACGCTCTCACAATTCTCTCATCAAACCAGCTTTGAGCATACATACATACATACATACATGCGCCCTTCGGACTTCGCTCCTTACGCCTCTCAAGAAAAATAAATTGCATAAAATTCGGCTGTAGCGGCTTCTCTTCGATCTCGCTTCTCGTCTAGCACTTGTCACTTGGTTACGCTGTGAACAAACAACCGTCGGCCGACAAGATGGGGCCTCGGACCCGGCGCAACAAGCAAGCAACAAAAATAGCGCGCTTCAAGAGCACGAAATTCGTTTTAGAGAGAGAGAACTGAGAGAATTGGTGTTTTTTTTTTCAACGATATCAATCGATAGACATTCATTGCCTCAGTTTCGGTTTGACTGCACTCACGGTACGGCTGTTCTGGTTGTTTGATAAACTTTTGTTGCTGTGTTTTCGAACGGTGAGGCGCATGTACGTTTAGCGCGGGAGGGTCTAACCAAGTTTGTGCTTCTCATAATTCACAAACGGGAACCGGTTTGAGGCTACAACGAATCTCAATTACCCTTCTTTCGTGGTTCTGCTTGGTCGCATCAAATTAATACAACGAAATGAACAGGGTGAGTCAAAGAATTTATTTCTTAACTGACCCAGTACGAAATTTAGCTTTTGATTTGTAATGGACAACAAATGCAACTGATTACAGATTTACCTGATTTTTCCGAACTCCTCGAACGACTCCTCGATTCTTCCCGACTTTGGTGTGTTATTTCCGTTTTTTTGCTCGTAAACAACAACAAATTCGAACAATATTAAAGCAGAATCGAAAAGAATCGACTGGTTTTTACGCAAATGTTTTTTTCGGAATAATGTCGTTTTTTGTAATAATGTAGAAATTTATTACAAATACATTAAACGTCAGATTTTGCAAAATGCTATTTATGATTAAGGTTACATGTGACTATTTTTAAATACCGCCCAATAGAGGAATACAATTTCTCTCATGACTATATATATTCTTGGAGGTATCATTAAAATAGTGATAGTTACAATAAAACCTAATAAAACCCTTTTTAGAAACTAATTAAACGAATAAGAAATATTAATAAAATTTTCAATGTGGACAATAGCTGTAGAGCTGGCACGCAAAAGCATGAAATTAAACATTTCTTAAGCTTTAATCTAGTTCAGCCCTTACCAGTAATAAGTATACATTACATTCTAATTAACTATAAGACTGCCTTAGTAACAGGCCAATAGATGGAAGGAGAATGAGTTAGACTGATTTTGAAATAATTAATTTTCGGTAGTTTTTTATTATAATCTGTGAGCTTGAGATTTTTTATCTCTCTATATAGTATAGATTTGATGAAACTAAAAATAGTGGGATAGCTCAAAATCAATATATCAATAGCAGTTTTAAGTAAAGGCAGCTCTTGGTTTCAGGCTTTTAGTGAAACCCAAGCATGATAGAAAACGTGTATTCTGGCATTCCTGTGTGAAACCAGTTTCCGTACAAAAAACCAAAGGGGAGGAAAAACGTTTGTTGTCTAGACTTTGGCGGTAGCTACTATACCGGCTTGGTGAGCTCATTTTTGCCGAAAGACTTGTTACATTGCCGTCAACCAGTTATTGCTGCCGTTCCTGCTCTGTGCCTCTTTGTAACCGCAACAGAAACCAAAAGCAGTTTCGCGTATGCAACAAAAAATAAACTGGTTTCAGCGGGCGTACTGTATGTATACCTGCCTCATATTTTCGTTATGTGCACATATATTCGATACTATTCAAAACCGGTTTTAGTGCTGGATTGTTTTATGAAACGTTCTCAACGGTTTGTCTCCGCTCTTCTCACAAACAGTGTTTCTCTCTGGTCGACGGCGAGGCATTGACGCTGCGCCGTGCCTTACGTCACGGCATTCGTAACTTGGTCGTCGAGGTGTGAGAGTTTAACGTAATTAGATTTTGTGCAAAATTATAAAACAAAATGTCTGAAAAGAAGGAAGAAAGGTGGAGCAGAGATGACACACTCTACTTTATTGGCATGTTCAAACAACATCCGGAACTCTATTTGCCCTCGCATCCAGATTTCCGGAACCCGGAAAAGAAACGCTTGGCCATAGAAGAAATAAGATCTGAAATGGCCGCAATGAAGGAAGGCATCACGCAGGAGGATGTTCGAACCAAAATGCGTACCCTTCGGCATCAAGTTGTTGTGGAGAAGAAGAGGCAAAAGGAAAGACGCGGCAGAACGCCAACCCTGTGGTGCTTCGATGATTTGGCATTTTTATTTAATATTGAGTACCGAACGGGAATGACTGAGACTGATGGCTATAAAGTGGAAAAATTTAGTAACGGTCACGCGGTAAGTACAAAATTCAAATCGGAACGGTTCGAAACGACAGCGATTGGCATCACTCAAAACGATATCTCTATTTCTCTCCCTCCACCTTGCGCTTTTCGGGTGTTTGTTGCAATCTACCGAAAATGCATGATATTTTAAAACAATGTATGAATGCAAGACAGTGACGGTGTTATAGTGGCGGCAGACATAAAAATCGTGAGAGCCTTTCATATACAAATAAGATGTTGGTATAAAAACGGCTAAACTTAGTATATCCGATAAAGAGAGAGAGAAAGACTGATTCTGGAAATTAAATTTTTATGAATTATAAAAATTATGAAATTATATAAATACAATATATTTTTCAGACCTCCTGCGAGAACTCAAACTCGTCTTCCATGCAACCTGAAACAATAGAAATTGAAAGTGATGATGAAGAATATTTACCCGAAAATCTACAAAAAGTGAGTAAGGGCAAAGAACATACAATATAAAGAATGCGCATCTCATATAAGCTGAATTTTTGCTTACTGGTTCGAATATCAGGACCCAAACTTCAATTTCTATGGCGACTCTCTCGTATATCGCTACCCAGTGGTAAAAATCATCATGACATCATCGATGATTTTGTATGGACAATGCCTTCGCTCTTGGATTGCCTCTCCGTTTTACATTTACACGCGAGTGTTTTAGGACGTGTAAGTACTTGGCTCTCCCTTACCGAGTAAGGCAAATGCAAATGACGGTTCATGATTACTACATTGATTTTGCTTATGTAAACCGACTTGTACTTTGTACTTTTTGTACCAATTGGCAAATTTTACTCGCAACGAATTTTCAATATTGATTGAGGCGTCCGGTTGCGCGAATTCCAGGGAATCAGTTTCATAGGTTATGGATGAACCTAAATCTAGGCTTAACTCAAGCTGATCAGGCGGGCAATCAGACGAAATGATTCTCGATTTATTTTTTAATGAAGAAGCTAGTCTTCGCAAATTTCTTTGCGAAAAGGCCGTGCAATTTATTAATTATATTTTATTTAAATATTCGTGGAATTTAATTTATTACACTTTCATACACTTTTAATATACTCACAATAATAAAATCACTTTCTTAATATCGATCAGAACACGTGTGCACTTTTGTGAAATTAAATGCGAATAAATATTTACAGTTATGTTAATTAAGTTTGGGTTGGGTTTCAGTTATGTTAATTAATTATGAAAATTAGCGAAGTCAAAAACCGAAGTAAATAGTCTCACGACTGCAGATTTTCTTCACATCCGCATCTCATTACAATGTAAGGGGAGCTTGTAAGTACTTTCATTTTCGCATTTTTACCTTTTTACCATCAAAGTTCAAGCACATTTTCATAGAATCATCAGTTTATCATCGATGATTTTGCAAGGTACTTACGAGTTTTTACCACTGGGATGTTAATTGAGTGAAAGACTAGAGATAAAAATTGTACGCACGAGTAGTGGTATGAATTGTGCGAGAGAGTTGCCATAGAAATGGCAACCCGCTTGGAAATTATCGTAATGACTCCAGAAGTAATCTAGGCGTCATAGATTACTTTTTATACAAAAACGTATGTCATACAAAAGTGATGTGTGTAAAACAAAACTATGTAGAATGGGCTCGAGACACGCAATCGGCTTTTGCTAGTCGTGTTTTTATGTAAAAGGTCGACTGCCTTCAAACTTTGCTTATTCACTATTGCCTGCAGCGGCAATCCAAAGTAATGTGGAAATAGTCGATTCCGTATTGATTCTGTTTCCAAGCGGGTACCCATGCTTACAAAATTATATGATAATGCCCGCTCGCACATGCCCGCTTGGAAAAGGAATCAATACGGAATCGACTATTTCCACATTACTTGGATTGCCGGTGCACGAATGGCGATTTTCATTATGTGAATTAACAAAACCGAGCAAAGCTTATTTTTCTCTTTTTGCTAATCTTTTAATGTTTCTTTCTGAAAAGCCTTGCATTTTACCTTGTATTTTATAAATCATATGACACACATTGACTTGCTCGAACACTGTCACTTTACCAACTGATTTGTGATCTGTGAACATTCAAATGGAAGCGAAGCATACTTTCTTGTTGGTATTTCCGGAAATTGTTTCGGGAAAGCGTAATCGCCTCTAGCTGCGTGTACACTATTATTACGGACTATATATTTTATTAAGCGATTGTCATCCCTGCATTCCGCGTTAATGAAATTGGAAGCGAAGCTCGGAGGCAGTCGACCTTTTACATAGAAACACGACTAACAAAAGCCGAATACGTGTCTGAGCCCATTCTATTTTTCTTTTACGAACACATTACTTTTGGATGATATTCGTTTTTGTATAAAAAGTAATCTATGACGGCAAGATTACTTTTCGAGTCATTCATTTCCAAGCGGGTGACGACCCAAATTTTAATTTCTATGGCGGCTCTCTCGCATATCGCAACCCATGGTTTCAATTTATATGACGAATCTCTCGCCCGTGGCGACCCTCTCTCACTTTTCTTTGTGTAGAGCCAATCATGTAGCTGTATGTGTATGCACGCAGCGCATACTTCTATAAAAATTACGATTCTCTTTCACAGCCTTCAAAACAGAATTCATATGACGACCCAAGCTTTGCCATTTGTAACAACAAGTATATATAGTTGACTCTCTCGCACAATTCATACCACTACTCGTGCGTACAATTTTTATCTCCAGTCTCTCACACAATTAACATGGCGAACCGCTCTCACGTATGACTTTCTAGTGACGCTTGTGTTCATACTGGTCATGTGTGCACTCACACTAACAAAATTTCCGTTTCTCTCACAGCCTGCAGAACATAATTCTATGACTGTGCTTCATTCTCGATTGAATTCTTAAGGCAAACAGTAGCGACTATGGACGATATTAATGCGAAGAGAGCTAAGAAAACTTCTTTAAAGTCGGGCATACAATGCTGTGTGCAAGGCTGCAAAAAATCTCGACGAAATGTCGCAAATTTAAAATTATTTAAATTCCCTCCGTTCGATTCAGTTATGGGTAAAATTTGGAGAGAAAAATGCAATATTTCAAATAAGAAATATCGCAAAAATTTTTTTGTTTGTGACGCTCACTTTTTAACATCATTTTTCGGAACGAAAAAATTAAAAAGCGGTGCCGTTCCAACTCTTAACCTGAATAAAGTTAAGAAAGAACAGCATATTGTATGTTCTGTGGTAAGGGTCAAAAAAAGTTTGTTGCAAAGCTCATTAATTTCTGTCTATAATATAATTCTACAATTTCAGAATTCACAAAATTTCAAATCTCAAAAAAATATTGAAAGGATAGAGAGCAATATGCTAGCTCAACGGGCTAAAGAATCTCTTAAAAATCTGGAAATGAGCGAAGGCAGTGGTTTTGTGCCATCTCCTGGACAGAATAGGAAGGAAAACGGAGACAATTCGGATAATTCTTCAGTCTCCGAAATGCACCGCGATGGATATTTTCAAGAAAATTATGATGATTATGATAGTGATGATGATATATTAAGAAGGGTAAGAAAAATAAAAGGAGAAAGAGAAGAAGTAATATATTGAAAAGAAAAAAAGAAAGAAAGTTTTGTAAAGAAAGTTGTCTATACTAAACGAGTTCCAAGTCTAAATGGAACTTAAAATCTTAAAATCTATAAACTTATAAAGTATTTATAAGTCTTATATTAAAGTATATACATTTCCTCTCTCCCTCTTTTCAGCAAAACGACGGCCAGAATAAGTCGGCCGGCCATCAACGAGTACGGAATATTCTCACCCTGCAAGAACGAGTTCGAGCAATCGAAGCCTACGACCGCAAGCCGATGTACACCAAGGTCGCCAACATGTTCAACTGCAGCTGGGAACAGATTAAAAATATTATAAGCAATCGCAAAGCCATCATGGATTTCTATGAGGCGACCAAGAACAGCGGCCCGAGCATCAGCCCTGACCAGGAGATAATACGCCAACGTAAGATCACTTTTCTGGGCGAATGCATGTACGAGTACCTGCAGCGTGTGCAGTATCATGCGAGTGCCACGATCAACGAGGAGATGATTCGCATGAAGGCGAACGAATTTCGAGATCTGATGCAAATTGAGAACTTCTTTCCGAACAAGGCGTGGCTGAATCATTTCAAGAACACGTATAGCATATCGCTTTCGCAAGGATATTTCGTCCTGACGCGTGCACCACCCGCCTCGCTGGATCTCAAGGACATCATGACATATTGCAGTCGCAATCAGCAGCCAGAAGTGCAGCAGGATGCAACGGCAAATAAGAGTCTCTCGAAACTGACTACGACAACGGCGGCGGGCAACGACTCGGCAAACAATGCCACGGCGGAAGAGCTGAAACAACGCCGCCTACGCAAGATTAACTTTTTGGGAAAGGCCTTATACGAATATATTCAACGCTCACAATACCACACAAAGAACCCGCTGGATGAGGACCTGTTGCGGCAAGTTGCCTGCGAACTGAAGGACATGCTGAAGATTGATAATTTCTACCCGAACAAGAATTGGTTCCTGCAATTCAAGACGCAGTACAACTTCTGCACATCACAGAGGATGAGGACATTCTCGCGAACACCCCCGCTATCGCTTGATCTCAAGGATATCCTCAGCTACTGCAGCCGAATGGACCAGAAAACTGCCAGAGTCAATACAACGAGGCCCTGCAATGTACCGCACGAAAATAGAGAGCTGAGGGCTAAAGATGTGGAGTCGTCGTCAGAATTGCTCGCACAAAGGCCACAGATAAGGGTTTTCCAAAGTGTTGTGCGACCTGAGATCATCACACCCACTGACGACAAACACGACGGCGACCCTGATGAAGATATCAAGCCGGACATTTCAGAGATAAAAATCGAACAGCAAGAAGCCTCATCAAGCTTAAGTGACGATGACGTGCAGCCTCCGCCGTTAAAAATACAAAAAATCGAAACACTCCAAGAGAGGACAAGTACACAGAGACCTCAGCGCTCACATAGCTCCAATCAGTCATCGCTTCTCAGTAATGGCAGCAGTGATGACGGTGATCTTCAGGGCGATGAGTTGCCCAAAACTGTCAAGAACTATTCGGATGCTTTGAAACTGCTCAAGCCCTTGGAAGAGTTTGCGATGCTGGAGGAAAATTATCGCGCTATAGGATTGATTTCTCAACTGGAGGATATTTTTAAAAACGCCCCGAAAAGGTTTAACTGAATGTGAAGCTAAAGTGAAAGCCGGAATTCCATTGTCGTGAATGTAGTTGAGGTCTTTCCAAGTATGTATAAATAATTGTAAAGTTATCTTTCATTTCTACGCTTGATATGTTAGTTGAAGACATTAAAACTAATAATACTTTTATTAATCTATTAAATTTTAGAATCCTAAAATAGTAAAAATCTTAGTCAAAACTTAAAAGTAATTCAATAAAATTAATATTAATGATACTTCAGATTATGCGAGCATACACAACGTGATTGCTTTAAGTATTTGTCAACATTTTCCAGCTCCATGGATTTCGAAATTCTTATATTCACTAAATTCATTGTTCGATTTAAGATCGGTTGAAACAAAAAAACATACTCAAGGGGCGGGCAACGAGGCTTTCCGGGAAGCACTAAGTAGTAGTGGTTCTCCTCTTCAATAGTAAAACTTTTGAAATCGTGCAATTTTATTATTACTTTTTTTAAATGGTGCCCCCTTACGAGGTTTCGAAGTTCCTACATTGATTCTGGATTCATTGTTCGAATTTAGACCAGTTCGGGGGAATTGGTTTCAAAGGGGTTTGGTGGGAAACACTGGGTTGCGGTGAAGAAGATGGCACGTTGTCGCTGGCATCGTGATTCGAACGTATTGCCTGCTGATAGGATTGTGCGATATCCGCAAATCCGCCCATGGTTAGCTTGAAACAAATATTATCGATCTCGTTTTGAGCGATCACATTTTCCAGCCGACTCCTGCCGCTACTGCGGAGCTTATTGCCAACATGCTCGCCATAAATAGAGTATTCGTCGCGCTTGAAAACACTTTCGGTCAGTGTCGTCATGCATTCGAAAGCCTTCGTCGCTCCGTAAGTATCGCTGGTTTTCTTCTTCTGAGATTTCAGCGGCGACAGACAATCCTTTCTTTTGAGGGTGCTCTTCAAAGTCTCTTTAGCTTCAAACTGTTCGTTGGCACTGGAGTGACTGCAGGAGTTATCATTATCGTCATCCTCTGGCAGCACATCACCTTCATCATGATATAGAAAGCTTTCGGGAGGTTCCTGTAATGAAATGTATGAAATGTTTTATTGCATAATTTAGTTAAAGTAAAAATCAATTTTAGTTTCCAAGCCGTTTCGGAATATCTCATTAACTATAAAAGACATCTCACACATCTGAATGAGCTACACGATTTTAAGGGTGGCCCAACCCTTTCTTTAGACTGGAGTAAACTCTGCTCTTCATACGAACCTCGAGCATGGCCGATGCATTAGCATCGCTTGTACGACTGCCTTTTGCGTCGTAACTCTGAAGCAGAAAGAGCAGACGATCGTAGCCGAACCAAATCCCCTTCGGCAAAGAGCCGCTCTTCTGAAAGTCGAGCACCTTTTTGTGCTCACGCCGGAACTGGCTTTTCAAGGCCTGAATTTTCTTATCCATCTCCACCGAATCCACTTCATACTTGTTCGCTAACTGGGCCAGGGCCTCGGATTTGATGCTCGAATTTCGATACTCGGCGCTATGAACATCCCAAAGACAGGGAGTGTTTTCAAGATCTTCAATTAAAGAAATTCTTTTTTGTTGACTCCACATGATTTTTCCTTGCACATATGTATATCAATTGGCGGCTCACTATGAGACGTTATGCCCGAGCGTCCGGTCTCTTCGATCGAAATGTCAGCACTGAATGTGCCTTCGAGAATGCGTGCCGAACCCTGCCTTTTGTTTCCGAGCATTTGTTTGTGTTCGAGACAAATGTTCTCCACTTCACAGAGTCGAGCTGAATGCAGCAGCGTGCATGTCATTAGTACGAATCCCAATCGGCAAATTCTACGCACAACTAGAAATCGCACAATTTCTTATAAACGGGCCACAGTTTATGCGATGATGGATAAAGTTGGCGGGAATAATTAAAAAATGGATGCTATTCATATGCGTAAGACCTAATCGGAAGACCCATAGCAGTGGCCTTGCATCATCGAGGAGTAACACGAGTGCGCTTCGCTTGATTTATATTCCTAGTGGGTTATTGCGTGAATGTTTGTGACGTGTTTTTTACAAGTTTTGCGCATGTTTTCAATACCTCAAGAGTTGCATACATATGTATGCATGCTTGTGGGGCATGGGTATATATGTACATATGTATGTAGTACATGTGCGTACATAGTGTGTGTGTGTATTTGTCTGGATTTATATTCTAATTTTACCTTCTTTTGCAGTTCAAGTGAAATCCGATTCTTTAGTTTTGGTCTAGGTATAGAATATGCTGCAAAAACGTTTGAACCTCTATAAAATTTATACGAACTATGTTAAGTACTTTATTCCACACTGCTCCAATCCCTGTCTTCCTCTCCCGCTCTTTCTCAACCTCACGAGCGCTCTCTCTCTCTTGGTGAAATTTTTAGCCAACAATTAAACTCTCAAACTCTTCATAACAAATAATACTCATAATCTTCCATGACGTTGGCTCGTCATAAAATATGATAATTTTACTATAAGTGGACATTATATTTATTATAATTATTATATATGGTATATATAGTAAGTCAAGCGACGATGCCGTCATGCTCATCGTATTCCTCAACAGGCCTTATCGTATGAAAGTATTCAGCAATAACTGATAATTTTTTACGAGTAAAAGGTTAAAGAGATTTCTGAAAGAATTATTAAAGAATTAATTTTTATTTTTTAGCGAAATATGTGCACCACATTTCACTTTTCAATCGTTATATGAAGAACTCTTTACCTACCAGAAATCACGATTTAATAGTTAAATTATTTTCTCTTTCTTATATTGAAGCAGTTCCATATCAAGCAATAGCTTAATATATCATTAAAATAGAATACTGGCGATAGTTGTACTCTTATAAACGTACTCTTATAAAGTCTTATATAAGAAACGATTTAAGCAAGTACATTTCACCCGACGACTTGTTTAAGATTAGTTTTTAAACGTTTAAAAAAAGATTTTCAGTGAAAAGGAATAGTACATTCGAATACCACAATTAGTTTTATAAAGAAAGTTTGATGAAACATAGAGGAAAAGATAGTGAATAACCATTAGAGGGGCTGACCGCCCTTTTCTCCTACTCCCCATTAGCTACGTCTCTGAGTTATATAAATATACATTATTTTAATGATAAGCGTCTCCTTCCATATTTAACATATTCGTACTATATGGGTATGGTATATACTTATCTCGAAAATTCCCAAATCTCGAACCTGAAGAAAGTTAGCGCTAATTTTAAAAAAATTATATTGACAATGATAATGATTAACTTCGTGGAAATGATATCAGATAACTACGAGCCGGAATGTTTTCTTAATTTTATGATAAACTAATAAAAGGGTCCTAAAAGAAGGTGTTTGTTTGTAAATTCTTCTTCATTCAAGTTTAAAATCATTAAGAAGATACTATTTTTTTATTTTCTTATAAATATTTTTATTTTAATTATAATTATATTATCTCAATGTGGAAACTTATACTTATATTTAACATACTGCCTACGATAAGGTACACCTTAGGCCAAAAAAGTTACACCCTAAAGTTTTTAACACTATTTAAAGAGCACCTAGAAGCAGTTACTGGCATTGAGAGTACCTATCTTTTAAGGTTACAACCCAATTTGAATTACTGAGGCAAAAGGTATCCATTTTGTTATAGATCTATAGAGGCTAACAGTTAGTCAGTTTTTGGATTGATTTTGACAACAAACAATCATCAACATGGCGAAGATTATTTTCCTTCGAAAAATGCCAGTGATCGTAGTCAGCTTTCGATTGATCAACTACAATATGACGCACGCTATGAGTATGTACCATAAGTGGTATGTTGGCAAAAGTGGTTTTGATCTTGTGAATAGAATGCAATAATTTATAAAAGTTAAAGCTAAAAGATAAAGGTAGACAGCAGATCAATGTGATCATGGATGGATGACCTTACCCATCGTGCAGTAAATCCGTGTTTGGCAACAACATTATATATTATACTTTTAATGGGTACTGTATACCTATACTGTATACCCCTATACTGTATATCAGGGTTCGTGTGGGTAACTGTTTGTGTGGGTGTAGAGCTGTTTTATGGTCGAAGTATTTTGAAAATTATTAAACGCTAAACTTGAGATATTTTTTTCTCAAAGGTACAATTTTTATTTCGTTTATTTATATACATTTTACTAGAGGCGTCTATCATTGAAAGCGTCGAAATGAAATCACCAAAAAGGTAGAACTCATAGATAGAAAGATAGAGATGAAGTAAGAGTGATAACGAACTTCGACCTTCGTTGAAAATCTGAAATCTGTGCCGAAACTCAAACCATCCAGCAATATTTTAACCGCGTATAGCTCTCTAGTTGTGTTTGCTTCGTAGCAAAAGCACGAGTGCAAAGTAAAGTTGTATACTCGCATAAAATATACACGTAGTTATCTAATATCATAACAAACTAAACGACAGACAGACACAACAAAACTCACTGATAAATTCCAATATATTTATAAGGCGTTATGGCGTTCCTCTGAAAGTGGTGTAAGTCCACTTAATTTTCATTACGAGATATTTACAGTTTTGCATTTTGAATGCAATGCAACTCTTATTAAGATTAGACTCTAAATTGAATGAATATAAAAAGATCATGCTAGAATAAAAGTTGTCCCAGTTTTTCATGAAGTAGACTTGCACCACTTTCAAACAAAACGACGCTCATATTTATAATATTTGGAGTACAGAAAGCTATAGAATACTTTCATCATCATCATCAAATGAAGAATTTGAAAGTAATCCAAGTACCGACGACCGACCGAGTCGAGCAGCAGCTGGTTGCTTCTGCTCATGGCACCTTCTTCAGACAGGATAGATAGCTTTTTTACGCGCCAGAGAACCCCGAGTAACCGCAAGCAAGAACAAGCTACTTGCAATCGGTGAGTCAAGTTTTCGCAAACGGAAGACAACGGCAGACAACGGCAGACATGTACGGCAGAAGAATCCATCCATTCCATTCGAGCAAGACAGGCGAACAGACCTCGAAGTAACTCGAGTAATCCGAAAGATCGGATCGGTCGCTCGGTCCAACCAACTCGCCCGACGCAAACAACTGCAAGACCGGCTGACAGTGGACGGTTGACGGCCTGGTGATGATGGCAGCTTCCTCACCGTCTCGCACCAGAATTAATATTAGCAACGAAACCGACCACTTCGCACGCCATCAGCTTAGAGTCTTATAGCTATGTACCGACATCTACGGAACTACAGCGGTGGTGATGATGATGAAGATAGTAACAATAATGAGATTGGCGAAGATGATGAGAATAAGGCTGAGCTCAGTTGTGAAATGCACGTCAGCTGAACGATAGAGCCTCGAGGGGAGGGTTGGCAAATTCTGCAAAGACTACTCGGGGAAACGATGCCGGTTGTAGGGCAATACAGTTCAGGCAAACGTTTGCTGCGATTACACGGGAGTAACCCACGACTACAAATGGAATTGTATGAAGGGTGAGAAGGGGAGAACATGGCTGGTGGAGAGGTGGATGGTAGAGATAGCACCGGCAGCGGCGCCAACGCAGCAGCAACGCATCAGGGCAGCTGACCAACGCAAATAGAATACGTACCGCAGCCACAATCGAGATTCCGAGTCCCCGAAGTAAAAGTTAACCGAAAACTAAATGTGAAAATGGATGGAATAATAAACGAGGTCGATAGCAGAAGGGCGTAGGGGCGGGGGGAGGGACGCAGGGACGCAGGGAAACCTGAACGAATAGACTTGTACGCGTGTACACTCGTGGGGCGAAATAATCCGAGATAAAAGTTAACAAAGTATGTACGAGTCTATACCAACAAACTTTTTCGAAAAAGTCAGAAAGGGTGGTTGCCGGGCGACGGTGGCGGTGCCGCCGGCATGGTGGACGTGATGGTTTACTGATAAAGAGATGACGACGACGAACACGGACCTCCGACATCGCACTTGTATCATATAATGACGATGTAAAGCATTCGTTAACTTTTCTCTAAAACGGCTCTGTTTTAAAATAATATAACTTCACGTCAGTGCATGTGAAAAGAAGCCAAAAACCAATCCCAAAACCAAAACTGGAAAGGTCACTTGCCAAAGACTTGGCGAACTAACGATTTCGCCCAGAAGGACAAAACGGAAAATTGAGGGTTCAGAGCAGAGCAGAGCAGAGCAGAGAAGGAAGGTCGTCACTTCGTTGCCAAAGTGAAAATGGATTAGTTACCAGAAATTGGCATTGGCAAGGGATCGGCACAGTGCGACGTTGACAGCAATGACGCACTAAACGAGCAACGCCGGCGATGACGAACAAAGTCTGCGGCGATATTCACAAAGATAATGAAGATGTTGATATTTCATCATGATGCAAGAGGGCGAAAAACATACATACCTTCTGCGAAAGAAGAGCGGATAATTTGAAGAGAGTGAGAGAGAGAGTGAGAGCGGGGAGGACGTTTACTCGGCTGCAGAAGATTATAACGAAAATTGATGATAACATTCAGGTTCCGAGAAAAGCATTCAAGAATTTCCATGGACTCCAGCGCTAGACAATGAAAGAGAAAATAATCCGAGGGTTCATTGCTAGAGACACTACGAGTAGTTGTAAAGAAGGTTCGACAATCGACGAGCGAACGAACGAACGAGCGTCGAGTGTTGGTAAGTGCGACAGGGGCAGCGAGCCAGTTCGATCAGGGCAGAAGGCCGCGGAGAGGCAGGGTGGAAACCGATAAATGGCAGTGAGTGGAAGACTGTCGAGACCCAAGCAGCAACCACCACGCCTAACATGAGTCCCCAGCCGAGATGTCGCGCGCACACACACACACACACACCCAAGCGCATATGCATACACCCTCAGTGCGGATACAGTGTACATGCATGTGTGCGTCAGTGTGTGTTTATAACCTGAAGCCCTATACTGCTGATTGTGGATGGTTGTGGACTGCCAACTGGCGGTTGTCATTGTTGTTGTTGTTGTTGTTGTTGTTTCTGCTTCCGCTGGCATTGCTTTGTCGTTGTTGTTGTTGTTGTTGTTGGCACTACTTGTTCAATTTCTGCTGTTGCTATTCTGCGTCATGCACAGACGCTTATGGCGCTATAATGAGCGCTCCGCCGAGTGCCTTCGCCTTCCGAAACCGAAGTTGGTTAGAGTCGTCCGTCGAGCTAAGCCAAGTACAATATTTGGAATTATGTATTTTTTTCCGCTCAAGTCAAGCCATTAAAAGATTTTGTATATGCACAATATCGTATATATGTACGAGCACGATGGATAATTATGGAAACGAGAACGCAAAACTCGTTCGCCCGGTCTCTACTCGTATGGAGCTCGGCCGGCGCTATGCTCGCTGCTCAGTTGGAAGTGTCGGTCGTTTTCACCCGACCATCATCCCAGGCCGCCATATTCGGAGCAGCCTTCTTTGGCACTCCGGGTTCTGTGGTTGTTGTTGTTGCTGCTGTTTCTGTCTCGGTTCGGTTCGGCTTGGCACGGCACGGCACGGCTTGGCTTGGCTTGGCTTGCCTTGGTCGTGTTCGGTTCCATTCTGTGCATCATCTCGGCTATAGACGGCGGGCAGCGCCTCTGCACATCTGTCGTGAGTTGTATGAGGGTCGGTTGTCGGTCGTT
This sequence comes from Conops quadrifasciatus, assembly GCA_949752815.1. Taxonomy (NCBI): domain Eukaryota; kingdom Metazoa; phylum Arthropoda; class Insecta; order Diptera; family Conopidae; genus Conops; species Conops quadrifasciatus. The sequence goes on from OX457079.1 coordinate 37,509,653, forward strand.
AGTTGTTGTCAGTTTGGGTTTCGTGCGCTGGTCGGATTATACGCACGCACACACCGAAGCACCGCGCCGTCAGTATACACTGAGTACACACACACACACACACACACAGACACCACACTCACTGCGCCCGACCGACCAAAAACGGTGTGCACTGTATTTGCTTTCCACGACTGATGCTGATATATTGTAATGCCCTGAGTTTCGTCCCGCGCCGCTGCGTCGCTGGCATCGTCGGCGCATCGTAGTGGTTGTCGGCCATGTTGGGTTTCTCGCTGGGAGCGTCGAGCAATATTTTCGGGCTCACTAGGCGAGTGCTTCATTTCGTGTTGAGCGGTCGTGAGCGACGTTTGTGTTTTTCTACAACTGCGGAGGTCCATAGAGCTTTCGGGTAATACAGTGGATTTATTAGTGGAAAACAAGTCGTACATAGAGTGAGAGAGTGCGAAAGAGAACACAAGTGATTTTTTATTATCAAGAGAGCGTAAAGAAACGTACACGGAGTGGAGTGTATGCGGTTAAGAGGCATTGTAGCAGCGCGAGAGAGGGCGAGAGTAAGAGGTGAAGTGCCGCTGCCATCTGCATGCGCCGCTATTAATACAATACACAGCCGAAGAACCGAGCGAGGGTCTTGAGAATTTCGAATGAGGTAATTAACAAGAAACAAGAAAAATAAAGCAACAAACAAACGTCACGCGTTTATAATTAATGCATGCAAAACGCCTGGCATTTTTTTTAAAACGAAAGCGATTGCTGTTGTTGTTTTTCTCGCTGTTGCTGTTGCTGTTGCTCTTGTTCGTTTTGCTACATGTACTTGTGCACCTTCTTCTACGCATGAGAATGCTTCGCGAAACCTCGTGAGAGGTGTTGATCTTCCAGAAATTAAGAGTTTTGCGTGATAGAACTTCATAAAATTATGATGATGGATAGCGGCTCGTTTTTAAAAATTTTTTTTTTTTAAAATGGCAATTTTTATTTATTTATACCATTTATTTTAAAATGGTTTTTTAGGTCTCAATAATATTTTTATGTATTTTTTATGGTATTAAAATGGCTGAGAACGTGACAGTTATAAAGGTTCCTGCATATTAAAAATACATACAAACATACAACATATTTAGCATTTCGAAAATTCGCTTTTCGATTTTTTTTGTAAAATAAAATAATTCGTTCCGAAGTTCGTTTTGACAATTTTCATTTATTTTTTTTTTTTAAATAATTCGTTTCGAAAATACATAATCATCAATAGAATTCGACATAAATTGGGAGCTTATATTGACGTAATTCTCGAAAACACAAATTCGTTGCGCCTTTTTTGGTGTTAAATTATTTAAGTTTGAAGAGATTCAATTTTTGCAAAAATTTTCGAAATTGAAATCATGTTTTCGAAAATCGAATTCATACTAACGTATGCTCACGGAAATAAAAGTCAGCTGATTTCACAAAACTACTTTCGATCATTCTAACTACAAAGCCAGGACCGCATTTTTTAATTCGAATTCGGACATTCGCTTAATAAAATACAAAATCTTGGGTAATAAATACTTATAATTATGAAAATAATGTTAACTGGCTTAACATTAGTATTTTTTGAAATGTTTAAAAAGCGGGACCATTATTATCGAAATTCAAATCCGTTCATGCAATACTTATGCTTGTGAAGTCACAAAATCAGTTGATTCGAAATTCCAAACATCAGCTGATATTCGTGTTGATAAAATGTAAAAAAAAGACAGCAATATTTGTTGAATGGAAGAAGAAGGATGGAATTTCCTAGTTGGAGTTTTTGGTTTTGGTTTTGGTTTAAGCTTTCGAATATCGACAAGTGTCAAGTGTTTTCGTTCAAAACTGTTTTTTACTGGTTTTTACTGTCTTGTTTGTTAATTTTGATAGAATATTATTCTACACAAAAATATACCTCCTTCTACCAAACTAACTATAGAAAGAGACAAGGCTACGGTGTCTAGTTTTCGAACTTCGAAACAGGGTCGAAAACTGCTAAAACCAAAAATCTCTTTATTGTTGTGGCTCACAACAATTTCAGTGAAGATTTATTGGTTTTATAAGGGTTTTCACTGCGAAAACCAGTTTTGTGCCGAACCAAAGCAAAACCGCTTTATGAAAATACCATATAAGATGAAGGATTAAAAATGTATGTTTTATTTTCAAAACGATAAACCAATGTATCGATTACTTGATTACCAATGTTCCTCTTTAGAAATAATCAGAGCAGGTATTCGTGATTCATTCCATTACTAGTGATTTAAGTAATGACTCATTCCTCTGCTGCTGCTGCTGCTGCTGCTACTTCCCGGTATTGTAAGAAGAGATGACTTGCATATAATACCATCTTCGGTAATGACAACATTTACGGCTTCTAACAAATCACATTTCTTCGAAATTCTATTCTATTTCTTTACCTGGTCCCGTCCCGCTCACAACCTTGTTACTGTCTAGCTATAGCCATAAACGCTATCTTCCGATCCGTAAGATTATTAGTAATTTACTAAAATACAACAATTTTTGGAATAAGTCATCAAAATCGTATGTAAATTAAATGAAATCAAGAAATAATTAAGCATTTTCAAAAATGGAAATATGTATGTGTACGTATAAGCGAAATTTCTTGTCGAAATGCCAAGATTTGTTGTCCAAATAGGTACATATTAGGTAGGACAAGCTGAAAGCTGAAGCTTGAGAGGGCGGAAGAAATAAATAATTTATTTCGACTCGTAGGAGAGGAAAGAAGCCATTCAAAGATACCCACTCGAGATATGCAATGGATAAAATGCACTGAGACAAAGGAAATTTGAACCATTTCATAAGGCAATAATCCGCTGCCTTCCTTCCTTCCTCCCCTTCTCCACATATCCTTCGTTTGCGAGTGAGTTGGCTCTGGCAGAGAACATTATTCTTCTCTTCGGTAATGGCATTTCGAAAGTAGGGGACGATGTACGACCGACGCAAGCAATAGCGCCGGCACATCGGCAGCTGTGTGGCAAGCACTACAAATACACAAAAAGACAAGCTCAGGCCAAATTTACCTGGGCGTACCCCGAAGGATTAACATCGAAGCGAAAAACTTGTTACGAAAACGTACACGCACGAGAATATAATCGCTAGAGGTAGGAGAGTGCAGTTGTGGTGCTTCAGTATACCACACGATGTTACTAACTCGACGGTATACATACTGAATACAAACGGACGGACGGACGGGCTCTACACCATGAAAGCAATGTCGTCGTCGTCGTCGTATAGCGGGCAGGCTGATGGACGTGCGAACTCGCGGGCTGGCTACGGCCCGAGACATGACCTCAATGGAAATTCCGGTAACAGAGTGAGGTACTAATATGTGTGTAAAATCCATGCGCTCTGAAACTAGGCACATACATACATAGTTTTGTTGAAGAGAAAACCGATGTTAAGCATTGTCATCATATACAATATCAAACGACGATGACCTAAAACTGACAAACTTAAAACAAGGCAGTATACTCGTATTATAGTAGAGTACTCGTCGTATATACCAAGTACTCGCATGTACCAAGCGAGCAAGCAGGCAAGGTATACATATACTATATACATTTACCGCCTGCATGACGTCGCTCACATACAACGTCATGGGCCTCCGCCCATGTGTACGGACGGGACGGCTCTTACCTCGACGAAGTACAGTAAGCGTCAAACTGATAGCTCTTGTGACAACAACTGGTTTTTATTGCTGTTGACTTGGCAGTAAACAAGCGGCGAAATAATAATAAATTAAACAAAGAAGGCGAAGAAGCACGATAATGATTTCTATGGGACCTGGATTAAAAAATGATGATGGGCGTATCAGAATTTTATATTGCGCAGTAAAAATGGGAGTTATCAGCAGCAAGGAGTTTTCTATTTTCAATGAGATGACGTCAGACAGACTCGCTAAATAAGAAGCTGCGAGGTCGAATGGATATTTTTATGCTATGCTCAAAAAGTTGACAAAACTTTTTTTGAAAAACATTTGCGTTCTACTCTTCGAGCGCCGCTGACGTTAATTCACGTGACGTGCTTCAGCCTTTAGTGTCAGCTGTCAAATTTTAAAATTGGGAGTTGTTTTCATGAAGCTCCCAAAATAGTTAAGCAATAAAGGGTCAGAAGCTTTTCCTGGCACAGAGAACTTAAGCTCGACAATGGCTAGATTTTAGAAAAAATCCGTCTCCAGCAACTCAGCATTTCTTCTATAATGTTACACAGCAGATAGGCCCACCCTTAGGCGCTGATGTTAGGCTGTGTTTAGGCGTTAATGTGAAATTTGGCATCTGAAGAGTGATTAACCTCTATCCATGTCTTGCTCTCTCTCTCTCTCTCAGAAGTACTATTTCGATATATTGAAACCTTTCGCTCCAACACGTTTAGTATTTATACAATTGTATGTATATAGTAAATCTCTCTGAGAGCTGGATTAATAGCGCTTAAAAATGTATATGTTTATATAATGTTTCGCCAATAGATGGATTTGGATATGGCTTAAATGTGTCAGCCATAGAGTCAGTCCATGGAGAGAGATCACACACACAAACTCCAACTTCCGAACACATTCAGTGCAAAGAGCCATCCATCCATGTTGGAGCATTGACCCGAAAGCTCAAAAACCGATGGCCATATATCGCAGATGGCTGTAAATCCATAAACTGGTTGGTTGTTCGGTAGCAACGAAAAAAAATAAACGATAATCAACCGATAGGCAGTTCTCTAATTCACATTTTAAAAATCGATCTTATCTTATCTAATCGCAACCGTAGTTTTCTGATCGCGAGTGACAAAAACCGCACCATAAACCGTATTAAGGCGACTTCTTTTAAAATTTCCGACTGCCAAAACTATCCATACCAACATAATTTATATTTATCGTAGCCGTGTCTTTTATTTACGACCTTGTTTTATTCATACTGATCCCGTCTTAAGCACCTCAAGAAGTCTAATCAGTTTTCGTTTCGTCTTCTACTTTCTTACAGCCAACTCAGTCGTCGTTTCCTTGCTCGCACTCGTTTGTTGAACCATTTCCAGTAACGCTCTCCGCCGACAAACATTTCAACACCAACTGATCGACGGTCAGGCAGTCACTGATGCCGACTATCCGCCGCTGCTGCATCATTGGATGCATTTCCAACTCGCGTCAGAATCCTCAGCTGCAATTCTTCCAATTCCCGCGTCCGGAGAATCCTTTCCATTCGCTGTGGAAGCAGGCTTGCCACGCCTCCTTAAGCCGCATCCTGCCGTTCAAGAAGCCGGTGGTGTGCGCCCTGCATTTCCATCCCAACAACATCGGCGGTCGCCGCCTCGTGTCCAGTGCGGTGCCCTCGCTGCGCCTCGAAGTACCCACCAACCTGAAAGCTGTGGAGCAGCAAGCGATGGTCGAGGAAATCGAGCGCAGCCGCAAGTGCGCCTACATCAATGCGGTCGTCTACGAGTGGCTGGTGCGCGCCAACCTCAATCCACAGCTGCGCGGATCCATTACGCACGGCATGATCAAGGAGAAGGCGGAGACGGCCAAACAGGTTATCGGGGCGCCCAACTTCATTGCCGACAATCGCTGGCTGAATCGCTTTCGCGAGACCCACTTAACCGGCTTTGCTCACAAACTGGCCACGAACCAGCTGCGCCCGTCCGGCCCATCGCTGTGGATTCCCGACATTGTGCACGACCTGCAGCACTTGTTCCCACCCACCAGCGCCGATCGGCTCAGCAACTTCGAGAACGTGCCCGAACAATATTACGGCTACATGCAGCAGCAGTACGGCGAGTACGAAGACGATGAGGACGACCAGCCGTCTCCGCAGCAGCAGCCTCCGCCACAAGCGCCGCCGCACCACCTGCAGCCGCATCCACATCAGCTGCAGTCATCCCCGCACTCGGACGCCTACGAGCAACACAACTACAACTACGACGACTTCTACTACGAGCGACACAACAGCACCGACGACTATGCGCATCTGCAGCGGCCGCCTTCGCACTCGGCGCCGCACCTGCCACCAACGCAGCCCCAGCCGCAGCGTCCGAAATCTGCCAGCCCCTACTCGAGCGGGGCGAAGCGTCCTCGTGTCGACGACGACGACGAAGTGACTGTGGTCAATGGCGCGAACGAGCACAACGACAGCTCGAGTGAAACCATCGAACGACAGCCGAGTGAGAAGGTGAAGAGCAATGGTACGGCGACATACTCCAACGGGGCCACTACGCCCACCAGCAATGGTCACAGCTCCCCCAAGTATATTGCGAACGGTAATGGCAGTGGCCAGCGAGCCGGCTCCGCCAACGGGCACGCATCGCCCGCAGTGCCAGCCGCCAAAGATTTAAAAACGTACGCTCAGGCCCTGGAGTATCTGAGGCCCTTGGAAGACTTCGCCCTGTTCAAGGAGAATTTCCGAGCCATCGGCTTGATTTCGCAATTGGAAGTGATATTACGCAAGGGCGAGCGTATGACGCGTGATGAGGACGACGCGTCGGAATAAGACAACAGCAAACCAAGTAGACTTAACGCAGGCGTGGTACAGTTACGGAGGAGTAGAAGGATCTGATATTGATCCTGTTCATCCGCGTGCAGGCTCTTTCTGTATATATGTGGCGGGAAATTTGATTAATCGGTGATTATAACTATAGTTTTATAACCCTCAAACAACAAAATCCTCTCGGTAATATAAAGTCTTTTTGCAAGAATTTATCACATTTATCAAACCAAGCCGAGAATATGCATAATAATGGGTAATTATGAATAATCACCGGACTAATCAAGTTTCCCGTAAAGTATAATTAAGCGTCGGTTTAGAGAATGCGTAAAAGCATTAAGTACTAAGTAATAATAATAATAAGAATAATGATAATATTAAGGATTGATTTTAGCTTAGTCGTAAATGAGTTGAAGAGTATTTTTTCGTACATATTTATTGTTGAATGTTAGAAACCAAATGAATTTTAAGCCAGATCTAAGCATAATTGTTTTAACAAAGCATTAAATATAAACTTTTCACTTTAACAGCAATTTAAATGTATCCAAAACTATTTTTGTATATATATAACTACATACAACATTGCTCGCAATTTCGACCGTTCGCAAAGTTTTCTTCCGCGCTAGAAACAGCTTCCAGCAGCATCATCTTCACTCCGCGCTGATTCTGTCGACTCAATCGACGAGTTTGCTCGAACATTTGCTCAAAGAAGCTTTTCAAGTTGGCCAATTCTGCTGTTGATGTTTTTGTTGTTGTGGCCGTTTTAGGCGCCGAACTATTTCTCAGCTGGCAGGGACATTTTACTTTCAGGGCTTTTTTCGTTGTTGGTGTTGTTGTTGTTTGTGTTGATGCGGCCAGGGATGACAGTGCCGGTCCTTCCAGGATCCGTATTTTGCTTAACGACGTTGCGTTTGCATCCGGTAAATCAATTCTCTTCCGAATTTTAAGGTTGATTATTCTTTTTATAGGCGTGCTTGATATTCGCGCCGTTGATGCTGTTCCTGCTGATGCTGTTAGAGATGACTGCAGCGTTGATGTCGGTGGCAGCGTTATTTTCGATATCGCTGATAACGATATTTGTGGTGGTAATCTTAGAGTTATTTTTGGTCGTGATGTGGGCGGTAATGTTATTGATGGTCTTGCAGTTTCTATTAGTTTTGTTGTTGGCGGAGCTGGTAATGTTGTTGTTGTTGCTGTTGTTGCTGGTGGTATGATTGTAGTTTTATAAACATTTGTTGCGCTTTCTTGACGACCTGCTGATGTCTGTTCTACTGCTTTTGCAGCTTCTTCTAATTCGTATATAATAAAACCATCGTTTCCATCAATGCTTTCTGTTTTAATGGAAACGCCGGCAGCAGACTCATCTTCCTCTTCTTCAGCGGGTTTTGATGGCTCCGATTTTAGTGGAATTTTTAGCACTCTGACAGATGTTGTTATTGCCGTTGGGGCAGTTGTTACTTCTGCTGCTGATGTTGTTGATGCATTTGATGATTTTTCAGCGTCTACCAAGTTTTCTTTTTCAGAATTGTTGCTCGTTGTTATGATGTGGGTTGTTGTTGTTGTTGTTGTCGCCATTGATGTATGACTACCATCATCATAATCATCCTCAACGTCATGCTCTTGCTTAACAAGAATGTGGGCGTTAGTATTCATCATTATGATTATTTAACTGTTGGGGATGGATCAACAGAGGCCAGCTTAACATCGGGCAGCTTCTGAAAATACATACAAAGAGAAAAAAAAATTTTTTAACGCAAAAACTGAGAGCGAAAGTAAAGTTCATCTACTCATTATTTTAGCAGAATCGTTTTTCACTTTTAGTTCACAAAACAGCAACAGAAACCAGGGTTGCCATGCAAACCTTTTCCTAATGAGAGGTTAAAATTTAAAGCTGAGCTAGAATCCGCTGCGTTCATTCGCCGCTAATAACAAATAAGTAAAATTAGTTCTCAGAGAGAGAGAGAGAGAGAGAGAGAGAAAGAGATTACATGTACCCAGTGGTAAATATTGTATTGTATCAATCATGTATTGTATCAATATTTTATTGATATTACTGATATAAAAATACTAATCAGTAACTGATATGAAAATATGACCGATTTTCCCGATGGATTTTCGGTTAACTATTTCGGCACGAAGTTTAGACCCTCAAAACGACACAAATTATTGGCTAAAAACGCCAAAAAAAGACGTTTACCAAACTTTAAGTAAGAGTGTTTGCACAAATTTTGCCGAAAATCAAAATCGATTTGATATTTTTTCGGTTTGTGCAAATTATTTGTGTTGCGTGCGGTGAATTTTGATTCTGATATTTGTTCTGTTACGCAAAACAATTGCACGATATGATATGAAGTTTGCCCAAATTCAGGTGTTGTAAAAAGGGTTGTAAAAATTTCGATTTGTGCAAATATTTTGCGCCGTGTAGGAGGCCCATAAGCTGTAATCGAGAAAAATACTTACTACTTACCGACCTCCTTACAGGGTAAGATGAATCGAATGAGTCTGTATTGAATTTTTGTTTAACGGCATCACCAGGTAGTTTACAGACCTCATCCGATACTCGCTTACATCGTAAGCGTAGGCGCAAAGTAATGTGCCTAAATGGAAATGTATGTGTTAATGTAATGTGGAAACGGGATGCAAAATACGGCACACAAAATAAAGAGGTACACCATCGATGATATCATGGCCATTTTCACCACTGGGTAGTTGTCCCGACACATGACGATACATTCATTGGCTATGTTTAAAAAAGTGTCTCATTTAAGTAAGAGAACAACGATTAAAACATTATATGTAAATATGTATGTATGTTGCCCATTTTTTCGGAAACCTTTCGCCACTTTTCCCGAACGTCCCGATCTTACAAACGACGCCTGTCTGTCTCTATGAGCGAAAAATTGAACAAGGTGCTGATTTATAGCATCGTATAAATTAAAAATCATACCACTCGCGTAGTTCTGAAGTGGGCGAGGGTGGTGGAGAGGTCTGATGCTGCAAGGTCGGCGGTAGAACAACGCCCACCCCGCCAAGCTCTTATTAACCAAGAGCTCTTAGCTCTTAAGCTAACCAAACTTTTATTCGCATGTGGTCTCGAGTTATCGCATTGGAGCATGATTTTCAGCACACTTCTGAGTTATGTAATTATTTGGTATCGTTGTAGAAATTAAAAAAAACGACACCTCTTTCCCGGATGTAACTTCGATAGTACGTAACTTTGGTGAGAATCGAGTGTTTGTTCAATTTGTGATTTTTTGTAAAACAACTTTTAAAAATATGATATACGCAACTTTTCTAAAAATTGAAATTGAAATGTAAGTTACTTTTCATGAAGTGCAATGAGTAAAAATTTGTTTCTTTATTTTTGGATAAAAAGAAAGTAAAAGCGTGGCGTTTGTCAACGATTAGAGAGAGCACATGCCAAGCATTCCAGAGAGCGAGGTGTGCTGAACGGTCGACTGGCAACAAAAATTGTTAGACCTGCGCAATATTGTACTAACAATATTTCTCTCTCTCTCTCTCTCTTGGTCGTTCACGACTGCTTGTCGTTTTCTTTCAGTGTCGCTGAATAAAATTTTTCATTTTTTCAAATTCCATATTTTCACGTTTGCATATTGCTTGATGCAATTCGTCTTTTTTACGTCTTATGAATATCATTTGTTCTGCTGCAAATAAAATCGGCACCGGCTTTCTCGTATCGAAATGCGGTGATGGCGCACAAAAAAAATGTAGGTACGTACGTATATAATTTGATAACGCTTTTCTAAAAAATTGATTTTAAAGTCTCTCTCTGTCTCTCTCTCTCCCTCGCGACCTAATTGTATATGCCGGCACAGCTTTACCAAATGCATTATAGTATAATTCTTCTTCTAACCTTCAAGAAAATTATTTTTTTTTCCAGTATTCATTAAGCAGGTTCGCTCGCTATTTCCGATAATTCTTGAAACAAGCAATGTTCAAAGCGTCGCCGTCGCCGTCGCCGTCACCGTCAACATCGCTGCCAATAACTCATAGCTGTTGTTGTTGTTGTTAAAAATAATACGTACAATTCGCTTTGCCGCTTTACACCTCACTTTGCGCAACAACTGAACTCTTCACATTTGGCGCTTGCTAACTATTTTACAGATGCGCACCAAAAACAACCAACTCGCCGCCGAATCAAATACAAAAGCACACGCCAACCAAGCCCAGAGCATACAACAAACAATTTTAATGAAACTAAAAGTAAAACGACTCTCGTGTTTCAAAAATAAAACTGAACGCTACTCCTCGAGCAGCCTCCCGGGAGTGAGAGCGCGCACGAGCAGCAACAGCGAGAGCAGTCACACGGACGACGACGCCAGTCATGGCGAAATAGGCAAAAACCACCCCCTACCCGTCGCCTAGTCGGGCAGCGACAGTGGCACGCTCTACGATAGCAGTCCGTTGCTGTGCTTCCGCGCCCGCTGAGAAACCGAGCAACCACCGCTAAACCGAGCACGCCCCAGCACCGGCGCAACTGCGTTCCGAGCGCTCGTTATCGAATGCTCTCCGCGACGCTGGCCCTGCTCCCGACCGCAGGCCTTGAACGGTTTCGGTTCTGTTCGCTTCTCGATGCACGCAATGTTCTAGTAGAGTTTCGGACGTCGTCATTGCTCACTGCTTGTCGCCACGTTGAACTGCTCGGCGTGTGGGTTCCAACAAGTACTACAATAACGTTCGGCCACAAGGGCGCTCGCTGGTAACGCCGTCGCAATTCGGTTTGAAATAATATCAAAAACAACAACAACAACAACAAAGAACATTTTATAATTCGGCCATTTTGAAAAAGCATCCAGTATAAAATAATAAACTTTAATTATGGTTATCGACGATTGTGACGGCGACTGTGGCTGAAAATTCAATACCAGCGACAGCGAACAATCAAAACAATAACAAAAACATACTCACGAAAATTATTCGCCGTGAACGATTGTGCGACAGGGTGAAAGACAAGCCGAGGCACGGCGCGGAAGAAAAAGAGCGAAGAGGAGTGCAAAAACCATCGTCATCAAAAGACACAGCTTGTGTTGATGCGCCGCCGCCGCCGCTGCCGTCGACAAGACTAGAAAACCAGCTCCACAAATTGTCAAAATGGTAAGCAGAGGTAGAGTGTGTTTGCCGAAGGGGGTTAGGGTGAGCAGGACGAGTATAGCGGTAGGGTTTGTTGGTGAATAGAATGATGACGGAAGCAGCTAAAGAGTACTTGACAAATTGCTGTTTCTAGAAAGAGCTGCATCCGAAGCATAATGTTCATTAGCGATCTTAAACTGTCCATAGAAGCCTCGCCGCCCCTCACTGCTAGCCCCAAATAACACATTACGCTTCATCTGAGTTTTCCGTTGTTGTTATCAATTTGATTTCTTTCCGCAGAGTCAGCCCGAAAAAATACTCTTCGATAATCGCATCAAACGGAAGAACGTTTTGGCGCTAAATGAGAAGGTGGCCGCCATACGCGAGTTCGAGAAGACGCCCGTGTACAAGCACGTCGGACGCAGCTTCAACTGCAGTCCGGACCAGATTAAGCGCATCATTCAGCAGAAAAATGAGATTCTCAAAGCGTGGGAGCAGCGGACACGTCGTTGCAACGAGGTCAAGTCGTTGGAGATGAAAGCAGTGCGCGTTTCCATGTTGGGCAAGTCCGTGTACGAGTGGATCCGTCGGATGATGTACTACAAAGACTTCGTCATCACCGACGGCCTCATACAGAAAATGGCACTGCAATTTAAGAGCGCCCTCGGCATACAGGTGTTCTTCCCGCACCAGGATTGGTGCGACAAATTTCGTCAGATGTACAAAATAACCGACAATGACACCAAGAAGCTGAAGATTGCTTACCTACAGGGCCATTCGGTGCAGATCAAAGATATCATTCGTGATATACTTCTACCGGAGTATAGCGAAGGTCACCCGGAGATCGGCAAAAGCTCCACCGGTAGCTCGGAAAATGAATCGAATGCCGCCGAAGAGAATCACAAAAAACCGAAAAAGGAGCCCGTTGATGTTGATGAAGATTATGAGGACGTCGAAAAGGAGGACCAGGCGGAGGAAGAAGAGGAGCAGGAGCAGGAGGAGGAGGAGCGAATCGAAAGGAAAAGACGCAGAAGAAGAATACCTAAGAAACGACTGGTGAAGTCCATTCCCGACCTTCCGACGCCGCCGCCGCCGCCTGCTATAGCCAGACGCCACCTGGTAGCAGTGAAGCTACCGCTTTCCGCCTCCTCCCAGTCCCAGTCCAGCAGGCCTCAACAAGTGCTGGTTGCCACTCCTATTACCCCGGCAGTCCCTGGACAGGGCCAGCCGCCACCCATGACCATGACCATCATACCTTTAGCTGCCGTGGCGCAAAGCCTAAACACGGCCAAGCCACAGTTGCCACATGAAAAGCCGATCGTGCCGCCGCCCAAAGTGGAAGTTAAACGCGAAATCGAGGACGATGTGCCCTTGATGACCATCAAGGAGGAACGCATTTCAGACGATGAGGACGTTGAAGAGTCTGCTGCCGACAATAATGTGTATGATGAGCGCGATTTCGATGAAAAAGACAAATTGGTGAATGGAATGAACGATCTCTCAACAAATAAAGAGGAAATCGAAAAGATGGACTCTGAAATATCAGAGGAAGAGGACAATCTGGCATTGGCTCAACTGCAGCGAGGACTAATAAACAAATCTCAAAGCTGCAGCAACAACAGCGGCAGTAAAACAAACACCGCCGGTCGGGTACACTCACCGAAGGCGTGGCAAGAGCCACCTAATTCGCCGCCACCTCTCCTGCCCGCCATGCCGCCACTCACCCGCGCGCCCACCAGTGTCGCCACCACCTCATCGAATAAGCGTAGGCATGCGAACTTTGACCGCTCCCCGCCGCTGCCGCCCATAAGCACGTTTGCCGAAGCGCGGAAGTACCTCAAGCTATTGGAAGACTTCGCACTAGTTAAGGAGAACTTTCGCCTTATCGGTCTAATCACGCGAGCCGACGAAGTGTTGCGCGAGTTGGACGGCGACGAAGATGTAGACGTGGTGTAGGGCGAAAGAGAGGAACGGAATATTGGCAATTTGTTCCAATCGAAGACCACAACATTCGGAGTTCTGATTGTCGTCGCTGGTAGCAAGAGATTGCTATTGTTCGCTTTATGCACAATAGACGTGATCAGAAATGTTACACGTAGCCGTAGCCCATAAGTGCAATAAGAATTTACCATTTAAGCAGTCTCCTCACGGCACATTTTGCAAAAACTAATTTAAGTACTTTAGAAGTCGATATTTTAGTGATAAGCAGCACCGATTGCCAGGCAGTGGAATATTTTTTATTGAGGAAAATAAATGTTTATACTACGAGTATATAAGATATTCATTCGCGTGGCTGCAGTTAAATAATTTCTTGCAATGTTTCTGTGTACGAGTTTTTCAGTTCTTCAGAGATTCTTAAAAAAACGCGCAACGATAATAGACATTCTCAAGTTTGCGCTCTTTCGGAGTACAAGACATTTATTGTGTGTTCGGTACATTTATGAACGAGCGAGTGTCGCTCTCCAGTGCGCATGACTGACCAATCTGTGTAATTAATCGGCCAAAACATAAGGTATCTAGAGATTTGAAAGATTTTCTCCTTTAAAAGAGGTCTCCGTCCCTCCTCCCCTTTCTTTGTTTCGCCATCTTACAGAACGAAGCTGTTTTTGGCGACACCAGACTGCAGCACTATCACGATTACGACTACGAGTACGAGTATTAATAGATTCATAAGTTTTAAGTAATTTTTCACCTCGTTGCGAGTCTCTTCATTGCTGTACATAAATATTTGATAACATCGTCACATTCAATTAGTACCACCGTACCAGTAAGAGTCTAGTTTTCATCAATCTTATGGTTTTGAAAGTATGTAGACCTATTTTAAACTTATATCAAAGGATTTTGTTAATTTCTTACTGTTTTAACCAGCACTGTCATATGTCAACGCCCAAGATGACGGCTAAAAAACAAGAAACGGGAAAACCTGGTGCATTCCAAATTCTCAATGAAATTTTTTTAGTATAGAACTATTTTGTAGAAACTTCAAGACGAGAGTATACGCGTGTGTTTGAGTACCGGTACCACATCCGCATCCACATATTTTTTGATTTTAAGCATATTTTTATTTACATCATGAAAATAATGGTGAAAATGTAATAGAAATCAATTAAAATTTTATAAGCAAATATATAAAAAGACTAATTTTCCGGTCAATTCTATTCAATTCTTAAAAATAAGTTTAAAGTTAGTTTATCTAAGATTTAAATTCATTGCTTGCTTTCGAAACAATATGCTCCGAAGAGATTTGGTGAACAGCAACGACCTAGTCTTAGGTCTACATAGTGTAAAAGAAAAATTTTCGCTGAGTATTCGATGACTCAATTATTCTACGTGCGAGTTCGGCGTTTGCGCTTTAAGCGATTCCGATAAAGTGCCACCAGCTGCGAAAGTAAATTTACCGCACGAAAATCCTCTTGCAACAGAGCGAATTCCTCCAGTGGCCCCAATACGTTTAACGCATCTGCATAATCATCGACCCGGATCTCTTTGCAATCTGGCGATAACTTCTTTTTGTTGCACGCTGTCGCTTTGGTTGTGTCGAGATCGTTTTCGCCGCCGCCGCCGCCGCTTGCCGTATGTTGCCGTATGTTGCAATCACAAAGAGACTGTTGTGGTTTTTTGGGTGGTGGTTGCGCATCTGAAAGTGTTTTTTGCGACCCATGAGTAGGTATTTTCTTTTCCGAAGGTGGCTCGACTGGTTCGAGTAATGAGACTACTTGTGGTGATTGTGTGTGCTTTTTCTCCTGCAAGGCTTTAGTATTCTCTAAGGTCACATCAGTTTTCCTCCCAATGCTTTCCATACTCTCCCGCCCCTCTTGCTCTTCCTCCTCCTCTCGCGCTTCATCCTCCCACTCCTCTTCGCCCTCCTCTTCCATGTATTCGTAGTCACCGAAATCGATAGTGGGCCCCTCCTCATTTTCATTGATCTCCTCATCGGCCTCATCATCGAAGTCTATCAATGTATTATTATCCCCAATTTTGTCGTCATCATCAGACTGCCTGGACTCATCTTCTTCCTCCTGTTCCTGCTGTTCCTCCTCCTCCTCCTCTTCCACTGATTGATTAAAGGCTGGATTATTAGACTCTTCAAAATCTGTGGAAGTCGTGGCGTGGACTCCTTTTTCGGCAGTAACCTCCTCCGCCCTCTCATTGGGGTTACCTGATGATGGTACAGTCTGTTGTGTTTCGAGTTTCGATTTGGAATTTTGGCGGCAATATGCTATAATGTCCTTGCAATTCAGCGACACCGGCGACTCTGGTAAATCGCTGAGTTTCAAGGACCGAACATTCAGTTTATAGGAGTTCTTAAAGTCGCTAACCCACATTTTGTTCGGCAGGAAATTCGGTATACCTAAAATACTCCGGAACAGAAGTGCTTTTTCCCTTAGTATGGCATCATCAGGCACCCTGCCCTCGTGGCGGCTCACTCGCTTTACATACTCGTACATAACTTGGCCCAAGAAGGTTATTTTCTGTTGCCGCATCAGCCGCCGCTTGTCGTTGTGACTGCCCGCCTGACAGCGTGCATAGTAGGACAATATAGCGTCACGATTCTGCACCACATTCTTGATTTGCTCCCAACTGCATTTAAGTTCGCTGGCAACGCGCATATAGACAGGATTCCGGTCATAGAGGTGTATGGCTTGCACCCGTTCTTCCAGGCTCAGTATCTTACGTTGTCTGTGACGTTGCCTCCGCCGCTCCACCAGATACTTACTGGGCTGTCAATGAGACAATGGAATGAAATGGAAGGGTGCGGCAAGAAATATCAATTGACAAGAATCTAGAAGGTTTGCACTAATGCATTTAGCGGTCATTTCCGGAAGGCCCATGCCTGCGAATGGGTTCCATTTAACAAAAATGAATGAGTTCCGCGGCGAAACTAGTGAAATGCTTGATCAAAAAGAAAAGCTATATCGTTATCGTGGTAAAATGGCGAACCCCCCTTTTACACCAACCAACCCTTTGTCGGTATAGCCCCGTTTTTTGAAGATTTACAAAGCAAATTTTTTTGTCAAACGTTAAATATTTGCCAAAATTTCAATCAACCAAAGAATCTAAATAAATTATTTCTCATTAGTCGCGAAATCCAACCTCAAAATTTTGTAAGAGCCTTTCAATTGTTTCGCCTTAATTTACTAGATTGAGCTGAATTCGTGCTCATGAGACGCGACGACGAGACTCACCCTTCTCATTGTGAAGCACGATGGTATGGGTCGATGATAACCAGTCGTCAGTGGAAACCGAACCGCTCCGAGTGTACCGACGTACACTACAGCGAAATTTTTCAACCGCTCTTCACCGACCAAACAGTGCAAACAGATGCGTTGAACGCGTTGAAAGAACTGCAAGCACGCCGAATGACTGAACACAGAGAACAGAAAAGCAGCTTCTACAAGCGCCGTCATACGAGAACTCCCTGGCAAACGACGAAGAACAAGCAGAACTAGACTGGAACGACGGCAACGAACAATGCTCTGGCAATTCACGAGCCCGCTCGGTTCGTCTGACCAAAGGTTAACACGATTTTGCAGCCACCGCTGTAGCAGCAGGTTCGACGCCGGTTTGCAGAATGGAGGTCGGCGTTCACATGGGGCACCCGTGCAATTTTAGATGTGTCACCAAGGGGCTGCAAAGAGCGCTTACCAGCAACAACAACAACAACAACAACAACAACAACAACAGCAGCAAACACTATGAACCAGCTCACTGAAGTTTTAAATTGTTTTGAATTGTTGTATCTTGGTTGAAATATGAGCCCGTTGAACACTTGTGGGCGCACAAAATGGTAAGGTCGACGATTTAACTAAAAGTTTTACTAAGTTTGTAGTTATTAAAAACACTACACAGATATAAATTACAGCTTTTAGCAGTTTAGAAGTTATTGAAACTGTAAGAGACTGTATTTCATTCGCAAATGGTCTTACAGATATTTGGTCTCCTTAAATTTCTCCCTTATCATTTGTCCCAACACTTAACGGTGCCCAGTGGCGTTTATGCAATAAATTTTGCTTTTGATGGGGGCACAAATTGCTTAGGAGGGTACCAAGTTATTTCAAACGAAGAAGTTTGGTGTTTCTTTAAGTTGTATAAAAAAATGCAAAAATAATTAAAAATTTAAGAAGGAAAGTGTAATAAAAGAAGCAAAAAAGGGGCAAATTTTGTACGAAACCTAAATTTTTCCATTCCATTTCTTCCTGCAGTGTCTGGGCCCGTAAACCATCCTTATAAATACGCAATACGTTGGTGAAATAACTTTCAAATAGATATAGTATAATTATATATGTATACATAACGGATATATAGTATCCAATATAGCGACAGGGGTAATTTTACCCCCTTGGCTCTTGGATCCAATTTCCTAAATCAATTATTATAACACAGCGGAGTCCTTTCACCAAGATTAGATGAGTAAAGAGTAGGCAAAAGCCTCAGTGTTAGCTCACCAGAGTATAATAAGAAATTTTTATTAACTATCAGAGTTAAATAAATATGAATTTCAATGACATTAGTAGTCAAGATTAAGAGAAATACAATACAACAAAACAAAATACAATACAACAAAAGCAGATTCATCGTTGTATGGTGACCAGAAGAAAGTTGTTTCATCGGCAAATTGTAAGTTAATTAATTAAAAAACCACAGGCCATAGGTCTCGCATTGAAGAGGAAATTTCAGTTTTGTGACCTGCGCTGATTGGATCACATTTAACTTCACTGCTCTCTAGCCTCAAAGTTGTATAACGTTGTACAGTAATGAAAAATCAGTCTGTTTTTGGCATATTTTAGTATTTTAGTAAGGAATATATTTTTTCATTAAGAATATTGAATTTTCACTTGCTTGCACGAAGTAAAGGAAGTATTGTAATCGCGAAAAATTATGCATTTCACATTTCTTAAAAAGTCTCCAATGGAGATTGTGGTATGTTGTATGAAAAACAATTTGTAAGAAGCCATTTTTTGTATTTCGTGAATTATTTATGTATGTATGTATATTATAATTAATTTTTACAGCATTTATTTATAATATAAAAACCAAACCAAAAACATCGTGTTTCAACATCGCACTTACGGAAGCAGTCTGGTCACCTTGCAGGCAGCAACAACAAACACTACACAAGCATAGACTGAACGGAAGTAAAATCATTTGCTTGAATCAGTTGATTGTTGGCCTTCAAGCTAATCGGACAAGCACGAGTAGTTGCGTGACAAAATGGCGTCTTCGCGTGCCTCCACCCTCTCAGTGTACAAACGAGAATTTTGGGGGGAATTTTTTCTGCTGTACGAAGGTCTACCCGCGCTCTGGGATACGCGTTCGGTGCTCTATAAAGAACGGGCTGCGAAAATAGCAGCGTACGATGTATTGGTCGAGAAGCTGAGAGAAATCGAACCGAATGCAGATCGAGAAGATGTCTTGCGGAAAATTAACATCTTTCGAACGAACTTTCGCCGCGAGGTATCGCGTATAAACTTAAGCGAAAAATTGGGCAAGAAATACAAGACAACGCTGTGGTACTTCGATTTTCTTAGTTTCCTCAGAAATCAGGAATCAAGAAGGCGGAAAAGGGATACTACGGATGGTGAAAAATGTGTAATGGTAAGTATATACATAAGTACGTATGTAATACGTAAATATTTAGCATCAACGACATCGTTTTACTAAAAAAAACATTTGCCCCCGAAAAAAAATATTTTTATAATAAAAAATGAACCGTGACATTCTTTTCTGACATTTGACTAAACACTCCCACCATGACGTAAAGAGTCACATAACTCACCACGATGTATGTATTTATTTCACTATCACCAAATATGTAAGTCTTTTCTCATTTGTTGAAAAATATAAACTTGATCTCATAAAAAGAACAAGACACTCTCTTCGAATCCAAAAGCCCGACTGACTGTCTTGCTCTCAAGCCTGTTCCATGAACATGGTTGTCATGATTTGCGCTTTGTTTTTTTTTTTTTATACAGAAAAAAGATAAGCTGCTATGTTCACTCACGCTTGTTCTTTTTATACTACTTTAATAAGAGTGTTCGTTTTGTTATAAAAAATCGGGCACTTCTTGCTTGAAATTGTCAACCATCAAATCAAAAAGTTTATCCTCTCACGATTGACAATCTTGTATGCAAACTAAAAAAATTTACAGAAATTACCAGAGTTGCAGTACGATGATGTCGGATAAGGATTTTTTACTTTAGGAGTTTCAGTTTCGCCATGGGATAAAATTGCATATCCTTCTTTTTTAGGTAATGTTTTATTTTTTTTATTTGAACATCTAAATTTTTCAATACAAGGCCTTACACTTGCATTTTAAAAGTATCTATCGACTAACTATTTATTTTTTTTCATAGCCTAAAAGACGCCTGACCGGGTTAGGAACAACAGCGTTTATCGTTAAGAAAACTCAGAACGAAAAGACAGAAGAGGAGGAAACTTGTTATGCCTTCGATGGCAACGATATTGAAGAGACTGAAAATGAGCCTACACTTGAAAATTCATCGGTGACATCCGAAAATGAACATTTCCAAAATGAATTTAGAAATTTCTCTTTGGAACGAAAAATCCCGGCGAAATTGGAGCCAGATGATGATGTACGTGAGATTGAGAATGGATTTCAGGAAACCGAAGGAATTTTACGTGATGAACATGAGGCAAGAGTAGTAGGAGATTTTATTGACGAAGGCAGTGATGAAGATACTGTACAATGGTGCGATGATGATGATGATGAAACGCTAAAAGGCACTGATAAGCCATCCCAGAAGCCAGCACAAACGAAAAGTTTCAAAACACTATCAGAGTTAAGAAATGTACAAAATATGGCAGTTCAAACAACAGAATCCGTTAATGTTCAGGCAACTAGGTTAAATATGAAAAGTTCCCATGAAGTTGCCGAAATTTTAGCCAAATCCTGGGCCATCCAATATGAAGAAATGGCAGCTGATCAAAAGATATTTGCTAGAAAAGCCATTGCGGACATTTTATTTGATGGTTGTATGGGAAATTTAGGGCATTACACGGCACCGATAGATGGCGCTCAATACTCACAGCAGAATTTAGTGGCTACCAACGATTGTGAGCAGCACAGAAGAGCGACAATAATAAACGAGCGAATTTTTCTCAAGCAACACCCGGCCACGAAGGGACAGGAAGATGTTAATGGATACGAGGAATGTTATATGGTGGATGATGTCGGCCCTGTCAAGATACAGGACTGGGCGGTAAAAATGTAAAAAACCATTCTAAATAAAAACAAAATTGATAAAACCTTGTGCGAGAGTGAACATTAATTTATTAATTACATATTAATCATTATAAATATTTATTCCTTTAATCTTATTCCATTTAAATGGTGAAATCTAATATTTTAATACGAAATAGAGAAAATTCAATTTTTTTTTGTGATTGATTCTGAATAAATCTCGTGCACAAAATGCAACCAATATCTGCTGAATATAATTCTCACGTTCGGCTTCATTTAGCCAAAGTGTTCATTCAGCGATACAGCACAGCTCAATTTTTTAGTTATTTTCAAGCGGCAACGAACAAATGAATTCAGTGTGCCAAGAAGCGTCTAGAGAGTGTCGGTGTCGCTTGAGTTCTCACATTTCTTATTTCTACCAAGGTTGCCAGACTGAGTAGATTAAGCATAACGCCAGATAACGAAATGCGTTATCCTATAGCAAAAGATCCGAAAATTACATCACTGATATCTACAGTGCGCACTAATCCAGTGTTGTACGATCACAGACTGCTCGGTCATTCGGATGAAAAGCTGAAAGCGGAAGTTTGGAAGTCTGTAGCTGCTACCTGTGGCATGTCGTCAGGTAAAGTGAAATTGCTAACAGTTAAAGTAATTCGTGTTGTCCTTATTTTGGCCATACGATTACTGATAATAACATTATTATTTTTTAATACTACTTAATTTTAAATCAGTCGAGGCGGCCATGTGTTGGAAAGACTTATACACCTGTTTCATTACTTTTTACCGCAATGAATTGATACGTCTCGTTCGTGCTAACTATACGGAAAGTGAAGTCGGTCCGATACCCGCCGAGTTTGCACCGCAAAATGAGGAGCATTTCATCAACCGTACATGGGGCTACTACAGTGATATGGGTTTTATAGCTCCTTTTCGTATTAAGGGTGCTGATCCAGAGCTGGATCGACTGATAGAGTTAGCAATGCCATTAGTGTGTAGAGAAGCTAACAGGGTGACATCAGTGACTGATCCTATAAGCACCACGTCCTCCTCTGCTAGTAAGACCTTAATAATGCAATCGAATTTATCAGGGCCTCTTCTCGGAATGGATGTGCCACCTATTGAGATGGCAGATTTAACAACGGATGACGATATTTGTTTACGCAGCTTTTTCGATTCTTTGTACCGATCTACGCGTATGTTGCCGAAGCATTTGCAGCGTCAAGTTAAGACACAGATGCTACATAGTCTGAACTTGGCTGAGACCGAAGATGAAAATACCACTATCGAATAATTTGAATTGCTCAAATATTTTTATCCAAATTAAACTATATGTATGTATATCATAATCTTATAAGGTTTTTATATGAATTTAATCACAAGGCGTTTGAAAAAAAAAAAAAAAACAAAATTGATGTTTGTTATAAATGGAATAATATAAAAATAGTTTGTTAATTTTTAAGTTTAATTTGAAATCGAAATGACAAAAAACTCTTAAGGGATTTTAGTTTCATGAGAATAAATCATACCTAAAGAAATATTTTAGGTGGCAATATTAACACATATTTATAATGTATCTAACAGTATATATATTTACATTCCTTTAACGTATAGTATTCATACGTAATATAATTTATTATTTTGAAGAATGCCTTGCTTTAATCAAACAAATATACCACATACCAAACTTTAAGGTGTTTCCAGCAAAGTGAACAACTAAACTGGCAGAGAGAATATGGGAGAGTCCTGTCAGCGTTGGAAACAAATAAAAAATCTTGGTGAGACAACCGCAATGTAATGGCAGACGCCCAATATGGCAACGACAGCAACAGCAAATTACTCCCAATTACGCTCTCAGTAAGAGCGCCCCGATGACAAGCAAAAGGGTGGATGGAAAGAGAGCTGTTTCTAACAGAAACACACGGTTGTAAATTTTTGTTTTTCTGGCGAAAAAAAAAACTGTAAGGACGTGAGTGAAATAGAAGTTCAAAAGAAAAGCTTGAGAAATGTTAATTCTTTCAAGTAAAAGACATCTTTATACTAATTTATATCTGTTATCAGTTATATCAATAAATAATTATAACGAATCCTGTTTTATCTGCTCTTTCTGAGCTAAAACTAAAAGTTAATCATGTAAGTAAAAATAACTTTAGGAGAAAAGACGCAACACTGCTGTTTTCTTTCTTCATTGCATCAACACGGTTGACACGCGCCCGGCAGCGAAGCTAAAAAGTTTTCAACTTTGCTGAAAATAAACTTTACAATAAATTTATACGAGTACGTATTTGTGGAAAAAGCATTAGGTGCGATAAGATTTTTTCTTTTTTTAAATATTCTATGCCTACACATTTACAACCTTGTAGTGTTCTGCTGAATAAATTGTACAGCTCTGCAAAAACTTTAACTCTACTAATACAGGAAAAGTGAAAATGCTCGTACTTTTTGCGAACAAAAAAAACCTTTTCTACACAATTCGATACCATTTTAGCAAATGCATTTCCTAACCCTGACGTGATAGCGCTCTCTCAAATGACCGCTCTGTTGTGCCACTTCTATTTTTTATTTCTCTTTGTTCATTTGCTGAATGAATTTCAGTTAACATGCATCACCACACAACGGATATCATTATTGATGAACTCTCAGTGGTTTTTTGACAACTGTCTGGTGGACGCTTCTATTTTAGTAAATTGGTAATGAACGTTATATGTTTCCTCTCATGACTTCTTGTTCGAATAATACGAAACCATTGGACGAAAAGGTGGTGCGCCTATTGTTAGCTTTACGAAAACATCCAGAGTTGTACAGAGAGAACGAGCCAGGTCCAGGGTATCGGACTACGACACGTACAACGAATCGCAAAACATGGGATAAGATTGCAAAAAGATGTGGATTTGCCAAAAGTACGTAAGTGGTAGGATGAGCTACAGGTTTTCTCCTACATTTTTCTCTTCAATGTTCTACTAAAAGTGCAAAATATAGACTCGTTGAGAACATAATGTGATTGAAGTGGTGATTTTCATAATTTTCCCTCCGGAATATTCCCATGTCACATTTGTTTTTTTAGCGTTCTTGTAATTATAGATATAATGGACGACAACGTCGCCTACTCTTTCCTCTCACAAAAACCAAATTGTTTACTCTGTTGAAAATAGCGCCGGTGAACTCAATTACATACTTCTTATATGTATCAGAGTTGCCACATTATTTGTGGGAATTTTCAATCATGGTGAATATAAATTTCAAGAAATTGTCTTGTTAAGATTGGGAAGTGTTTTATTGAAAACATTGAACTAATTTTTATTTGTATTAATTTCGCAATAGCCTGAAATCGATAAAGCAATCTAATAGAAATACTTCGGCTTTACGTTTACATTTTTGTAAATACAAAATTTTTAATAGAGATATTTAAAAAACCCTTTTGCTAAGACCTAGAACTGAAAAAAATTATAAATAATATCTTAACATGTATTTGTTTTGTTCCTTTTCCCCGATTAATTTTAGCTGAAGATGCAATATGCCGCTGGCGAGGATTGCTTATATATTTTCGTCACCTTTTGGAAGATGCGGCTAGAAAGAAAGTCCGACGCAATACGCCTAATACCGGCAATCCAGTTGAAAAATATGTGAAACTAAAAGATTGGCGTTACTATGAGTATATTAAGTTTATGCAACCGTACATAAGTATTTCAAATGAAAGTTCAACACGAAAGCGTGATTGTTCGGGATATGTTTCACTAGAAAATAACATTGCTCCAATTCCATTTAAATTTCATTCTGTACCAGTTGAACCTGAAATCCGACCTTCCGAAGTTATGATCTCCTCTTTCAATCAATCTGCAACCTCAATAGGTCAAAATTTATCTTTAGTAGACCGCGAGGTGACAATAGGTAAAAAGGTTGCTGATATTAATTTCCAGGGAATATCGAAGCGCGGGACAACACAAAACGCTAT
The DNA here is from genome assembly GCA_949752815.1 of Conops quadrifasciatus. Taxonomy (NCBI): domain Eukaryota; kingdom Metazoa; phylum Arthropoda; class Insecta; order Diptera; family Conopidae; genus Conops; species Conops quadrifasciatus. Next base: position 37,534,380 of record OX457079.1, read on the forward strand.
TGCTTCACCTGGAATTTCCTTGTCCTGTAATAAATCTCCGAAATTCGAAGATCTTTCTGCCCATGATCAAAACTTAAAAAGTTTTTTTGATGCTATGTTCAAATCAACTCAAAGACTTTCTAGCTATCATCAATCATGTGTAAAGAAAAAACTAATGATCTCTGTTAAAACTAGAAGTTAAACTATTAACTTTTAAAAAAAATTATAGAAAAATCAAGGAGAATTTGATTGGTTTAGATTCTAGAATTTGATTCTGATAATTTGATGCAAAACCTCTTTTAAAGTTTGATAAACCATTATTGGTTTGTGACCACTTTATTAATATTAAAATGTATGTATGACCGTCTTTAATAAAACCATTTTATTGAATTTATAAGCGGCAGAACTGATAATTTGTACTAATATTATTAAGGCAATTAATTCTAAATAAAATAAAGAGATTATAGTTACATTGATAGTTTATTCATTTCCACTCTTCCATTTATTATTTATACAAAAATAACAGGTGGGCTCCCTTGTCGTTCTCGTACTCTGTCGTACATCGTGAACTGTCATTTTACGATGAATCTTTTTGTATTTGTTTGTGTAATGATTTCTGGACAAGAGTTGTGAGTGGTGTACTCACTTTTCGCAGAGCATTGGCATGGTTCGAATTTATTCTTGCAGTATTAAACGGTTCGTGCACATGGTTTGACGTTTTTATAGTGTGTCTGTACTTCGGTTCAACATTCGATTTGGAAACTTTCACTTTTCTTATTTTGTTGCAACTTATCGCTAATCAAATATTGTCTGATTAAAAAATTGGAAAACTTCTAATCCATATCAATCCACAAGTAAAGTGAAACCACAAAAATGGAAGAATTAGCCAACGACCCAATTATTTCCTTTTACATGAAGATGTCAAAGTAAGTGCATAACAACAGTAAAATACTCAGGGTTGCAATTTATCTTTTATGCCAAAAAGTATAAAAGACAAGTTCCGAATTTCACAAACTTGGAACTAAAGTACTTTAGAAAACAAAATTTGTATAAATTCATAATTAAAATATTTCATTTTAGTTCAACGGATTCGGAGACAGAGGTACCACTCTACAGTGAAACAATGTTGCGTTTATCTTTCAAAGAGATATTCGGTACAATGGTAAGAATATTTTTTCTAAGCTTTATAAAGAGATAAAAATTACCTTAACCCTTCAGAGAGTACACCACAAGTACTACATAAAATTTCATTTCAGCGGCCCATTTATGCCAACGAACTGGAATTGTATAGAAAACTGATATTATTTAACTTCTCTGAGAACTACACATCCATAACTGATCTGATTGCCATTATGACTTGCTTTGACGAGCGCAAGATACGTACAATTTTCAACATGCAGGAAGAAATTCTCGCCCAGTGGCGTACGTTTTTGAAGAAGAATTTATTTAACGTTCTTTATAAGGAGGCTTTGAACGAAGTACTCTATGAGTATACCATACGTTATCTATCCATTTACGGGGAAGTGGATGACGAATTCTTAAAGCGAAAGGCGGAAGATGTGCAGGGTTTTTTGCGATGTAATGAAAGATTGCCAAAGCAATGGTTCAGATCCTTTAAAGCTCTACTTAAAAATCGAATGGGACAATCTCAGTATGAACATACAGACGATTTGACAGAACGAGATCTGAATTTGGTGAATATTTTTATACACATAAAACCACGGCTTAATATTTTAGTTGTGGAAGATTTATCAAGAAGGCTGACTCAAGTTATATCCGATAAATCACCGCCGAAGAAAAGGGCCAAACTCTTATTGGCAACTGACGATAATGGTAACAACACAAAATCCACACATTCTGCGAACACAATCCCGGAAGAAGACACAGAGCACGACATTGATGCTGAAGTACAAATCGCAAATGAAGTCGATGATGACTCTTATGGCGAGGAGGAGGAGGAGGAGCAGGATACAAGCTATTCTTCATCGATCGCTCAACCAGGAGCGATTAAATTGGAAACTAAGGAGACGGTGGAAATACAACGTTTGGATTTGACTCAAAGTGATTCCGAAAGTGTGATTACTGCAAATGAAAATAATGATGAACGCCATCACTCAGAGAATGATGATAATCTTAGCAGTGATAAAAGCGCTGTTGAAAGTGTTGCTGCTAAAAATCGGAGTATCATCGACTATGATACAGCTCTGAGTTACCTCGCGGCTCTGCAGGCTTACGCAGTAGTTAATGTACATTTTGAAGCTATTGGTTTATTGGATGAAGTCGACAGTATGTTTCGTCAGAAGCAAAAACAATCAAATTAGCTGTGTACAATTACAATAAAATATTGTAAAATTTTTAATGCAGACAACTCTACTGGATTTTAATATATTTTATGGAATGGATTGTAATGAAGTGTGTTTTATTTTCAAAAAAGTACTCAATTTGTTTATCATGTTTGGCAACCCGGATTTCTGGGTGGACGATGTTTTTTTCTTTAATCCTGTATGCTGTGGTTTGTGTCTTAGATGGAGTGTCAAAATCATACGAAATTGATTCTAACATTTTTACACTAACAATTCGTTGATAATTTAACAGAATAGAGTTGCCACCACCCTTCTCCGGCGTCATAACTGACGACAACAACAACAACAACAACGGTAGCAAGCAGCTGAAGATTAAGCAGCGCAGCGTCACAAGCACCGAGCAGTGATGAGAAAAGTCTTGCTTGTGTTACTCGTTACTCGCTTGTTCTTGTTGCTGCACATAAACACTTCAACTAATCACGTTGTTCAACAAATTGTAATCATTAATCATGTTCTGAGGCGAAAGCGTTGATTTTACTGATGATGACTATGACTATAATGCAGAAGACTGAGAAGCTGGCTGACTGTTGTTTAAGCTGCCCTTGTAGTGTTAGTAGTAGTTGTTGTTGTTGTTATTGTTAGGGTGTTTGGGTTATTAGTAGTTATTGCTGTGATTGCGCTCTTTTCAAACAAACTATGTACGTTTTTGTTGCTATTTTTGCTGCTCAGTTTGTTGCTGCTCATAGTTAATGTCGGTATTATTTTGTTGTTGTTTTTAGTGGCGCATGTGAATCTAGTTTTTCACAATGCATACTTCCTCTTCTACTCTTCTTCTTCTTTTTCTTCTACTACTTTTTCATTGTTTGTTTTTGTTTGTGTATTACCTTAAGGCAACAACGCGGCAGCTTGCTTTAATTTATGACAATCACGTTTGCTTCAATCGATTTCGCATTAATACAACAACAACAATCAGCAGCAGCGACAACAACAACAACAACAAAAACGAGCTGGACTTGGTCTGCCTGCTTAGCATCGTTTTCACTGCTAACGAATAATAAGAGTAAGAGTAAGATCCTTCAAGTTTCTGGATTCTTGTAAAGCACGTCAGCGAGCGCCGCTAGTTGACAGAAGACTGCCCTTCTCGTTGGTTGTTGTTGTTGTTGTTGCTGCATTGCTGTCGTCTGCATTGATCGTGTCGTAGCAGATGATCGTTTAACGCTTTTGCAAATTGCTTGCTTCTTCTTTGCCACCAAACGTTGCTCCACAATCTCTCGGTGGTTCTTCTTGTTGCAGGCAGATTTAATATTCTGCTGCTGCTGTTTGTTGTTGTTGTTGTTGTTGTTGTTGTTAAGTGCGAACAGTGATACCTAGATCCTGTCACATTAATTGACTGCACCTGTTTTCTATGAAATCTTATTGATTATCGGAAATATTTAGCATTCATTTAGGATTTTAATAAGATTGTAAGATCGTTTGAGATTTTAAGATGAACAATTTTTGCTTTTTGTTTTTTTTTGACGTTTCCAATGAGAACCGCCGCTTCCTCATTCGTCTTCCTTTCAACTTGTCAAACCTTTTTCTTCACTTTCTTCGGAACGAACTTTGTCATTGTTCAGGTTTTTTGTTTTTGTTTGCTTGTGTTTGTTGGTGGTTGTTGGTGGTTGTTGATGTTATTAAAATTCTGTGTGATCTTCGCCCTCTTCTTATTGTTGTGGTTGCTCGTATCGCACAACACTACAAACATCTGGCCGGCAATCTTGCATGCTATTCGTATTTAGTCGCACGATTTACGTGTAACATTAACGCATCTACGAGCTCAACGCATTGCAACGCAGCGTGAGTGTACGAGTGTGTAACGAACAACAACAACAAGTTGAGCAACAAGTTGAGATTGCGCGCACTTGCTAAAAGTGGGCGATGCTTGGTGATGGGGCGGTATTGGTGTTATTATTGTTGTTAATATTTATGTTAATATTTTCTTGTTGCTTTTGTTGTTGTTGTTGTTGTTAGCTGCTCTGTTAGCATTCCGATGAAGGCAGATGTTCATTGATTTTGCAGATGCTTTCGCTTTCGCTGTCGATGCGTGTTGTTGCTCTGATTGTAATTGTCGCGTAGTTTGTGTTATTGCCACTGCTGGTTGCTGCTGCAGTTGCTGTTGTTGTAGTTGCTGTGGTGTCTACTTCTTTTGCTTCACTTTTCCATTAATTTACTCAATCTCTTTCATTCCTGAGCAGCACGAACACTTCTCAGGCAATTTATACAAAATTGCTCTGCTTGTTTTTTATTTAGTTATTTAGTTCTTTCTTGCTGCTGTTGCTGTTGTTGTTGTTGTTGTTGTTATTAATTCTATTAATTTTAATTTTTTTTTATTACTCTTTCCTCATTTATTTGTTAATTTATTTATTTTTATCATTTCCTTTTACCATTTCGTACGTACATTAAGATTCGCTGCGAAAACTGCGCTCGCGCGCTGCAGCGACTGCTGCCGGCGATTCGTGCCACATTTTTTACGAATTTGCTGCGGTGGCACTTGTTGTTGTTGTTGTTGTTGTTGTTATCATCTCGCCTTCCTGGACTGGGTGAGATAGATAGAAGCCCGCGCTCTTTTTGCGTATTGGTGTACGTGTGCGCTGTCCGCGTCGTTGTCGTTGTCGTTGTTGCTATCGCCGTCGCCGTCGCTGTTGCTGCAGCTATAGCCTCTTTCCGGCTGCCACAATATTCGCTGATAATGAAACGGATTTTCATGCGGGGAAAATTTGTTATGCGACAGGTGCAATTTTTAATGTTTCCACCTGGTCGGTCGGTCGCTCAGCGGCGCGGCTCGTTGTCGCTCGCTTGAAATGCTAGTAGTAGGTTTTTTTATGCATATTTTTCCAGCAGCCCAACGAGAGTAGCCATTATTGCGCTGCACCGAAACGGCCGCTGGAGTTGCGTACTTTTTTGCCTTTTAATTCTATCGCAGTTCAATTAAGATTTTGTCGTTGTTGTTGTGTCGTTGTTGTTGTTGTTGTGATTATTTTATTTTAATTTAATTTACTCGATATTTTTATTATTATTATAATTTATTTTATTTTATTATACTTTTATTTTCATTGGTTTTATTTTCAAAATGTTTCAATTAAAAGCAGCTTCATTTCTCTGACTTTTGTCCATTCAACTCTTTCTAAGAGGTACACTATGGCTTTCCAGAGGTACTATATACATATATATATGAGTTTATCTAGTATGGCGTCTATATAGTATATACTTCGATGCTGTACGTTGCTTCGACGGCAACGCATCGCAACGCATACCACACGCTGATTGACTTGAATATCACGCCTTCTAAAATCGCGCTTTAACCAAATGAAGATGATACCGCAGATCAACAATCACAACAACAACAACAACAACCACTCTATTCCACCAACCTCAACTCGTTGACCTCATCTCGTTTCGAGCGAGTTCAATTCTGTTCGGTACGTTCGGTGTAGTTACTTCATGACACGCCAGGCCGGCCAGACCGTGATGATCCTCACGTTGTTGCCCACCGCTGCTGACCCTCTTCAATGCTTTACTTACGAGTAAAAGCCAGAGAGAGGGAGACAGAAAACATGCACTGATACTAACTATAGCATCAGCCACAACAAAACACAACCACGCAATTTATAACAACCACCAGGACTGACCAAGCAAGCCATTCCAATTTCAGTCTTGTCGACCGAACAATCAAAAGGCTTAGTAGACTTCAACATTAACCAGTTGAAGGAGGATCAGAGGCTGCTCTCACTATTTTCGAGTGGGTTACTCGACACTGCACCACTCGCAGGCTGGTTCACTTGAGCGGCAGGATTGTGGCCACGTCTCGCCGTGATTGTCTTGATAACTTTGGCAGCTGTGCAGCGATGATCTTTGCTCTATCTTGTGGCTACGACGGAGTGGTGCTGGTGGCTGCGCTTGTTCGGCCGTGCTTGGGTCGGCGGCCAGTCGGTGAGTCTGGCCGATCGGTATCTGTTTGTTGGCTGCAGATTTTCATTTTCAATTTTTTTTCCAGGATTTTTGCTCGATCTGAAATCGCCAAATCGCCGTTTGGGCCGGCGCGCCGACATCACGAGCGGGCAGGCATTAAATGGGCTTTTCACGGCACGATCGTTGGCTGCACTGCTCCTCTTCCTCTTCCTCTTCCTCCCCTCCTCCTCTTCAACCTGCCGCCGCCTTTTCTTTTTCTTCAGCTCCTTTGCTCTCTTCATCGCGGGCTCCTTTTATTACCCTCCCCCCCCCCCCTCCCTTGCCCCTCTTCTGTACTGCTGCATTTCGATTGTGCACCTTTGTTTTGATTCATTGTTGCTGTTATTTTTATTGCTGTTGGTTTATGATTCCTATGCATTTTTTTGTGGCGACGCGTCGTGGCGCTATCAGGTCTTTTGTTTTGAGCATGTTTCAGCTTGTACTCGCTGCAGCTTGTTGTTGCTGTTGCTGGTCGTCTTGTGTTTCATTTGTTCAAATTACAATAATTTGTATTCTTTTCGGACTGGCGGCGATCGCGGCCAAATGAGCGCAAGTGTTGCAATTTTCAGCCAAGTTAAAAATGTGCATCGCAAGGAATGCAACTCCTGAGGGTTGATATCGGCGAATAAATCTGGGCGAAATTTTAGATCGATGGTGCGATATCGATCGGGCGCTGGAGACAGAGAGAGACAGAGAGAGAGAGAGAGAGAGACGTAACTGAAGTGGTGGCTTAAGTGCTGGCAATTGTGGGTAAACGATCTCGATCTCGGCGTGCTCAGCCGTAAGGAACACGAATATTTGCTGCTACACGATCATCTACGAAGACTTGATGATCATTCATTCCTCTTTCTCCTCTCCTTCTCTTCTGCTTGGCGATCATGATCTCGCTTGCATTAATCAACTCGAAATATCTCGCAAACCAATTGCCATGACATTTAGATTACGTCGCTTCTCGATGGTCAAAAGACTTGATCGCCGGCTGGATCGCCGTCAGATGTTGTTGTTGTTGTTCTGGGCGTTTCAGGAGGCGGGAGGTTGTCTCTACTACGAAAAAGGAAATCAAAAACTCATAAAAGAAACACATACGAACATTCGGATCGTGCCGTATTCAAAAAGCTCTGTAACGCATTTTACAGATTTCCTTAACGGTTGTTGGTTGTTGTTGTTGTTGTTGCTTTTTTTGTTATAGTTGCAGCTGTTCCCATTGACAGCTGGTTGGGCATCGCCGCATTCTACCGCTTTGCCTTTGCCGCCGTCCGTCAACGCACAACTGCAGCGTTGTTGCGTTTTTTCATTGCTCTGGCCAGCGGCTCCGTTCCTACCTTTTTTGGGCCTAATGGGTGGAAGCCTTTTAAGGCTTCATTGGCAATATTTGGCTGCATGTTGTTGTCGCTTGTACTTGTTTTCATTCTTGCCATATACGATACAGTTAGCTCAGTTTAGTTCGTCTCTATTGGCAGCTTTTAAACATTTTCATTTAAAATTCGTATCACGTTTAGAGTACTTCTCTTGATAGTAGGTACTGTCGCTGCTGCTGCTGTTGTTGTTGTTGTTGTTTTCAACATTTTTCATTGTAATACCGTATTTATCTGAATACTGCAGCAACGCCGATTTTGGTGCCCCAATTTGGCAGCGACGTCTGATGAACCAGCACAGAGACAACGAGTTACTAGCTTTAGTGTAAATATGGTCAAAGTAATTATGACTGATTTATCAGTATCGTAACGTAACGTATTAGTACATACTTGTTTGCAAAGTCTTAACCACTTTGCATGGTACTGAGTTTTGGGTTTATTCCGAAGTAAGTAAAAGCTTTTGATTTCTGTATTCTGGCAGGTATTTAAAAAAAAAAAAAAAAATTACTCGTAAAACATCATTCTTTTAAACTTTCGACGAAATAAAACGCGTTGTGGGTGCATTCACAGAAAAACGTTAAAAATATTCGTTACAATCAACACAGAGGCAGCGAATTACTCGCTAACCTCTGTCACAGCAATCGCTTGTCGTTAGAAAATCGTGAACGAACAGTGTATGAAATTTCATCATTGTGCACGAACCTGTTGATACAATTCGTCGACGAAAATTCCAAAATTCCATGGAATTCCAAACTCTCCAAAACTAATACTAAACTCACTACATGCTATTTAAAGTTCACACCGATTTCGTAAATCTTTATCATGGATAAATTTAATTGTCATGAAAATAATTTTATGCTTTATACACAGAATGTCATGCGGGTAAATGATCTGTTAAATGATTTCAAGTGATGCCAAGTGATATCGTTATTAACCAAAAACTACAATAAAAAACAATCAAACAACCGTGTATAGCAACAACAAACAGCAGCGGCAGCAGCAACAGCAGAAATTGAGCGGAAGCCTCACTTGACTTAACCACAGAAGAAGCTACCGAAAAACTTGACTTTCTCAGTCCCACACAATTTTGTCGATTTCTCACAGCCGAGAGCGTGTGAAAACATTTCAAAAATGCAACAACAATAATAAAAATATCAGCCGCAGAGAAAGAATAATGCCAGCAACAACAATAACAGTAACACTAACAAGAACAAAAATGCCAGCCAGAGCAAGACCAAGAGCAGTCAGAGAGCAGGCAGCGTACGCCAATTTAACATTGGCTTCTGATGATGATGATGATTCTTAATGATTCTTGTTGATTCCCTTTTTTTTTTCTATTTAATACATTAATAATTGCTTCAAGTGGAATTGTTACTTCTCATAACGCCTCCATCAACGTCGCGTACGTTAACAGCGTGATTTTCAGTCACGGCAGGCCAACGAACGAACGAACGAACGAACGAACGAACCGACGTCGTTCGGAGTTGCCAACCGCATTTCATCGAATTCTGATTGCTTTTCCTTTTACAACAAACAATTAAGCTTATTTATTGCTGAGCTGAGCAGAGAACAGTTTTAAAAACTTCTTTTTCACATCATCAACCATGAAATTCGTCTCGCCGGCTGGCATGACCTTCGTTCGTGATCTTCATCGACTCGGCGTCGGCGTCGGCATCGACATCGACATCGGCAACGGCAACGGCATCGCCGTCGTCATCGTCATCGTCATCGGCATCGGCATCGCCAATTGTGCGCCGGACGTTGAGCGAAGAATGAAGGACAGACAGACCAACAAATTTGTACTCATGCGGGTTGAGGAGCCAAAAAAGAACACCCTCCTGCTTTTCGCAAATATTGTACAATATTTTCTCAGCGGCTGCTCGCGTTCTCGTGTGATTTTCGCTCTGCTCGCCTGCGAACTGTGAGAAATTCTCAAGCTCGGCAAAGAATTTGAGGATGATGCGTGTGCGGTCGGTCGGTCGTGCGGCGCGTATACAAAAAATTAGTGATACTCGTGATTGGTGGTGGTTGTTGTTGTTGTTGTTGTTGGTGGTGGTGGTATTAATATTGACAGGGCGTTGGTGGTACGCTGCCATCACCATCACCATCACCAACAACATACGATTTCAAATGCGATTACTAACACTCTCTCTCTCTCTCTGTCTCTCTTTCTCTTATTTGAAATAATTCGACACCTGAGTTTCATTTCAATCGGTTTGTATGAACAAATGCCCGGCTACATGCACCCGCTGTCTCGTCGCCGCCAGCTCGTTCCTCCAACGCTTTCTCTCCACAGCTCACTGCCGCCCACCCCCTTTATTTCTTTCGACGGCTATGTTGCGCGTGAGTGTGTCGCGTGCGCGTGGGAAACAAACGGGCACGGTGCACCCAACTGCAGCGACCGGATTAAGTCGCCGCCGCCGCGTTGTTCCTGTTTAGTTAATTATTGTATCAAATGTTGGTCGCTGAGAAATGGTTTGTTTTGATAGAGGCTTCCCATCGGAATAGAGTCAGCTGTCATGTGAGGCGAAACGGTGACAGCCTGCCTGCCTCCTGCTTGTCATTTGCTACTAACTAACCCCTGCCGAAATGCGAGTAGAAGTTGTTGTTGTTGTTGTTGTTGTTTTTGAAGCTTATTTGCATTGAAAAGAAAGACGAATTGTTTGCTGCTGAATGGATTTATGGCTCGTTGTTCATTTGTTTAATCAGTAAATAAATAAAAATAAAATACATTTTTGTACTGTTTTTTTCCAATGAACAATAACGAGTAAAATGTTTGTAATAGAAACACTAACGAGAGTAGTTTCTATGGAATATTTCTATATAGTTTCTTCCTTTTTCAACGTTCCGACAAATTTTGTGTTCATTTTATTTTCATTTCATTTTCATTTTTTTTTTTTTGCAAAATTATTGTATGATTAAACTCAAATTACGCAGGATTAAGCGATTAATGTTTTGTGCAAAAAAGTTGAACAGTTTTTTAATCTCTTTTGTCGAAAGTCGTTCATTCATTGCTTCTAAAGAAGAAGAAGATATAAAGGCATCTTTTTTACTTCTTAAAACACTTTTGGTGAGCCATTTTTCTTAAGCGTTACCCACAAACGCCTCAGTTAAACGCGCTTCAAGCCGCTGCTTCTGCAATTGCCAACGATTGTCTGTTTCTGTCGGTAGTGCCGATTTCATCCGATTACCTTCGCTTCCGTTTGTGCACGCAGTTAATCATCGCCGCCATTTTAATTAAAAAACGTCATCTTAAAAAGACCTCAATTAAGCTTTCTTCGGCCACTTGAGAGATCGCCAGAGCGTCTTGCCAGAGCGTCGTTTTGCAAATTTAACCGCGGAACGCCCATCCACCTCCTTTTCTTCACTCTCTAGCGACCACCGACCACCGGACACCTCCCCTCGTCGCTTCCTCTCTCCTCCTCCTCCTCCTCCGCCTCCTCCGCCTCCTCTCGCGGCTGTAACTGAAATGAACCGATTCAGAAAAAACATAATCGAAATGTCAGAGAAAATTAATTGCAAATAATTAATTTTGTGATTTATTCTGTGATGCGTACGGCAAGTGCGGCAGTAGCAGCGGTAACAGCAGCAGCAGCGGCAGCCGCTTCAAAAGCAGCAGTCGGTGCGGTAAAGGATCGGCCGCTGAAGTTGGAGCCGATGCTGGTGGTGCTGAATTTCAGAGCCAACAAACAGAACATCTTCAACGGCCACAAGCCAGAAACCAGTAAACAACAACGCACGCACACAACAACAACAACAACAACAAGTCGCTTGGTTCAGCTAAAGATTATGGTAAATCGTTATCAGTTGAATGATGATGCTGCTGCCGATGCTCTTGCGGCTGGCTGTAGCTACGCTGCCCACTGAGCGAAGAAGAAGACGAAGACAAAGAGGCTGAAAAATGCGTTTGTAGACATTTTGACCGTCCTGCGGAGTTTGGCAGCTTCCGTTCTTGATGGCGGTGTTAAATGCAGGCCAAAGCAGCCGTGTCCAAAGTCAGGCTTAAAACTGATGCTAGCAATTAAAAAAACACGCCGCTACTGATGATGATCCGCACACCGCGGCAGAGTGACGCGTCGTCGGGAGGAGGGCATTTAAACACGTCGACAACGATAACGACAACGATAACGACAACGACGACAATGACGACCACGATGACGCCGACAACAGCGATAACTAATGACGATGATGATCAGCAGCAGCATCAGTAACAGCATCAACAGCAGCTGCTTCCTCTGGTAATTAGACGATTTTCAAATCGCCGGCAAAACATGCTGCAACCTGTTTCCAGCTCAGAAATCTTATGCGCGCCCATCAACGGCCCGCTGCCGCTGTTTGCACCCATCATTCCGGGGCCGATGATCACGCCTTCCTGCAGTTCACATTTTATGGTAACTGACTCGGTGTCATACCGGAACTGCGTCAGTGTAGATTTTATCGTCAGGCGATTTTTATTGTGGTTCATTTCATTGCAAAACTTTTTTTTCTCTTTTTAGATTTTAAGGTTTTCTTCTCTTTTCTGCTCTTTTTTTCGATATTGCTCTTTTCTTCGATATTTCGATGCTCTAGCATTTCGAGTATTTTTGGAAAGTTTTAAGCAAAAATCAAGAAGCTGTTTTGTTGTTGTTTTTATTGTCTTAATTATCAAATTTGTGTTTGGATTTTGCAGCTGCTGCTGACTTTTGCTTTGATTATTAAACTTATTTTGAGTCCTTCTCTTTTTCTTCTGCTTCTTTTTCTACTTCCTTCTTGTTTTCCTGCCTTTGGAGTTTTGTTATGCAGCGATTATTAATGATTTCATGGTACAACCGAGGCGACAAACTCATAATCCTTTAATTGGCTGCGATGTTGTTTAAAGTGACCGAAGTTCTTGAGAGATTTGAAGTTCGAAGCAATGTAATGCACGTAAAAGCACTAACAACGATTGATTAAGTAAATGACTCTCTTTCGAATTTTGCTCTTTTGAGCGATGGTTACTCTGTGTTGGTGACACTTTTGAAACATAAGCCGAAAGCGCAATGGCGCGTTTGGCAGTGCGTGCGTGCGGAATCCTATGAGACGAACCGAAATTTAACCTCACGCGTTATATCGTACATTTTTCTGAATCACGTTAACGCGCCAACCGACGCTTGAGTTAACCAGCTTTAAACTATCGTGCGCGTTTGACATTTCGATACCAATTAATAAATATGTATATTAAAAGAGTTGCCAGTAGTTTAAAAAAAATTGTTTGTGGAAAGGACACACATAAAAATAATACCATTAAATTAATAGTTTTTTAATAGTATTTACTATTGTTTTTGGTCAAATTTCGAATATTAATTGTCAATGAAAAACGTCTTAAAGAATGATGATCGGCGTCAAAAGAAGCCTATCGACAGATTTACCAGAAATCGTAAATCTTTCGACAGCACATTGATTATTCCTCGCTAATGCTTCTGCCAACAATCATCATCATCATCATCATCGTTGATCATCATTTACATTAAGGAGAAAACAGAATTGAACCAATTTTCTTAAACGACTTCTTATTTTATTAAACAATGATTCTAACATAAACGCCATTAGGTCGAATAAATTTCATTGAAAGCCGCAATTATCAAATTATAAAAAACAGCAAGCGAGAGAACGCCCGAGAAAGTCAGCACAGGGTTGATCTCTGTGCCTCCCTCTGTCTCTCTCTTTGTGCGTTGGTTTCATAATGCTGGTCGGAAAGCCGAGGCCTTGCGCTCCGCACTGAACTGAACTCAACTCAACTCTACAAGCCGCCTTCTCCAGCCCTCTGAGGGGAAGACTCTCCACCAACCCCTGATTTCTCCTACACTTCTCCTCATTTCTCCATACAAAACGGAGAGAGACTCTCTCGCAAGAGATCAGAGAGTTTCTCTCGCTCTCTTTCTCGGTCAATGTCTCTCTGAGGTTAATTCCAAATGAGATAAGAGTTTCGGTGGCACAAGTTCGGCGGAACAAGTTGCTGCACTTCGGGGAAAAACGAAACGAAACGATAACGATAACGATAGCCATCGCCATGACTTGAGCTGACTTTATTAACCCACACGAATTAGCAGCAGCCAAAGCGCGACTTCATCATTATCGTAACATCTTCATGATGATGCTGAAGTGCTTTGCTGATGATGACGATGGCGCTGGTGGTGATGGTGCTAATGATGGGGATGGGGACGATGGCATTTTTGATCGCTGAGCGAGCAGGCAGTAGTCATGACGAGAAGCGGCCGATCACACAAACGTCGACGGCAGCGATGATGTCGCGCGCGCCGACAAACGATGCCGTCGTTGACGACGACGTTGAGGCATAAAAATTCAATGTAATCATGCGGAAATGATCGCAATGACCTTTCGGCCAGATCGTCGTCGTCGTCATTGTCGTCGTCGTTCGTTGCCAGCTTCTACGAATTGTAAAAGTTGTTGATCAAAACGACGCCGATGACGATTATGTATCATCAGCAGTATCTTTGGTTCAAGGCACCAGCTAGCGTCCAACTATAGGTTTCGGTTGATTACGTGCGGAGGGCTTTAGTGCACCACGTGCACGAAACCAAGTGAATGTTGGGACGAGACGACCTTTTGATCTGCTTTATGCGATTCACTGAAATCGATGGCAATCAGACCAACCAACAAAGCAACCACCGAACCAGCCGGTCAGTGCAATCAGAACCTTTCTGTGGCTCTGGCTGGGTGGAGAGGATCATTGGGGTCGGCCGTTCGGTCGTTCGGTCGATCGATTGTGGCCTTAATCAACCACCGCGGCCGTCTCGTGGTGTCTTACCGAAGCGGCATCAAGGTGAACCGCAGCTCAATTTTATTTTATACAAAAATTTCCAGGCAGCAAATTGAAATTTTCACGCGTTCCTGCACATGATGGACTTTCGTAGAGATCGTTTCGACTTCGATTTGGGTCGCTGATGATTATGATGATGATGTGGTTAAATATGTTGTTGTGAGTGTGGTTGTTGTTGTGTGGTTGGCTCTACGATTGATCTCGAGGAAAAGATCGATCTCGGAGCGAAAGATCAGTTTGAGGTTAAGTCTGCATCGTTTGTTAATAACTTAAGAAATTGCTGAAATCTCGATAACGCAGTTGTTAGCTACTTCGTCAGAATGAAGATCAAATTGAAAAGGCTTCCAGAATTTTGTCTAATTTGAACTGAACTTTCACTAAGACGTTGTGATTGTGCCTGATTCGCTCTGTGGAGGCGCCTGATAAACGTTGTTATGATCGCAGTGCAATCAGTTGACATGATAATGATGATATATATGCCGTGAAGTGATCACACTAATGATCCTTCCATTTGACGCTTTAACATTTGCCGCGCTGCGCTCGATGCGCTGCGGCCGCTCTTTTAGTGATTAACTCGTTATACTAAATGTTAAACAATTTACACCAAGTCAGAGACAATAAAGCAGACAAATTACAGCAGCAACAACAACAACAACAACGACAACGATCTGTGCAAAATGTTAGCAGTAAAAATTACTTCTAGCACTTCATGGCATTCGATGCCGGCGTTACGTCGTTGCTGCTGCGTTGTTTGTTGCCCTGCCGCGCCATCCGCGACATGCCGTCGACGCCATCGAATCCGTTCCGACCTCAATCGTCGCGTTGCGTCGCGTCGCCTCGGTTGCATGCAGGTCGGTCAACTCGGTTGATCGCAGCATGATCATGCTCTCTCAGGCAGCAGCTGTTGCGTTGCCTGCGTTGGCCTGGCTGCCGCATGCACAAATTCAGTTTAATTTAATATCAACGTCACGTCCGCAACGCGTCTCACCGCACTCACACGCTGATCAAATGATTGCCAAATAAAAAAAAAAAAACAACAACGCGGCAGTTTCGTTTTTGATGACGATAAAATAGTCAGCCTGTATTGGCGTTGGCGTCATCGTCGTCATTGCCGTCATTGCTGTTTTCATCGTCATCGGCGGCGTCGGCGGCATCGGCGTCAGCGTCTTCGTTTGTCTGCCGCGTCAATACTATTCAAATTGCTGCTTTCGAGGTCATGAGAAAATTCGAAACATTACTAGAAGCAGGCAAATAGTCAATTGTGCGCGCATTTGTTGTTGTTGTTATTGTCGTTGTTTTTGTTGTTGTTGCCAATATAATATTTCATTTAGTGGCCGTTTTTGTTGGGCAAATTATGTTGTTGCCCTCGTTGTTGCTACTTGTCAATCGCTAACAACAACAAAAAAATATGCATGCAAATTTTCCCAAAAAGCAGCCGCATTTTTTAATAAACGGCCCAAAAAAAAAAAAAAACTAACGGACGAAAAAACAATTTGAGATCTCAATTTGGTCAAATTGGTTGACGTTCCCTTCCGTTCCGTTGCGTTCCGCCCTGGCCCAAAACGGTTCGTGGTCTGTGGGTTGATAGCTCGTGGCTTGTTGCTCACTCGGTGTTAAGTTAGCAACTCTTGCTGTCTTTGTCTTTGTGTCTAGTTTGTCGTGTCTGTTAGGTTCGATTTGGTTTCGTTATCGATAACACGCCGATCGATAGTCGCTGACTTTGTGCAGATTTTCTAATTTAAATTTCGTATTTTTTCGTTAGTCGTCGTTGTTGTTGTTTTATTGGCGTTTTTTTTTTTCTGTTTGTTGTTTCTGTTTTTGGTTGTTGATCTCCATTGATTATCGTAGAAGAATAAAACAACAACAACAACAACAACAACAACAATAAAACGCCACTCAAAGTGACACGATCGGCCATAATTTCATCATTGCTTTTTGTTTCTCAACAAATCGCGCAACCATCGAGAGCGGTACTGATTTTTCTTGGAACTTTTTTTTGTTTTTGTGATTTTTTAGTAATAATTTAGCTAATAATTAAGTAACTGTGTAAACTGTTGACCGTAACAAATTGTCGGATTGATCGTTTTGACGAACATTTCGTTTGATGAAATCGAAACCTCGGCAGACTCGATTGATTAACGGTTCCGTGAAAACCAATAAGAACTTAATTTAAGAAATGGAACGAAAGATTTTTATAGTCATCAATTTTATTGTTGTTTTTATTAAAAAAATAAATCCATTGAGCCATACAAATTCTTTTTCGAATGTTGCTTTTTTTAAACTTGATCCCTGTTCATTAAATAAAATTCATTGTAAAATTTTTAGGAACATTTTTTTTCTTTACTTTCAGTAAAATAAACTTTTTTCACTCTGCATATCATCAAAAAAACGATAGAAAATATTATAAAAATTTATAGTCTTCTCTTTTTCATTCATATTCGTTTATTAGCTTTCTTTTCACCAAACAAACGCCTCCGGCTTTATCTAATTTTGCATTCATTCATTTATACATTGCCGCCCATTTTTACGCCCAGATGCTGTCGTCATGCCAACCCTTCAAAAAGTACCGAGAGACAAATAGAAAAACCTACAAATAAACAAACAAACAAAGGTTCTTGTAACAAAGAGTTGCTCTCGAATCAATACGTTTATCATGCGTTTATTTACAAAGAAAAAATTTGAACAAATTATCTTTTCAATTCATTTATTTTTTTTGGCAAAAGAAGCCGCTGGAAAGCCGTCTGTTCTCTGTCTCTGTCTGTCTCTTATTGGAGAAATCAATATTGCTGACGCAGTCATCAAGGCTCATTCTTTTTTCAGGCTCTGCAGACGCCTGAGGCAACAACTATTCCATCATGCTGTGAGAACGACCTATTTTCGCCTCATTATGCTTTATGCTCTTTTACGCGCGTTCAGCAGCCATGAAGTTAGCAGCAAAGAAGCTACGTCGACGTTCCCACGCGACGTTCCCACGCGTTAAGTTTGTAAAGTAAGAGCAAGTGTACCTACGAGTGTACAAGTGTCGGTAATGAAGTTAGAAAAATATCATGACACTTGTATTAAAATATGAAGGCTTATTGCTTAACATACGCGTACATACATATTTTATAAATAGCAGACCTTCTAAACCAACATTTTCAATTATAAAATTTTAACATTTGTCTTAAGAAAAAATTTTATTTAAATTAAAAAAAACATTTTTAGAAAAAATCAAAAAACCAAAAAAACCGAAAACGTAATGAATATACTGACCCAATTTAATAAATTTCATCGCTAGCGTCGCGCAATCGCACATCGCGTAAACGTTTGTTGCATTTCTAAGCGTCTACCTTCCGTTTCCTGCAACATTCGCTTGGTCGGAGCAACAACAATCGTTCGTTTCAGGCGATTTCTGAAAGTGTCGCCGCGCAACAATTTCAATTCTAAGCATCTCGCGTGAGATTTCTGAGATTAATACATATAACTTGATATCATGTTTTTTTTTTTGATGATTGGTGTTGCTTTTACGTTTCTTCAGTTTTCAATGATGCTTAAAGAAGACAAAATAAACTCGAGTTAATGTTTTGCCTTTACACCAACGCCCCCTTCTTCTCCTTCTTCTTCTTCTTCTTCTTCGTCTTCTTCTCTAACAACAACAACGCTGCTAATAAGAAACGTAATCGTAACGACTCTTGAACTTCTCATGCTGATTTTATAATGAAATTTATAATAATAAAATTGCATGCATTTACGGCGCGTCATGAATAGAGAACAGCTGGTGACAGCTCGGTGCATTTCTGTGTGTGTGTGTGTGTGTGTGTGTGAGCCTCTGTAAAGGTGTGAACCTCCAGAGAAACTACATAAAAATAAATCTTAAAGCAATAAAAATGGAAAAAAACCGCATTAAATCAAAACGCCATAAAACGAACCTACGTATCGTACTTACAAACACAACAAAAAAGTACTTCCTTCCTTCACTGCACTCACGTTGCACGTTGCACATTGCACGTTGCAGGCGACAACGAGTCGCGTCGCTCGATTTAATTGATTTTACAATATTTTTATTTCATCCGTAAATAATTGTTTATGAGTCTTTAATTAAAATCCATGCGACGTAATGACTTCGAACGTATGTTAAAAGGATTGGCTGCTTTTTTTTTAAAGTATCACACGATATTATCACACGATCTTAAAAATTATCACACGATATTTTATTGCTTCATTCGTCTTTTTATTGATTGCAACAAAAGAAGAAACCTCAAACGCAAAATCGGTCTACGTTTCCGCTTCGGCCTCCGCTTCGGCCTCCGCTTCCTTCATTCCAGGCCTCATTTTGAAATGTTACTATGCACTTCCTTATGGTTCCGTATCGTATCGAAATCGTAATCGATCTTCGGGGCGCGAGCCATTCATTGCCAACGAGTCCATAGAATGAATGTCCGTGAGTCCGCGAGCAACAACAAGAACGGCCAGGAATGAAGACAGGCTTATTAATATACATATTTATTGTTGTTGTTGTTGTTGTTGTTGTTGTTGTTAGTTCATTGTAAACATGTTAGTAACCGTTGATGACGTTTTTCGAAAAGTCGAAGGCAAAACCATGGCCGTCATCAATAAGAATAACACCAACCAAAACCAACAACAACCAACAAACACAGAAGAAAATCTTCAGGAAACTCTTCTAACAACAACAACAACAACAACAACAACACCAACAATGACAACAACTTGTTAATCATACATTTAGTGAACACGCCTAAAGCTTTCTTGGAGTCCTCCCAACGCCCTCATCGCGTCCACTCTTCTGTCCATTCCTCTCTGTCCATTTATCCAAAGTCAATCCAAAGTCCAGACCACTCGAAGCCCGCAGAGTTACCGTCCTCGAAGCCGCTGCCAACCATTTTAGCCGCAACCAAACGCTGCGACGCGACGCGACGCGACGACGGTGCTGCGTGCTGCTCCAGCTTGCTCGAAACAATTGAATTAAAGGCCAAACGCGCGGTGCTTTTGCAGAATTTATGCTTGATCCCGCCTGCACACGAGCGCCCCCCCCCCCCCCCCCCCCCTGCATAGGCGCTCACTCAATTAACCGAGACGCGACGCAAGCAGATGCAAGCGTTGCCGCAATCACAACCGCAGCCGTAGTCACTGTCACTGTGATCAGCGTGACGCGGCGTTGCAGAGAGACTACACCACGGTACCACATTGTCCGAATGGTCTACGATTACAATCCGCCAACAACCAACCGCCGCCGCCGCCGCCGCCACAAACCGAAGCTAATGGAGCCCCAAGCAAGCAACTAATGAACCTCCTCCTGACGCACAGCAGCTGATGAAGAGGCTGATTAATGTCAGGCAATGTCGCGGCAATGGCTTCGTGAACGTAGTGGTCGTGGTCGTGGTCGTCGTGTTCGCGGTCGTGGTCTTGGTCGTGAACATGGTCTTGGTTGCAATCATCGTCGTCGTGGTCATCTGGGAAAAGATGTTCCTTTAGAATTCAGAATTAGAAGCTATTGTGGTTGCTGCTGCTGCTTCTTCTTCTTCTTTTCTGAGAACAATAACGAGTAGAAGCTTCTTCTGCCATCGCTTTGGCAAAATCTCCGAAGCGGTTCTGTTTACAACTTAACTAAAGCCGGCTCGACGCGTCTCAACGGCGTGGCCAAGTAGACGGACAAGCACCAGCCAGCGTACCTGGATAAACCTCGGCCGCAGCTGGCTAGAACACACCAACATCCAGCAGCGGCTAACTATCGCAACAACAGGTCGCGATTAATGGCTGGCATTCCTAGGATAATATTCTGTGAATTGAGCCAATTGAGCCGCGGCGGCGGCGGCTTCATGCTGTATGAGTGGCAGTACACACACACACACACACACACACGAATGTGTATGGTCGTTAACTTGACCAATTCGAGACGGCAGACTTTTACTTTCCACTTTTGTGGTCACGACTGGGCAACAGCAGCAGCAGCAGCAGCAGCAGCAGCAGCAGCAATAACAACGACATCAGCCGTATCAACGACAACAACAACCACAACAACAACAGCCAGAACATCTGTATGGGAACTCGGTTAACCGCAACCAAGAAATCGATCTTTTAGGCGACAATCGAAAGGCTTTGCTGTCGCCATGTTCATTTGATACAAAAGACATCTCCAAAAATGGTGATGGTGGTGGCTACAGTAACCATGACCACAATGACCACAATAACCACAACAGCAGCAGCGGCAGCAGGAGCACCATCAGCCACTTGTTCGTTTGCGGTGTGTGGAATTTTGCTACCAGCAGGCTACCAGTCGCCTCAAAGCAAAAATGGACCCTGACCCTGAATGCAAGCGATTTTCATCTCTTTGAGCTGCAGCGGAGGCTTAAGGAATAGCTAAAAAGTTGAAAATTCACAACTTATTGAGTATTTTAAGAATATTTCAAAAGGATTATTCTCCAAGAGTCTCATAAAGGAGTCTTTCGAAGGAGCTCTACGTTTTAATGAATTTTTAATCAACAGAATTGAATCTTTAGTGACTACTTTTCAACGTATAGAGTAATACCTCTGATTATTTATCCCATTGCATCCTTCTATATAGACCCGATTAATCCATATACAAGCGCAAACCAAAAATTAATAGAAACATCGCATTTCTTCATCAATATACATACATATACCGAAATGAAACAAAATTCTTCAGAAAAAAGGAGAACCTATTTATTTATTTATTTCTTATTTTATTTATTTTCTTCTTACTCGCATCAAAAAGCAACGTTGATTATGTATAAAAAAAGTATTTTCTTATTAAATTTTTATTTGCTCTTCATAGTTTTATACTCGCCTTCGTATGTAAATGACATTTGCGAACAAACGAACGAATTCTGTGGTGTGTGTACTCGCTTTTTCCACGCGGCCCTCTGCCGCATTCGCTGATTCGTCCGTTTGCTCGCTGCTTCTCTGGTTGTCGCATAAAATTTCATTAACGAATTCGTTGGCAACTCATAAAATCATACGCTATCGACGCGGCCGATGTTAGCCGAATTTAGTGCGTAAAAATACTCGTTAAAGAACATGGTATTTCAATTTTTATGAACGGTATTAACGAAGATTAGCTTTCTTTGAGAGCTCTTTTAACGAGCTTTACATGACGCCCAATAAGAAGAAATCAGGTTGGTATCAATGGCGGTTATTTGTATGAATATTATTGAGTTTGAAGCAGAGCAAGAGTGTCAAAGCAGGAGAAAAAAATTAAATGCAGAGTGAAGAAGAGAGAAAAATTAATATGCAAACCAGGAGAGTAGAGCTCTATGTAATTAGATAGTCGTACATAATTGGTAATAATGATCAAATACGCTATTTTGGTCCGATAAAGGGATAAAGATAAAGGGATCTGTTGACGAACGCTTGGCACCCTTTTTTTTGGGAGGAGAAAATTTATTGTGCTTTAAAAAAGCATTCACAAGCAACCCAATCACCTTCGCGCCCTTTAGAATTACGACAGATTTTGTTATTGTTGTTGTTATTCTTTTCGAAATGTGTACACCATACCATCCATGCCTATTGCCTGTCTCTGGCTCATTTACCGAGTACCTTTTTACCTTCACCGAACGATGATCGTGAGAAGCTAACTCTGTTCGTCCACTCCCTCTTCTTCTTCTTCTTCTTCTGTGTCTTTTTCTTCTTCTTTTGAAGATCGGAACACAAATAAAAGCTGCCCTTGGCTTTTTAGGAAAAAAAAAGGGAAAAATGCTTCAAAATCAGCGGCGTTCAAAATTGCTTGGCGGCATTCACAACAACAATAAATAAACCCAGACCAAAAGAACACACTTCAAAAAGTCCAACTCCAACAAAAGCAACAACAACAACAACAACAACAAGAATCACATCAACAGGATGAGAATGAGGACGAGAATGAGCATGAACTCAGCATCGTCGGCGGCGGCGGCGACTTCTCAAGTCGCCCGGCGGCGGTTGAGCACACTTGGATGGCGCGCACCTGAGAATGTTGATAGCTTGCCATCATCAAGAGCCACGACATGCACGAACATGTCGGAAGAGAGGCGAGAAAGGAAGAACGAATAAAACTAACGAACGGTCGAACGATTCAAGACGAGCGAGTGCGCGCCGGTGAACGAACAAACGAATCGAATCAACAAAATTTCAGGGCACTTCTGGGTGGAACTAAAACAGCAACAACAACCAACGACGACGACGACGTTAACAAGAACAAACCAGCGGCCACCCTTTTTATACAAACCATTATACAACAACAACAACAACAACGATGGTCATGCACAACAACAACAACGGCAGCAGAAGAGGTTAACAATAAAAATGTGACTGCAAAAAATGGCAACGATTCTCATTTACCCGGTAAGTGTTCGAGTCGTGACAAAATCAATGTTTTCCTTTGTCGCAGCAAAAAGCAGCTCGCAAGCGTCAGCAGCCGCAACAGCGGCAACATTCAAGAGCACGCGGACAGACACCGACTCGTCGGAGAAGACGTGGCAAAGTGGATTGATGGGCGGCAGGGACTGCTATGGACTGATATATACGGACGGTGGACGACAGTCTCCGTCTCGTCATCGTGGTTTATTAACTGCATTAAGCCGCGAAGGGTTGGTTAAGAGCGAGCGCGCGGTAGAATGCGTTTGTGTGCAGCTGTACGTGTTGGCATGGACGAATGATGATCATGAATGGGATGATGAACACGCCGATGCTGCGGTTGCTGCTTCTGCTGCTGCTCGATGCTGCTTGACTTTTGACGCTTTCTTCTGCGGTTGCGGTCTATTGATGCCTGGCCAGAGCATCAGTTGGTCAGTGGAATTCATGACAATTGATTACTTAACATGTAACGAAAGGAACGACAAGGAATGCAGAAGCGATGCCGCTCAGGTGCGTATGCGATCGATCAACGATGGGAGATGAATTTCAAAAAAAACCTCGTTCTGGCCTTGAGAAAGATAAGAAGAGCGTGGGCTATAAATAGAAATTACAAAAATAACAACAACAACAGCAGATTTAAGCAGATTTTTATTTATTGTATGTTCTATAGTAATAAAAATTTTATACATAACAGTTTATAAATACAAACTTTCAAATTTGTGCTTACATTCGTTTCTTAACGAGTGCTTATATTCGTTTCTTTGTACGTGTAAAGACCACTCAGTCTCAAGTCTCAGTCTCAGTCTCATTCAACACTAACGAGTTGACTCGCTCAATTTCCTTCAAATGTTCTAACGTTAATGAACGTTAATGAATTCGAGTACAACAACACACCGTTCCAACCGTCCAACCGTCCATCCAACCATAATGAGTACACGTAGAGCGTGCTCCGCTGTCAGTGAATGCGGCGCTCTCTTCCAACAATCCACCAACGCTAACGAGTACTCGTTTGAACTCTCTCCGGCTGCTATCAATTTGCACTCGTTTGTGTGAAGCTGCTTGCTGCCTGCATGCACTCGATGCCATTCATGCAAACAGCAACACCAATAAAAACAACAACAACAATAATAATAATATGTACACACTCGCGAAGAGATCAACAAATCGTTTTATAATTTTCAACAAATCCATTACTTCAATTAATTCAATACTTTTTGGAGTGGCCGCCGCTTTCCACTTTGCACAAACGAGGCCTCACTCAGCTGCTATTTGCAGCAATTTGCACCATAGAGACAGCAGCAGCAGCAGCAGCAGCAGCCTGCTGCACAACAGTCGCAACAAAAGCAACAATGCCATTTAATGCTCACTCTTTAGCACATACTCCGGTATATCGTTTCGTTTCGTTTCGCTTCGTTTCGTTTCGTCTTCCGTCTTCCAGCTGCAGCCACCAAAAACCATAGAAACTCCTCACGACGATGACTGCCTTCGATCGAGCGAAAACGCTTCATCTTCTGCTGACACCTCACTCACCACGATCGCCGCCACCGCCACCGCCGACGGTACTCATCTGGCTAATAATTTCATGTGTTGGCCTATTATTTTCATCTGTCAGGCTGCAAATCTGCAAACGGTGCGCTCAACAAGTTGGCCGACCGAAGCGCGCAACCGCTTTCAACTGCTCGCACTCTACTTTTTGTGGCCACTTTCTTGTTCTTCTTGGTTGGTTTGTTTATTTGTCTTATTTAGCTGTCAATTGGTTTTTAATCGTCGTCGAATTGTGTAAATTATGCGCAACAGGCTTAAATGTCGGTGGCGGCGATCGGTAGGTGGGTTGGTGGGTTGATCGGTTGATCGGTTGGTGGGTTGGTTTGCTGTTTGGCTGTTTCAGGGGCTCGCTGCTCGCTGATCGGTTAGTTAAGCTTGATTTGTGTTAAAATGATTAAGAAACAGACACAGGTTTTTTCTTTTGTTGTTGTTGTTGTTGATTTTATGGCCCGAGGCCGGTTGTTAGTCGGTAAAATTTACAAATGCTTATAAACCACCTGCACCATCAGGACGTACGTTGCGTTAAACCATGAGCAGGGTGGGCGGAAGTCTTTAATCAGTTAAGTAAATCCTCTCGAAAGAGGCAAAGAAGTTCTCTTTGATCACTTTATACGACTAAATTAGATACATATATCAAAAGTATAGCAAAAATCTCTATCGCAGAGGTCCTTGGATCGTGAGATAATTACGATTATACTATTCCATTTGTTGGCCCTAACATATACTTTCGCACAGAGAACCTCTAAGAAGATAACTCATAATCATACTTGTAGATTATGCAGGATTAGCCTGAAGCTTAATCACTTTGAGTCACCCACCAGGGCCTCTTAAGTATTGTGTCAGTTCGAAGACCTGGGAGTTACATAAATACTTAATAACTTCTTAACTACAAAAAAGGACATCGAGCTCTTTAAATCAAGCGCATTTTCTGGTTAATACCAGTTTGTATTTTTTTGTGGCGATTTTAAAATTATTTTGCTGGATTTTGAAGATTAAAAAAGGGGGATTTTTTTTTTTAAAAGGTGTCACTTTTGTGGTCACAGGCTTAACGATTTATCGCAGCAACAATTTCAAGCGCCCTCCGGTGGCAACTGTTTGCAACATTTAACACAATTTTGTTATTTATTAAGCCAATTAATTTAACATAATTAAATTGTAGGAATGACTGAATAGTTGTACGAATAAATGAATTATTTATACTCGTGTGTGCGATAATGGCTCATGAGTGCTGAGACGCAGGAGAGACGGAGACGGAGAGAGAGAAAGGACGAGGAAGCTGAAGCTGGTTGGTTAACAACAATTTCGTAGATTTTATTCAATTAAACAGCAGTCAATATTAACACAGCAGCAGCAACAGCAGCAACAAATGCCGGCGCAAAAACAATTACAAAAACTGTCGCACAACAACTAAAGCCAGAACAAGAACAACAACAACAACAACAGCAACAACTACAGGAAAATCAATAAAACACAAATTAATAAAACGAGAGCGAAAAAAAAAATACCTAAATCTGATCTCGTTGGCGCTCAACACATTTGGTGGCTTGCTATAATAATTTGTAGCCAAGTGTTGTCAGGATACAGCATGGCGCAGCAGCGATAAGAACAACGAACGACGCACAGCGACTGCAACAGCAACACAAACATTGGCCAAAGTCAGCAACATGGCGCTCGGCCAGAACGATCGACAATTTTCAGTGTTTATTTATCGCTGCCGTAAATTTTTGCGTGCAGCATCTGATAAGCGAGACGAGAATTCGCCGCAGCGAGCGAGCCTATCAAAATACGCACACACACACACACGCAGATATACTCGCTCGTTGGTAAGAGCATGTGCCGCCTGTTCGCAATCGTTAGTTTCATTAAAACTAGCGGCGCTAGAGTCTCGTTAATTTTGCACCGCATCAATTGATTGCTCAACAGAGTTGCCAACGCGTTTAAAAACAATGCGTTCATTTAACAGATTTTTAATTATTAATCAACGCACACTTTTGTGTTTTCCAACAAGGATTTTTCACAGCAACGAGAAGCGCATAAGTTCATATTTGCATTCCATTCCGGTTGTTAAGAAATTTCCAGCCGTTTGGCAACCTTGCAGCTCACACTTGCACCTCGAAGAGTTGTCCAGACGACTTTATCGTCGTCGCGTCGCCTTTGGGAATTGTGCTGCAGTTCATCATCTTGACGCCGGACGTTAATTTATATGAGCATGCATTTGCGCCCGCGTCGAACCGCTTCAAAATCGAATCGAGCCATCAGCTGCGCGCGCATAAATCACGCGAATGCGTTTGTTCGCTCCTTCGTTCGTTCGTTCGTTCGTTCGTTTTGCGCGCGCAAACGCACGACCGGCAAAAGGCTAGAAGGCGGGCACAGAATAACAGTCAGTCAGCACCAACACTTAGTGTTAGCAGCTAGCTAACAGTCGCCGCGCCGCATGCAGCATGTGCTGCTGCACTCTGATTTGCTGCATATGCGCATTATCGCCTCATGCATCGCTTAAATTGCATTTTTGCAATTCATCTTATTTTCAGTGTTGGTTGGTGAGCGCGATTCCTTGCGCGATTTCGCGCGTTTAATTAATTTTATTTGCTCACGAAAGAATTTCAATTTTTCATCAGCAGCAGCAGCCAACTGATAAAATTCGTAAAGAAGAAGGAAGAACAGATGTTTTTTTGTGGTTTTTTTTTTTTAAATTGATTGCTATGCGTAGAATGTTGGCCATAACAATTCGCCGATTATCAAAAGTTCAACGAAAAAAAGTAAAGGAAATACAATAGTCCTAAATTATTATTAGGTACAGAATAGCTGAATAAAAGGCGGTGACGATTCGGCTTCGTTGATGAGAATTTTAAATATAATATATTTTGACAGTTTAGAACCTAGAATAAATGAAAGCTACCCTTTATATAGTCGTCGTATTCCCTCGCCCGAGGATCAAGCGACGCCCTTGGCACTTGTCAATGTTTTCTGGGCATTTGTTAGCGCTGCCAAAGCACAAACAAACAAACACTCAATCACTTCCAGACGCCCACTCACGCACATAAATATAAAAAGCACTTTGTGTTAACATCGTTGAGCAAATCGTCCGACACTCGCCGGGAATCATCATCATCATCATCATCAACATCGTCAAGCATCGACACGTTTATTTTGTATTCTCGCAGTGTTTCCAGTGTTTACAAATACTCAGGTGTTGGCCTCAGGTGTCGATCGGTGCATAAGTCTCACGGTGATGCTTTACAACAACAACAACATTAACAACAACAACAACAACAACAACAGTATCATACGTTTACATGTTTACTAAAAGAACAAAGAAAACAGTAACAACAATAAACGCTGCATAGTTTTAAATGTTGCAAGCCTTTCTGCCTTGGTTCTTCTTCTTCTTGCTTTCTAACCACTTCCACTTCACCTCTTGAGAGACTCTCTGTCTCTCTCCCTCACTCTGTAGGTGCTGTAGGTGGGCGTAACAAGTTAATGTAACTATGAAGCAAACAATTAACCAACAAACATTTTAACTACGTGTAAAAAACTCTTACACCAAGAAAATACTATATACATACACATTATGTGTATATGTATGTCCAGAAAACATTTATAGAAGCGCTTTATATTTATGAGTTTAAAAAAGACTACTTTTTCAGAAGAAAACATGTCTGTCACAAAAAGGGACTCCGAAAAGAGTCTTATATGATTCAAATATGAATGTTCAAATCGATGACTCTGAAAAGACTCTTTTTTATGACCCACACCTTGTTTAAATGGTTCAAATTTTTTTTTTGTTTTTTTAAATATTGAAAAACTATAAGTTCATCATCTTTCGGCGGCTCACGATCCTCTTTGAAACGCGTAAGCCACTCATAAACATTGCTACAGGCTAAACAATTATCATCATTAACTTTTTTCAACAATTCGTGTGTTGAGAGGAAAATTTCAATTTCTATTAAATTAATTTTAATTTAAATAATTTAAGAAGGCCTTAATTGCTTATTACAACATAAATATAAATATTTTTGGGGTGTGGAAGGATTTAAATTGTGAGCCCAGAAAAAAATCACAAAAGGCTCAGAAAATAATCATAAAAGGTTTAGAAGATAATCATAAAAGTCTCGGAAAAGAATCATAAAAGGCTCAGAAAAGAATCATAAAAGATTCAGAAAACAGTCTCAAAAGGCTCAGAAAAGCATCATAAAATGTCCAGGAAAGAATCATAAAAGTCTCGGAAAACAATCATAAAAGGCTTAAAAAAGAATCATAAAATATTCAGAAAACAGTCTCAAAAGGCTCAGAAAAGAATCATAAAATGTCCAGAAAAGAATCATAAAAGTCTCGGAAAACAATCATAAAAGGCTCAAAAAAGAATCATAAAAGATTCAGAAAACAGTCTCAAAAGGCTCAGAAAAGAATCATAAAATGTCCAGAAAAGAATCATAAAAGACTCAGAAAAGAATCATAAAAGGCTCAGAAAATAAACATAAGATGTCCAGAAAAGAATCATAAAAGACTTAAAAAAGAATCATTAAAGGTTCAGAAACCAGTCTCAAAAGATTAAAAAAAATAATCATAAGAGTCTCAGAAAAGAATCATAAAAGACTTAGAAAAGAATCATTAAAGGTTCAGAAACCAGTCTCAAAAGGCTCAAAAAAATAATCATAAAAGTCTCAGAAAAGAATCATAAAAGACTCAAAAAAGAATCATAAAAGGTTCAGAAAACAGTCTCAAAAGGCTTGATGAGATCTGATGACCTGATAAGTTTCTGATCAAGTCCTTTTTGAAGCTTTTTTAAGCGATTTCTTCTTGTACCCGTTTATAAGTAAAGAAAGTCTTATATTGATTACTTTGGGATGAGCCTTCGGATGAAGAAGCTCAATTTAAAAAGGTGTGAAAGGCCTCTGCTCTAAGATAACTACCGACTGTAAGCCGTCCAATGCTAGATCAAATCCTGAATGGATTTGTCAAAGTATCAACGATAATTTTGAAAACTTTTTTGAATGTTTAAGCAATACATACGAGTACAATGTTTTATCTTATTGTACATTATAAAGCATTAATTGTAAATTGAAAGCACGTATTGACAAATTGCAGTCATCTCAGGTTAGTGCAACAACGTCTGGATATATCCCGCGGTATATCCACGGTACGGTATTAATAAATATTATGGCTCAGCAGGTGTTAACTCCACAATGCTGGGTTTTGTCTAACAAACGTTAATGAGTTTCGTGTTAAAGTCAATTTAATGCCCAACAAAGCGGAGAGCGGGAGAGCGGGACAGGGACAGGGCACGCCCATTTTGCTTGAATTTCAATTCAATTCAATCACAGTTTGTCGGTCCGACATCAAGATCGTTATTATTGCAACGCGAGTATTTATTTAAAGCACGCAACTGCGGGATATCGCCACGAATATCGCGCTCGCCACGCTTTGATTTCAGCGCTTTCTGATTTCTTATTGACAAGTAAAAGAACGGCGACAACAACAACAGCAACAACAATATTGAGCTCTACACTAACAAACCCTGGATAATGGAATTCTGACACGCCTGCCTGCATTCTGTGCGCTGCTATTTTTGGTTTTTTTTTGCTTTTTTTTAACAGTATATGCGCCGCCGCGCCGCCGCACCGCGCTTACATCAGCGCTGCGCTGTGCTGCTGCTGTAGGTTCGTGCGACAATGAAAATGGATAGATTTTTGTTCTGATTTTTCTCCCAGTGATTCATATCTTTTGCAATGTGGGCGTGTCAGGGCTGTTTAATAACAAGTACAAAAATTAAATCACTGCCAAACACGGTTGCCGTTATTTACAATGTCAATAAATTTTGTTATGTTATGTTATGTTATGTTATACCTTATGGCATAAGAAACCATGCAACAATATGTCCACAATAATGAGAATGACAACAACACCAACAAATCATACTCTATTGACACATAAATTTGTTGGTTAAAAAAGCCTTGCGGTTGATGGCATTGAAAAATGTAAATGTCTTTTAATTTGATTTAAAACATCGATCATATTCGTTCAACACAGAAAAGCAGAAATTTTTTTTAAACACCAACAAAAAATTAAATTTAAATAAAATAAAAAAAAAAAAAAAACGCTAATTAAAAGTCAAGTGTGCGTGTGCGCATGACTCAGACAGGAGAGCAGTGAAAACTTTTAAATAAAATCGAAATAAAGAATTTTTAACGCAGAATATTTAATGAAGAATTTTCAAGGTATTTCGATCGTTTTTTTTTTTTTTTGTTGGTGTTATTTATTCCTTTTGGTATTATTTTTAAATCGAAGGCAGGTGCTTTTGCCACACAATTTTTTTTTTCTTTTTCTTCTTCCAAAACGTAAACCGATACGCAGACAGAATCGGACTGCAAAGTTATATAGAGAATCACCTCGAAAACTTGCCAAAAAAGGAAAAAACAAACAACCATCAACTCTTAAAATGATCCTTAATTATTTGGCAGCATCAACGGCAACGATCGTTTTCGTTTTTAAAAAGGTTCTCTTTTGCTTTAAAAGCTTTTGCTTTATTTCGCAATGCCTGCCGCGCCTGCCGCCTGCCGCCTGCCGGCCGTTCGTGATGGTTTACTTTTTGGCATTTTTGAGTGCTGCCATCGCAAACTTATTATCATTTTCAATCATCAATTTTATTTTTTTTTTGTTTCCTTTTTTTTTGGAATCCTTTTTTGTCCCATGTTTATTTAATTTATGCGGACTACCCACGCGCAGCAGTTTCGATAAAAGACAAAACCAAAGAAGAAGAAGAAAGGTATAAAATTAAGTAGAAAAAAAGAGAAGACGTCGAAAATAAAAATAAAGAACTTAATGCAATGAAGAAGAAGAAGAAGAACAGAAGCTACAAACACCAAAAAAAGAAAACGAATTTCGGGCATTTCTTTATTACCTTCTTGTGTACCATAAAATTTTTGGCAGTAGCCAAAAAATGTATACCGTTTATGGTCTTGTTGTTGCGGGTATTTTTTTATTAATAAACTTGATTATAATTTGTTGCAAAGCTTCTTGGCTTTCTTGATTGGCTTTCTTTTTCTTCTTTAATCGATCGATGTTAATTGGAATGTTAACAAAAGACGTTATTCGAAAAAGTCGTTATGGCCATTTTATTGAATTCCAATGAATTTGAGATTTTCTTGCTATTTAAACGTTTCCTTTTTCTTCTCAAGCCGGTGAATGAAGCTCTATATGAAGTTAGAGAGAGGGAGAGAGAAAGAGAGCATAAATTAAGGCGCACAAATTTTTATACAATTATACAATTTATACGATATGTTAATATTTTTTTATTCATTAGAAGTTCATTAAAATAATTTAAAAATTAAACGCGCCAAATTCTCAATATCTTTCAAAAAACCAAAATAGAAAAAAAAACCGAAAAACGAGTGTATAAAAACATTGAATTCAAACGACAAACGACATTTTTACCATCTTTTATTTTAGTGTGCCATCAGCGCACCGCGTAAGTGCATTCGCGCACGGTCTGAGTGCTTTTGTGTGTATTTTTTTTTTTTTTGGTTCTCTACGAGTGTTTGTTTGCTGTGAAAAAAACAATCTCTTGCTGCGTACAACAACAACAACAACAACAGCCAGAACTACAGCGACAGCCATTACAACAACAACAACAACAACAACAACAACAAAAGCGCAACAAAAGCACAACAATCTCGAAGACAGCACCGAATCGACTGCATCTCTGTCTGCAGAACGCATGAAATGTAACGATCTTTACAACAACAACAACCAGCACCACCATCGCCAGCAGCAGCAGCAACAACAAAAACAACATCAGCAACAACAACGACGAGAAACGCCGCAACAATAATAACAATGACACTCGGGCGAAATACTCAGGTGTCCGAAATGGCAAGAAATGGTGGGGAGCAGCTTAAAGGCGCCACACCCTGCTGGGCATCAGTCTGGCAACTCCTGGCCTTTTGTGTTTATAAAGTACATATGTCTGTGTATGGGTGTGTGTGTGTGTGTGTGTGTTTAGTCAGTCGTCTTCTAAAGAACGAAAATGCCGGCAACACAACAATAAAGAAACAGCGTCTTCAGCGACGTATAAGGTCCAGCGATGTCGATGTTGTTGGTGGCCACCGGCGCTCTGTGGTTTCGTTGAGCGTTTCGAAAGGATACACGCGAAGGAACTACTATTTCAGCCAGTTCTTATGGCTTTAAAACTAACTAAAGGACTTAGAATAATATTCTAAGTGGAATTATTGCAAAATTTATTTCGTAGTTAAAAACTAATTTCAAATAAGCTCAAAAAAAATGAAAATATCTATACCATTAAAACATAATTGAGCTCATTATTATGTTTATTATTACAACTAAAGAGTTCATGAAGTCAAAAATATCGTTGTTCTTTAGGAAGATCATGCGAAATCAAGATCAAATCACTGCTTATTATGATCATTAGGTATAATTAAAATCATTATAAAGATTTTTAATGCAACCGTTAGTGAGATAATTAAGAATTTCAGCAGCATTATTGTATGATTATGCTTCATTAGAGGAAGAAAAATTATTGGGACTATTTTTATTCTTAATCTTGATCTTGATTATATGATCATTCTTAAAATCATGCTTCGTTGCACAGATCAATCTTCCTGCTACCTTCATAATGATACAATGTCATAGAGATCA
The DNA here is from genome assembly GCA_949752815.1 of Conops quadrifasciatus. Lineage (NCBI taxonomy): Eukaryota > Metazoa > Arthropoda > Insecta > Diptera > Conopidae > Conops > Conops quadrifasciatus. Next base: position 37,567,352 of record OX457079.1, read on the forward strand.
TTATTAAACTGTGTTAATTATACAATATATCTGTGAAGATCATTCCGAACTGCGTTAGTGAGATCAATGTTCATTAATCAGACTCTCTTTGTCTTCGTTTGTGAGATCATGTGCGTTTTAGCTTCATCATAGATACCAAGATAGTTATGAAGTTAATTGCATCGATCATTATCGATCATTATTATAGTATTTTGTGTTCGTTTTTATTGCTAGACAATACATTATAATTACAAATTATTCTTATTATGACTTGTACCGTCTCTCAATGATCACAGATCTCTCTTGCAATCATTATTATTATAGTGATGACAATATTCAACAATTATTATAAAGATAATTATTCAATTAATTACTCATTATGAGTTTCTTTTTTCAATTCAAAACCTTCTTTTTAAGAACGTTTTTATACGTTTTTTATTATAACGTTTTTAACGCTATCATTGTCCTTATCATCATGCAGATTATTGCGTTTTATACCAAGAGAAAATCTTTATTTTTTATTGTTTTTTTGGAGAAAATTAACATGCAAAGAAGTTCATCAGTATCGTTTTATGATTAAAAAAAAAGTGTTTTTTCAATATTATTATAATAATTTGCTCCAACTCTTGCTTGCTTCCCGTTTTTCTGTTACATCAATACTGAATTTATTTCGAGATATACGAGTACTCCTAAACCTTCTTCTTCTCCTTCTCCTCCCCTTTTCCATCATCTCTTTATTACTTTTTATTATTAGCGTAAGCTTTGTTGGCCAATTTTTTTGGCCACCTGTTCGTTGATGCAGCCGCGATAATCGTCCATGGCCGTAAAGCATTTTGACATTTCATTGGCGTTGTCTTGCAGGCAGCGCGTAACGCGCACTGTCAGCTCCTCGCAGGGATTGCGGCTCAGAGATTTCAATATTTCCGTCGAACGCTCGTGGATCTTTTGGAATTCGATCTCCATCTCGTGGGAAGATCTAAAAGCATAAAAACGGTGGCATAAAATCGAAATCATTACTCGTAGAACATCAGAAGAAAAAATGCAGTTTGCTACTAAACGCTTTGGATACTAACAGCTCCTGCAGGTCGCGTCTTTCCGGCTGCGACAAATATTTCTCATCGAAGTATGCCTTTGGCTTAGGTTTGCTGCTCGTTGCTTTGGGCGGCGACGTGGCCAAAGCATTTGATTGCGTTAATTTTCGCGAATTGTTCGGGCTGCTGTACAAGCCGCCCATTTTGTTTGTGGGCTTGTTCTTCTCCCAAGGACTGATGGTGGTTTGTTGCTCGATTTTTTTGGTTTTTTTTTTGAATAAATATTTTTAATATTTCATAATTTTTTTGCCTCCATTTCCTTTATCAAAATAAACAAAAGCTTTCTCTGACAAAAAGGAATTGATTTTTGAATTTTTGGTTACTTTTTCTAATAAATAGAAATGTCTTGTAGAGATTTGAAAATGTCAAATGGGCCAATAGTTTTTGATTTGTTACTTTTTTTTTGTTTTAAGTAACCCACTTTGATGATAAAATAGAGGCCTTCCTTTTTATGTCGTCTCATTATTTGTGTTAAAATCAAACAAAAATTTAACTTCCAAACGATATAAAGAGCGAGAGAGATCATCCTGTTTGTTCTAAACAAAGAGATTAACGGCTGTAAGAAATTAAAGAGCTCTTTTCTTGAGTCTCTCATACGCGAAAGAGCGCCGCGTATATTCAGGAAGAGATTTCAGAAGAAGATTTGCTTACTCGTCGCTCTCTTTAAAAATCCATTCATGTTGTTTTTTTCTAAGTTTTAATAAATCTGAGTAACTAAAAATTAGCAAAATGCTGCCATTGTCTTTTTCTCTTAACAAATTCACTTCTTCTTAGCCCGCGCATCGAGCTTTTCAATACTTGGCAAATAATTTAATTATTTTATTAAGCTATCATGATAATATTAATACTAATTTATGGCAAACTGTCAACTCACAAGACGTAAATACAAAATGTTTTATTCGCAGATTCGTAGATTCGTGAATGACATGTCGTTTGTTTTATTGTTATTTTTCTTTGTTTCTTTTGAATTTATTATGGCTACTGGCTGTTGTTGTTGTTGTTTTTTTACTATTTCTCTCTTTCATTTGTGTCATTGTTGTTTTTTGTTATCTTTTTTTGTTGTCTTTTTTTGTTAATCACGAATGGCATTTAATTTGCGACCGCTGCTGACAGCGTGATTAACAGACACGCCTTTTAAATAATATTAAATAATTGTATAAAAAACAACAACTGCTACTACAACAACTACAACAACAACACCAGCACCAGCTACGATTTTAACTACAACAACAATTGTCGTACAATAGTAGCAACAACGAAGGCGACCAAATTTCTTGAAAGTGTTTGAAAGACGCCCGAATGCAATTAAGAAGTTGTTTACATTATTGACCAAAAAAAAAAAAAAAACAGCAACAACAAAATGGGCGTCTCTACGTCGACAGTATAATTCAAACTGTTACAACAACACTAACAACAAAAATATTTAAAACCCAGCCAGCATTAATTTTACCTACTCTTTGCATCAAATAAAAATAATGTAAATGATAACAATTTTTGGGGAGAGCGAATTTAATGTAATAACAACAACAACAATACTAACAATAACAATACTAACAACAACAACAACAACAACAACAACAGCAAAACACCGAAAAAATAAACAATTTCTGGAAAAAACTTCTCGTATAAAAATCAGTATCAAAGTGACGACGTCAACGACCAACAAACGACCCAAACGCGTCGCGTCGGCGCGAACAACAACAAGAACAAGATTGCAACGTCACAACGATACGACAACAATTAACAGCAAAATAATTCGAACAGCAACAGCAACAATAATGATCACAGAAGCGAGCCAGCTTCAATATTTTATTGCTTCAAAAACCAGCCGAAACAATCTATCTATTAAATAAATTATTTGACAAAAAATAATGCAAATAATTTAATTAGCGAATGAAGAGAACAACTAGCAACAACAACAACAACAATGACGACAACAACGATGCCAGTAAGCTAACAGATAATATGTAAAAATTCGATACCGTCAGAAGAAAAACCAAAGACCGCCAAGACCACAAAGAAAAAACCTAAAAAGCAGAAGGAAAATATTGTCTACGGTAACAACAACAACAACACCAGCGACTAACTGTCACCAAAATGGAATTATTGTTGCCACCTACGGGGAAAAGTTTAGAAGATATCAACAAAACTATGTACATATGTTGCAAAGTTATTTCGGTGCTGAGCACGATGATGATGATGTTTGGGAACTGATAAAAGCAACAACAACAACAACAACAACAACAATAACAAAAACAGCATTTGCTACAAAATGCTGCCTGCTGCAGAGACGCTCAATATGTTGTTGTTGCCGTTGAGTTGTTGAGAGGTTGAATGAAGGCAACAAACTGTTGGAAAACTGATCGGACAAACAGACAGATAGACAGACAAATGGATAGATAAGCAGGCAGACACACACACACACACGGGGAGAAAGATAGATAAGCTATTAGACAAACAAATGACACAGAGGCAGACAGACAGCGCAGAGCAGCGCGCGTCTGACTGATACTCGTATTTTAATTTTAGTATTAACTTCGGTGCTTGTGACTCCGCAACGCCAAAGTGAGCAGAGAGAGAGAGAGAGAGAGAGAGAGCAATACTGGTCGCTTGTCGCATGTCGCTAGTAGCACAAGTTTTAATTAAGGAATGCATTTAAGCCATTCGAGCTAATAGAAAATGACACAAAATGTGCAATATTTTAATTTAGTCGGTCAACGGTTTTTTTTTTCCTTTGGCGTCAATTTCTTTGCCACATTTATCGTTCGTGCGTGCGTGGTCTTTTCAGTCATTATTTTTTATGGCTACGTTTTTCAAGTTTTAATTTGTTTGTCATCATTATTTTTCCAACAGCTTTAATCCGTTATAAATTTTAATCTTTTCTTCAGCTTTTCAGTTTATAAAAATATGTATACATATAAAAGTTTGACTTTTTTGATTTAAGCTTTTTAATTTGATTTGGTTTTTTTAGCAAGTTTTTTGAGAATAAATTTCTAGTTTTTTTATGCGCTTAAGATTTTCCAATCTTTATTAGAGTACATATTTTTTATAAATTTATCTTCTTTGAGTATGTAAAAAAATCCACTACTAAAAAAAATTATTGGCCTCAGAAACTGTTTAGCAGCCGTTTGAGTGTCTTTCGCGGCGAAGGAACAACCTTCGTCCTCTTCTTCTTCTTCACGTCAATATTTAATTCTTGTTTTCGTTACTGATTAAATAAAAATTAGTGATACTAAGAATATAATACTTTATAGTATTTTCTAAATTCTTTAATAGAAAAAGAGTAATAAAAAAAATAAAGCAACTAAAACCACAAACACTTCAGTCTCATTTTTGTTGTTGTTGTTGTTGTTGTTATTATTATCGTACTACTCGTTGTTCAATGCTCTGTCGTCGTCGTCGTCGTCGTTGTTGCTGTTGCTGTTGTCGTTGCTTTTGCGGCTGGTTGCTTTTGTTATTGTTGCTGTTTTTTATGCGTCCGTTTGTCTACTTCTGGCGCCTTCCAGTCTGATGAACACCTGCACACGCTGCACGAGAACGTTAGCGACAACACCAACGCCGACAACAACAACAACAGCACCGACTAGCTTCAAAACGTACGATATAATGAACGTCGCTGATGTTCCTGCCGCTGACATTGCCGCTTTCTGACTACGTCCACAAAAGGCTAGATTTGATTAAAGCCTAAAATGGCACGCCGCGACGCGACGCGACGCTCGCTGCGCGCTCGCAGAAGTAGTCGCGTACTCGTACTTTCTCACAAAAGCATACTGGAAACGGTGCAGTGTAGGTTTCGAATGCTCGGCTGCAAAAACGGGCATGCATGTTTGTGTGTGTGTGTGTGTGTATGTACGTCTTCATGTTTGTATGTTGAAACAACCGCACAACCCACAAACAATTGAATTCCGTGCTCAGCGTTTCATGATTCATGATTCCAGACGTTCATCGGTACGTTTCTTCCTTCCCTGCTTCCTTCCTTCTGCTGTTGTTGTTGTTATTATTTCGCTCTTGTTCTTTTACTTCATATTGCCATCATATGAAATTGTTACTTGTCTTCGTTCTTGCAGCTGCATGAACACAATTCTTGGCGCTGGCGATGCGATCGGTTTGTGCAGATGTCGCCCATTCTGGTGCTTCGTTAATATTGAATAGCAAATAATAAAAAAAAAGGAACTAGTTCCGCACAAAGCACAAAGCACTATAGTGCGACTAGAGAGCTGGAAACCGCCCGCCGCAGTATCATTGACTTGCTTTGCTGCCTCTTAACAGACTTCAATTCCCGGCAGTTGGTCTCGCAGTCGCCCGCCCCCCTCCCCCCTCCCCCCCCTCTACATCACCGTCTCTCTGTCTATCTATCTATCTATCTATCCATGGCCTACGCATTTGTCTGCTCTACGCCGCGACAATGACAACCAATTTACCGACGCTTTGCCGACCGTAGGAGTCAGACAAACAGAATCAACAATCCTCTGAGTTTGTTTAGTCGTCTTCTTCTTCTTCTTCTTCTTTAGACAAAAGAAGTCTTCTTCTTCTTGTTCGATTCTAGTCGTATGACCCTGAGTAGGTTGCTTTTCGTGGTTACTACAAGAGTTATTATTTGATTTTTTGCTGGTTTTGTGGTTGCTTCTCTAGAATTTGGGCTTCGCAGAAGTTGCATCCGCCGACGTCATCATCCTCATTATCTCCATCATCGTCATAGTCACCATCGCCATTACCGTCATCACCTGCACTGTCAACAGCAGTTAAGACTTGTGCTTGATTTGCCCAACTTTTCATGATTGATTTCTTCAAAAAAAACATTCGAAATTCTTTCGACTAAATTTTTGCAAAAAGCATATTTCAACTCAATTCATTGGGATTTTTTTAATTAAATCATTAACGAATAAGTAAAATAAATAAATAAATAATTAAAATTTTCCAACATAAATTCTAATTCTTTTAAATATAGTCCCATTTCTATAGTTTATACGTTGTTTTTTTTTTGAGTCATGTTTTTTGATTTTGCCATTTTTTTCCTTTTTTTTAAACCCTTTTGCACTAATGAAGTTGTTAGCATCATTTCGTTAAAAAACGAGCTACACCAAAATCAAAAATACTACGCAAATTTTACCTTCTTCTTCTTCTTCTTCGGTCGAAACTAATAAAAGTTGACACAATTTCTTCTCTCCTTTTTCACCTTTCGTTTTTGTCATGAGACACTAAAAACTCAGGGCTCAGAAAAGTAGCTGCAGGTGCCATGGATTATGTTACTCTTAATAAATTTTTTGGGCAAAAGCACCGAAAAATAAAAACGCCTCGATTTTTTTCTGTTTTCTTGTTTGTTTTTGCGTCTCTGTTCGCTTCATGTGATGATGCTTTTAGCATGTGCCATTTAAGAAATTTTATATTGTTTTTTAATCAGATTTGGCAATAAAGTGGACCACTGCGAACCACTCAGGAATGATGAAGGCTGAAATGTATCGAATTACTTTTAATAGAAACAAAATCAAAGGTTAAAAAAATATGCATAAAACATGCAGCAGCTGCATGCAGCATGCGTGCATGTACCATGCGTTTTATTTGACAACTTTTGATCATTATTAATTTTTAATTTTAATTTTATATATTTTATAAGTTTGAAGATGAGCAGAAATTTAGAATTGCTTCAATTTTTAATTTATGTAATTTTAATTCATTCATTTTAAATTTTATGAATTTTCTCTTTTATTCACTTTCGTTAATGTACAATTTTATAAAATTCTGATGTTGAGGATTTTTCATTGATTAATTTACAAGTTTTAAGTACTACTAATTTTACATTTTTTTTAAATTTCATATGTTACAATTTTAATTTTTGTTTAAGGTTAAATATTGTTTTATTTTAATTTCTTTGGTATGAATTTATATTTATTTTATACGAATGTAAATTTTATATAGTTTTATTTTATTTTATTAATTTTTTGTTTTTATAATTAAAAGCCAGAGTTCAATCAAAGATTTTTAAAAGAAATATTAACAAATAGCTAAATACAACGAAAGATTTAAGAAACGAACTTGCTCAAGAAAAATATAGAAATTTAAGTGAAAATATTCGTTCCCATACTTCAATATTTCAAAAAATACATATTTTTAATGCAATAATTTGTATATAAATAAAAACAAATTTAGACAATATATAAAAAGAAAAGTTACATATATTACTTTTCATTTTATATTTATGTATATTTTATATTTTTAATCTGATGCTTAATTTAAAAAGCATAATACAAATACTATTTCATATACTACGGATATTTTTCACATAATACTTATTTTTAGACTAGAATAATTTTCAAGATCAGCATCACAAATTAAACAACAATAGCATTGTTTCAACTTTTATGAAAAAATTAAAAACAACACCAAAAAATATTGCAACAATCACTTTGCTGATGCATTACTAATCATCACCGGCAAAATGTAGCAATGCCATTACGCTCTACGAAAGCTCGCATTAAAAATCAATATACCACAGAAACTAATTTTAAGCGCTGACGTAAATCTAAACAATTTTAGCCATCATTTAATTTATTCAATTTAGTTAATTTTAACAAACACTTTGATTGATTGATTGAAAGTGCTAAAGGTGAGCGCTCGTACATTGAATTTCCAATTGAATTTTAGCAATTGTTTGCTATTGCAAAAAGTGTCATTAGCGGAAATTTAGTGGCGACAATTTAATTTATTAATCATTTGTTAAATTATGACAAAGTTAAAGTAAACTGATATTGAAGTTAACCGCAAAAATTTCAACTAAACTATATAATAAAATTAACAGCAACTATTGTACAGGTGTAACAATAATAGTGAAAGCAAAATCTGCTCTTAAATAGATTTTATTTTGATATTAAACGCGACAGGTGTGTTCGTTGCATCTCCACGCAATGAAATTATTTACCTTCAATCCGATTGTACATAACAAGTATGTTTGTATTTTAGTAGTATGAATGAATGAATAGATTGAGGCCGCATTGCTCAGGTGTACTAATGCCAAAGTGATAATTAATAGCAAACTGCTGCGGCCAAGATTGTAAAAAATTAAAAGTCGCACCAAGAGGTGCATGATGCGACTTTGTGTGCGTGTGTAGAAGTCATAATTTGTGGCGCAGAAAGTCATAATTTTAATGGTACACTATGTACGCTGGGGCGTGGCGATGCGCACATCGAGGGCAGTCCGAGGCGTTGTAAAAATCTGTGTGCATAAAGTCGAGATTAAACAATAAACAAGAACAACAAAGGACAGGCAGGGAAGGAAGGAAGGAAGGAAGGAAGGACGAAAGAAGCACCACGTTTTGTCCTCCGCAAGGTGGAGGAGAAGCGGGAGGAAGCAACTGCACACCTGGCGGAACTGTCGAGTCATAATTTGCACTTTAATAGTGCAAGTGCGCAGAATCGAAGAGCGGCGGCATCGTGGCCAGAAATAAAGAAGCAAATCATACAGATTACTTGTAACCGCCCCAGACTACTTCCTTCGACGACAACCGCTGCGACGACAGCAAGTAAACTTATTTCTTTACGACGCAGGCGACGGCAGGCTGTTGGTTACACTTGTTGGCAACTTGCGACGACAAATAATAATGCAAACGAGAAAGAAGGGCCAGCAAACAACGATCATTACAGATAATATATCGGCAGACAAGTCCGATGGAACGACTATGTCCCGGTAGGGTCTGTTGGGCAGGGCGGGCATAAATGGGCGGGCCATCAAACAGCAGCTGAAAATAATTAAAATCACCATCATCCGTTCTGGTGCTCCCCGAGACATCCGGCACATCCGGTTTATTGTCGTTGCAAAGTCATTTGCGATTGATTTAACCATTTACACATCAACAAAGAGCATCCGTCCGTCCGTCCGACCGTCCATCAGTTCTTTTTTAATTCACCTTTTTTTTTTATAAATATCATTGCAGTGTCACTCTAAGTAACTAACTCGTGGTTTAATTAGAACTAAGTTAAGTGAATCTGGTAGAGCTGCAGCTGTCTGTTGCTATGGCTTTTATTGAAATAAAATTCCAGTCAGTCTTCTTGAGTATCTTGTTTTTTCAGAAGCAGCCAACTTAATGACATCGTAGACACTCTTAAAATCAGCGCAAGCATTCTTGCTGTAAATAATTGAGCCGGCAGAATATAATTAAAGGAATTTGTATCTTCTGAGGAGACGAAATGAGCTTTGTAAACTTAGCAAATGTAAAGGGTCGATCGATATGAGCAATGACTTCAGTATGAAAGTTTTGTTCCCATGACTTCAGAGGAACTACTCTTTTTAATTCATTATTCTTAACATTAATGAGTCAATCTCACAACACTTAGTCAAAATATTCAGGTAACTGCTTCTCTCTATACGAGGCAACATTTATCACAATTGAGTTTGGTGCCCAGAAACAATTTACGCCCCTCATAGACCGCACGCATCTCCAACTGGACCGCTTCAGTAATTTGCCTGTAGGCCGCATGCCAGGCGCAATGCACAGCAGCATCCGCATCCGATTTCTGCGCATTAATTAATCTGCCGAATTTGAGGATATACGATATAATAAATGGACAAAATACATCCAAAATTTAACAACTAACTGACCTGCATAAGTACATTAATGGATCGTAGAGTTGGTCGATGAGTTTATTGCGTACAAATTCGCGGGCATGGATACAAATAAGATGGACATCGTATTGTTCGGGCGCATCACTGCTTTGCACCCATTCCAGCAAAAGCTCGATGCATTCTGTTTGGGAAAAAATGTTATCAACGGAAATATTTCGAATGGCGACTTCTTCGCTTCCCGCAAATAAGACGTCCGGTGGCCGGCTGGACACTTCACTGAGTTCGTGCGTACTGGGAGCAAGCGCATTCAACTGCTCCGTCCTTATTTGCATTTCAACCTCGGCTCTGATGTCGGCCGGTAGAGCTTGCAAGAATTCTGGATCGACTTTTGTAACTTTTTGCGCATTGATTACATTGTTTTGTCGCTCGGTTCGCTCTTGTGCTGCTCGCGAAGTGGACGGACGCAAATCGCTATCATTCAATTCGCACCTACTAGGACTTACGGCGGCGGTGGCACCAGTTTTTCCGGCACTCACAATAGCTTTGTTTTTCTCAGCGTACTCCCGCAGTATCTCGGCACGTATTTCGTGCGGCAATTCCGCAAAAACGGTCGGATCAACATCCGATGGACAAGGTAAATCGGTAATGGAAGCGGCAACAGCTGGTTCGGTCGTTATGGGTGCTGCATTTTTGAACATCCGTAAAATGGCATTGTCCTTCGTAGGCTTTTTTATTTCGTTGACACACAAAGATGCCGACTGTTTTCCGCGGCCTCTTTTAACTGGTTGTTTTGTTAAATGTTTCCTTGTTTCATTATTGACACCAAGTCTTGTTTTTGCGCTGTCTTTGTGTTCTTTGTGCTTGAGTGCGTCTTGTTCCAATGTGACAACAGTGTTGTCTGGCGCATTTTCCAACGACTTTTCTACAAAACAAAACAATAAGATAATGTAGTGTTAACTGCTGACGTAGGATTAGTTAACATCGATTTAATATATATGACAACATGTATTAATGCGCTATTAAACACCTTTGCCTTGCTGCTTCTCGGCTATTTTACCAAACATGTTTTTTATAATGTTTTCCTTCCTCTCTGGCGGCTCATGCGGATCGTCTAGCTTTGTGAGTTGTATGCCAATTCCTCGCAATTCGTTCGGAGGCAGATCCAATGCCTTCATAGTGGTAAGTACTGTTCGTGTAATTAACTCCAAGTCGGCCGTGTAGTTGGAGAGCGACACAGACTTTGTGACGTAGTCGCAAACACCGTGACCCATGAATTTGGACGTTTCCAAGGGGGCTTCTTTGGCCCGCACCATTAATTTCACAGTTATGCACTTGGTTCTTCGTTTGATGGCCATCAATCGTGCATGAACTTCGCAACAAAGTTGTTTTAAAAAAGTCTCCAGCTCCGTATATTCACGAAAACGGATGCCATAGTTGACTTCAGCGGAGACGGACTTTCGTATCTGTCAGCGAAAGGGACTGTAACTTTTTGTAACTGGAAGTATGTACATAGATAAAAAGGTAGAAACAAACCTGTCCGTAAACCAGCGGTCGATTATCGACACCACGGCAAAATTGATGTAAGGTTTCTCCCAACTTTTTACCAACAATAGCTTGCAGTTTCGCCAGCGAAACGTTCTGCAAGTCACCGCAAGTCAAGAGATCGGCCTGTTGCAGAGTGTGCGCTGTGCAGCTCCCAACTCCTGGTAAATCACTAATGGGTATCTGCGCCATATAAGTCTCAACATCGGTTTCCAGCAAATGGTACTGACCATCGGGCTTGGCTCGTTTGGTAGCCATGCGAGCCTGTAATCTTTACAGTGGAATACGGTAAGATTTAACATTGCGCAAAATAGCCCCTTGCACCTACTTGTTGGCACCCACGCCTGCCGAGCAGGGACATCCTGTCTTCTGTCGCACCTCCTCTCTCACCGCCTCAACGAAGGCCATCGCAGACACCTCTATGTCCGCCAGCAGCTCTGTCAGATCCACAAACATTTCGTCGCAGCTCACCGCCTCAATGTCCAGAGTGTATTGTGCGATGGTGTCGTACAAAGCAAAAGCCACCTCCCGGTACCCTTCGAAATCATACGGCATGGTTTTCAGCTCTGGACACAGCTGCAGAGCTTGGCCCACAAACATGCCGTTCCGAATCCCTTTCGCTCTTGCCTCGTAACTGCAAGAGGCGATTTCCGAAAGAGACATTTTGCCGTCAAAGCCTTGACGCACCTTTTCGGAGAGTGTGTTATTATGAAGATGCTGTTCGAAACGATTAGCGAACAATTCCATTTCGGCTCGGCGATCGGCATCGGGATGCACGGCCACGTCTGTCGCCTTAGCTCCACCTACGAGTATGAAGTGCAAACAATATTTGATTACATTTTTAATAGGCTTCATGTGAAAAAGGTTACCTTTGGAGTGAGTCACAGCGACTGGTTGCCCACGAAAATGAGGATATCTCCGAAGTCCTACCGATACAAAGAAGCAATCCATATCAATATGCATAACGCACGTATTTGTGCGAACCTTGGGACTTCCTAGATCGCGTGCTAATAACTCTGTTCGCATCTGTGCTCGGCGGGGAAATTTCGCATCGCCATGCTCACTACGTAATTCATTAACGTAATGTTTGAAGCCGGCACCCAAAGTGGCAATATGATGTAGTCGCGAGTTGTTGTAGAACTCGGATAAAAAGTTCGGATCCACTGCAGTGCGGGCTGCACTAAGGTTCGTCGTGGTATTGGCAACGGCTTCCGAAATCTTCGGAAAAGCGGTTGGTTCTTTGCCAGCTTTTGTCTCGGATTTAAAATCACAGTCGTTCACATTGTCGCTTCTGGCGCTCTCCGAAATAGTTCCGTCGTTTGGCTGCACCTTCGGAAAATCAGCACTGAACTCTTGCAGTTCTGATATTACAGAATTCTCTTGCTTAGTTTTATTGATCTTCGCCTTGGCCAGCATGGCATTTAAACTCGGCTGAGTGGTGCGCTGATTTGTATACAATAAATACTTAGTGTAATCAAGGATACGCTGCTCCCGTAAGCAATCGACCACCCACCGTGGACTTATAATTTTGCTGGTGTTCATGTTGCGCACTTTTACGTCGGGCAAGTTCGAAGCGATGATATACGTAGTATGGGCCCGTTCGTAGTGGTGGTATGTACCGCCGTACACCATCATAATACGTTTCAGCTCATCCGCCGATGGATTTGTGAGCCCGTTAACAAATATGGAAATGCCCGCAAAGAGATTCGACTTACGGAATGGATCACTGGCGGCAGAGAACTGTTCCTCCAATTTCGTGATTTTAGCTTCCATGTAACCGCCCTTTCAAGTAATCATCATATAAATATTTTGGCTTCTTTGCTATATACGAAAATATAATCCATACCCATTCATCAAATCCATTGCTAGAATCACGCGCCATTTTTATAAATAACCCTTTAAATTTAAATTACATTTATTATTAACAACATTTAACAGTAGGATTCTTATTCTGTTTAATTTGAAGCTGATTAGAGATGGACATTAAGAGGGCTATATCGTATACACAGACAGGAGATGTCTTCCTGTGTCTGCTTTGCTGATTTCTGAATTTGTAATAGATTTTGGTGGTAAACCAGAACAAATCTGGAAAATAGTAAAGCAGACACAGGAAGAACTCTCCTGTCTGTGTATACGATATAGCCTCCTAAAAGTGCGTCCAAGTTTGTACGGCGATATGCCACAAAATGTAGCTTTATGTTCACTTCACGGTGATGGGTCGTAATTTTACCTGTGTTTACAAAATCTTATTAATTTTTTAATTAAGAATTTGCAACTTTTACCCATATCGCTCGTACTACTGTGAAATGTTACTTTCTCTTTCAAATAAAAGTGCGATCCGTCGCATGTGTAATGGTGTTAAAAGGATAATATCAGTATAGTAAAAATTACTAATTTCACTCGCTTTCTAAAAACAAAAAAAAACAAAGGTCTCTTATTCTGTTAATTATTCATTAAAAAGTTTTTACTCGACGAGCTTTTACGTCATTTAAAAGTTTAAAAAAAAAGTATTATTAACTATCAACAAACAATTTGGTAATACCACTAACCATACAGAATATGTTGTGGTAATACATATTGCAGAAGAGGTTGCCAACACAAATTATTCATTCCAATTGACCTTCGTGTTATTGAAGCTTCGCACACAAGAACAATTGTGCATGCATTAAACCATCTTTTGCGAGGGAGATTAAGAGCATGGTTGTGCATGCACAAAAATTGTTCTCGTGTGTGACAGCCCATTGAATAAATATTTGTCCACATCTGAAATGGATCTAAATTTGATAGTTTGGAATTTAGGAATTTTAGAAAACTTGGCCCCTCAAAAATGCTTGATTCCGGAGGATAAATTTCCAGTTGGATTAAAGCCCGGTTCTTGGTGTAAGTGCTACTGTGGCAACGATGGAAACTATAGTGTTTGTCAAGTGTTTCCCAGGTCAAATATACCGCTCGATTACTGCTATTTGGATGACACGGTCTGTAAAGCCGGTGAAAACGTAATAACTCTTCAGAAGAATGAGTTGCTGACGAGAATAGAAGTGCTTTCAAATGATATATGGCTGAACAACGAAGAAAATGGTGCAACGAAACCACTACAAGTAACATTATCTTTCGCAGTAAATGAAGAGCTATTTTCGCAGAATTTAGAGAACATCTGCTTGGACTACCTGTTGCGGTGCTCACTGCAACATTTGCCAGCCTTGCATTTGACTGTCGGATGCAAAGTGCAAATAGAAGAGTTGCAGAAGAAAGGAATCGCAGCGATACTAGTTGACAACGTGAAAGGCGCAAATGTTTCCACCTCAATAGTATGCGTTGATGAAGATTCACAGTTATTCGTAAATAATGTGCAGTTAAGAAGTGATGAAGCTAAAAAGCAACCTTTTTATGGTTACGGCTTCGAACGCGCACAACAAGACTTACACGACTTGTTATTGGTGTCGGAAATGCTTGAGAAGTGCTCTTGGCATATACGTCCCTCGCTAAACGCTCTAATAACCGGCGAGACGGGATGTGGAAAAAGCGCTTTGATTCGGTGGTTCGTTAGTGAGTATCGTTGCAATTGTTTCTGCATCACAGTAGCCAATGTATTAGGCCAATATCCAGGCGAAGCAGAAGAGCAGTTGCGTCATAAGTTTCTGGCTGTTAAAACTTTTGTGAAAAAGTTGTTACCCAAAAGTTTGTTTAATGCGATTATTTCTCTCGGTTCCGTTTTAATCCTTGTTTAAAATTGGTTGCAGCCCCTACGGTTGTAGTAATTGAAGATCTCCAATTGCTCTGCCCAATTTTAAAGATTAGCGCTTCAGATGGTGGAAATATGTGGCGCATCTCAGCACAGCTTCTAAATCTTGTCGATGATTTCTATACAGCAAACACGAACATAATATGCTTGGCCACTTCCTCCTCACCAGAACTAATAAGTGATCTCGCTCGCCGTCCTGGGCGATTTGAGCGCCAAATTTTGATAGCAAAACCTACGGAGCAACACCGGAGAGATCTCTTCTGTGCTCTCGTCGATAAGGATCTTTATGCGAGCGGCTACAAAAATCAACTTACCATGAACTTGCTAGATGTAGTCGCGAAACAAACGCAGGGTTTCGTGTTCGCCGATCTCGAATTGCTTATGCATAATGTGCTGCAACGAATACTCCGATGTGGTTCTGAGGAAAGTTTTGAACACATTCTGCTGGAGACGCTGAAGCAGGTGATGCGAGTATTTTAATCAATTATACACTTCAATTACGCACTTTTTTTTGTTCCAATCAAAGGCGAAACCGACTTCCATGCACCGTACAGATTTATCCGTTTACAAGCCTGAGCAAGATTTCGAAAGCCTTGGTGGCATGGAGCAGTTAAAGCGAACCTTAGAAATGTCCATAATGGCTAGCTTTAAGCAGCCGGCGGCGTACAAGCGTTTTGGCTTGAATTTGCCCAAAGGTAGGAGGAATCACAATGTCACCAAACTCCTAAGCCATATTTTACTCTAGCACTATGGAATAGTCTTCGGAAAGATTAAGCAATAAACAAATCGTTAATAAATCATAAAGTAATAATTCTTCACGCAGGCATTCTCCTTTACGGCCCACCGGGCTGTGCTAAAACCACTATAGCTAAATGTATCGCAAAAGAGGCAAATATGATGTTTATAGCCGCGTCTGGCGCGGAAGTATACTCGCCCTTTGTTGGTTGTGCCGAAAAATTCATAGTCAAATTATTTGATACAGCGAGGAAGCATACACCGTGTATAATATTTTTAGATGAAATAGGTTTGAGGATCTTATAGATATTAATTTTATTTTTTTACATCCGATTTTTCAAGAAAATTCCTTTCTCTATAGACTCTCTGGTCGGTTGCCGCAGCACTGATTCCAAGGGAGAAGTACAAATTCGCATTCTCTCGACTCTGCTCACGGAGATGGATGGTATTGGAGGACATAATAACCGCGCCACAAGTTGTAACCCTTCCAGCAATATACTCATTATTGGCGCTACAAATCGACCTGATTTGTTAGATAATGCCTTGTTGCGCCCAGGTCGTTTTGATAAATTGATACACGTGCCTGCGCCCGATTTAGACGGACGTCGCGCAATTCTTAATCTACATGCGAAACGTATGCCTTTTGCTGACGATGTAGATCTACAAACGATCGCCACCCGAACCGCTTATTACTCCGGCGCCGACATTTGCAATCTGTGCAATGAAGCTGCTCTGCAAGCCTTGCAAAGTGACTTTGATGCCACTGTAATCAGCATGAAGGACTTCGATCACGTGCTACTTAAGCAAAAATCATCATTAAGCTTAGAACAGATTGAGTGGTATTTAAATTTTCAGAGGAAGTTTGTAAGCTGACATTTAAATCTGTATGAAATGAAACGCATATCGCTGATGAATATAACTTTAGGGTCCTATTATGTGTATTTTCTGGTCCAAACTTATTTAGAAAGGAGGTCCCCCTTCCTCACTCTGTAAGAAGAAATAAAGGCAGAAGAACACAGAAATCCTAAAATTGCTCAACTAAATTGATTTAATCATAAAATTTCTAAAGATAATCAGCCTTAATAATAATTCAATTTTTAATAAGGAAAAATAGAGAATATTATTGAATCGATCATTTCAAAACCCACATTTTTTTTTAATTTGATATCAGTTTTTAAATGAACAGCTATTTACACATTGACGTACATTTAAAATAATTCTACAGAATATATGCCAAACATACCTATAACAAGAGCTATTAGCCTAATTATAATAATCTTTTCATAACCATTAAAATAAACAGTTTTTAATTATTTCTGTAGAATCACTATAACTTAAATTATGCTGATTTGAAATGACCAATTCCGGTGTACTGTAACATACACACGTTAAAATTATCAATGTTTTGCGATTAGTTACCAATTTCCTTAGAAATGCCATTGCTGTTATTACTTCCTGCAATTTCGTCAATAATTTTATCAATTTCGCGCCATATTCCAGTCTCCGTACTTCGCTCCACTATATCTTCATCTCTTATCAAGGACATGTTTTCGGGGGAGCATATTTCATCAATGGTTTTGCCTGCAAAACGGGGACTGTTGCGATTGATACGTACTGTGCAAGTGCCGATACATTGAAATTTGTCATCGAGCTGTGGCCACTGATCGATACGTATAAAATCCGTTTCAGTGCTAGCATCATTGTTTTTTGAGGTCTTTCCTTCTTCAATTATGTTTTGTTTATCACTTTTACTACACAGCAATTTTTTCTTGGAAAGCGATACTGGAGGCGAACGAAAATCTATTGCCACTTCTTGAGGTTCAACCACGGTGTTGGGCTCCTCTGTAGTCAATGCTAGCTTATTCATTTTATGTTTATCTACTAATGGCGTATTGAATAATGTGTTCTCGACCTCACTTAGTTTGGACGCAGACTGCTGAATATAATCCTTTTTATTTTTAAATCCACTTAAGTCAGTACCTCTTGCAACTTCTTCAATAATTTTATCAATTTCACCCCATATTTCAGTCTCCGTACTTCGCTCCACTATATCTTCATCTCTTATCAGGGACATGTTTTCGGGGGAGCATATTTCATCAATGGTTTTGCCTGCAAAACGTGGACTGTTGCGATTGATACGTACTGTGCAAGTGCCGATACATTGAAATTTGTCATCGAGCTGTGGCCACTGATCGATACGTATATAATCCGTTTCAGTACTAGCATCATTGTTTTTTGAGGTCTTTCCTTCAATTATGTTTTCTTTATCACTTTCACTACATAGCAATTTTTTCTTGGAAAGCGATACTAAAGGCGAACGAAAATC
Source organism: Conops quadrifasciatus (assembly GCA_949752815.1). Lineage (NCBI taxonomy): Eukaryota > Metazoa > Arthropoda > Insecta > Diptera > Conopidae > Conops > Conops quadrifasciatus. The sequence continues at coordinate 37,585,324 of OX457079.1, forward strand.
CATTGCCACTTCTTGAGGTTCAATCACGGTGTTCGGATCCTCTGTAGTCAATGCTAGCTTGTTCATTTTATCTTTATCTACTAATGGCGTATTGAATAATGTGTTCTCGACCTCACTCAGTTTGGACGCAGACTGCTGAATATAATCCTTTTTATTTTTAAATACACTTAAATCAGTACCTTCTGCAACTTTTTCAATAATTTTATTAATTTCACCCCATATTCCAGTCTCCGTACTTCGCTCCATTATATCTTCATCTCTTATCAGGGACATGTTTTCGGGGGAGCATATTTCATCAATGGTTTTGCCTGCAAAACGTGGACTGTTGCGATTGATACGTACTGTGCAAGTGCCGATACATTTAAATTTGTCATCGAGCTGTGGAAACTGATCGATACGTATATAATCCGTTTCAGTACTAGCATCATTGTTTTTTGAGGTCTTTCCTTCTTCAATTATGTTTTCTTTATCACTTTCACTACATAGCAATTTTTTCTTGGAAAGCGATACTGGAGGCGAACGAAAATCCATTGCCACTTCTTGAGGTTCAACCACGGTGTTCGGCTCCTCTGTAGTCAATGCTAGCTTATTTATTTTATCTTTATCTACTAATGGCGTATTGAGTGATGTGTTCTCGACCTCACTCAGTTTGGACGTAGACTGCTGAATGTAAGCCTCTTTATTTTGAAATCCACTGAAATCAGTACCTCCTGCAATTTCTCTAATAATGTTATTATTAATTTCGCCCCATTTTCCAATCTCTGAGCTTCGCTCCACACTATCTTCGTCTCTTATCTGGGACATGTTTTCGTTGGAGCATATTTCATCAATGCTTTTACCTGCAAAACGTTGACTGTTGCGATCGATACGTTCGGTGCAAGTACCGATGCATTTCAATTTATCATCGAGCTGTGTCCACTGGTCAATACGTAAATAATTTGTTTCAGTATTAGCATCAGTCTTTTCTGAGGCTTTCCTTTCCTCAACTATGTTTTTCTTATCACTTTTGCTATAGTTTTTCGCTCCCTCTTCAGTCCCCTCTACAGAATATTCTTTTGAAAGCATTATTTGTTCGGAAAGCAATACTGGTGAAGACAAATCAATTACAACGTCTTCAGGTTCAACAATTGCGTTCGCGTCCTCTCTGGTCAGTGTTTTTAACTTATCTATTTTTTCTTCATCTACTAATTGCGTTATGGATGATGTGTTCTCGACCTCATTCAGTTGGGATGAAGACTGCTGATTATACTCTGTCGTAACAGCGGAAGCAAATAAGGACGTCTCGATTTGTGAGAATTGTGGAGTTTCATGAACTAGCTCCTCAACGAAATCAGTAGCGGGTTTTTTTGTCACAAGAAGAGATCTATCAATTTCAATATTCTTGTGATTTATATGATTAGCATCAACATCTTTTGTTTCTCTCAAAGTCGTATTGTGTACTGTAGCTTCGCAGCAAACTTTGCATTTGAATTTATCAGGCTTCCGTTTTTTCCTTTTAGAGCCAGGAATGCAAGCTGGAATATGTGCGCCAAAAGAACCACACAACGAACAAACAGTAATAGTCCACGATGCACGAGAATAGTCTCTACCTTTGGGACATTTACATACTTCCATATCACATCGTCTGTGTCCGCGATGTAGCTCAGCGAAAGCGTTATTCTTCTCCCATTCGGCATCGCGATCAGGTACAAAGACGCCTTGTAATCGTACATGGTCACGGAAGTCTTTCGAACGGCACCAAATGCAGACTAGATAGTATCCAGCCGCCAATGCGAACTTTTGTATACACAATCTATGAACAAAGCGTCCGCCACAGCAGCGTGCGTGTATCCAAAAAGTCGGATTATAGCCCAACATACTACCGGTGCATATGTAGCACTCTGCTCCAAGTGGCGGTTCTTTAACCAAAAGTTCCTGGTGCGTGTCCAGTGGCGCACATTTGTGGCAGAAAGAGCGAAATTCGTCCACAAATTCAAAGGCACAGTCATACTGGCGACCACAGACCATGTGGTAATACTTTTTGCAATTGTAGCAGCACACCCCAGCTCGCAGCTTCAGACAGTAGATGCACTTCTAAAAGAGGAATTTTGAAAAATGAGTTCGCTAAACTTTATTTATCATCATCCAATGTACCCGTTCTTTTGCTTTATTTATTTCAACGCGAATGTCGCGCAAGAAGAAGCCCAAGATACCGTTTGCATCCCGTCCATTCTGCGGCAAATTCTTTGAGAACAACTATACCAAAAATAGGTACATTTAAACAATAAATACAGAATAGAACGAAGCGATATAATTACAAGACAGAAGTAGTGTACAGTTATGTCATGGCGCTGCATCCAGTCTCCGAACAAGAACACGTCGTCCTTGTTATCTGTGACAAAACCGCAAAGGTTGCATTCTTTTTTATCACTATTATCTGCCATAATAGCTCTTATCCTATCTGAATTGTATCTCCGTCAGAAATTTTAATGTAATCACTCAAATTCAAAAATTTATTCTTAAATGCAATTTCAAATTTTTAAAATAACCTGTTAGAGTTTTTGGACTGGCTTTTTTATTAAATCAGCGCAGCAATTTTGAATTATTAGATAGCGAGTTTGGCAGCTTTGTGTAATTTTATTTTCGGCTTATATTTATCGTTTCGACACAGCTCTAATATTGTTATTTTTGTTGTTTTCGGTCAAAACCCCAACAAACACAAAATTGGAACAAATTGAAGACAGCACAAACTCTTAAATTTTGTTGTTGTTGCTTTTGTGCCGATCCCAACAACAACAACAACCTTTTTTGTCGCTCTCGTATGGTTTAGGAGTTATAGCCCTTTAAAGTATAGGGTATAGAAAAACTGTATAGGTTTTCTCCATACCAAATCGAAAACCTAGGTTTTATCCAGGCTTCTATCGAGGTTATGGGAAAAATGGAAAAAATTTCCCACTTTTTCGAGAGAAATCAGCCGAGGAAACGTCATATGTGCTTGCTGAAATCGAACAAAAAATAGCGCGAAAAATGCAAATAAACAGCTGAGGCTGTTTTTAGTTGTTGTAATTTGATGTCAAATAGTTTTTGACGTTTAAAAAATTCCCCACTGTTTTTTAATGAACTATAAAACTAGTTCATTAAAATTATACAGCTATTTTATTTCTGTTTTTTCAATCCGTGACTTTGGCTACATTTTAAAAAAGTGAGGAATCTTAAATTTTACAATAACCTGTATACCAACCTGTATAGTTTATAAAAAAACACGTCTAAAGCCTTTGAATTCTGATTCTAATTAATGACTGTTTAATCGATTTGAAGATTGTATGCAGATTATATTCGAATGGAGACGATGTGTTCTTCAATAAAATTTTAGTTCTGTTAATGCAAAACATTTATTGCTACAACACCCAAAGGAAATGCCCCTGATTTAAAATCAGAGCACATAAAATTTTATTTGTAGGAAAAAGGACATTATTTTTGAGGGTAATGTTTTTAAGTTGTGTTTATTTACTTATATATACATATATTTGCCCAATTACATAAAATTAGAAATTTATATTTTTTGTGATTATTAGGTTTAGAGGAAACTATAATTTACACAATATGAGACTCAATAATAACATAAAATATATATAGCACAATACACCTGCTAGACTTAATATACATTTATACACATTACAAAGTTTCTGTCTATTAAGGTACGTTATATTTTCTAGGTACAATAATTTCCTAAAGATATAGATATAAGTAATTGCGTTTTTAGACTATTTGGAAAATTACATACGTATATCTTTTGTTTTCCTTGATTATGTTCATCTTAAGTATCATCAATTGCCTAATTTTTCTTAATTTTTTCCAAATTCTCACAAGCTACTCGCCTCTAAGTCTGGAATGTTGTTTAGTCCCACGTCAGGATTTCGCCAGTAATATGTCGGGGGTCCTTGACTGAAGCAGTACTTCATGGTCAGAGGGTCATCATTATCGACATAATACATTAAATAGAAATTGCACATTTCGTCCTCGTTGGTCGCACCGATTTCAGTTATATGATCCCTTGTACTTTCCATAGTACAACGAGCAGCCAGATAGTCACCAAATTCAATGGGCTCTGTATTCTCAACGGGATAGAACATTTGCGGAGTCAGAGGATTCCGCTTGCCTAACAAGGTCCATTGGTATTCACCACGTTCATCACCACGAACGCGATAGCCACTCACAACCTTACCTAAACTATGCGTATGTGTGCGATAAGCAAAAGGATGCAGAGTTTTATGTTCACTGATTTCACAAGCAGTTTCCATGTGCTCCAGGGCCATAGGTGGTATATAACCTGCAGTCCCCAACAAAATTACTCCAGCCAGTTTATTTAATGGCCTTGTTGTGTAATCGATAAGAACGCCAGAGTTATCAGAGCTGCCATCAGCGAACTTAGCAATGCTGGCGTAGTGTACTTGCAGCACCATGTATTTTATTGGTGAATCCTTGCCTACCTTAAAACCGACATCTTTCGGCAATGAAAGTTTAGGGGCATCTCGTGCCCAAGCGTAAAGAATTTGAGAATGTGCGTGTACACCACAAGGAGTGGCGGTTTTTTCTTCTTTCGATGATGACTTGGAAGCCATTTCGCCGCAATTCCAGACAGGTTTCGCAGATCCAGGTTCATCGCAACCATAAAGTAGAATGTGGTGAGCAGTATGCATAGTGGCATTTGGTTCGTAGCCAATAATATAGTAGCTTGTGCTTGTATCCACTTTAATCGGCGTACACAGATAAAGTTCTGGTCTATGAGGTTTCACATTTGGCATTAAAAACGGAAATTTTCCACTGTTGAAGTCTGAATCGCCATGCTGCACGTCATTGTAGTCGTCAAAGTCCACAGTTATTCCATTTGTGAAGGAAACCAGCAAAGTAGATAGTAATGACACTATAACAGAACGTCTAGACAGGAGCGTATGTCCTTCCTCCATTCTTTAATGCAATTATAACAAACTTTTAGAATTCAAAAGGTGTTGTCTGTGGAACAATAACTTTAGCAGAGTAACTTGTTTAAGAATCGCAATAGTTTTAGTTAATCACTTTCAATAATTTTAAATATATACAATACAAATTTTCTTGAACATGTGTGTATTCTACCTGGAAAATAACATCCCTCCCTCACAAAAGCTTTTCTTTTTTATTAACGTCAGCAAAACTAGTTTCTATAGCAGTGTTTCTCAACCCAAAACTAATTGCTGACTGAAAAATAATTGTTTTTTTTTTTATGGGGACCGGTGACAATATTGCTTTTAATTTTTAAAATTATCTGTTGTAAAAAAAAATTCAAACTATTGGTAGCCAACCCAATGAGCAGATCGTTTTTTTAAATTTTTAAAAAATTTATCTTTCAATAAACTTCCAATCGAGTGAAGATGCTTCTCTTTAGCAGTGTGGAAGCATTCTATTGTATCTGCCAGTTTCACTGTCGTTTGACTCGAATTTTGGTGCAAAAGTTGGCTTAATCGCTCTTCATTGAACTCAACTGGACGGCCAGAACGAGCGTCTTTGAGGTAAAAATTTCCATTTTTGAACTTGGCATATAAAAATTTTTAAAATTTTTTCTAATTAGTCATAATAGAATTAATAAAATATTTCGAAAAAGTCAACTTTTTAACAAATTAAATATATATTTTTAAAGTTTTCGCGGACCGGTCAGCTTAGAGTTCCGGACCGGCACCGATACTCGCACCGGTCACGGTCACATCAGTTGCAATGTGGTAATAGGTTTGTGTACTAGATAAAGTTATCAACGCTAGTAGTACGCAAAATGCAGTGGCACGACTAGGTGACTCTGAAATGACTAAAAGCTATTCCAAAGTACGACAGCAGACGTCAAAACGTTTATGAAGATTTGTTTATACATATTCAAATTTCTTTCATATGGCATCACCCAAATAGTAGAAGCACCCAAGAATGATAAAACAGTTATTCGGCATCAGTAAATTTGTAGGCTTTTATAATTTGGCAATAAAAATAATCGAAGTATGTATATTGAGCTGCAGTGTAAAAAACTGTACAAATTGGAACATTGTTTGCATCATTTTATTGCTGATGACTAAACAACGCTTTGAAGCGCTCCAATTTATTATTATTCTAAAACAAAGCGCATATTACACAAATACTGCATGTTCACTTTAAACACTCACTTCACTTTCAATTTGGCCTGACTAAACAACATTTTAAAGTGCTCCAATTTGTTTATTCCTCTAAAGCAAAGCGCATGTTACACAAATGCAATAATTTTTTTGCAAACCGAGCAATTATTGTAATGTTTCAAATTTTAATTCAATGTTTAAAGTTTTTCTAACGAATTGTATGCATACTTGACAGTTCGGCCATATTGAATGACTGCTGTGACGTAGCAGCGAAGAATGAAGAAATTTATAAACCTGATGGGCGCAGTCTGGTACTCTATCATTACTGAAAGGCACCCATTATATTATTTCATTCTAACGCCATTCCATTGATGTATCTGGTAACTTCAAAGATAATTTGTATATGTATTTATTAAAAAAAAGAAGCTTCCGAGCGAGTAACTTTCCGTAGAAGTGTCAGATAATTTAAAATAAATATTTGGAGCTATAATTGTATGTTTAAATCTATATCTTATTTATACTCAAAAAGAAAAAGATTTTTTTATTTATTTTCAAACAAAACTACTGAATGCAATCCGTCGGTTCAATTTTATAGTTTTTCTCTCTTTTTTCCATGTTCCCTTTGATACGTTTAACCACAGTTACGTAGATAAAAAGCAAATACCAGAGTTTACGTGAAAAACAGTGACAACCAAAATATAAGTTGGTTCAGTAAAAGTGTACAACTGCTTTCCAAATAGATGAGAAGTATGGCCGACCTGGACGCTGTCAATCTGGGACTGGATGAAAATGAGGCGGATATAGCCGAAGAGCTTCAGGACTTCGATGATTCCTTCGATACACGCAGTGAGGCATCAGAATCGGGTTCAGAATCTTCGAATACAGAACCGAGTATTAGTTCTGTGAGTACTGCACCATCATTGAAAGACATTGGTAGCAGAATTAAAGAAGTGCCAAAAGGTAAACCAAAACTGAAGCAGGAGAAGGTTAAGGTGAAAGAAAGCAAGAAATGTGCTACAAAAAGGCAATCTTCACCAACTGCTGACAAAGGCGCGAATGGCAGACATATTAGCGAAATGGCTGATGCTACTTCGGCCAAGAAGAAGAGCAAACAGACGAACAAAATTGCCTCAAAGCCTCTTTCAGGCAATACCGCGAATAACGTGGAGAAAAGTGGAAAAGGACTAAAAGGCACCACCAGTACTAAAGTTAAAAAGCCGCGAAAAAAGTCAAATGGGTCTGCAGGAGGAATTATTACAACGTCCATAGGAGCAGCACACAATGAGTGTGATAAAAGCGATCTTAGCGATATGGAACGGAAGCCAACGCAAAAGTCGAGCAGTGAATCGGAGTCTGAAGATTCTGATTCGGCTGCTAACATAAAGCGCAATGGACGCAAGACCATTGTATCGCCAGAAAATAAGTCTTCACTTAGCGTCGGCAATGCTGCCAAGAACGTGAGCAAAAATGCGAAGGCGGGAAAGTCCTACGATTATATGACCAAGCTCAATTACTTATTTCGCGACACGCGCTTCTTCCTCATAAAATCCAATAATGCTGAAAACGTAGCTCTAGCAAAGAGCAAAAGTGTCTGGGCAACATTACCGCAAAATGATATGAACCTTTCTCAAGCATTTAAAGAGTCACGGAATATCTTGCTAATTTTCAGCGTTAATGAAAGCGGTGAGTATGTATATAGTATAAAACTATGCCAACTACAATCAGCGCTACGCCCTTCGAAGAATGCAATTTCTGTAATTGTTAATTTTCAATTCATTTAGTTAATCGCTTTTATCGTAGGGAAATTTGCCGGCTTTGCACGCATGAATGCACCATCACGCCGCGATATTCCGCAAATGGACTGGGTCCTTCCACCAAGCATATCCGCGAAAGCTCTGGGCGGTGTTATTGAAATCGACTGGGTTTGCCGCAAAGAGCTTTCATTTAATTGTACAGCACATTTATACAATCCTTGGAATGACGGCAAGCCAGTAAAAATCGGTCGAGACGGTCAGGAAATAGAGCCAAAAGTCGGAGCCGAATTGTGTCGTCTCTTCCCGGAGGATGAGAAAATCGAATTGACGCCGATTCTTCGGAAATCTAAGGACACAGCAAAAGTTATGCGCGAGAAGGGAATACGAGTAGTCTACAAACATCCACGCAGTCTGTCTGTACGCGGAGGTCGTGGTGGTTATCATCCCCCTTCTGATCGCCGTGGTGGTGACGGCGGCGGCGGACCAATGCGCCATCGGCGTGTCTACAGTAGTGCGCCACATCGTCCATATAAAATGCCTCCCCCTCATTTAGGAACACATCCAGGTTCGTTTAAGCGCTCATCATCACCATATCGCAGCACTGGACCAAGCAGTGGTTCTCGAGCGGGCGGTGGCGACGCCAATATGCCGCCCTGGGAGCGCTATATGACATCAGCAGCAGCCGCCGAGGCCTATGTAGCAGACTACATGCGTACTATGCATGGCCAGTTGCCACCGCTGCCGTTTGTCCCGCCTTTTCCTCAGCTGCCGCTTTCCTCAAGCGGAGGCCCAGGTGGCAATGCGGTGCCACCACCCGGGCCACCGTCACTGTTTGATCAGTTGCCACCGCCGGTGCGGTACTACGACGGGCCACCACTGCCCGATTACCCACCACCGCAACCAATCAGACCACCACCACCGGGCTACGAGAAGGGGCCAACATTCGATGACTTCGCTGCATGGAAGAACGCAGGACTGCCACCGGCACCTGGCATCATGCCACCAGGCTTTCCGGGTTTCAGTGGTATGCCCTCGTCGAGTCTCGGCGGCGGTTCTTCGGGAAGTGGTGGTCCCAGTGGAAATTTATCGAGCAGTGGTAATGGTATGAGTGGCGGCAATTCCGGTAGTGCAAGTTATCGCAATCGTGAAATGAATTCGACTCGAACACGCGAGCGCGGTCTGATACGCGAGTATCACCATCGCGGTGGCAGCAGTCTTGGCGGGGCCGCACGATCCGGCGGTGAACGGGACAGACATTTCCGTGCGGGTGGCAATGAGCGCAGCAATCGTAGCTACCGGGACGGGGGCAGGCGTTAAGATGAATCCGTTGTGAAAGTTTCCGTTAACGAATGTCGTCCTTCCGTTAAAGCTCTCGCGCCGAAGTGTTTCCCCTTTTTGAATTCTCCCTTTTCTCCACACCAGATAATTGCTTAAATTATCTTCGATGTTGGTTTCAATTAGAACGATACGGACTTCGTATTAAAGTGTTTTGCAAATAGATATACCATAATATCGTATAATGAAACGGCTCTGGGGACTGAAAAATGCATATTGTAAATGTGAAATTGAAGCAGTAACCGTGATACCATGGTCCAGGGGTCGCAGCTAATATAAAATAACGATGCAACGCTTTGCCAATAAAGTCGTTTCATTTAAAAAGTACTATTAAAAAGTTCTGAGCTAAGTGTGAAAAAGATCATCTTATTTATAATCGTAATTGCAATTATGTATTACCACTTCCTTTTCTAATTAACTTAAATTTAAAGTATGATCAAGCTTTAAGAAGCAGTATTCATGAAATGTGAAGAAGTTAAAAAAATCTGAAAAAGATAAAAATATATTATCATCAATACGTCGTTAAACTTTATTTCCAAATTGGAAGAAGTGTGCAAGGAGGCGGAATCGCTTGCTTTGTTTTCAATTGAAAATCATGGACTGACGAAAAAGACGTTCTCCCTGCTTTTATTTCATGCAATAAACTGTCCTGTGTTGGTGAAGGTTCCTTCAACTTCAATCGCAAAAAAGCAAAGAAATGTGCCAGTGTCAAAGATAAAATGTTCGGTACCAAAGCAAATATAAAAGCATCTTCATTAACGAATAATTAAAAAGTGTTAGTGTCCCAAAAGGTGTCTTCTTCTTGACACTCACTGGACAATTTTCTCCCTGGACATTCAGCTGTATTTAAAAACAACCCAAACCAAAGAGACTTTCTCTCATTGCAAAACAAAAGAAACAACATCAAGGACTGCAAGATATATTAAGAATTATTGGTGGTGTAATCAAATGTACCCATTTGGGTTGAAATTCATAAGCCGATGCAAGCTGCTACAGTGCCTCTCAATGCCTTGTCTTCAAAATTTAAGCATTTTAATTAAATGTTTTTGTCTTTCAGACTTCGCAAAACTTTCCTGGAATGGCCGACGGAAAAATTTCCCCCACAAAAGACTAAAATAAATTTGTACACGCGCACAAATATTACAGGATTGACGTGTTTCGCAAACGAAGAAGTGTCAGCGAGTAATCTGTGAAAGAAATCGGTGGCTCTACTCTTACACCTTCCACCTTTTGCAACTTTTCGATTCTAGAAATTAAACCAAAAGTTATAATGCTTGAATTGAAACTAACGTAACCTTCTCAGATTTTTCCACGTCCTTACGAGTAAAAGTATATACCAAGTCGAGGCTGAGTTGAAAACTTAAAATGAGAGTTTTAGAAAATCCTCGAAAAAGCTTAATCACCAAATTGTTTTTAAGTTCTCGAAAAGTTATCTATGTATCCATCTTTCTATTCAGCTAATAGACAAAAAACGGGGCTAAATACTAAAAGTAAAAGCGCCAACTGCACTTTATACGATATTTTAGCCGTTCCACGTAAGCTTATTCCGGGTACTTCGTAAAAACATCCTTAATATGTTATTTTGAGATCATTTGGTTCCATACGAAATTTATATACCAGTTTTTTGCAAAATGTTCTTAAATTACTTTTTAAAATGCCTATCATAATTTGAATTATTTAGCTTAAAAATTTATATATTCGATGCAAAGTGAGGGTCTGTAGTCATTAGTAAGTAACCTTGAGACATTAGTAAATGCAAATTCCGAATCTAATCCAAAACTAATTACGCTAAGAAATCTGCGAAAAATCCATTCTGTCAAACTCTGCTGTGTTCCAGGTCACGCCAATATTGTGGGTAACGAACTGGCGGATTTGATGGCGAGAGCGGGCTCCTCGCTGAGTTCTGAGGAAGCGAAATTTTCGGTACTTCCGCCGATATCCCATCTGAAAACACTGATCAACGTCATGGTGACCAAGAGAGCAAATCATCTGTGGAGTAGCAGAAGTTACTGTCGCATCTCTCGCAACCTATGGCGTGAGTTAAACTGAAGCAATTCCAAGTGTCCTCTCTTTCTTAGGGGCCAGCTGCGAATGGAGGAATAAACGGTACACCATCTACTCTGCCGTTGTCCAGCAAGCCGCCTTTTTCCAATTATTGGGAACTTGGTTTTGCTCTGAGCTCACAGATGTTGCAAAGTTTCCGGTACCTTGTCTTATTAGGTATATTTTGAGCGCAAAGTCAGCGTTTATGAACTCTAGTTTACGATCCTAGTTGATCGAGTAGTGAAGCTAGGCTAGGGAGGGGAAACTTTAAAATTAAAAATTAGAACCACAATTTTTTTACAGATTCGAACTCTTCGCCATAATTCGAATTGCCAAATTCGCTAAATTTATCTCAGGAACTCTTCTTCTGCGTACGTGAATAGATATTATATCGCAAAATTAGATAGATTATTTCCAATTTGTTCAGGACATTATTTATCGAAGAATTGGACGTTCAAGATTTTCCTCCAAAACATACCCAGGTTCTCGTTTTTGTCTCTACAACAATAAACATATACCAGTACTGCATACAATACGAGTATGTTGCAATGTATGTTTTATTATATTCCATTCGCATACACTTTTTGTAACGGTGCTTTCATTCCATTGCAGACAATTTTAAGAGCATTACAGAGTCAACTCAAAAATAATTTTAAAAATTTGTGTGATACTAAAAGAAAGATTCCTACAAAATATTTATTGCCTAAAAAATTTGGACAGGTAGGTCTGGTTTTTTCGTTTCGCGGAGATTATAAGCGGTCAAAGTATGCTTTCGACCAAATGGTCCGGGTTAAATTATGAAATTTAACAAAGCGACGCGATTAAGAAATATACCCAAGGCCGAAAGCAATATTTAGCTTTTCGTTGGGGAGTTTTAAAGGGCAGTCACAATGGGCCAAAGTGGCCTAAGTGGACGGGAGAAGAATCTCCCACGCCCTTCCTACCTACCTAGCTTTTCGTTGAATAATCATAATACATACTAATTATATACGGTGAATCGGTGCTTTAATACCGAAATCAATATTAGCATATTATTCAAAATTAACGGAAACCTTAATTCCTGATAATATGATAAATGCTTTTACATATCGGTAACCCATTTCTTTGTTAAGCACACCTCGCCATATATTCTTCGTTTGCAACTTATACCCAACTTACAACTTGTGGACTTGACTTATTCATGCGTATTATGATGCGCTAGCGGGACTTAGGTGACCTTGCAAAATTGAAGACTTAAAAAATCTTAAAAACTATAAAAACTTTCTTGAGCTCTCATATATACTAAATCTACGATCTGCTATGCCTTTTTCTTTTACTTTCAGCTTATAGCTCCAGATTAAGCCATGGACGGCTTGTGATAAACTACAATCAAAAAAAAATAAACGATTTTTAATAAACGCAACTTGGTTTTTTAATTTCCGATTTAATATCTGTGTGTTATATCTATCAAAAATGTTTATAAGCATAAAAAAATTAATGATTCTTTTTATATGTTGTTTCGTCTACACTTGTGTCACTGTCCGTTCCATTTTGCAACCTCTTTTTCGAGATATTAGTATTACTAGACACAACTGCAGTGGCTGGCGTTGGGTTATGGACTTCTTGACAAAGGCGGGTGTTTTCATTGATTAATGGAGTGATCTCATCTTGAAAAAAATAGAAAATGAGCATAAAATGTGCCTAGAATCAACCCTAACTTACCTGCGTCCAATATTCCATGATTACGTTCTCTACGCAGCCCGTATAGAAATGTACTTAAATAGAATAAAATTGTCAGTGCTATCGCCGATATACTAGCGGTAAGGAATAACGTAATGTTGAACTGACGCTTGCAGCAATTAAAATCTTTGGACCATTGGGAGCGTGTGCGATTCATCTAAAAAAAATATATAAATTACTGAAAATCAATATCCCATGAAATGGAAACAAAATGGAACCGATCTGGGTTCTTCAAAATTTTGTCTAAACGTAGAGAAAGGTGTCCCCTTCGCTATGGCAGAACCACTCTGGTTGTCAGGAAGCCACCCGCAAGTCTACAAAAGACCCGGACAATATCTTTTAGTTAGCTGTGCACAATCTAAGTACTTTAAGGAATGGTTTTTCTGCCTAACACCGAAACAATCTCTGTCCGTGATTCATAGAGCCAATAAAAAAAAAACGACAAATCATCTATATTCTTAAAATTGTGACGAAATCATACTTTATCCTGCATATCGTAGCAAACTTTGCCATTGTTGTGCTGATCCAACTTATTGTAAAAGTTATTTAGGTCTTCGTAATCCGCCAGGCAGGCGATGCATTCGCTATTGTTATACTTATTAAAACACGTCGTTAGAAGTGAGCACTTGTTGTTAAACGTAGAAACATTATCACCGTTAAAGCAATCTGAGGGAAATAAAATTAGTGACAACTACATGGTGCAGGAAGTTATCACCACGTTCGTACCTTCACAGTATGCTCTGGCCCACAAACCGGTAAGAATGGACTGTGTGGTTGAGATAATGTTTATACGGTCTTTGTCAAAGTATTTTTCGGAGCAACCTTCATCACTTGTCAGATTCTTGAAGCCTTCTAACATGCTTTTGTAGGATGGTGCGCAGCCCACACAGACAGTAACCGGCACTGCGTTATGCATGGAACATTGAACAAAAAGCATTTGGGCATTGGCCAAACTATTGAGAAGATGTACACAATGCTAGAGTTAAGAAAAAGCTTTCAGATTAAGTAAATGACTAATTCTTATTCTTCTTACATCGGCCCTTAGAAAATCAACTTGTAAAAGAAAAATTATAATAAAAGTTGGGCGATACATTCTGAAATAGGCTAGTCTAAACTTTATTTTTTGTAAACACGCCCTCACGATTAACTGCAATATATTTGTTCGTATAGTATATGTTTCGTTGGTTTGGTCGGTTTATCGCACGGATAAAGATGGGTATGTTCAATTGCAAACCAAGAACATGTTAAATTTGTAGCTTTAAGAACTAATGTGTAACGATGGGGTGTTTCTCTATTGTTTGAAAGAGAAAGCATATTTCACAGTAGGAAGATAGAAATGGGTGATTAGCAAAATCTTAATTTTAAATCATAAGATTTTGAGACTATTCAAAATCAGTTGTTTAAAAATTGGACATAACAGAAACAAAAACGGCATATTTCCGCTATTTTAAAACGAAAGAATGGACAAAACATCGACAAAAAAAGAGACATATAAGTTGCGATTCGTCGCAATAATGTGAAAACGGAGGTGCAAATCGTCGCATGCGATCTGTCGCACGTGTAAACATCGTCTTTGATTGGTTTTCGAAAGTATTTATCCTTTATACCAGTTTATATACTACCTGGAATTTGTTACTTAACAGGAAATGTTTGTGAAGTGAAGAAAAGTAGAAATATTGCGAGTAGAAATAAGAGTAGAAATATATAGTAGAAGAAGGTGGTTTGTTTTTTTTTACTATGAAAAAACAATTTTTAAGATAAGATTTTTTAAAAGCAAATACAAGTCAGGTCGTGAAAGGCACTAATTAATTTCGCTCTGCAAGCTTAATACCATTTGATATATTTAGCCTGTATAATTTATAACTATTTCTTGATTTTTTATTGCAAATAGTTAATAACTTCATTATTGGTAATTTAATATATCACAATTTGTCAAGAAATCACTGGTGCATTTGTCAACGGTGGTTTGCCTTACAAAATGTGTATTATTTATGCAGCGATTGAAACATACTGAACACCACAATGCATTCTCTTTTTCCACGGTTTCGTTGCTTTGTGTTTATTTTTCGAATTCGTGATTCCTCAGTTTTCTTTAGCAAAACGCCGAGTGTGGTTGTTGAGGTTGTTGGATAGTTTGCCTGGAAATCAAGATTTTTGGAATAATTAATTGTATGTGGCTTCGAAAAAAAATGTATAGGTTATAAACAAGAAAAAACCAAAGCTAGGCCAATATCCGTGATACGAAATAAGGAAATGAAAGTGATGGTAAATGAAATAAGTCTAGAAGGCAGTGCATTAACAAAGTCACAAAAAATCTAATTGGAGTAAAATGCATACAGCTTTTTTAACATACATACATATATTTTTTTATAAGGCGCCGCGCCGCTTATGAAAGAAAAGTGTCAAAAGTGCAGTGCAAATTAAAAACAAAAAATTCAAAAGATTTTAAGTAATTTGTAAGAATTTTGGAAAGATCCCAAAAAAACCTTTAAAACTTAATTGAATATAATAAGTTTATATATACTTCAGTATGTATATATGTATATATACAATATCTATTCACAACGCGCCACTCCTTTTCTAAAGAAAATTTCGGAATCCTGTGATTCCTGTCTCTGTCTGGCTGTCATCTTCATCGATACAACCACCCAAGCCGAGTCCACGACAGAGCGCTGAACGGATTCCTACTGGAGGAGTCTGCAGAGCGGTCGTTGTTGTTGTTGGCGCAGATACCGTTGTACAGAAAAAGTACAAGTGGCTGCCGGTGGGCGGCGGTGGGCTCGAATGCGTCTATAATGGCGTTCGACAAAATCCAGATGGAGAAGAGTAGCGAATAGGAAAAAGGTTTCTTAATGTGCGAAAACCAAAAACTCAGCAAGAAAATGAATTTTCACCGAGTATCGGAAAAAGCGGAATATTGAAATAGAATTGAAATAGAATGTAAAAACTATGAGAAGGTAAAGTATTGTTGTAGAGTTATGTATTAAATTACATACTCGTATATTCTTTAGTTTAAGGTGTTCAGTTTATTTGATGATATTTGCCATTGTTTGACGTTATGACGTCCATCAGGTGCAAAGTACCGTTTTTTTTAAAACAGGTCTAACACAGTTAAAATCAAAGCGAGTAGGATGATCTGCTGTCTCCATTGATCTCATAACTCCACTCAGTCAATCAACCAGGCGACCAGGTCCAAGCAATTAATATGTCAATAATTTTTCATCAGTAGATGCCAACAAACAACAGTACGCTTGGGTCTCACTGACTACCTTTAGATTATGCGTATGTACACGAACAATACGCACCCACACACACACACACACACACACTTGTGCTTGCATTCTGCAATATCTCGCATTGACAGTATGTATGTATTTTCCGCATCTTTTTTGTGGGAAAAACTGGGAATCGTGAAACCCTCGCAGACGCGCATGCTTACATTTTTCTTTGGAGTTTGTGTGTTTGTTACTTGTTTAGTGGTATTCGTTGAAGTAATGTATGTACAGCAGAGATGTTAATTTTCATGCAAATAAATATTGTATATACGAAGTACTCTTAGCAAACAAAATAATGCGGGCTAAGAAAATGTTAGGAAAATCTCAAAATAAATGAAGCCTTACTCCTTTTTTCTTCATATTTTGCCATCACATCAAGTCATCATTATCATTCGTGAATTGATAATGAATGAATGAATGTTGTTGATGAATCAAAATGATTGATCAAAGTTCAGAGATCACAAAATATTGATAGCTGTAGCTACAACACTCAAGGTGTTTCGGTGTTTGTAGCCGAATGATTTGTTGTGGTAACCCTGTCTTCAGAGCGAAGAACATCTTTTTCTACAAGAGATGGATTAAAGGAGGCTAATGCGAGTATGTATGAGCGCAAGAGCTCTATGGCAAAATACGTCGTCAGTCATTCAGACGTTGGCAGTTTCGATTTCAGCCCCTAAAGAAGCCATGTAATGGCATTGGTTATGCCTGATCCGCAGGCAAGATTGCTAACTTGGCCAAGATGCAATGCTGGCTGGCAGTGTTTTATTTTTTGCGTCTTGTTGTTTTGTTGTTGTTGCCTTATGTGCGTGTTTCGACATCATACACATGTATGTTACATATGTAACATACATACATACACGCGTATACATTCATTCATTCATCTGCTTAATCGTCTTTGTTTCTGTTGCTCGAAATGATTTTATGTATTTCTCATTTGTTTACCGATATGTGTTCTTTCGTAATGGTTCGCTCTGCTTCTCTCTCTCTCGTTCTATTGTGAGATTTTTTTTAGTTAGTTGGCTTGGGTATTATATTTTTGTATTGAAGTTATTGGAAGAGCTATACGTACATACATACATACATACATCATTATTTGTTCGTCTCTTAACATATACGGAAAGTTTAAAGAACTGCGAGAGAACAACGTCAAACAAAGCCTCTGATAGCTAAATAGACATTGTTGGCTACGAGCACAGTGTTGTTGCCGCTTCATGTTTTTCATATTCGATAATTGTTCCATTTTCTAGCTGCTCGATTAATTTCAGGTAAATCATTTTAGTAACATGCTAATTCACAAGCTCACTTTTACCCGTCGTCGTCGTCTAAAAACAGCTGTCGTCATCACTGGCTCTTCCCAAATACGAAGCCGTCTTTTTAGCACGAGACGATACCTAAATTGCCGAAATTGTCGTCTCGAAAGGGACATTTTGACGTCTGTTGTCGTACAGACGTATGTATGCTAGCACTGAAAATTTTATCTAATACACAAACCTTTTAGCACACTGCAACCGATGTGAGCGTAAAATAACACAAGTCACTTTTAGAGCAAGTGAGCTTGTCAATACGAATTCTGCCAAGAAGTGACTTTTCAGAGACGATGACGAGTGACTCGCTGAGCTTGTGAATAAGCGTGTAAATAAATAAAGTATTAATTAAGCGTGTAAATAAAGTATTTACAACATGCCATACATTCGTTTGGTATGTCAGATTACGTTACGAACGGTATGTATGGGAAGATGTGCCCCCGGGTACACTGACTAATGGTAGCACTTGATTAATTATGTATTTTCTCTTCTTACTCTACTGAAGGGGTCATTCTCACACTAAAGGGGTCATGAGCCCTCTACAGGCAAAACCTTTAGACAATCGTTATCGCTTTATATACATACCTTTACACTGTTCTTATGTACTTACTGGACTTAATGTAATGTAATTTTTACCTCACTCTCGCTTTACGCTCCTTTTCTTTAAATTCCAAAACAATGCCATTTCCATTGCTGCTCTTATAAGAATATTGCACTAACTATTTACTGCCTTCTGCATATTTCCTTTATTACAATGCGGTTTAACCCTTTCTAACGCAACGCTCTAACCTCAGCCTGAAAATTTGCACTTTTGTTCATTCATTTCTTTCTTCATTCATTCATTTTGTATTCATTCATTCATTTTTATATTCACGCAGTTCTTTCTCATTCAATTCATTCTTTTAGTCATTCGTTCGTTCATTAATGGATATGATGGTGCTCACGTAGGGGCACATAAACGTTGCATTATAACGTCTATATGTAGTTATGTATGTGTTCGTATGTATGTCTGTCTGGCTGTGTTAAGTGTGAAGCATGTACAAATGCCTTTATTTGTGAAGTGGTTTAGTCTCTAGTCTCTGCTATTTACTATCGTGCTTATCATCAGCATTTCTCTTCCTCTTCTTCACCTCCCTCACCCCATCGCTCCCATTCCTCCCCTACCCCCGCTTCCTACACTTCTCCTGCACCACTCTTCACATTTCTTTCATTACTTCATGCCTCCGGTCTTAAATTTGAATATTGAAGTCATGCTAGCGCTAAAGAGCAAAAATAACAACAACAACAACAACAATAACAATACAAAGAGCTTAACTGTACTCATAGGGCTGCTGTGCTCTTTGTATTGTATTTGTTCCGGGTTCTTAAGTGTGCACTCCTACGTACGTACATACATACATACGTACATCCATACATACATCCATACCTACATACATACGTGTAATGTGTTCACGCGTTTGTGCGTTTGCAACAATAAAAAGTATAGTAAGTAAATGTTTGTTTTTTATTCGCAGAAGTCTAAGAAAGTAAGTAAATTAGGAAGAATCTTGGAAAATCAATAACCTTGACGCTAAGCGAACGTGTCTTCAAAGACATTTACTCCCCCTTTCTATCGGTATATCCAGCCGAAGGCTTGGTACTTGTCCTTCCTTCCGCACTGAACTTCGGAAGAGTTCATCATCATCATCATCATTAACAGTTTGAATGACGTTTTAACAGCAGGACGCTGTTATTGGAAAATAACTTTTGAGGGTGAAGAAATCAGTGGAATCGACACGGTCTCAGGAGATTTGAGGAGACCAGAGACCATGTAAAATGTACGTGATCACAGACCTTGTACGTAAAATAATTTTAGCTCGAGGGCTGTCATAGAAGTGGGTACGCGATAGCAATCAGTCTGGCTTTCTAATTACCAGACTTGTACGTATTTTGCGGACATAAAATGTGGATTATGTGAATATATACTCGATCTCGATAGGGCGGTTAAGTACAAGGATTCTTAGTACAAGAAGTACACAGTGTGAACTTTTAGAGTTCTCACAGAGTCGCCCTCCGAAATGATTTATCCTAAAGAAATGCTCAGTTCTTCGAGATTTACGAGATTTTCGAAGATGGTCTAAATATAAAACGGTGGGGCGGAGGCATAATCCAAAACCACTCTCAGATCGTCTAGAGGTCATTATTTGGGTTGAACTTATAATTACTAAAAGTATATAATTAAGAAATGCTGGACACAATTGAGAGTTATATTGTTTAAATTTTGCTAATTAATATTGTTTAAATATTTTTCTAAATTTTATTGTTAAAATTTGAGATTAACTTTGTTTAAATTTTGGTTTGTATGGTTATCATTATCATACCATACCATTCATACCAACATTTTATTAACTTTTAACTTTTTTAAAATTAGAATTAACTTTTGTTTTAAATTTTTTTTTTTTAATTTTTTTTTTTAATTTTTAAGAAAATTTTTTTTTTTTTAAATTTCATACCATTTGAGAATAAATACGATTTTCAATGTACTTGTATGAAGTCAAAAGAATGATAATTTTCGAAGAGCATGAGGATGATGCTGTTCTTCTGTCTTTCATTAGTTTTTCATTAGTAAAAAAATCATATCGTAATCATAGTTAATAATTTGATATTCATGTTTTATCTCTGTGGAAAGATTATATTTCCACTAATGACTAAAACTAAAGAGAAAAGAACAGCATAATCATCCTCATCCTCATCCTCATCATTGATCACAACAATGGCGCTATATTGTTGCTCTATCAGAATTAGTCGGACAGATTCACACTTGTCTACTGTTTTGCATACAATACCAACATATTTGCATAAAATATTTGCATACTTGCATACATTGTGCGGGAGTGTGTCCTTCTGAGTGTAACCGGGCAAGTAAGAGTACGTGTGCAACCACCTTACTTACTTATGTGTAGCATGCAAGTATGTACATACATCGGTCGCTGCTGTTACAACCGAAGAGTCGAAGAGTGGCCAGCTTTATTTTTAGAGGACGTCTGAGTTTCTTACTTTTCTAAAATGGAAAAAAAATTTATGCAAAAATGAAAAATGTTAGACATTATTAATTATAGCATTCTTGTATTTCGACGGCTCTGTCGTCCTAACTTTCCACACATTTTACCTGCTCAAAAATAATAAAAAAAAAAAATAATAATTACGTAACTTTTATTCAGTAGATGTCATTGTCTTATTTTCAACAATTTGTATTTAGTACATTTTCGCCAACAAGATTTGTTGAAATTTGATACACCGTTAAACTGTCTGACACCGGTCTCTCTGCTTTTCCTGTTGATTGTTTGTGTCTTAGATTTATTTCTTCACTTCATTCATTTATAACGTATAACGTATAACGTATAACGTGTAGCGTGTTTGCATTGCTGCATGATGAAGCCTTCTAACTACAAAGACTGTAAACTCTCTCAACGTCAACATACCTTCGTTCCTTTATATCGAAGATGCTTCATGCACTTCGACTATACACGGTCGTCGGTGCACTTTTTCACCTTCCGCCTGGTATAACTCAGGCCTAGACAGACCTAGACCATCTTCGACTTCGTTCTGCTTCACAGGTTCAGTTTTCTCATCATCATGGTCTTCATCGTGTTGTCGCATTAGAGTTTAGTTTATTTACCTGAATTTGGTTTCATTTGGTTCGGTTTAGTGTGGCTTGGTTTGGTTTGGTTTGCTTTGTGTGTTTTCTGATTTCTGCTGTTAAATAGTGTTGGATTTTCTTTCTGTGGGATTTTCTTTATCTTGTGTTCGTATTTAATCTTGTACTTTTCATTGGACTTCAATGAAATCAAAAGGATGCACGTAGTACGTACGGTCGAAAGTTTGTTACATACTACTATATCTAACGATAAGTAAGTACTTACGGAAACTTCATGTACATACACATAACACTTTCTTTTCTGGTGTCTTACTTTATGTCTTTCTTTCTTTCTTCCCTCCTTTTTTTATTGCCTTCAGTATCTGTCTTCGTCTTCAGTATTCTCTAAATCCGCTTAAGCAAAGCTTACGAAAATAGATTTGCTGTTCGATTTTATTTCTGCTGTATCACATTCTCAGTTTAAACTTTTTGAACTTTGGGAAACGTACACCGACCGCTTCTTCTGTATTCATCGCTGCGAATAGTAATGAACTATACCTAATTCTTAGGACACTAGAAATCAACCGTTGAGAAAGTATTAAGCCTTTCCAAAGATAAAGCTTATAATATCATAACCAAAGCATTCATTATAACACAAAGAATTACATAGTATTCATCATCAAACACTTCTAAAACTCATGAAGAAATTGCTTTTACAATGAAACTCGATATTTGCGATTTTAAAGAAAGAAAAAAATTATGGCTTTTGACGATTAAAAGAGTAAAGACTCATCAAAAAAATCACAGAAGATCATCGTCCTAAATAACAATTGATTTATTAACTTTTTTTAAAACAAAAAAATTCGTTATTGAAAGCAATTTTATTATTATTATTATTGTTATTTCTTTTTACTTAATTCCTTCAATAAAATTATTAACAGAAAGAAAGAAAAATTAGCAAGACAGACCACAGACGTGGTATCCGGTTAACTATACACGTAGTAAGTAATCGTTTAAATGACTGAAGTTTTTGTTGTCATTTTGCCTGCTTCGTCATTTCGTTGCTTTGCATTTAAATTTTCAATAATATTGAGAGTGCTTCTTTTTTTTTGGTCTGGTGCCTTTGAAGAAATGCATTCATTAACAATTTGCCAGCACTCGACGTGACACCAACTGAACGGGCTCGCTTAAGTAGACCTACGATGAGGTCTAAGTAATGGTAAGCTGGCTACTGTCGTCTATAACCGCAACCTCTCTTTCCCTCTCTCCTACAGCAAGCTTTTTTTTGTTTATTTTTAATATAGTACAATTTTTTTCGTAGTCGTCTATACATGGTATCGTTATACATATATATTGTCATATTTTTGTTACACATTTTCTTTTCTTTTGAATTCTTGATTGAACCGCCGCTCCCACAACTTTTTTGTCTTACTCGGTACTCATACCGATTCTGGGTAGGTCGCCACTAAAACAATATCAACTGGTTATGGCTTCGGTAACACTTGGCCCAATAAAAAAACCGGCTGCAAAGCTGGCAACTGCCATAACTTAACTTAAAGATTTGCCAATAAATTTGTGTACTGGTAAAGCGAAGATCAGCCAACTTGAAGAAAGTAACACTGCAAAATCAAGATGATCATTCATTATGCTTAAAAAGCATATAAATTCTATTAATTCCTCGAATGTAGTCCAACAAAGGCTAAGAGTTTTAGCTTAGGTTGAGGCAAAGTGTCTGTAAATATTTATATTATTATATACTACTATTGTATATATATTACTGTACTATTTCTCTTCTTTATTTTTAGGTTTTTCAACGAACGAATATAATTTCCAAAAAAATTTCGGATTTCAATGTAAGTTACGTAAATATTATTATACAATAGAATAGATAATATATGTTAATCCAATTTTTTTTTTAGTTTGATTAAAAAACGGTCTTTTTAGTAATGTTAAAAGACCGTTAATGTTAACTTTAATGTTAAAGAAATATTTTAATTTTTAGAAAAGTAAAATATTTTTGCGAATTGTGTGATTTTCCTAGTCTTGGGCAGTTATTCCTTGCTTCTGACCTCAAATACTGATGTGCATACATATGTACATACATAATATATACCACCATAAGAAACTGGAAACCACACGAACTAATGTCAACATTTCCAAATGACAAGTTAGTTCATTGGCACTGTACATACTCGTACATCATTTGTATCCGTTAACGGACGAATGCACACAACGGGAAAAGTATTGAAGAGACAGAGAGACTAATAGCTAGACTTCGTGGTGTTCATTTAATTATGATAGCGACGAGTATCGGCTGAGAACTAGTCAGTAGACAAAGCCGTATGTGGAAAATGTGCACGCATCTTCGAGAATGCAATGGTAATAAAACAACATTAACAATAGCACAACAACAACAACAGAACAACAACTACTTGCAGCAACAACTCGTTCGTCAAGTTAATGTGAACCGTAATTTTCTATCGATTTATGATAATATTCAAGATAAGTATTCTGATGCTGTTAAAATGTTGATGGTAATGATGATGATGTTAATACTATTAAAGAATAAATGGTCTTCCTTTAGTCGAGGTATATGGAATTTCAATATAACTCTTATATAATATAACTCTTCCCTTTTTTTTTTAGTTAGTTTATAATTATTAGAAGAAAATTTTATACAAAAGGCCATTTTAGGTCATAATAATGAGACTCTAAAATATACACCTGAACATATTTGTGATATCAGAAACAACTTTTTACGCCATTAAAGAGCTTCTGAGAGCTTCTGCATTCTGTATACAAATCTGAAGACTTCAAATGAAAACTTCTATGATTTTAATATTAATAAGTTACGAATTGATAAACGAGTTACTCAATGCTAACGAAATGATGGAACGGATTTCTGTGAACCGAAGAAATTATGGATACAGGTTTTTCATCTTAAATTCACCCTTTTGCAAATCAAGTATGACGTTTTCCAATAGGGACGGGTCGATGTTAACATTCTGTGGCGTCCATGTTGTTTTGGCGGCTTCTGTCAAATCTATTGTTTATAATTCAGTTAGTCATGCCAAATCAGCATGGCAATCACACGATTGAGCAGAACGTCTAAATGATGAAGATGTTGACAACAACATCGACCCGTCCCTATTGGAAAACCCTACGCTTGATTTGTAAAAGGGTGAATTTTATTTGCGAAAAGATGAATTTGATTTACAAAAGGGTGAATTTGATTTACAAAAGGGTGAATTTAATGTGAAAAACTTGTAGTAATCAAGATAACTATAATTTATTTGGTGATATCTTTTGAAAAGGCTTGAAAGTAATCGACAACAACTAAAGAACATCGAATACATGCTTAAATTAGTGAAAAAACAATAGCTTTCAATCAAGTCGTGTCTACTATATTTTTAGCATAATAATAAGAGGCAGGAATTCTTTTTATGCGAGCTCTTAACACAAAGAACTTATCTAACGCAAAAAAGAGATGTTTGAGTGTAGTCTAACAGTTTTAATCTGTGCCAATCTGGTGTCTAGTTTTAAGTTAAGTCAACGGTGAAAGTCGCAAGTTCACTAAGTTGGAAATCAGCACTTTTTAAGAAATTCTGCGAAGTCTTAAGATAAACTAAAAAAAAAAAACAAAACGAATGAATAAAAACTTTCATCTAACGCGGTGGCCAATCATTTGAATGGATTAACGATGTTGAATGCGGATGATGATTCTGCTGCTTGTGATTAACTATAGTTATAGCTTATCGTAGATGAGTTCTCTGCCATTCGACACAGTCTGGCAGCATCACTGCACTTCAGTCGCTCCAAGCGGTTCTTATGAATTTCAGCATTACGAGTTATTGTGCTGAAAAGTGGGCGGCGGTGGTGGTGATAGGCGGTGTGGATCCTAGTCATGGGGTAGAAGGTGGCGGCTGTGGTTATTTCACTGCCGAAGTCTTCACTATTTTCATTAGTTATACATACACCTACTTCCTTGCGTGCCTCTCCTGCTCCTCTTCCTCCTCCCTTTTGCTCTCGCCACTCTCTGGTAAGATTTGAAGCACGCTAGTTTTATTTTGCTTGCATCTTGCTCGCTGCTCTGAAGGGCGGCTCCTCACCGCACGATGCCACTACAGCATCGTCAGATTCAAACAGTCTCGAAAAGTACATACTGTGTTTTCATTAGAGTGGCTAACATCAAAGTGGCGCATTGTTGTTGAGAACACAAAGAGTAGTATGTACAACAAGAAATAGAGAGAGCCATTAAAAAAAAATTCTGAGACAATTCTGAGACAAATTCTGAGTCGTGTTATATACAATAGTAACCACAATATTGAAAGAGGTTTTCACAAAGTTTTTGCACAGAATAATTGAATATTTTTTGCGATATCTAAAATGAATGAGAAATTGAGAAATTGTGGGAGCTCGGTTAAATGTCAGTTAACTAATTTCGATTTTATGAGAATAAAAATGATTTCATATACGATACGAATCTTTATCAAATTGCTCTCAATCC
This sequence comes from Conops quadrifasciatus, assembly GCA_949752815.1. Lineage (NCBI taxonomy): Eukaryota > Metazoa > Arthropoda > Insecta > Diptera > Conopidae > Conops > Conops quadrifasciatus. The sequence continues at coordinate 37,610,987 of OX457079.1, forward strand.
ATATATAGCAATTTTATCTTTTAATTTAACCCATTAAGGCTTCATGAATGATGTTCTGATATTGCTGAATAAAATTTTACGTTTCTATAAAAAACCCATCAACACAATCGATGGCTAATTTTAAAAGCAAACTTGAATAAATTGAATAAATTAGTTCTATTTTCATTTACTTACCATAATTTGGCATATTCCAATGAAATCATGACAGCTGCTCTATATACAGAAAGAAAAAAATTAATACCAACACTTTGCAAAATGTTACTTTGTGCTAATAATTGTGCTAATAAAGCACCTAACAACAACAACAAGTCAAACGACTCAACTTGGTTGCGGCAAGTTTCTCGAAATTAAACAAACAAAAACACACACGGCCGTTTGAGGTCTTTTTTTACTTAATTAAGCTATAGTTTTTTTACATCGTTCGAAACATAATCGCTTTTGAAATAATCTGTAATGTCAGTTTTTGTAGCATAATATTTATGCATACTCGTGTATTATAATTGTCATAATACGCGTAGCATATTAATTTATAGTAAATGAAAAAGCTGAATAATTAATAGAAATGTATTAACCTGTTTGCAGAATTTATTGTTATGGCAATTAATTGTTATTGCTAGTGTGCTACGTGTGTGTGTGTGTGTGTGTGTGTGTGTGTGTGTGTGTGTTAACGTGCTACACTAATTGCAAATGAAAAATTTACTTTAAGTACGATAGCATTGTTCGTTTATCTCCAACGACCTCTTCTTGCTACGATGCTATACTCGTATGTACTCGTATTTGTACTACTCGTACATTTTCACTTTCATCATGGCGTAACGTAATAACGTGTAACGATCGTTATTGTTGTTGTTGTGTTCGTTACTTTTATTTTTCTTTTTTGCTCTTCTCACTTTTTACGTTCATTTCAATTTCTTCAATTTCTTCAATGTTTTAATACTGTTTAAATGGACTGACTAACAGCATGTAACGTTTATTCGGTTGACGGAATATTGTACAATATTTTGTACTTTACTTTGTACGAATTTGTCTTTATTAAACGCTATATGTATGCCTTTAATATTAAGGCATGTTGTTGTTGTTATTATTATTGTCAGTCCTCTTTATTTTGAGTCCTCCGTCAATATCAATATCAATACGTCTGTTTTATTGATTTGGTAGGAGAAGTTTATATAGCTGTACTCGTACTTAGTGTTCTAGATTTTTACTAAACGTGGTTGGAGACGATTAGGCCAAGAAGTGACTCCTCCTCGATATACGAAAAATATTGTGGGCATGATGAAATTGTTTATTAGTGACATTCATGAAGTCAAATGCATGAACGCGAGCGGAACAAGCGATCATTTAAATATGAATTTAAAACTTTCTCTTTGAATGTAATTATTTTATATATTTTTTAGTTAGTAACAATTAGTGATATTTTTCAAAGATCAATTTATTCTCGTCAAAACAAGTATCTTAGTTGTTTTTAAGTCAACGATTTAAGTTGCGATTTAAGTCAACGCAAGCGAACGAACCAAGTAACAGCAGAAAACCGCTTAGTCCGTCCGCGGCTTGGTGTCTTTGCAAACCAGCTGACTTTGGACTTTGAGGCAGAAAAATCTGCAAGGCCGTTACTGGTTTTAAAGTGAATTTTTAATATCAACAGAAAATAATTCATGCTTGTAATCATGCTACGAGTTCTTAACGTTAACGTTGCGTTAAATCTGGTTTAGTCTGGACTTGATAACGTTATTAGTTAGCCATTCTAAGAGTGGGCTAATTTCGGAAGGAAGCCGGACGACTGACGCTCTCTTATGAACTCGGCCGCTATTTTGTGTTGTTTTGGTCTCTTTGTTCCTTTTCATTTGGGTAAATGGCGAACAGTAGGTACATCAGTAGATGGCAGCCTTCAGCTGCTGTGCTTTGTTACTATTACTGCTGCTGTTGTTGTTGCTGTTACTGGTACTGGTACTGGTACTGGTATTGCCACAGTAGCTTATGTTTTAGGCCAAGTTGGTTGGTTGGTTTGCTTCTTTGCTGGCTTGCTAGTAGCGCCGTGTGAATACATATACGTTTTTCTTTCATGACGATTGTAGGTTGAGTGTTTTGGCCGACTTTTGAGTTCTGCAATTTTTGTGAGTTTTTCAATGCAATTTGAGGTTACTATATGTGGTAAAAAATTCTTGAATAACATAAAAGCATTTTTTTTATTTGCTGAATTAAAAAATGCAGAGAAAAAGCCGGAAATTCGGATGAATTTAATTTGTTAAAATGCTAAAAAATAGCAGAAATAAAAGAAAGCTTATAGTATTAGCGGTAATGTCATTACTGTAGAAGAATTATTTATGATGTATTTTTTGATGAAATGTGCTTGATGTGATTACCTAAAAGCGGCGTTAAATTTTTTCTATATGTTTAGTAAAGGTTCGTTTTGGTGGTTAAATTGTCTGTTGATGACGTTCAAGGAAAAATGAATCGAGTATTCTATGGCTGAATTCGTTAATTCGACGCTTAGCAAAGACATAAACCTCATAACAGGAATTTCTCTCGAGGTTTTCTCACACATCATTATCTACTACTAATTTTGGGAAGGATAAATTAGGTTTCAAATCGAATCTCATCGGAATATTTAATATTTTTCAAGCTTATAATATTTGCCAGCTTTAGTTGAAATGAGTATTTTTTTTCTTTCGTTGGAATTATTATGGAAACGACACAATTTTCAATTGTCTGGCATTATACGATACGTCTAGTTATACGTCTGGTGTTCGCCGATAGCGTTGTTGTGGTTTTTGTCCCGACAGAAACGTGATTTGCTGCGTTGATAAGTCACGACGGCAGCTACTTACTGACTTATTTAATTAAATACAATAGCGACAGTAGGTGTGACGACATTTTATTCAAATACAATATATTATGGTCAACTTGAGGCGATGCGTCTGGGTTGCGTTGACAACGTGTCGGGATTTTCTTGGGCTTACACATTGATTGATTAATTGAATTATTTACGTATGTATGTATGTATGTACAGTACGATATATTATATCATTAAACGTACACGTTTCTCTGCGTTTTTTTCCGCACAAGAAATTCAATAATTACATTATTCAGTTAATAGAAGTGTTGATAAGTTGTTAGATAGCGAAAAGATTAATAAGTAAATAACGTATAAATAATAAGAAGTAAAAAAGCTATGACATACCTGCTTAAAACTAAGCCTCTCTTCGTTAGAGCAAATAAGCGTAATGGAAATTTTTTGAAACATTAAAATGGAGCTAAGAAACATTTATTACTTTAAACAATTAATGAATCGTTTGAATCGAAGCGCTAAAATCGTTTGTTTATTGAAAAAGTTAATGACAATGTGTCATCAACAGACCAACAAAACAGATTAAAAACAAGACATAATTATAGAATTTGATCAATTTTGGAGGATCGTGTCGTGTCAAATAAAAAAAAAAAAATTAAAATTGATTTATTAATCAATTACTTTTATTTCTCAGTCATTCGGTTATTTTTAATTTGTTTGTCTTCTGATAATGTTACCTTTAGTATTTCAGTTTTCGGTTTTTGGTTTTCTCTCTGTGTAGGCAGTTGCTGTCAGCTTAATTAGTTATACCAACCAACGCTTTCATTTTATTGCCAATCATTGATTCCTTCTTTCTTTAGTCTTTCTGTTTTTTATTTGTTGTTTTTTGCAAACATCATGCTACGACAGTTTTTTTTTCTTTAGCGCAATTTCTCTTCCACAAATATTCCTTTCTTTCGTCTGTCTCTCGTTTTCGTGTGTATACGAGTACATACCTCACGAATTTGTATTTACTATAGTGCTATACTTTGTTTATTTGAATTCATTTTGTTTAACCTGGTTATTCAACCTTTTTATGAAAACCTTAATTCAGCAACTTATAATACTACTATCGGTATTTGCTCTCGTCGGTGTTTGTTGTTGTTTCTAATTTTTTCGGTTTTTTTTTCAGAAAGTGGATTTACCCCGGCTGGAAAAATATTGGATTGGCTCGCTTTTAATCGAAGTAAAAATATTTAAATATTCATCAGAAGCAAAAAACAAAGCAACCGAAAACAGAAAAAACAATAAAAACACGCTCAAGTGTTCACAGCTGCGTTGAAAAACTGGCTTTGCCGTCATTGACAAAATGTATTGCAATCAAAAGAACTATTCTTGTAGAAACGAGAACGACCACCACAACAACATCAACAACAGCGAAAATAATAACTTTAAAGACTATTGTAACCAATGCATTCCTCAAGTATTATTGCAACGACAGAGAACAAGCACGACTACGCGTAAATAAAAAAGCTTATACGATTTTTGAATTGAATATTGAATATTTCACAACCACAATCAGCAGCAGTATTTCGAAGTAAGTAATAATATTCAATTGGATTTAAAATAGGATTAAAAAGAAACTATAATTATTTGTTGAAAAGAAAAACAAATTTAAATGAAACAATTTTTTATTAGGTTACACATATTTTTTTGTGTAAGATCACGCAATATCTTCTACAGAAGCATCATTACTACTCTGTAAACCATTCTAAAAGTATGTACATACTGGCAAATAACTTGTATCTCTCACACTGTTAAGAGCTGGACTTGCTTGCTCTCTTGCAGAAGTTGGCTGCATATTAGTTTTACGTGTTGTAAAGAGAAGCACCAAAATTTGTTTGGTTTTTTTCTCTCGTAGGAGTTGAGTACTGAATGTACTCGTATTTTATTTTCCGTATATTTTTCACTTCTTACCTCGTTTTAAAAAGAAAACATTTCATCTCCATCACTATTTATCATTCAACTGATAAGATAAAAAACTACAATATGTTTAATTATCATTATTTTTATTTGAAGTTTTATTTTTATATGTACGTTGTTCTTTTCTTTTTTGGTTTCTACCTTTTGTTTTTCCCAAGTTTTTATGACAATTTCAATTTTGCAGTCTTTTATGCTATTATTCTTGGTGGAAAAATAATTAAATATCTTACATTTAGTAGAGCTAAAAACTTTATACCGAATGGTTTAGTGCAAAACATTTTGGTTTAGGAAAAATAGTCTTCGGTGCTTCTCCGGTTTTGTCTTAGTTATTCGATACGGTATAGACGTTTTTGTGCTGTTAAGTTGGTGCTTTAAAACTAACTGGTAATTAAATAAAAATTAAAATAGTATAAATAGTACGTCTTAAAATGGACTTTTTGACGTCTGTTGTCGTACTTTTAGTCATCTCAAAGTCACCTAATCGTGCCACTGCAATTAGTGTATGTTAGCACTGAAAATTTTATCTAGTACACAAACCTTTTAGCTCATTGCAACTGATGTAAGCGTTACTTTACAAGTCACTTTTAGAGCAAGTGAGCTTGTGTATACGAATTCTGCCAAAAAGTGACGGTTACACGGTTATCTTGTGAAAAAGCTTGTGTTAAATTTGGTGACTTCTTTCGTTAAATTTCCAAATTAAATAATGCAATATAATTTCGAAGAAGTGACTTTTACGTAACCAGGCTTATCTCATAACATTTTCTGTCTAGCCAAGCTCATTACGTTATTGTCATAACGCTTATCACTATCATTAACGTTATCGGCGTGTGTAGGTGTGTGGAAACGAATTGTTATAACGAATTACTATTTTTCATTATTTTTTTCTTAGACCTCGTAAACTATTATAAAAGCCGTGTAAGTTTAATTTCTACTTTCTATCCCAACCTGCTTTGCCACCTTCCTTACTTCCTTTTTACCATTTTCTTTATTCTTTTAAATTAGTTATGTTAGTTTAGTTTTATATTATTTTGTAGAATGAAATGAAGACTTATAAAATCAGCATCAATAATTCTCGCATTTACGGCATTGCCATTATTTTATTGTATTAGTTGTCGTTAGTCGTTTCGTTGCTTACTTTCTTCCTTTAGTTTTTGTTTACTTTTGTTTCATTGCTCTTTTGTTATACACTTTAAGCTAAGATCTCAGCATTTCGTGATAAAAAAATCTGTCTACCCAATAGTCCCAAAATTCATTCATGACAAATCGTTCACGAATCAGCGACGAAAGCTAATGCATGTGGGCGTCGATAGACTTTTCACGATTTTTCACTCTGTTTTCACATCATTCATGAAAGTGCTAGTTTTTAACCGTTTGTTTGTTTGTTAAAAGCGATAATTAAATAACATTAAAATTTATTTAAATGTAATTTCTGGAGAGCAAAAGGCATATTGTGGCATATTATGCTGCAAAGGAGTAATCGTTAGAAGACACGACCGGATTGACAGTGTTTGGTCTTGGAAGCTCGAAATATTGTTTAGTAGTTGGTAATTCGGCACTTACTCATACATACATACATACTCATATAGTACATATAAATTTGTTATTGCATTATGTTTTGTTGTCGTAGGTGCCGGATTTCTTTTGTTTTCTTTTTATCACTTTCAATCAGTAATTTATTACTTTTTTGGAATGCACGACGATCCTTTGAATGTTTTTTTCTGGTTTTGTTTGGTTTTTTCTTCCACGTTTGTTCAATTTTCGAAAATTATTTAGCTTTTAATAAATATTCTTGACACGTCAGAGCTCGTCAACATTATTACGTATACTTTTTATACACGTTTCATTGAATTTTTATATTTTATTAATTGAAAAGTTTAAATTCCGTTTTTTTCAGGCAGTATTTCACTATAGAATTGTGTAAATTTGCAATTTTAGCCAAGACACAAACCGTTAACGTCAAGCACCGTTTTTAAATCAGTTTGAATCTATTTAAGAAAACGGACTATTTTTTTTGTAATTGGTTATGGTGAAAACGAGAAAATAGATAGTAGCTATAATTTTATTTAATTCAATTGAAATATTTTCAATATTTCACAGACAATCTTTTGGTTCTGGCCTTTGCTAACTGTTACTAATGAATTCGAATGACAAAAAATGGATTAATCGATCGATTTCTTAAAAACATCAAAACTTTAACTACAAAAACGCACCATTTTGGATCTTGCGGTTTGCGTTTTTTTCTCTATTTTATGGTGATATTATAAATTTTGCTTAAATTATCTACAGAAGCACACTCATTAAGACCAAAGAAGTACATATATATATTTTATATAAATGCTATTGTCTTCTATTCACTTCGCAAAATTTTGTTCTCACACTTTCTTTGTCTTTCCTCCTTCTTTCTCTTTTTGTTTCTTGTAGACAACTCTCGCTATCTGCATTAATCTCATCGTCAGTATGGAGAAACCGATGCATCCGACGCCCGTTGGCAAAGTTTCGCATATTGCGAATCTCTTCCAACGCAAACCCATCGAAATTCAGCCCGTGGAACAGATAAGCGCCGCCGCTGCCGCCGCCGCCGCGGCTGCTGTTGCCGCGTCCGCCGCCAACTCGGTCGGTGGGCATCCCCCGGTGACAGTCGTGCGCACCGAGTCGCATTCGGCGCGTTTCAATAATGCACGAGCCCTCTTCGAGAAACTGGGCGTGGAGAGTAACTCCAATCTAAGCGTGAAAATGTCGCGTTCCGACTCGCGCGAAGATAATATTTGCGGCGAGGTGGTGAATTGTTCTTCGGGGCGTTCGTCGTCGCGTTCCTCCGATCGGTCAGCATCGCCGCCCAAACGTCGCTCGCCATTTCCATCCGGCTGCAATGTAGCCAACACCAACTCCAACACCAACAACAACAATTGCGGCGTACAACTAAACGGCGGCATCGCATTGACCAACAATAAGTTCATAATGGACCCAGTCACGAAATTGCATCACAACATCTCGCGCCTCAAATGCGAGGATGGCGTCACGTCGTCCATCATGACGCCCAGCAGTGCCGGATCGATACTGGGCGCTGCTGATAAGCCGGAAAAACCCGAGCGCAAGTTTAATTCGCGCGAACTGATTGAGAAGCAGAAGAAATGGACTTCGCATTTCACCAAAACAAAAACAAATCATCGTTCGCACAGTGATCTAAATCGGTGCGACATCATACGGACCGGTCCCGGCATGACGCTTATCTCCGGCAGCGTCATACAAATGAAGGAGAAAGAGAGGGAACGAGAACGTGAACGTGAACGTGAAAGGGAGAGAGAAAGAGAAAAAGAAAAGGAAAGAGAAAAGGAACGTGAACGAGAGCGCGAGAGAGAACGTGAGCGGGAACGTGATAAGAAGCGAGAAACAGAAAGAGAACGAGAGCGCGAGCGCGAGCGCGAACGCGAACGCGACAAGGAGCGGGAAAGAGAACGAGAAAGAGAGCGGGAACGAGAACGGGAGCGTGAGAGAGAAATGTCTGCTCTCAGCTACAAATCCAATTCGTCAGAAATGCGCTCTATACTCGCTGTCGAGTATCCACCCAACCCACCGGCGCGGCACTCGGTGGTGCCGCCAGAAATTAAGCCACGCAGTTGTCATCGAATCGGCAGTCCCATCAAATCGCCCCCACTGCCGCCCATACCAGCTACCAAACCAAAAAATATCAGTCCGGTCAAGCTGAATGTGGACCGTATGCGGTCACCGATCAGAGACTCGGACCCATTACCGCCGCCACCGCCCGCAAAATCGGCAGCCGTTACAGCAGCGATGCAGAAATCATTAGCAGAAGAGCAGCAGCTTTTTCTACAACTTCAATTGCAGCAACAGCAACAACAGCAGCTGCAACAGCAACAACAGCAACAGCAACAGCCGCATTGCATGCCAGTTCCGCCGCGTAAAAAATCAATTGATCTCATTGAGGAGGAACGTAATGTTACCGCCGCGTGTATGACGAAACGAGGATCCAATGAAAGTGATGGTGGTGTCGGCAGCAGCGGCGGCAGCGGTGGAGGAGGCTTGGGTACTGGTGGCGGAAGTACTGTTGGCGGTGGCAATGGCGGTGGCAGTATTAGTGGCATCAGTAGCATCAGTGTATGCGTTAGTATGACAAGCGTTAGTAGCGTTAGCAGCACAGTTTTACCTTCATCCGCTCCGAGCGCTTCCTCCGGCCCTTCTAGTCCCGTTCATACCGAAGATGAAAAGCAAGAGAACGAATCAACTGAAAAATCAGAGCAAGAATTTCTTAGCAGTATTTCCCGAAAACGCAGGACAGATCAAGAAGGTAAGTCTTACGTTATAGCGTGGATGATACTACGACGATAACGTAACGTAGTAGATTTTTTAAAAAAATCAACAATCGACAACTGTTGGTTGTTTGTTTCCATGATGCATTGTATAAAATTCAAGAGTTATAAAAACGTTATAGTTTTATTTCGTGTCGCCCGAAAAATGTGCAATGTCTTCAATTAAACAGCAGAAAAGTCATTTTTCATGCAAGGGTTCGCTCTCTGTATATTTTCTCTCTGTTCAAAGACATCATTCCGACTCTTTAAAAGCCACCTTTTTCTGACTGTCTCTTTATGTTTTTTGCTGCACAACTTAATTCTCTTAAAAAGCGTCAAAATATGTTTGTTGTTTGCCAGCAAAGGCAAAAAATCCCTTAAAGAGAAAGAATGCATTTGGCTTTTATATTGCATAAGCTCTCTGGAGCGCAGGGTTGCTAGAACCACAAGAAAAATCATTCACCCAAAAGTCTTCTGTATGATACCTAATTTTTTCCGTATTGTTTTTCTTTCGTCAAGTTGTTAAAGAAAGGATCGACTACTCTAGCAATGGACGCAGTCATTAGTGTGAATGCATGCGCTATAGTACGCAATCGATATAAAAATGCAGGAAAAATGTGAGCTCGGAAACATTTTTCAGATATTGTTTTTGACGTTTCTTTTGTTGCAAATTCTGAGCAACTTTGATAACAAATTACAAGCTTATGTATGAAATGTTTCAGCGATTCTCTATTGATCCTTTTCTTACAAGAGATAAATTTTCTACAGCTATCTAGCTTACACGTCACTTGAAAAACAATACGGAAAAATGAGATATCATGCAGGCTTAAAATTGTCACATTGATGTACAAATTGTTGAATCAGCGAAAAACAAAAGGTTTTTATTTTCAACATAAAATAAGATTTGTTTATTTAAAATATACCAGATTTTTTTTGTTGTTTCATGCGAAAGGTACTCGTACAAGTTGTCACACGACCTAAAATTCATGCAAATGATGTGACAGCGTCGTCCATCTGGCAACACTGTATGTAATAATAGTGAAGTGGATGAAGCAAAAGCTTTTTAGAGAGCTTTTTCTGCACGCCTTATAGTAGAGCAGAAATTAGAGCAGAGCAGAAATTGATAGTTAGAGAAAGAAAGAGCGCATAAGTAAACTGACTTACTATGTTTGTGTTTCAAACCGATGTTTGCCGGTATGTGGCGCTGTTGTTAATGTAAAATTGATGATGTATATTGAGAATTAATGAAATTCTTTTAATAAATGAAAGTAAAATTAATGCAGGTTTTAAAGACTATTGTCAATTTCAAGACTATTGTCAAAAAAAACATTTTTAATTAATTTATTCGGAATACACATGTATATTCAGTTTATATAAAAAAAATTTTATTCACAATTTTTCATAATTTAGATTTTTTAATTAATTTACAATTTGTAAAATTTTAAATTTTTAAATTTTACAAATTCTTTAAATTATTTTAAGATTTTAAATAATTTTTTTTTCATAATTTTTTTTCATCTTAGTCTATAGAAATATCTTTTAAATGGAGCTAAAGGAAATGGTGTATTTTAATTACTTTTTTTTGCGCGGATGTACACTTAAATTATTAAGAGCTGGAAATTCAAAGCATTAATTTAGAAAAAACAACAACAAAAAGCCAACAGTAAACAAGGAAAAATGTCCCCTTTGTATAAGTCTATTCATTATCATCATCATTATCATCATCATCGGTATTAGCAACAACGAGTAATAAAACCTAAAAAAACGGGACACAAAATAATATTTTCAGTGAATGAATGAATTTAATCTTGCGCGCTTCTGTTAATATTTCCAGCCATATCTCTGCAGGCCTTTGCCTCGCCTCCTTATATTACATTCGTCTCTTCGTCTTCGCTCCACAGAAATGTGACTGCGACCAGTGAGAGCAGCGAAGCGCGAAGATCATTCGCTCACTTTGTTTTGTTCTCGTTGTAAGCATTTTTGCTCTTGTTGTTTTTTGCTGCCACGAATATTGAGTAATCTAAATTGCTTCCAGCGCTCTGGAGCAGCGCGCTTTGGACTGAAGCAACAGTCCTCAATATTCATCGTCAAGATCTTTAGGCTTAGTTTTTTCGTTGTTCATCGAAGAAGTCGTTAGGGAACGTCGGCAATTGTCGTCGACGTTGGCGCTGACGTTGTCGGCATCAGCGTCGGCGTCAGCGTCTTCGTGTTAATTTTGGCATCGTTTGATCGTTTTGTTCATCGTCGTCGTTGTTGGCGTTTTCGTCATCGGCATTGTCGTCGGGGTCGGCGTTATCTTCGGCATCGTCGTGTTAATTTTGGCTGTTCTATACAAACAGCGCTGTATACAATGCATACATACATATATCGCGCATACTGCTCTCTCGTACTGCTTGCTGCTTTCAATCCGCAGCTGCTGCGGCCGTGGCTGCCATGGGTGCCATTGCTGCGGCTATCATTGTCGCTGCGTCTGCTAATTCAACTGTTGCTCTATGTATAAAGAAAGTACTGTTGCAGATGTTGTTCTTGCTGTTGTTGCTTTAGTTGATGCCGCCTCGGGCATTTTGCCAAAAAGAGATCGCAGCGAAGTCTTTTTCGTTTGTCTGACAATTTCTGAGGGCGTTCAGTTGGCGATGGCGACTTCCGCCACTGTTGGTTTGTAGTTGAGTTCAGTTGGTCGGTCGGTCGGTCCATGATATCGTTACGATTTTTTGTTTTAATAATTTCGCCGAAGAATGTAAAATCGAATATAACGGTCTATCCGAATAGTGTAAAAAGAATAGTGACTTCTATGATTAAAGTATACATATATAATGAGATTTTATTTTGCAAACAAGTGTGTATAGTGCAAAAAATATAGCGTACTCTATATCGTAATATATCGTCTATAGCTAACGTACATCTTTCTCGCAAAAATTTGAAAAATACCGCAATAAAACCTTCGCTACAAAAACACTTATTATAAATATAAATATTTTAATGATGAAAATAATTCAAATCGTACCGAATCTTAACCCAGCACAGGCGTTAAAGCGCTTACAATCGAATCGATTCGAATCTCTTGGTTTTTGTTTAAGGCATTTTCAAGATCGATCGAAATCGATGCGTTTTTTTTAGAATTAAACTTTTGTAGTCTTCCGAGGTTGGCATCATCGTTCATGCGTATAGACCGATGATTTCAAATCTAGAGGCGTACGATATAAATGTTGTCTTCTCCACTCCGCTTCTTCGTTAAGTTCTTAAGTTCCAGACCAATTTTAGCTATTTTTAGAGACGCCAGAGTTTTGCGAAAAAGACGGAAAAGTGTCAGAAAAGAAATGATTCAATTAATTATAAAGAAAAAGAGAGAAAAGGAAATTATTTTACAGTTCGTTGAACTCAGTTAAAATTAAACAACACTTTTAAAACATTTTTTTTACATTAAATTTAATTTTTTTTTTCTAAAAAAAGCTAAATAAAATTTTTCAGTTTTCAATTTTTTTTTTTTGCTTGGGTTGTTTTTGTTTGAGCATTCTTGGAATGCTTTTATGTACATAAATCTTTATTTTATGTGAAAATTCTTGTCATCTCATGAGACACCATCATCGAAAAGTATTGTATGTAACTAAATTCAAAGGAAATAATTCTCGTTCCTCTCAAGTCTCGTTCTTCTTATTCTTAATGTTTTCAATACGTTTCGGTGGCGTTGATATTTTTGTGCTCTTTGAACTATTTGTTACACAGACTTTATCTCTATCTGCTGATGGGTTCTATTAAAGCTTCTTCTTCTTCTTTTTCTTCTTCCTTTTCTTCTTCTTTTTCTTCTTCTTCTTAATTTTGATGTTACGATTTTACTTTATTGATTGTGGAAAAAGAAGAGGACTTTTGCTTTGTCTTTTTTCTTTTCTTGCTTTCATTCATTTCATAATTTCTTGTATTCAGCATTGCTCCAACCAACATTATTAAGATCATGCTCATGATTAGCATCATCATTATTTTTGCTATTAAATTTCTTTGATTATCAAGCAATCATTCAAGCCGCCCGATTCAAGTTTTCAGTCATTAATTTCTGACTTTGTTTTGATCCATTTATAAGTTCAAAGTATAAATTTTGTACCCAGAAAAGTAGCAAATTGCACACTGTTTCCTCTCGTTGTTGTTGTTGTTGTTCCCATTGATCTAATGAATGATAATGCCGAATAAAATAAATCTAGTAACGCATCATCTTCTCGTGCGCGCGTATTAAGAAATAATCAGTACCTTCGAACGTTTTTCTGGTTTTTGGTCTCTTTCAATTATATAAAGGCCGACCAAACTTTAAACCGGAAATTATATCGTCTGATTTATTCCGATCTCCTTTAAATCAGCACCCATCAGTCCTTCCTAAGGTTCACGCTTGAAAAAATCTTTCTTTACTTAAAGGCAAAACATTAATTTTCATTTCCATTTGTCTTGTGTCAATAAAACTAATGATTTCTTTTGTTTGTGCTTAATTAAATTTTAAACTGGTTTGAAATTAAAAAAGGTTAGAGCAATTATTTGCATGCCATTTACCACCACCACCCACACCATTACGCCTTCTTCACACACACATAAAGTAAATACGATACGAGAGTGTATTGCAATGTAATTTACAGTTATTTAGTTAACTAACGAACCTCGGTACCGAGGACAGCGCACTAAGTAATTAATTTTTTTCGCACAAAGTCATTACCGCAGCTTCGTTATGGAAGAAATTTCGCGGGGAAGCGTTTGTTGAGAGGCGGCAGCTTTGCTGGTCGCCACAAAGTATGCTACAAAAATTCAGCTCACACTGAGAAAATATTTTGCTAAAGTGAATTTCACTTTGAGGAAGTTGTTGTTGTTGTGAGAAGTCAACACGAGCAAAATGCATACGCAAATTCGAGATCAATTCACAATATCGCTTTTTTTTTAGTCCGAAAACTAATTCGCTTACGATTCTTTAACGATCCGGTTACTTATTCTCGTTCATTCTCGAGTTCATTCAGTTTCCGTTCGCTAAAAATTAAATTATTTGATTCCGAAGAGGTTTATGCTGAAGGATTTCCTTCACAGAAATTATAAAATTTGGAAGAGCTTGTTTGGATCATAAGATTGTATAGTAAAAAACAATCTTTATCTCTTTCCAATTCCAAGTGTTCGGACAAAAACCGAAAGTATGTAAATTTAATTACAATAAAATTAGCCTATCGCTTAATAATGAAGTTAAAAATGGCGTGCTGAACAACCGTGGCGTGGCGTGACTTAATAAAGACCTTCTAAAACATAAATAACAGAAAAAAGTGCACAATTAAAAGCGTCTAAATACTGTTCATCAATTTAGCCACCAACAACAATCCAATTGAATTAACGAGCAACGATTGTTGTGCGTGCGTACAGTAACGAAAATGTGCCTTAGTCTGCGCAAAATTTGTAATACTTGTCGAGGTTTGTATGGACTTATTATGGTTAATTATGTTGTATATTAACGCGTAAAAAATAGGCACAAAACAAAATATGTAAAAACAAAAAAAATTGTATTTCCTTTGCACTCTTTTCCACCAAATCCAATCCGTCCAAGAATTTTAAACATTTCCGAAGATTTACGAGAAAAAAGAAATGCTGTTGAACGAACGAAACGGGACGGGAAAGGGGGACGACGACGACGCTTAGAAACGGAATCTAAATTTAATTTTATATTTTTGGCGTCTCTTGCGTGCCGTTGTCGCTGTCGTTGTCACCGTCGCGTCACGCTTACATTTCTAACGTATTTCAAGAGATAATGCTAGTTCTCTCTGCCGCCCAAATTCGTTCGGATCATGAAGCGGTGACATGATTCTCGTTTGGTTCGGTCCAGCTCCAGGAAGCCCCAGAAATAGCTTTTGTCTAAAAGTTAAAAGTAGAGAGCGCTGATGTTGAGAAATACTCTAACTTTCTTCACTGCAGAAACGTTTAAAGCATATGGATTTCTTTTCCGGAATTGTTTTCAGTTCAAAAATTAATTGGTCTCCAAAAAATCTTAGTCTAAAGTTTGTATAATCTTCACTAGTTCTCATTTCCTGGCAGATAATTAACAACAGATTAACGATGTTTTTCGAATTTAATCTGATTATAATTGTTTTTAGAAAAATAGAAAAATAATTTATTTGTTTTCCTTTGTTTTTTTTTTCGCTTTGATTTCTTCATTTCCAGGAAGAATTCATTTTAATTATGAGTTACATCGAATTATATTGAATATTAAATAAAGCAAAGAATATACTGAGCAGTAGAATAATATGAGTATGCAGCCTTTTCTCTCCCTCTGCTGGTGACTGGACGAAGTGTGAGGTTAGGTTGGATTGCAGTCGCCTCGTTCTCCTGCTCTTTTCGCCACGCACACTCCACTCCTCTCTCCTTCCCGCTCTAACGGAGTCATTATTTCACAATGACTCATACTCATTATCACTCAACATCTTAATCAAGTCGTTCTGGAGGTTGAGTAAGAGGAAGGAGCGCAATTTGGCGCCGGTGTGCTCGCTTATGCTGCTCGTCGTCGTTTTGCGGTGCTCCAGCAGGAACTCCTTGTAGCGCACCATTTCCGTCTCCAGGAACTCGTCGACGCCCGGCTCGTGCTCGCCGCTCAGCTCGAGCGATATGGCCTTCAGCAAGCGCGAAACGTCGCGGCGCAAAGTCTCCGGCGTCTTCTGCGTCTTCAGCTCGCGAGTCTGATGCTCACTGAACATGGTCATATAGTCAGGCTCACTATATCGTTGCTCGTACATGTACGCGGCCACCTTATCCCTATCCCTTTCTCTTTCCTTTTCCTTTTCCCTTTCCCTTTCCCTTTCCCGTTCTTTTTCTTTGTCCTTGTCCTTGTCTTTCTTATCTTTGCCCGGTTCGGGACAGTTGAGGAAGCCCCGTTCCGTTTCCTTTCCTTTGCCACTGAGGCACTTCTCCGGCAGCTTCTTGACCTGAGCACAGTCGAACGTCGGCATGCCGTTTTTCTTGAAGTCCACGCTGGCCTCCAGCTTGTCCGGCATGGGATTGGTGAGGAACGGGCCGCGCAGCTCCTTGTCGTTGAGGCACGAACACAGATGACTCAGGTAGACGTTGCGCAGGCGTCGTTCACTCAGGTTGTCGCAAACCAGCAGGCACAGCTTCTCCAACCAGGCTTGCGCCAATCTGAGTTCGGCGGAGCGAGGCGGAAACACGTCCGCGGGATCCTTGCACAAGTCGAGGAGGAATAAGAAGTACTGCGTCACTTGCGATTCCAGTTCCATATTCCATCAGCCGTTCACTATACCGACAGTAATTTTGAATTTTGTGATGCGAAAACTAAAAAATGTTTTGTCAGAAAATTGAGAAACTTTTTTGATGTATTTATCGTTCGTTGTTTGGAAAATCCAGCTCAAAACCGGGCACAGTGAGTTTTTCGGGGAAGTGTTGAGCGTGAACGAGGAGGGGGTGCGTTTAGCGAGGAAGGAGGGGGTCAATTACTAACACTTATTTAACTAAATGTAAAGGATGTTAATAATAAGACTGCGTTCTAAACTCTTTTTGCAGGTCGCTCCCAAAAGGACCGCCGCTCGTCTGACGTCACCGATTCGGTTCACCAGAGTCACGCCAGCACCATCACGTCGCCACAACAACGTTGCTCGAAGCGCGTCGTCTCCAGCATTTCGGTGAACATCCCTGCGGTGGCGCTCGGCTCACGGCCCCGCAGTTTCATCTCCTCCACCTCGCTGAACACCGACGAGGGCGGCTTCAACGAGCCCTCCCCCGAGATTAGAGCCCTGGGAAAGCAGGTAGCCGGCGGCGGCGTATACGATTTCGACACGTCCTCAATGGTGTGTTCGCCGACCAGCGCCACCAGCGCCACCAGCACCACCATCGACCACCACCACCATTGTGCAAGCGATCTCCAGCGAACTTCAACATACAAGACCTGTGCTGACGATGAAGATGTATCGAGTCTCAACTACGTTGATGTGGGCTATCGTCTGAATCCGGACGGCAGCGAGGCGCGTGAGGTTTACGCTGAGTCCGGCGAACACGCTGTCTACGACACGGCCAAGGCGGAGCTGCACAAAAAACTGCACGCCAACGGTTTCGCCCAAGAAACGTCAACGGTGTATGCCATCATCAAGCCGGAAGTTCCTTCGCCGCCCGCAGAACTGTTCCCCGCTGCCGCCGCTAAGCCGGAATTGAAGGAGCGTCTTCAGTCGCCCAACAAAAAATCGGCTGCTGCCGCTAATGCCATCAATGCAGCAGCATTGAATCAAGGTGGTGGCGGTGGCGGTGGTGGCTGTGGTGGTTCGCCCGCTAAACTGTCCGCCACCACCAACAATACCAGCACCTCCTCCTCCCTGCCTGTGGGTGTAGTGTCGCCCATACGACGACGGGCTTCTGATCTAAATAATACTAGTGCCAAAGCAGTGACGGTCGCGGTCTCGGCGTCGTCACAGTCAACACCGATCTGCGCCTCAAATGCCGCTGCCAGTACCAATAACGAACATGCCGCCCTTCTCGCTAAGGTTGCGGTGGCACCCATAGCGGCTCTAGAAATGCCAGAAGAACACGCAGAGACAGCGCCTGAGATGCCAGCTTTACCACAGCGCCCGCCGCCCTCATCTGCGGTACGCTCATCACTCGACACGCTTGATCTGGAATATGTTGCTAACAATATCGTGAAGGAGAAGGAGGAGGAGGCTGCTGCTGCTGCTGACGCTGTTGCTGATGATGCGCCTTTATGTCGAACGTTGGAAGGTGACGACGTTGACGCTGATGTTGACGTCGATATAGCTGTGGGTGCGGCTAAGAAACTGAGAGAGTTGCAGGAAGTGGTAGATGTGGAGCAATCCGCGTCACTGTCCCCGTCACAGTTGCAGCCACCGCCACAGGAAGAACCTGTACGTGAGTACACCAGCCTGCCAGAAGCTATGACCGCCGATGAGGCTGAGCGTTTGTTGAGCTCAAGGTGAGTTTATGCGCTCTAATTAATACTTATTTTGTAATATCACGCGCCGCAATTGCCGCGCGGTTGGCTTCCAATATTTCCAAGGTTGTTGAGGTTGTTTTAGTCTGAAAAACGTTTCCTCTGACATTTTTATTCCATTCTATACGATCGTAAGACATCATTTTCTTATAGAAAATAGAGAATTTTCTGCAGAGAGTATATACAAGAAACTTTCCAACTCGCCGTCCTACACATTTGAAGTTACCTACATGCACACATACACACACACGCTCACACATACATACTTATCTGCCTCTTTTGTCTATTGTCAATATGTCCGCATGTCGTTCGTATAGCAACAACTTGTTTTGTTTGTTCTTCCGGTTTAATATTTACAAGAGAAGTGAGTCCTTTTTCATGCCTATCAGGCCTGAAACACGGCTACACCCACCCACCCGGTGGCCTATTGACAAACTGTTCTCATTCATTCATACAAAGCAACACTATTTTGAGTTCAGTCAACACCTTTTACCAACGCTAATGAGCTGCATTGAGTTCAGCGAAATTGAAACTTTACTTACACTTTTTTGTCAGTGTAAAGATGCCAGAACAAGCAAAAGCTTGCCTTTTTATATCAGCCTGAACAGATTTATGTATGAATACTTTAGAAATATTATGCAATATAATGAATTCTTTCCAAAGTAGCTTTTGCTTTTTCTACTTCTAAACTATATCTCTTAAACTGTTTATGAATTGTGAAAGGGCTTCACCTTTGCTCTTTGCTGCTTATTAGTTTTTTTCAACATTTTCTTTTTCCTTTAATTGCTCTTTTATTTCTAAGGCTTGTTTGTTGCTACGCGTAGTTTCCAATTGGATGAAAAGAGCTCTTTTCTTTCAATAATTCGATCGTTCTCGTGGTTCTGCTCTACTCTACTCTACTCTACTCTGCTGAGCTCTACACTTTGTGCTCTCAATAAACTTATGTATCTCAAGAGTTAGCCTCTTTTTATGCTCCATAAATTAACGAGCAGCTAAATTAACGAACCTATTTACAACTTAACCTCACCTTTGATTATTTTTCACAAGCAAAATTAGTTCAACTAAAAAAAAAAATTAAAACAAAAAAGTAAAAAAAGACTTTAGGATTTGTTTTTGAAGAGCAAACATTTTCAGACATTTTTTATTTATTTATATTTATTTATATCGTTATTGTTATTTAATTGTACAAAGTAAGAGGTCTTATAAATGATGTACAATTATTGAAAAATTATAAATTTTTATGGGAATTTAGAGAGGAATAATATGTTGTCCAGAATTACACTCATTTATTACCTAATTCTGCTCCACTCGCTCTCTCTTACTCTCATTTCTCTCGCTTCATATCCAATGTGGACTCGCTCTTATATGCTCTCGTTTCATTGTAGACTCTTTTTTACCTCCGTACTTATTTTCTCTCACACACGCAATTGTGGAGCCATAGAGTTCGAGAGTATTTTGACCCGCAATCATTAATTCCGGCGGATTTTTCTCTTATTCCGCTCTCATCACGCTCTTATTCTGCACTCATGGCCAGTCAATCATTTACAAATATTTGTGTGCTTCTCACTCTACAGGATTAAGTTAGGACGTGTTTACATTAAGCTCAAACTACCCCCCCCCCCCCCCCCCCCACCGTAAGCATCAAAACTTGCTATTATTTCCCAAAACGAAGCACAAAAAAAGACAAGCGAAGAGAAGTAGAGAAGAATCAGCTTTTGTCGGCGAATAAAAGCAATAAATTCGTGACGCTTGAGGGTACTTCGATGACCGTGTAAATTCGCCTTTACCAAAGTGCGCTACCATCCGCGAGACAGCCATCTATCCAGCTCTCTCTCAGCGGCCACATTTACCAACGCATGGATACTAACTGTATTTTTGACTCATTCTCTCACTGCAGTTGCACTCATTTATCCCTGTTAGTTGTTGTTGTTGTTGTTGTTGTTGGTGATGCTGTTAGAGTTGTTGTTGCTGTTGTTGGTATCCTTTTTCTTGACATGACGTCGTTGAAACAAACTACAAACGAATCCGTTTAGTTTAAAATCGCAATCCGTTTCGTTTGCAGCGTTTTCGTATCGAGCACGACCTTCGTATCTCGGTATGTTTTCGTAAAAAATCTTAACATTTTTATAGAAATTATAAAAATTGTATTTATATAAAAAAATATATAAGAAATTAAATATATATGTACATATAAACGCAGTTGAATTTTCGTCGCTTCGTCGTCAGTGTTTTTTGGATGCAACAAAATTCAATGTTAATCATACGTCACGATGCCCTGTTTTGTGTGAACGAAATAAATTAATTTTTTCATATTTAATTTATTTTGAAAAAAACAATATATTAAAATTTTTAGCAATTGAAAACATTTTGACGTAGACAAAAACTGTTGTAAGTTCGTGCAATTTTTTCATGACAAAAAAATCCTTCACTTTTTCTTTTTTCATAAAGAAATAGGTATGATTTTCATTAACGGACTTTATTAATATGTACTAAAATTATTAAAACCAAGAAATGGTTGAGAAATTAAAAATTATTTTTAGCATTTTTTGCACTTTAAGGGTTATTTCTGTACGATTCTTAGCAGTACAATTTGTGATTTTATTTTTATTTTAAGACATCTCAATAATTTTATAGAACCATAGAAGTAATAGCTCCTATCGGCAGTTTTAGGAAAATACAACTAACCCTACTTTCAACTCAGCGAATTCTAAATTTACTAATTTGTAAAAATTTATTAATTTTTTGGTAGATTTTTTGGATTTAAATCGGGCCACAGAAAGTCGCATTCAAGATCAGACCGGCCCAAAATGAAATAAAAGATTTTCATTAGCTAAGATTCACAAATGAGTCATAAATAAGTCACAAAAGTGATACTTATGATTAAAATACTGTCCGTTCACGTAATTAAAGTCTTGGAGAAGGAACAAAGGCAGATTTTCATAATGAAAACTAATTTAGCTGAAGTTTTGTTAAAGTTTTGAAGTTTTATTTTCAAAGCTTCTAACGGTGCATATACCAGATGTTGGTACGTACCACCATCGTAATCTTTGCCATCTGCTCGTTTTCTCGACACTGCCATCATTATTCAGCAGTCTCTGGCTAACTTTATTTAGCATAAAAAGAGAAAGAAGTTGTGAAAGTCTTTATAGTGCCAACCGCCAGTCTCTGGGTGGTGCGAAGAATTTGGTATAATTATTCATAGGATTTTGGTTAAAACTTGAACTCATCGGTTTTTGTTTATAACGAATACAAGTCGAGTATAATAAATAATTTATTGAAATGGTATGAGTATAGTATTTGAAAGTTTTAATATTCGGGCTAATAAAAATTTATCAATGGATGGATGGTCCTTGTGGCTCATTGAGTTGGAAAACTTTTGAAAGGTGTCGGAAAATTAATGGAAATATTGGCGTGACCTACATATTGCAAACTACATACTACCATTACTAGAACTTCTTCTTCTTCTTTCTCCTCTGCTGAACATAACACCAACATTTTGACTGCTCAGTTACTGTGTGGTTTTATCATACTTCATTTATGATACGAGTAGTATTCACCAACGGTGCTTGCTTCTTCTTCTTCTTCTCTTAAATCTTCGTGTGTTCTCCGTTGTCCTTCTCTTTCTCTCCTTTTGTCTCTCTGTCTTTAAGCGTCCTTGACATTTTTGGCTCTAACAAAAACAATAAATTCATTTAACATGTTTTGCTTTTCCGTTGATTCGAGCTTCGCAGCTTAACTCCTGCTTTACCTCCTGTTTGTTTGTTTGTTATTGTCCTTCATTCTCATTCATTCTGCATTTTATTTGTTTCCTTTTTGCAAGCCAACCGTGTTGGTCTAGTAGGTTTCTTTTGGCCATTTGTGTTTATCTTTCTCACTCATCGCCTTGTGCTCTTTTTCCCAGTTTTGTGTGTCCAGCATTGTTCTTTTTTTATTCTATTACTCCACATCTCTACCTCTCTTCCTTCCTTCCTTCCTTCCTTCCTTCCTTCCTTCCTTTATTGGCGGCGGCTGGTTTTTTCCTTTGTTTTAATTTCTTTACTAGAGTCGTCTATCGCTGCTGAATGATGCTGGCCTCAAAGAGTACTTGCTGACGACTCACTTCCTTTTGACTCTCACCGCTTGGCCCTATCAGACCCAAAATGTCCTTGACATGCTATTTGTAAGCTTCAGGCGACTGCTGCCGCTGCTGCTGCTTCCTTTTTTTTCCCATTTTTTTTGTTCTTTGTACAGCCCTTAATCAGACAAACCTTCTGCCGGACTTCCGCTTTTGCATTTTTCTATTTTCGTTCTTATTTATTTTTAGTTTAGTTTACCGCTCTCTACAATAAATAAATAATACTAATACTTGCAAAAGCATACAGACCAAAATTGGTTTTTCTTTTTTAAAATACGAAAGGAATGAGTTTCATTAAGTTTTTCAACGGATTTGGTGAACTTTTTGAAATTGCGAAATAAAAATGTTTTTTTTATTTTTCCTCTGATGTTTTTTTTCTGTTTTTAAAAAGGGTTGGTTGAGAGGCAAAAGCGTCGACTGTATGTAGCTACCGATGGAAGGGTTAATCCCTTTCTCAGTTCTTGCTATCAAAGAAGTTGGTTCCAAAAAATATCAAAATGATTAAAAAAAAAATGTTGTTAAATACTTGAGCTATACTAATAAAAAAAAAACAAAAAAAAAAACAAATAAAAGCTTAAAACGAAACAGGTACAAACTGTACAGGTACAAAAACGCCCGAAAAAAAACCTAAAAGGAGCTACTTGTATTTTCGCTGGCTGAAATTTTCTTTTCTCAACGATTGTTGAGCGAGTGGAGAGGAAGGGAGATAGTCAGGGAGAGAGGGAGAGAGACAGGCGTACAGAAAATGGCTATACTTTTTTAAATATTCACATAAAAATTACAGAAAGGAAGGAACGTTAAACGAGACATATTTCCATAGACGAGTTATGGAAATTCATACTGAAGTGAAATGAATTTATAGCTCAACCCCCCGCTTTTCCCTTCCCCAACAGCAACAAGCTCTTTGCCAACCACTTCATTTTATTTGAATGAATTGAAATTTCATTCAACGACGAATAAAGTAATGAGTAAAGTTTATGTAAACAGCAGTTAAAAGGCAGCAGGCACTTCAGATCGCGAAAGGGCGCAGAAAAAAAACTATGATTTAATTAACCGGTAGCGATTTGGTCGCTGTTACCGAAAGAAAGTTACCGAAACCGTTAATATCAGCAGCACAAACCAACTTGAAGCAATTAAGTAAAGTTCTGAACCTTTGTGAACTTAGTGGAAAAAGGAGGCAGATGAAGTTTTAAACGGTGTCCTTGCAGCTCCGAAAGGCACTACTGCCGAAAAACAGCAATTTCATTCGCTCCACCGGCGTATTAGACACCTTAAAACAACTCCATGAGAGCTAATGGATTTTATATAAATCCATTTGACTCCACGTAGATTGTGTATAGATGTCTTTAGAGGAAATTTACGAAGGGTATATTTCCTTAATAATAAGATCTTATATCAAATTTGAAGCTTTTATTTGCTCTCTAATAGCTTCTTATAGTATATACTACGTTAGATCCGTTAAAAGGACGTTTATAAAATGAAAAATACCTCAATTAAAAAATTAGCCACTTAAATGCATAGAGAGAATCTATTATAACCAGAATGCCACGCCGTGTCACGACAACTGGCGAATTTCTCATGTTCCGGTCTTTAGAGTTGCTGTCTTTTGACCTCTTTTGTAATAATTTTTGCCCTACTTCGAGAACTAGTAATTCCCGTTAATTTCTTTCATGCCAACTGAATTAAAATAGACTAAACCGAACTGAAGTCAATCGTAACTGAACCGAACTGAACTCGAACAGAAAGAACTTGATTCGAAAAGAACTTGATTAATTTAAAAAAGGCAAAAACTTTAATTGAGAACACTGAACTGATTGAACTGATGTGAGTTGAACTGAAGTGAACATAGTTTTACCGGAATTCAAGCGAAAAAATTGCACTAAAATTAATCGAACGAAGTTGATCGGAATTAAACTAAAACGATTCGAGAGTAAACCGTTTTGAAGTGAACCCATTTTAAGTGAGCTAAACTGGTCTAAATTCAAATGGACTGACCCCAGAACTAAGTGTTCTCACTGAGAACATTAGAGCCAAGCCAAAGGAGAATACTTTTTTCAAATAATAAAGGAAAATAATTGGAAAAAATTCGCAGAAATTCTACACCAACAAACACGTACGATACACTGAAGAAATTGTTTGTGTGAACACATTCGTACACACTGAAACTAACAAAATAACATGCTAACACACACAAACGGAAAAAGCCCGCATATCATCACAGCTTTTACTGTACGTACGTGCAAACATCTTGCACGACGCGACGTCTGTGCGTTAATCCATTTCTTTGTTTGTTTGTTTGTGCATTGTGCAATTATTTCCTTTTTATTTCCTCACTTCCTTGACTCGACTCTCCTTTGTTTTCTCCGTTTCGTTTTTACAACCATTTTCCCTTTTTTTTTAAAAAAAAATTCTTATTTTATTTTTATTTTCTTAATGTTAATTGTATTATTTTTTTTACATTTCTTTCATCGCGTTTGATCTGATCGCTTTATTGTGTTTACATGCAGGACTTCGAAACCTTTATTATTTTCTTTTACGAGTGTGTTAAAAGCAACGATTTTCATTTTCTTCTGCTTCTTCTGCTTCTCCAGACTTGGTAACAATTTCTCTAATTGCTTTCTTATAATATTTTAGCGTAAAGAAACGTAACGTAACGTTGAAATGAAAAACTTGACCGACCGTCTCTGAAATCTATACTGTGCAAAATATAGATTTTTTATATATGTATGTATATATGGGAAAATATTGCCTTAACTTTGGAGTTATAAACCAATTATTATTAAATATTGCCAACAGTCCTTTTGTATCGCGAGAATCAAAAGAGACTTTTTCTGAACGATTTTTTTTTTCACGTCTTCATTCCAAAAAACCCAAAATTCTTGCGAGCTTTCAGCGAGTTCTTTAAAGATTGTTCGTTTATAACTTCTTATAATAATCTCAAGAGGTTTTCAATTTTGCTTTTATAGAGCTTTTTGTCAATATTTAGCCGCTATTTTTTAATTGCTCTCGGTTATTTCGAGATCGTTGAAACATTGACGCCCCTCTTTTTCGCGCTTTGTAGCGTCGCAGTCATGTCGTGAAGACAATTTTCATTAATTTGAGTGCACAGTGCTAATGATTCTTGAAATAGTTCGTTGGTTATACTAGCTCGAGAGTAATGTGTTGACCATTTGCTGTCATCGTCAATGTCAGCTTCATGCCAAAGTTGTCTGTGCTCTGCTGTTTTGTTTTGTTTTGTTTTTGTGTGTCACATTTTTTTACACTTTCAAAACGTCATTGTTCGCCTTGGTTTGCTTGAAACTGGCACAGAACTGGCTGCATCGGGGATCGTTTATCCTTGGCTTGCAAGGGTTAAACGCATGCACACATACTGCCTTTCCTTTGAACAACAACAACTAAATGCATTACTATTATTAAATTCACAATGACGTCAGCTGTCGAGCTGCCTATGTACTCACCGGCTCTCACCGACTGGCTGACTACGTACGTAATTATCATTGTTGTTCTCATTGTAAGTGTGTGTGTGTGTGTGTGAGAGAGTTGTGTAAAGGGATGCGCATGTGGAATGAATTTCTCTTCCTGCCTCTCTCGTTATGAATATGACTCATTGGTTGTGAGTGAAATCTCTCTCTCTGTCTCTCGCTCTTCATAGCAGGAAAAGCTCAATCAGTTCAGAAATGAACTTACGTGGTTTGTAAGCGCTTATTTTAGCGCTTCGTCTATCAGGTTGAGTTTCGCCGATTGCTTAAGGGCGAGTTTACATCAGCGTCGAGATACCGAGCTACCCTCAAGCGTAAAAGCTTACTGTTTCCGAGAACAATCAAGCCCCTGAAGAAACGATTAGAAAAGAGAACAGTTCTGTTTTCAGGAAATTTTTAAGGAAGCAACATAATTTAGACGCTTGAGGACACTTTATCGCTATGATGAACTTAGTCTTAAGAAATTGTGAATGGAACAGTTTTTGTAAAATTTCTATTGTGGTTTAAAGCGTTGTTTTCAGCGTTGTTTTCTTTCGTTTTTGTGGTTGCTTTTTATGCTATCTCGCTTTTTTTTCTTCATTTCGCCCTGCGTCGCTGACACTCTTTAGTTCCTTTTTTGCTCCCGGTCTCTTTCTCTCTGGCGCTTTTGGCATTGTTTCTATTCAACCCT
This sequence comes from Conops quadrifasciatus, assembly GCA_949752815.1. NCBI lineage: Eukaryota > Metazoa > Arthropoda > Insecta > Diptera > Conopidae > Conops > Conops quadrifasciatus. Next base: position 37,637,260 of record OX457079.1, read on the forward strand.
TCTTCACTTTCACTCTTTTGTGTTCAACCAACTCGGTTGACATTCATGCTTTTACTTTTTCATTGTCATGCCAGAGAGAAGTTTTGTATTTTTTATTTATTTTTTTTATTTTCTCATTATTTCTCTTTCGCAGTCTCGTTTATCTTTTATGTAAATTAATTAAAACATTCTCGAATATGACAAAACAAGAATTGCTGACCTGGTTTTTTTTTCTGGGTCTTTCAGAACGATTTTCTTGTGTGGTCTTGTCTCGCCCACTTTTGATTTCAACTAAAAATTGTTTACACTGTTTTTTTTTTGCATTTTGCTTAACAGTTTTAACCGTTTTTTAAGGCAAACTTTTTAATCCATACCAAAATCGTATGATTGTATTATCGTACTAGAATTAATTATCTACGAATATTATATTCAAATTACTAAAGTAAGTTTGTGTAAATCTGGCCTATTTATGATACCGAAAGAGCACACATACATGTGTGTACGTATGGATGTATGTATGTATGGATGTAGGTATGTCTCTTAGATTGAAATAGTCTCATCATTTAAATTCATAGAAAAGGTTTTTATCTCTGTTAATAGGTTAACGCTCTGTTAACTTTTATTCATGACCAATTGTGAACGGATTCATTCACACAACATATAGAAATGCACGCATACACACTTATACACACACACACACGAACACGGCTCATGACAATTGCTAACCATCGTTGATCTGTCCTTTCCTCGTAAACTTAACTGACGCTGCCGTGTTAAGCTCTTGGTCGACTGACTATCGCATTGCACCTGCTTGGCAATGTTTGTGTATGTGTGTGTGTATGTCATGGTGTGTGTGTCGAGTATGTTTGTGCATGTATCTCCGCTTTACACAACAACACTCATTGTCAACTTTTTTCCATCCGTAATGATGTCCATAAATGTGCAAAGTGCACCTGATGATGATGATGTCCTTGCTTGCCGGACCTTTAACAGTTACTTTAATTGGCTCGTTAAAGATGCTCGTTTAGCAGCTGCACACGCTCCGGTCTGGTGCTTGTTGCCACCGCCGATGTTGGCCACTTTTGCCAAATGCTGCTGTTGCCGTTTGTTACTCTTTTCATTTGGAAAAATTTAATAGTTGTTATTCGGGTAGCCCTAGAAAGAGTCTCTGTGTGTGTGTGTGTGTGTCTCTCTGTGCATTAAAATATTTAAATTACTTTTGATTATTGTTGTTGTTGTTGTTGTTGTTTTTGATGTTGTCGCATTGTATGCATTTCGGTTTGCAAACGATTTATCATTTTCGGAAAAATTTAATTATGTACAGACCATTCATAATGTTGTTGTGGTTGTTGTTGTTGTGGTTGTTGTTGTTGTGGTTGTTGTTGCTGGTCTATTGTATTGCCGCTAGCGATGTGCACGAGACGAGACAAATCTCGTCGAACCGCAAACAACGCAGGCTTTTTTTTTACAAACGATCGCAAGAACGTGACCGCATTTTTTTTTTAGTCCAGGCGAGATTCCGACAACGAGATTGTCCAAATCTCGCAAAGTCTCGCTCGTGCGCTTTACTAATTGTAACTTTCTTGTCTTGTAAGCTTGTAATTTTTTTGTAGAATTTTTTTATGTTGCAGAATTTCGTTATATTTTTGCTATAAATTTTATTATATTTTTTAGGTTAGATTTTCTTGGAAAGTATTAAATTTTTATTGCTTTTATTACGAGCGTTGCATACAAAAATTATGGTTTTTGTTAAATTTGTATTTTCTTCCATTTTCATTTACTGTTGTCTGTCTGTCTGTCCCTCTCTCTCTGCTTCACTTTTCCGATGATGAATTTTTTATATAGTAAGAGTATCTTTGTTATGCTATTTCATGTGTATTTTATTGTATTTTTATTGTATTTTCATTGCTTGCTGTGATGTCTTTTTTGCATGTAACACATACGATATTTTTGTTTAACCCTTCTATGGGACCACTTGCATTTTGTATGCTTCGCCACTGCCTTTACCTTTGCCGTGCATGTGATGTTGTTGTTGTGTGCTGCTGTTGTTCGCTGCTGCTGCTGTTGCTGTCGTTGCATTGTTGTCGTTGCTGCTCGCTGTGGCTGTATTGATTGTTGTTATTGTTGTTGCACGCTGTGTAGAATTTTGGAAAGCAAAATAAGGTTTGTTGCATGCATTATTATTATTAATTTTGTAGTTAAACCATTTTATCATATTTATAATGTTTTGCCAGCAATTAATAAAATTAAAATAAATAAATATAAAATTAATATAAATAAAATAAATAAATAATACATTCAAAAATATGTATGTATGTATGTATTTTATAAAACATTTACCTTTAATAAAACTTACGTTTATGTTTAGTAGTTTCGCCTGAAAATTTATTAGTTTCCATTTCATTGTTCAACATACTCGCAGTATCTCATTAACCAGAACGACAAAGCTGAACAATTTTAACTTTTTCTTATCAAAACGGAAAAAACTAGTACAAAATATTTTCCATTAAAAGTGAAGAAAATTAAAAGTTTGAACACTTTTTGAATACAAATCTACGCTAGAAACTAAGAACTTTTTAATAATTATGTATGATGATGATGATGCACTTTGTGTATTATCCTTATGGATCAATATTTTATGCGTTCGGCATCAATTAGAAGGTTTTAAAGGGTCACTCTCTCTCTCTTTTACGTGTTTAAACGCAAGAAAAGAAACTGGAAATTCTGTTTAAAGTTTCTCAATTTTTTCCTACTTAGTTTTTATAGAGTTACTAACAATGTTTTTCCAAGTATTTACTACTTTGTTTATGTTTTAAAAACTTGTGTTCTTTTTCTTCCATCTTTGTCTTCCCCGCTCCTTTTCTCTCTCTCTCTCTCTTTGCTTCATCTCAAGCAGACAACAATCGCTACTTTCGGACGAACAAGCTAAAGAAGTAGAGCAAATTCTCTCTGCGAGCCCTTCCGCTGGCACGCCAACAACAACAACAACAACAACAGCTGCTCCTGTAGTCGTCATAACAGCCGCAGGCGCACTCACAGCAACAACAGCACCGACAGCACCGACAGCTTCGACAGCTCCGTCTACAGCTGCGACCGCAAAAGCCAGCCCAACTCGCAGCATCAGAAGCATCAGAAGCAACCACAGCACCGAGGAGGAGCCAACGGTGACGACACCGCCGCACTCACTGCGTTCAGTGGCGTCAAGTGGCGGCGGCTCGAGTGCACCGGATCTGACCTACAACATCAACGAATCGCCACCGCCCAGCACTAATGAAGACGACCTCGTAGATGACGGTGCTGTTCATGACGCCGCTCCTGTTGAGCAGCTCGCTGCTGATGACAATGCAGTTGATGATGAAGAACAAGAGCAAGAAATAAATGCTAATGTGCTGCGAAAGCGCTGCTCATTATTGCTGCTGCAAAACGCAGAACGCGATCGGGAACAACAACAACAACAACAACAACAACAACAACAACAACAACAGCAGCAAAATCTGAGAACTGCTTTCATTTTGTGTAATCAAGCAAATGAGGTGCGAGATAAAGAAGCTGAAGACGTAGATGATGCCCATAACGACGACATCGACGACGATGATGATGATGATGACGACGATGAAGATATCGACGTAGTCGGCATCAGCAGTAGCCGCTGCATTACTGGCACTAGTGCTGTTGGCGTCGGTGTCGGTGTCGGCGGTGGTCGACTAATAGGCGGCGACGACAACGACGAGGACGAGGAAGAGCCGGAGTGGCTGCGAGACGTGCTCGAAGCGCCAAATCGCAGTCTCGAGAATTTGCTCATTTCGCGTTTAAACCAGCCGCAAGCGCCGATTGCTAGCGCACGCCAACAACAATCCTGCGAGGACATCGTTGTAGCCGCATCGAAATTTGAGGCAAGTTACGACGAAGAGAACAACAGTACCATTTTCGTGCAGCAGCAACAGCAGCAACAGCATCAACAACCGCATCAGTTGGACACTCCAGCGTCGTCGTTACTGAATCATTCATCTTTTGTCCACGATAGCGTTGGAGGCGGAGGCGGTGGCGCCAACAACGTCAACAACGTCAACAACGAATGCTCATCGCTGCAGGAATCCATCGTCTCTGTCGAATCAACCACCCACTCGGACGCCACCCAGACCAACCAGACAACCACCATCGATGACAGCATCATCTCGAGCAAGCACAATTCGACGTACTCCTTGGCCGACGTCGAGCAGAACAGCGCCACAACCACACCGACCGGCACCGAACTAGACGACTCGCAATACTACATACCGGAGTACCCGCCTGTGCGCAGCAAGGAGGTGTACGTCGAGTCGGGCGTGCACTACTTCGAAGATGGCAACTTTTGGATGGAAGTACCAGGTCGGTTGATGATGAGCTGCGGAAGTACTCGTAGCCGAACTAACTCAATTTCATTCCTTCAGGTCTGCTCGACTTCGACGACGACGATGATCTAAGTTATCCACTGCTACCGGTCAAAAAGAATACCAAAATCCGTTTCAGCTCCGGACCCATACAAGTCTTCTCCACCTTCTCCGTCACCGACTACGATCGCCGCAATGAGGATGTCGACCCGGTCGCCGCTTCGGCCGAATACGAGCTGGAGAAACGTGTCGAGAAGATGCACGTCTTCGCGGTGGAACTAATGAAAGGTCCGGAAGGTCTGGGACTAAGTATTATTGGCATGGGCGTAGGCGCCGATGCCGGACTCGAGAAATTGGGCATCTTTGTGAAAACCATTACCGACAACGGAGCCGCCGCACGCGACCGACGCATTCAGGTGAGTTGAAATTTTCAAGTTTTAAAGTTCGCGACACCTGCTGCAGCGCTCGCGCGTCGGCGACTGATTTGTGCTGCGTTTAAAACTTTTGAATTTGCTCAGGTCAACGATCAGATCATCGAGGTGGACGGTAAGAGTTTGGTGGGTGTGACGCAAGCCTACGCGGCCTCCGTGCTGCGCAACACATCCGGTCTGGTGAAGTTTCAAATCGGGCGTGAACGTGATCCGGAGAATTCGGAAGTGGCACAATTGATACGGCTCAGTTTGCAGGCCGATCGTGACAAAGAGGAACGTCTCAGAAGGTTGGTTGGTGGCAAGAGCATTGGATTGCATTGGATTGTTTGCATGCATTAACTAACATTGCTTTGGTTTGTTCGCAGACAACAGGAGGAATATCTTCGTCGCACACTCGACTACTCGGAGGACTCGACACAACCGGCTTCGGCAAATTCCAGCGTCTGCGAGGGCCCCTCCAGCCCGGTACAAGTCGAGAATCCGATGGAGGTCGAGGCTACTCACTCTCAAGAGGTGGAGTCTCTGAAGAGACTGCTGCAGGAGGTAGGCGCCCGTGAGGAGCCTGCTGCTCCTTCAGGCTGAAGCTGTTTCTATTAATGCTAATGTTTTTAATGTGGGCTCTCTTTTTCCTCTCTCTCTCTCTCTCTCTCTCTCTCTGTTACTTTTCAATAACTCAAAATTTTAACGTGGATAAACTTTGTCGAGCAGCATAAAGCGGTAATTGGAATATTGTTGTTATCGTTGTTGTTAGTGTTGATGTTGTTGTTGTTGTTGCTGTTATTATACTCACTTTCACCCTTCTCCACAAAATCCTTGTTTGCGCATATAATATTTAGTTTTTTAAGTCCGCTTTTACGAGATCTCTGTGCATGATGCTACTGCTGCCTTTTAATCCTTGCAAACGGCTTGTCCTTAAAAAGATAAGAATTCCTCTCGCTTCGACTCCGTCAGACTTCACGTCGTACACGTCAGACATTGTTTTAAATAATTGTTTATCAGGAAGAGCCAAAAAAGGCCCAAATTAGTAGAATAACTAAAAGGAATACCGATAAACGTTATGAAATATAACAAGCTGTCTGCACGAAATCAGAAGACTGTTAAAATAACTCAATCTAATTAAATAATTTATTGTCTAATTTGAAATTTGTTTAATTTTATTGGATTATATTTCTATATTATAAACAATTTATTTTTCTTTCTTCAATTATTTTAAAATCATGTTATTCTTCTTATGTTATTAATACATATTTTCTTGTTATTATTATTGTTTTAATTATGTTTTTTATGATTATTTTGTTTCGTTTTAGAGTGAAATGAGTTCTATATTAAGAGATGAGGCCATAAACAGCCTTAAACGCAAGGTGGGTTATGCAGAAAAATGGCTAAATTTGTTGATAACTTTCCTTTAGTGCTTTACTCTCACTCTCCCACTCTCTTTGTCCTTTTTTTCTCGCTCTCTGCATGTTTCCTGCCACGTTCTGGCTACGTTCCTTTCACTTTATCTAAAGAATATCATCATCATCTAATCGAAAATCTCATCTCATCATTTCAATTTGTAGCTGGTGAAGCTGGAGACCACCGGCAATGAGAATGAACTGCTCAGCGAACGCTTGCGTCAGACCGAACGTGAGTTGACCAACATCAGAAAAGAGGCGGCCAATTTGCAAAACATGCTGCAGCAGTCGCAGTCGCAGTACATGGCTCTGGATAAGAAGTACAGCAAGGCCAAGCGCTTGGTGCGCGAGTACCAGCAGCGCGAAATCGACATGGTGCACCGCGAGGAGTTCTACCAGCAGCTGCTGCAGGAGAAGGACACCGAGTACAATGCGCTGGTGAAGAAGCTCAAGGATCGTGTCATCAATCTGGAGCATGAGCTGCAGGAGACGCAGCGCAAGGCTGGCTTCCCGGTCATGTTGCCCTATGATAGCGCGACCTTGAAGCTGACACCGCAAATGATGCGCAAAGCACCGCCCCATCCGCTGTTCCACAAGCTGGAGACGGAGCTGTCCGACACGGAGATTTCGGATCTGTCGCCGGACGGCGAAGGGGTCAAGACGGCGACCGTGGAACGTAAGGTGCCGATCAAGGATGCCGAATTGGATGCGGCGGTGCCACAGCATGAGCTGCTCGACAATTCGGTGACCAAGACGAAAATCGATTTGGGTGAGTTGAGCTCGATACGATAGAAGGAGGAGTCGCTTCGAAAATAGAGAAGAGGGTCTGTCTCCCTTCGTACTTTGTAGCGTACTTTTCTCTCTCTCTCTCTCTCTCTCTCTCTTCTCAGAGAGGTTTTAATTAACAAATACGACTCGTATGGAGCGCATTGAGAGCAGTTTATTCCTTTGGTGTCCTCCGAGAATGGTTTACGGTTGGGCGCCAGCTTGAAAAAACTGCTCTCTCTTTATCGTTCGTTCGTTCGTTCGTTCGTTCTTTTCTCGTTACGTTCTCTTTTGCTCTGCTGTTTTTTGCTTTTCCTTCTTCCTCTTCATCTTGCCTTCTTCATCTTTTAAGACTTGCTTTTAAGACTCTTTCATGCTACAGCCTTATTTTTTTTAATTTTCATTTATTCCTTCTTCTTCTTCTTCATTCATGTATACATGTATATTGTTCTATTTACTCTTTTTGTGTCATGTGGCTGCCGCTCGTTGATGTTGTTGTTGTTTTCCTTCGATGTGTGCTTTTTGAAAAAACGCCTATAAATTCTATTTTCGGAAATTTAAATTTTAATACTCGGCCCATCCGTAACTCTACAAAAAATAAATCCATAAAAATCAATAAAATAACCTCAAAATCAACCCTCACTAAAGCTTCACGTGGTGGTCTAGCTAATCGCCAGCTGCCGTCTTCGAGCAGCAGCGGCGGCAGCAGTAGCAACAACAGCAACGCCTCGGCGTCTGCCAACAGCACCAACAACAAGAAATCTCTCAGCAACAGCAGCTCGCTCGACTGCAATGATCTCGGCGATGCCGCCGCCCCTGTTGCCAACGAGAGCAGCGACGACGAGGAGGCGCAGCAGCAATTGCACGACACCATACTGACCAATGGCAGTCTCGCAAACCATGCCACCACCATCAACCCACCCGCCGTCAGCAATGCTCATTATCACCAGCCGCAGCCGCAGCCGCAGCAGCAGCAGCAGCAGCAACAACTGCAGCCCTCATTGCAGTCCTTATTGCAGCCGAACGCTGCGGTGGCTGTCTCTAGCGCTGTCATAACCATTAACTGCAACGCGAGTGCGTCAAATCCGCCTGCTGATTCCGTGGCTACCACGCCTTTCTCAAATTTAACTTCACCGTCATCTTCGGAACGGTTTGTACGCGACCAACAGCTCAGTCAATTGTATGCACAGGTACACAAGGACCACAAGCCGCTCTTGCATGCGACCATACCCAACATCTTTAAGGACTTGGGCCATAACAGCGGCGGTGGCGGAGGCGACTCGAACGCTTCCTCACTGTCGCCAATGATGGGCGTTGGTGGCGTTGCCAGCAGTCTGGCAATGGCAGAAGCAGCGGTAGGACGCGGCGGCATGACCACTTTCGGCAGCACCAGTCGCGGCGAGCTGAATAGTTCGTATGACTCAATATTGGGCTCGAGTGACAAACTGTCCGAGAATGAGCAATCGCCGTCCGAGAACTGGATGTACCCGAGTCGCAGACGCATGGGACCCAGCGGGGCTGTCATCAGCGGCAAGGTACCGCCAACGTCATTCAAGGAGCAGCTCAATCAGGCGCTGTCCGATCGAGAGAGGTGAGTTAGTGGTAGCGAAAGTGAATTAGAGTTTAGTGGTCAAAATCGCCAGATAAAATTGAAGCATTATCTGAAGAACAAGAATATAGGCCGACCGACCAGCCTGCACGAAGAGTCTTTACTATAAACCTCATTGGGCACTTTTATTGCTTTTTATAGATTACTCGTAATACAATAAATTTGCTTCATTCTTAAAGAATCAATTTTATGTAATTTTGAATTTTCCGAAATTTTGCAGACGACTTGGTGACGGTTCATCGCGTCATTCCAGCGATGACTACACGGAAATCAATAAGAGCCAGAGCAACATGGCGGCCATCAATTGCAAGACTCTGATCAACGAAATACGTCAAGCGGTCAACGAGGCTCAACCCAAAGGTGAACAAAATCGGCATCATCTGAACAGCTCTCTTGCATTTTGAACAAAAAAAAAAAAAAACACCCAAAATAAAAAGAAAATGAATTTCATTCTCCGCCACCAGCCTGCTCCGACACCCCTGCTCCATCAACCCCTCACTCTCACTCTCACCCCCGCCCTCGCCCACTCATTTTAAATTTGCTCTTAAAGTCCTTTGGCTGCTTGTACTTTACTGAACTGACTGAACTTTATCATCATCAACCATCATTCATTCGGTTTTTCGCTCGTTTTGTGTGTTTCTGCGTATTTCGAAATTAATTTAACTCAATATTTATTGTAACAAATAATGGTTTTTGTCTTTCATCACGTTTATAATTCGCAAGAGCACTTTCAGAATGAGTTTTGATTGTTATTGTTATTGTTTTAATGCTTCTTCAACACACAAATGTCTCTTTTAGTTGTTTAGAGCTTCGAAACGTTTAAATAAATTTTCTCTCTTTCTCTGTTTCTCACTCCTTTTCTCTCTCCTTCTCTCTCTCTCTCTCTCTCTCTCTCTCTCTTCATATTTTTAATGCGTTATTTCCATTTACTCTGTGTGGAATGTGCGCTCGCTCAAATCATACACTTTTTATAAAACACAAAAAAATTACTAACTTCCCAACAAATCAATTAACAAATTCTTTTCAATTCTGTTTAACAAAAAAAAAATAGTAAAACATGTTGTACCTCAATCCCTCTCTCCGCCCGGCACAGTTCCCTGGCAACAGCAACAGCCGCCGGCACACCATCCCGGACCACCCTCGCCCAGCAGTATGTCCTCCTCGGGGTGCTCCTCACCCGGCTACTCGCCCAGCCGCGGACTGGACCTGTCCGGCTCGAGTTCCAGCTTCAGCGATCGCAAAGCTGCAGCAATGGCGGCCTCGGCGTACAACTATAAGGGCGGTCCGGTGCACGAATGGACCAAGGAACAGGTTTGTGTGGGCGCAGCGGCGTTTCTTTCCATCCACAGAATGATTAACATCATTCATCATGTCGTTTCTCCCTCTTTTCAGGTCGGCCATTGGTTGTTGGGAATCGATCTTGATCGCTATATTGCCGTTTTTAAGGAACATAATGTCGAAGGCGGTGCTCTGCTAACACTGGATTCGAAGGATCTTAAAACACTGGGCGTAAGTGGCGACGATAAACATCGTTTGAAGCGTCGTCTCAAGGAATTGAAAGCCAGCATCGAAAAGGAACGCAAGGAGCAGGAACGTGAACGACGTGAACGCGAGAAAGCAATTCGAAAGGCCGAGAAAAAGGCGGCCAAAAAGAAATAGCTTTTGTTGTGTAGTGGTGGTGGTGGTGGTGCACATTCACACTGCAAGTGAATGCCATAATACACACACACACACACACACACAAACACACACACACACATGTAGAACGTCTTTAAGAAAACTTATAGAAGTAAAGAAACCAAAAATATATTGCACTTTAAAGGAAAAGAGAACGAAAAACTCAACAAAGTATTTCCACAATTTAAATAAATAGTACTGTATTTTTATTATTAACATAATTTAGTAACCAAAACTAAATCTTAGCTCAATCATACCGTATGCTACTTTTAATGTATCGTATTCAAAGTCGTAGACCTAAAACGCATATAAACTTAATGAATATTAATTATTTACATATTTATTAAATAAATGTATGTATTAAACTATTTTAAACAACCCCAAGTAAAAGGTTATGATGCATTTAAACGGTAGACAATATATTGTCTCAATTTCCCCAGAAACACCCATAAACACACACACAAATACCACAAATACCCACAAAGAGCTCATGTGGCAGCCAAGACAAGCAGTAATAATTATTTCAATAACTTAAAGAAGTGTTGAAAGTTGAAATTGTTAAAGTTATGTGTAAAAGGAAGAGGAGGAGCATTACTAACACAATACCAACAACAACACAACAATGGACTGATTTAAATACTTAACTTTAACTTAAGAATTAATGAAATTTATTAATATTGTATTTATTATATTATACGAGTAATTAATTAAATTCAGAACAAGTCGACTCAAATTTCGAGTTCGAGAAATATTACATACGAGTACTTTTTATGCTAAACCTATTCATTATAATAATAACCCATAAGGTAAAAAAAGAATAAATTTCTTTAACAAAAGGAAAAACTCAGAGTTCAGAGAATTGAATTAAATTTTAAAAAAGGTACACAATAAAAATATCTATAAAAACTGTATGTATTTTACAAATGCAAAAATTATTAAAGATAAATGAAAGATACAACATAAATGATATCGATTAACAATATATAGAAAAATAGAATCTTACTCATTATTTAAATAATTTAATCTTTCAATTTTAAGGCAGCACATCCATGGTATGGTATGCTGCAATTTTTTTTATAAAATATTGTAAACTAGAGTATGGAATGCGGTATGATATGATCATATTTATTCATTAGCAATGATTAATAAATACTGACGATATTATTCGCTCATGATAAAATCGATTTTAGTTAACCTAAGTAGTCGCGCTCAACGCTTTACTTTATTTGAAGTTAAGTCGACTTTCTGTTTTTAGTTGAATCTGTTTTTGCTTTCTTTTCTATAAGCAATAATTTTATTTAAGCCGTAGCTCTTTTTGTTTAAAGATAAAATGCATAGCAGTTGTTGTTTACACCTACATATAGTAGTAGTATTAGTGAGGCGTAAAAATTAAATCTTCAATCGTAAGGCGAAAAAAACAAAAACAAAAACAAGAACTTCATGATATAAGAAATTCCATTCAAACTAATGGCACGATTTTTTCTTTTTTTTAACACTGCAAAAGTAAAACTAATTGAAATTGTTCGTCTTTGATTTGTTTTTTTATTTTCATTAAAAAAGAAAAACTCGGAGATGAGTATAAAAAGAAACAATCTAATCTATCTCAAACAAAAAAGAAGAATTTCGCGAATATTTTATTAAATTCTCATAACAAATTCTTAAAACCGTAGCGAAAGAAATCTAATAGGATTGTGTAGGAAAAATAGTTATAAAAAATAAGGATATTTTCAAAATAAAGTTTTTAATAATTACAACAAATTTATGAAATATTCTAAAAAAAATATTCCAATGTTTTATGGTAAATATTCTGTGCAAGATTTAGTAAAGAATTACAAAAATTCACAAAATAATTCAATAATTCCAAAGATTGATAAGATTTCGTAAGAGAAAGTTAGAAATTTATTTTTGTTAATAAAAGAAATTCTTTATTTTCTAAGAAAATAATAAATAATGAATAATAAATATATACTGAATGTTTCGAGATTAGAGAAAAAATTTTTTTAATATTCTTCAAGAAAAAAATACTTTTCATCCTTCAAAATGCATAAAATTTGAAAAACATACTTTTGGATAAGAGAAAAACATTGTTTCCCAATGAAATCATTTGGTTATTACGATATCTTTCATATTTATGAGCGTGTATATTATATACGAGTATAAGTACATATGTTTTGTGTGTGCCCGCGTGTATGTATGTGTTATATAATATTAAAATGTATTAATTTTTTACCTGCGAAAACAATTTTGGTTGATTTATTTTGTTACTCAAAGAATTCATAATTTTTTAGTTAATTATTTGTTGTTGTTTTTTATCATTACTGACAAAAATTTATATTTTGTACAATAAAAATTAAAATAAAAATTTCTTTAAATATGTATTTTTTAACAGCAATAAAATTTTAGTTAATTATTGAAATCCTTTGGTCCTTTTTTTGGTTTCTAATTATCTATTTTTTAAATTTTATATATTTTCTGATTTAACTTTAGATTTACTGCTTATCGTTTTTTTAGTCTCACGCCTACCACCTTTTCACCATCATCGATTCGACTACTGCGAGTATGATCTTTGACGGGCCATATTTTAATTTTTGTCGTTAAAATGTTTGTTGAAACGAATTTTCGGCCATTCCTTATCAATTTTGGTTTTGTATGGGGCAAAACGGGACCTTTTTTAAAGAAAACGTCTTTTCTTTTTCTATTTTAGGAATATGAATGAAAAGAATAAGTTTGAGAATGCAAATGAGAATCATAACGAGAGCAGAAATCGTAATGAAGTTTGTAATGAGAATGTTATGAAAGGCGAGGAATGAGAGAAAGAAACACAATTACATATAGTAGAAGTGAAGATAAGTCTGCGCATAGGAATGAAAATATAAGTCGGAATGAGTATAATATGAATGAGGACGAAAGCGACAATAAGAATAAGATTGAATGAGTAAAAAATGAAAATAAGAACAAGTAAGATAATAAGAACAAGTTTTTCGACTTGTTTGCGATCATTATATTGCTTAATTTTTGTTTTTACTTATTTGAATTCAATTCATTCTGTTTCTGTTTCTGTTTCTCTGTGTTCGATTTATTTTTATAGATACTGATAATAACACTTTTGTTGAAACGAATGAATTGAATTGAATGCGCCTGACAATAGATCACACGCGGTCAATAAAGCCTATCCGTATCTATAAAATTTTCCATTATAAAAACAAAAACAAAATCAAGAAAAGAAAAATCAACACAAGAAAAGCGAAAGAAATGCTTTCAAGAAAACTAATTTAATATGTTAATTTGTTCTCTGAATTAAATTGAAAATATTCAAAATTATGAGAGCTGATAAATATTTAATTGAATGGATTAAATATTATAAACCTTTTGAATATTTTGTAGATAAATTATTTTCAAATTAATACAATATATGTACCTACTCGTAGGAAGGCGAGTAGAAAGTTTTTAAACTTGCTTGAAAAAAGTGCAACGGAAAAGTAATGGTTCCCGATTTTAAATAAAAAACTTTTAATTTTTCAATATGAAAACTTTTACAACAACGCCAGAAATTTTTGCGCATCGAACAATTCCAGAGACATTTTATAATTTTTAAAAAATCCATTTCTTTCACTAAACAATTAATTTTCAACCTTTCTCTGAGGAGGAAAGATTCAAAGAATGAAAGAAAGAAAAAATACATCACAGAGAGAAAAATAACAATATTATTTGTAGAGCAGCTCAAGTGCGTCTCAGAGCTCAAACAACACCAAGAACATTTAACATTGAAAGAGAGCAACGCACGTATAAATAACAGCAGAGAGTAGATCTTAGGAATCAGTTGGCAAAAAGACATCAAGCTGAGATTAGCTACGGTCTAGCAAAGAGGCCAATAACAAGCAATTCCTAAACAAATAACGAAAAAGGATAAAGAGTGAAAAAAGCAAAACAAGAGCTTGGTTTAAATTAAAAGTATTAAAATAATTAAAATTAATAAAAATAATTAGAAAATTTAGTCAACAAAAAAAAAACAAATTCAGTGCAGGAGTAACCTTAAATTTGATTTGCAATCTCCAGAAACGATTTTATTAAAATTTCTGGAACGTTTCTAAATTAAAAGAAACCTTTCGGCAGCCCATAATAATTGCAGCCTTTATTAATATAAATTGATCCTTTGCATAAAATTTTCCCGTGATTTTCGTTTTAAAATTAAAAGCTACAAAAAGTAGTAAAGTAAGCAAAAAGTCAAACAAAAATTTGTAGCACCATAAATCTGCGAGTAAGGAAGAGTAGTACTCAAGTGTCCCCTTTGAAATGACGGGCTTCTCTGCTAACGGCGGCAGATGTCTTATGCACAACAACGGCACCGCCGAGAACGGCAGCTTCGAGAATGCCGGAAACACGAACGGCAGCCGAGCTACAGCCAACTACACCGCAATGGACAACTCACTGTAAGTTCTGAATTGAAGTTCTGTTAAGTTCTGTTTCTGTTAAGTTCTGTTATGCTGCTCTTTATATAATAACCTGTGGGAGGGTAATAAACACATATACATATGTATGTACTCGTATTATGAAATATTATTAATAATTAAATCATTCTGCTAACTAATATAAACATAAATTTGTATAAGCTCTGAATAGCATTCGAGCAAACATATCTCTCCGCATGAAGACAATTCAGATAAGATAAGAAAAATTGGTTTAATTATTGGTCATTCTTATTGAAGAAAAGTGATAATAGGTACTCACTCGTAAATAGAATTATACAAATTCATTTTTGTCAACGGTAGTGGGCTTCATTTTTAAATATGAGAACCAAAATTTTAGTGGTTCATTAGTTTTTCAATGATTTCCGGAGTTAGTTCACCAGACAGGCAGACTTTGTATTGTATCAAACTGCTTCTAAGCTTGTTAACAACAAGTAAAACGAAGTTTATCTAAACTATACCTAAAACTATGTATATCCTTACTGTACTTTTTTCGTACTCCTTTTTTGTATCACTATTTTTCTTCCTTTCAATTTCCTTTCCTTCCTTCCTTCCTTTCAGTTTTTTTCTTTCTTAAAATAATAATGATTGACTTCAATCATATCCATTATTTTGACAGTAAAAATCGATTGTGAGCACATCGTTGTTCAATTGTTATTAATTTATATGCTTTTGTGACGTCAAAAGTAAAAAAATCTCAGTGTTTTTTTACACTTTATTTTGTCGCCTTTTTTAACTAGAATTGTTGAGAAACACGGAACACTTTTCCTAAACTGTTAACTATTAAAATACGTACTGATTGATTATGACTAAATGAAATGGTAAAGTGAAATGAAATGAAAAGAACGAAAATATTAACGAATGAATAAACAAGATTAAATAAGTATTAAACGAATGACTAAATTACGAACGAGTAAATGTTACGAAATGACGTGCCACAGAAATGTTTGGCATGCGACAAAACTATCAGGATAAAGATATTTGTTTTAGTCCCAATTTTTGGTATTTGTGCGAAAAACCAACTGCGCAGTTATACATATTTCCAAATTCCAAATGTTTTCGAAACTACGAGTATTTATAACTTTTAGCCTTTACGCTTGTCAAAGATGTTTTGTCAGACAATGGAAGCGCTAAAGAATTTCTCGACTTGTGGATTTTGAAACATGGATTCATCTTTGGTTGATACCAGATGATTTCAGAGCATTTAACAAAAATGTATATCTGACAATTAGACAATTAGTAGTCACTAGTATTGTGCTAAAAGCTGTTTAAACATTTAAAAATAACGCGATGAGTCTGACAATATGTCTAACTTAAGCATTTTAAGTACATAATCAATAAAAATATGTATATAGATATAAATATGGATCTCTTAATAGACACTATTTAAAAATGTTCGAAGATTTTCTAATTTAAAGTCGTAATTAACATGTTTATAATTAGATAAACCTACTGAAATTGGAAAAAAAAATTAATTTTAGTCGTAAAAATATTAAGTTCACGAGCTTTACGCTGCGACTCTCATGAGTGAAGCCATTACAAACGATTAAGCGAGTACGATAATTGAGTGACGAGTGAGTAACAGAATTATAAGCGAGTAGATGAATGATAATTAACATTATCGATTATAAATCAGTGACTAAATCATTCGATAAAACATTGCTATCCATAATTGTCTCTGAATTTTTTCTCATTTTCATGGCGTGTAAGGGTTAACTACAAATATTTCTTAATAAATATCGTATTCTCATTCCTTCATTCATTAAAATGCAATTCAGGCTTTCAATTAATAACTATTAACACTTTTAAAAATGATTTACACGACAAGCGGCTACGACGACTATTTTGTGGCCAATTTTATTTGGATGTTCATGTCACCACCAGACAACGTTGCCAACGGAATACGATAACAAACGATACCAAATCGGACGATCTGACATTCATTGTTTCTTATACGATATGGTACGATAGAATTCAGGGACCGGAAAAGCGAGCGGGCGGCATTTCGATATATAAAAATCATAATTTACTTAACCTTCGTGTCAATATTTACAAATTACATACTTCGGAGAAAAATATGTGTAGTCTTAAAGAGAAATAGAAATTATCGGAGAAAATATTCATAAGCATGCATTATTGTTTTGTTTGAAAATTCGGTTGGGTTTTCGTTTGATTTTCTTTATTTGTTTGTGTTTGTTAGTCTGTAGCGAAGAACGCAGGATGTTTGGGAAAGACATACACACTCGTATTTATAATTGTAAATAGGAAATTTATTCTAATTTTCTAATGTTTGCTTTGCGCTATCCATTCTGTTAAAAGCGAGCTCAAGGGCTCAGCGTTATCGGTCTTTCCTATGTTAATATCGGTCCTATGTTAATATCGGTCCTATGTTAATATTTAGGTTGCATTTTGGGTTCGCGTCTTTGTTAAATTCGTTCGGTTTTGTGCTAGAAGAGGCCGTTGCTTGAATTATAATAAAATTACTAATTTTAAATAGCTTTATAATCATTCAAGAGAGATTTCTTTAATTTCTCACAAAACCGGTATTCAATAAAGATATTTCAATAAAGGTACATTTGGAGGCTACTATTGTTGTTATTGCCATCGAATGTAGAGCGCCTTGTTGCATACCATACCTTTGTACCACCTTCGTATAACCTTCAGAATGACTGACCTTCGGCAAATGAGATGACAATAATGTATTTTATGACATTTTCCAATATGACTGACATTCCATGAAACGAGTATCAATTTTGTCATAATGGAATGATTATTTATTTTATTATTATCAAAGTGTTTAATAATCATTCCATAAACCTATTCATGGATAAACTCAATTAATCAGGTAATTAATAAATAAATACGAGTAATTTATGCAAACAATGCCAGAATAAGTCAGCACAAGTTACTTTAAATCAACGGAACAGAGTATATCTCATGGATTTATGGAGCGCGACAATTCAATTCGATAACTTTGGTTACGTAGGTATGTAGTACTTGAATACTCGCATATGTATCGTCTGATAAAATTAATATACATATATTGATTAGCAGCGGTCGTAAAGCGAATGCTATCTTACCATCGTGGTCGGAGCTGTTTTTCTAAAGAGTAATGGTAATGTTATCGGTTTTTAGAATTTGTTTTTTGTTATGGGTCAATCAACTAATAACTAGATATTATTGCACTCTATAAAATATCTGTATAACAAAAAAGTATTCGCTTGCTTTATTTGATTACGCGAGCAATCTTCTCGATTCTAATCAAAAATTAAACCAAAAACAGGCATAATTAAATAAAATTTAATTATCACAAAAAAGTTCATTAAGTTCATGGAAAAGAAAAGAAATATTTCAAATGTATATTAAGAACAAGCACGGCCTCGAAAACGCACAGTTTTTTAACCCATCATAGACGAATAACAGAGTAGAAGAGCTGCCGAACGGAATCTATGCAAACAACATTCTGTTAAGCGAAAGCGTCGAAGCCGGCGACGCTGTTTGGCGAATGAAAACTCTGTACAACTCGATAATTTTAATGTTAATGACTAATAACTTATAATTTATATAAAAACACATAATTTATTTTATTCTTTCTAAATTAGTCTTATTTGATATTTATTTGATATTTATTACCAAATATAGTATTACCAACATTTAAGAAAATTTTAATTGAATTTTTTTATAAGTAAATTTTTTACAACTTTTACTCTTCTCTTCTCTTTTTCTCTGTCCCTCACCAGTTACTCTTACGATGTAATCCGAGAAGTCGCCGATTTTCTCCTGGAACGTACTGAGATACGCCCTAAAATTGGCATCATCTGCGGCTCGGGCCTCAACTCATTGGCCGATTGTCTCAGCGATACGCAAGCCTTCCTCTACGAGGACATTCCCAACTTTCCCGTTTCGACGGTCGAGAGTCACGTCGGGCGCATGTTGTTCGGCTTCCTTGAAGGCCTGCCTGTGATGGCGATGCAGGGCCGTTTCCACTACTACGAGGGTTATCAACTGTCGCAATGTTCGATGCCGGTGCGCGTTATGAAACTGATAGGAGTGCAGTATCTCATGGCCACGAACGCCGCCGGTGGTCTAAATCCGAAATACAAAGTGGGTGACATAATGATCGTGCGCGACCACATCAACATAATGGGCTTCGCCGGAAACTCACCGCTGCAGGGCCCCAACGATCAACGCTTCGGACCACGTTTCCCGCCCATGACCAACGCCTACAACACTCATCTCATACACAAAGCGAAGAAGGTGGCCAAAGAGATGGGCATCCAGAATGACGTGCACGAAGGAGTCTACACGTGTCTCGGCGGCCCCAACTACGAGACGGTGGCCGAGTTGAAGATGTTGCGCATTATGGGCGTTGATGCCGTGGGCATGTCGACGGTGCATGAGGTGATTACCGCTCGCCATTGCGACATGACCGTCTTCGCTTTCAGTTTGATAACGAACAAATGCGCCCTCGAGTACGACGGCAGTGAGGATGAGGCTAACCATGAAGAGGTCGTTATGGTGGGCAAGTCGCGACAGAAGATCTGCGGCCAGCTGATGTGTCGGGTGGTGAAAGAGATTGCTCTGGAGATGTTAGGCGGCAACAGGACGACTTGCTAAAGGACGCTGTGAGTGGGCAGGCACTCCTACTAACTTAGCGGTCACAGAGGTCAGTCAAGGAGCAAGACGCACGTACGAGTATGTTAAAATCAGTAAAAAGCAGCTTCCAGCTTCTGCCCTGCCCTGTTTCAAAAGCAACCTCTGCATTTTTTAGAGATCGTAATGATTACCGATAATGTAACTTATAACCATATGTTAGTTTGATAAAGATATTATATAATGTGTAGATTACTTAATGTAATATGAACAATAAATACAATAAATAACGTGTACTTAAAGTCAAGAAGGACTACTTTCTTGCACCCCTTTTTGAGCAAAATAAAATTTTTGTTAGTGTTTTTCATAATCGATGGCATTTGGGCAGAGTTTTTTCAAAAGTAAGGCTAACCAGGGCTCTTCACAGAGACGACTTCTGTGAGACGACTCTAACAATCCAGACTATAAAAGAAGAATCGAAACAAAAAAATTTTCCCATACAAAATTTTCCAGTTCATGCATAAAATTATGCAATTAATTTTTTTTTTTTAAATTCTTAATTTTTTTTTTAACTTATGCCCTTAAAGTAAATTCGTTTTAATTTCTCGCAACCTCCAGATTTTGAAATATTTTTGCTCCATAATTCCTGGTGGGTGTGATTGATTGATTTGATTTGTTTGACAAACAAACAAATAATTTCCGGGAGTAACCAACATTTGAATGTTGATCTGTTGAAGAACCAGGCGTTCATGAACCAGCAGCACAGCAGCACAAAAATAAACGGAAACAACGAGAATACACTCACTCGTTGACAGCTTTTACTAGTTTAATTAGATTTAGCCTATAAGTATGTTACGAAGTTTTCAAAGAAACTCTACCATTTCAAAGGGTTTGCGTCGTGGTTGCCAAGTTGCGGGGAATGCAACAATTCGCATGGGATTTTTGTTCCGAAAAATCGTGGACTATTATATTTTTGCGGAATATTGTAGACTCGCTGAGTAAGGACAATTTAAAATTCATATAGAATTTTTAAGCTTTTAATGGAGAAAAATTTTTATTAATTTATATGTAAAATAATATACAATATATATAATATACACACAAGAAAGCTTAAAAAGGTACACGATATTTGACAAATTACTTCAAATTAATAAAACGATAAATTGCAACAAAATGTTCTAAAAGAAATATGTATGTATGTTTTTTCAAATTGAAACGATATATAAGTAGTTACTAGTAGAAGTAAAATATTTATAAAATTTTTTGAAAATAAGAAATTCTTAGCGGCGAAAATTTAGAAACAAATGCATGCGATAACAAATACTAAATATATGTATGTATATTTTGAAATGCGGCATAAACAAATAATAACAAAAAATAAATTATGTATTATGTATAAATAAAGCTAAAATCAATAAAACTGAAACGTAAAGGATTATATATACCAAAAAATATGATTTTTATATTATGTAGAAGTTTTTGTATATCGATAACTTACAGTGCAGTACAGTTTTGATAACTTACAGTGCTAAGCCAGCTGGTAGCATGCATACACAAGCTTAAATATATTTTTAGGCATACTCGTGTATAACACATATTTACGAGTATGTATGTATGTATATGTTATATATGTATGATGCAAATTATATGATATATAAATATATAAAATGTATAAAAGTGCGGCAAAAAGGTACAAAACTTCCTTCGATTGTTTATAAAAGTAAGGATATACTGTATACGATATATGATATATATATAAAATATGTTTGTATAATTGCTGTTGTATATCGGTGTAAAATATAGAAGCATACGATAAGACTGTTGGGTTAGTTAGTGTTCGAGTAAGTGTTTGTGTGTGTGTGTGAGAAAGAGGAGTCTCCTTTTCTCTATCAACTCTTTACTATTCCCCTTTATTGGTCTCATTTTGCGCGTTTCTGCTGGCGTTGGTGAGTGCGTGAGCCTTTTCAAAATAATCCCCTTTCCTTTTTCAGATTCGTTTGTTTCCACAAGGGCAGCTGGTCGAAATCCTCACGGGTGATGCCCAAAGCCAACTGAAATTCGTTTGGGTTCAAATAGAGCTCTAGACGTGTCGGATCGACGCCCTCCGGCAGCGGCCGCTGCTTCAGAACTTCCAGACGATATTCGGTTTGAGTCAATTGCGTGAGTACATCAACAATGGGTATAGGTTCCACGCCGCGACCATCCTGTGTGGCAGGAAAGATAAGGAAAGTATAGAAAACAGGTTAACACAGTATTTTATAACTCAAAACTCTTCCTTTCCTAACCTCAACATTGATATCTCTGACATCCTCCCGCTCGGTCCAGTCGGGAAAAAGTGCTCTAAATGCCACCGGCTCCAGCCCCGCCCAAACGACATATCCCCTGATACCGTGATAGGGGCCTGCCGCCGTGTTTTCTCCTAGATAAATAAATGAATCTTTGACATGAAAGCTCTTTACTAAATTTCACTTCAATGCTAACCAAATTTAGCCCGCCAGTAAGAAACGGCGGTCTCTAAGGCGGCACGCCTTTCCGAAATCCAGCGATTGACCCCGGCGCGGTTCTCGTTCGTAGGGCTGCTTCTTTCTTCAAGTTGTGCTAAAGACAATTAAATTATTTCCTTCATTCCTCTTTTCCTATTCCATTCCATCCATTTACTTACGTTTTACATCCTCCTCTTGGGGCCACCAGCCCATCCACAGCCACAAAAAGTCCGCGTCGTCCACCATAAAGATCGTCGGCTGGCGTGCTGCATACAGCTGTGTTTGTGTGAAGGGATACGGCGTGTGCAGCTCTTGGCAACGTAGAGCGCACTGCAGCTCAGTTGCGCTGAAAACGCCCTGAGTACTGGAGAAGTGGAAGAGCCGTGGCGTGTAGTCGAACTTCTTAAGGTCTTCGGATAGCATTAAGCTGTTGTAAACTGTGCGGTCTGAAAGTCCACTGAAAGCCATTTTGACCTGTGCGGTTTCGGCACCTTCTTCCATCATTTGCACGGCGACATCGTCGCTGCAATCGAACAGATCTCCCGCCTTCTGAGCCTTTAGGATGCCGGCGGCAAGCTCTGCCTGCTGGCGCGTGTGAGTGGCCGCCTGGCAGCCATGCCAAATGCAGATGCGGCCTTTCGTGCCATGCACCATCAACATAGAAGCACGTGAACGCAATTGCTTGGCGCTGCACTCAACTTCCTTCAGGAGCGTCTCGTCCGGCAGGTTTCCGGTGACCAGGTACAAGCGCCACGAACTGCGTCGACCCACGCATTCCTCGCGGCGGCCTCTATGCACGCACATTAACTGGAAGAGTCTAATGAAGGCGGTGGACTCGTCGCCCTGGACCACACGCATCTGGGCGCCCTTCTCCTTATCCAGCTCGACGGTGAGCAGGGCAGCGGCCCCCTTCTCATTGGCACTGGCATCGGTGCCCTGCCAGCAAAAGTAGACGCAGCGATCGCGCCCGACCGTGCTGCGATTGGATATTTTGCCACTGAGCTCGCGCACAGTGACGGAGATCTGGTACATCCAGCGTATGATGTACGTCTCGGCGGAGTAAAAATGACCGTAACTCTCGCAGCTGGTAGTGTCATAGTTGAACTCGTTTATGCGCCACTTGGACCTGGACTTGGTGATGACGTCGAAGTGACGCATGGTGTCGTTGTCATAGTAGGAATCACCTCGCCCCAAGTTGGCGTGTTCCAGCACCAGATTTGGTTCCACATAGGGCTCTCCCGAGTAGAGCGCCGCTCCGTCGAGGGCCTCCACCGCATGCACGCCATTAGCAAGATAGTCCTTCTCTAGATCCTCGCGTTCCAGCTCCGGCCAGTCGGCAAACTTCTCCTTGAACAGCACAGTCTCCATGTTTTGCGTGATTTTTCCCAACAAGCACCAGCTTCCACGTTGCTCCGTGTTCTTGACGAACGTACAAGAGCCACGACTACCGACCACGGCGGCGTAGTTCAGCGGATTCACGTAGCAGTCGGAGTAATCCGCATTGCCGGCGTCGAAGTATTCCTGCGCTAGCTTTATGGCAGCTCGTTTAGTGTCCGCGGCGGCGTTCTTGCCGTTCCAAATGTAGAGCTCACTGCCGAAGTCGAAAACGAGTACCCTTCGCGAGTCCAGCATGTCCACTTTGGGTACGCAGCCCCAATACTTCGCCAGCGGCAGCAAAGCATCGTCCTGGAACTCGTAAATTCTGTTCGTTTCGATGAGTGAAGCTTCGAAGAGATCGTCCTCGTCGGCGTGGCCGCAATCTGGAATCTGGTGGTGCTCGGGCTTGCCAAGCAGCGCCCAGAAGTTCTGCCAATGCTGCTCGTTCAAGTAACGCCCATCAGTCAGAATCACCTCCGTATTTGCGCTGCAGCCGAGGTCTTTGTTCTCGATGATGCTGGCGCAAATCTTTTTGCTGCGTGCAATCTCGATGACGTTGGCGAAGGAGCCAACGTAGCGGTACAACTGACTGCCAGCGACTAGTATGAAGCAGTCACCACGATTCACCGAAGAGTAGCTCGGTTCCACGAGGCGTGTCTGGACGTGCGTGCGGCCCTTAACGTGGAGCAACATGAGCGGCTTGTACGGCAGCCACATTTGCACCAGCGGCAGCGAAGATGACTTCAGACTGACTGCTTTGAAATCCTCCACGGAAGCGAGACCAGCAATGGCCTCGGCAGCGAGGTTGCTCCGTTGGCCAACTGTATGCGGTGAAGGTAAAAGAGACAGAGAGAGAGAGAATAAATGAACTGATTAAAGCGAAGTAAACGAAAATCTTACATGATTCCAGCTTCATGCGGCGCAGTTCTCTTTCGGCCACGCCGGTTTTCACCTCGGTGTACTCGTTGCAGATATCGCTGCGTGCGGCCAAGCTCTTAAGTGGGTTGCGTGCGGCACGACGACCTTTTGGGCCCTGAACCAATCGTTTGGAGACGAGCCTGCGAGTAAGGACAATGAAAATGGCAACGTTTTTTGTAACAGTCTCTTTTTTTTTTTAAATTTTAAAAAGCGTGATTTCTTCATTTCCATGGTGTGAGAGAGAATCGCAATAGCTTCCGTTTCGCTCTTACCGTTCTGTAACCTTGATTTTATCAAAGTCGGCAATCTGTACGCTCTCTGGGGAGAGGACGCCGTCTTCCACTTGTGCGGCGACTGCTGCTGACGAGGCTGACTTCTTTGTGGCAAAGAATGTTTCGAAGGTTTCCTCATCGTCCAGACGGGGCACCGTCACACTTGCACCAGTTGTAAGCGTGCCTGCCGCGCCCACATTTTTTATATTCGCCTTATTTTTATTCTCTTTCTCGCTGTTGCGGCCGCCGTCTGAGTCGGAATCGGAGTTGGATGAGCCGCCAGCCGGACTATTTGCAGCTTCTGCTCTGGCACTTAAGCTGCGTTGGAGAGCACCGGCTTCTCTCATGTGACCATTAGAGGCCTCTCGTTGTGCGTTTGAAGAGGTGACCATCATGGAGGGACTCTTAGCGAGTCCCAATTGCGGTTGATGGGCGCTGCGTACGACCTCCAGGGGACATCTTCTGGGAGCCGCATTCGGCGACCTCTCGAATGGTAGCTCCGCTGCACTGTTAGCCTTCTTTTGCAGTCGTCCAGCGACTGTAAATTTAGAGGCATCAGATTGCTCTGCGCGACAAAAGAAGGTTTTTACAAATTTCGATTTTACCGCCATGTTTTATTATATTCCCAAACGGCAAATTCTTACCAATACGATTCTTCCAGCTTTCGGAGGAAGTTTTCAGTTGGCCCAAGCGGTCGGCTACTTTGCCGCCCTCTAGATTGGTAGAAATGAGCGGAGAGTGCGGCAGTGACTTCTCTGAGAGAGTATGAGCAAGTGAGAGAGACTCCTGAAAAGTACATAAAAATGCAAAAATATTAGCCGGCGACGATACATACAGTCTCAAAATAGGCTTCGAGAGTAATTGAGAGAGTCATTTTAGTCATTTTTGAGAGAGGTCATCTCTCTCTTTTGACAGAGCTCTGCTATCAACACTTATTGACTCTTATCGCCTTTATATATCACTTCTAGCAACAGATGGACTCAAACGTTAATAATACAAATTCGCAGAAGCTAATAACTATAAAGATTTATAAACTTTACCGCTTCAACATTCTCCATTTTGCAAATTTTTCCCATAAAATTAATTCAAAAATCGCAATAAAGTAAACGCATTGCATTCGATCACGGTGACGATGTGGACCTTTGGTCGTAAGCACACATTTTATTCCATTAGCGAACGTAGTAAAGATTAACCGTAAACCATGACACACCTTCAGACCGCA
Source organism: Conops quadrifasciatus (assembly GCA_949752815.1). Lineage (NCBI taxonomy): Eukaryota > Metazoa > Arthropoda > Insecta > Diptera > Conopidae > Conops > Conops quadrifasciatus. The sequence goes on from OX457079.1 coordinate 37,662,816, forward strand.
ACGAATCGGACCGGACCGGACTTGAATACGTAGAATTCTATGCGAATAAAATAACACAATAATATGTCATCATATACAGAAGAGTTAACTAACTAAGTTAACTAACTAACTAACAGTTAACTAACTAACTAAGAGTTAACTAACTAACTTAAATGCTGTACGAACGATGGATGCAGTGATAAATTTGGTATGATTATAATGACTGTCCACGTCTGCGGCACTGCAACGACACTGTTATTATGGACATTTCTTCGTACAATTTCTTAAGATAAAATTCCAAAATTTTATTGAGTACCTATTATTGAAGAGAGTCCGCGAGTCCGTCCGTTCGTTCTCACTCTCATTTGAAATGATGGTAAAAGAGCAAAACTTGTGAATTTTGAAAATATTATCTCAAATAATCACTAAAAGCGTATAACTTGTACGACTGATAAGATAAACAATATTCTTCGACTAGCAAGAAGGTAGAAGATAAAAGAGAGCAGAAAGCAAAAGAGCGGAGAGAGAGGGAGAAAAAGAGAAAGCCAAAAAAAAAAAAGCCAAAAGGCAGCACATTTTGCAATTTCTCCATTTTTGTAGTTTTTGGATGAAATATACATTTATTTATACATTTATTTATCATATGCATCACCTGAAATGCAAAACAACGTATGGTCAAAACATTCGAAATTGAGTTTTTTATTAAATAAAATTCACTACATCATATTACATAATATGTGTACGAAATTTTAAATTCTGCCATCAGAAATAACCAAGTTATAAGCAAAATTCAAAATAACGTATCATCAAGAGCAAGATTTTCTTAAACAAAATGGCGTTATTTTGTTTCAGAAAACAACAATTCAGAATAACATCAGGCACATAGCATAAAGTGTGCTTTACAAAACCAAATTTTCTTAATCTAAAATATATTTCTAGTTTCTTGTTAATCCAGATTTGAAAATTTTGTTTCAATATCTCAAGTAGTTTCAATTTTATAACGTTTTTGCTTCTCCTGTAAACTTATAAAAAGTGCAGTTACCTTATTTTGCATTGTCAGTGACGATATAGAGCCCAGCAGACCAGATATAGAGACGCAGACCAGCAAAATTTTAATTCAATCTGAAAGCTTTGATGCGTCATCACGTGAATTTCTCCAATAGTTTTTCGCTATGTTTGAAGTTATTTAATTTTGTGAAATGTTTTGCATGATAATTATTATTGTTTTTTATAATATGACCTTCAGAATGAGCTCATTGTGTATGTAGGTACCTCCGGATCTTCTTCTTTTTAAGGAAAAGTTGCCAATATCAAGTTTGCCATACTAAAACGTGTTCGCCGACTTTTGCCATAAACGAAATGATTACACAATCACAACGAAACGATAATGATGATTGTGATTGCGAAGAAGATTGCTAAACGCCGAAGTTTTTATTCTTATTAGATCAATTTAATCATTAATCATTATTTTAAAAGCAAAAAAAAAATCAAATAAATTTATGAAATGCGAAAAAAACGACTTTATAAATGTTGCCATAATGTAAACATACAAAAACTTTATACATAACTTAATGAAGATTGACGAATGTAGATTAATACAGTTTTAATTTAATGAGGATTCCTTTTCTTTATTACACAATTTTGAGAGAAAATAATTATTATGTCGTGGGTTCAGAATGCTGTTTATCATTTGCTATACAAGTTAGAATATCATCAGGCTCTAACCATCAGCGTTTCTTGTGTTTCTCAGTATTTATGACTTCATCTTCTTCTTCATAAACGCAATACGTTTAATACGAGAGTATCTCTGAGATGGAGACCTACAGAAACGCGGTCTCAACTCTTTTTTGTTTTTTTTCTTACATGCTTTGAAAATTAAGTAACGCATAATAAACTGCTTACCCCAAACGTTTCACATAAAATCGTTTAATGCATAATCGCTATAGTCAGAGGTCAACGTCTTTCATGCCTCCTCATCATGCGGCATCGTTCGCTGCGCCGCGCCGATCTCATTAAGCATGATTGGCATTAATTGGGTTTTTCTGGTTTTTTTACACAAGCTTTTATAATGGTATGTACAAGTGCACATACATACATATATCAACTGGTCAAAAGAAAATCAAAAACCACAAACTGTCAGCGAGTGCCTGAAGAAGGCGGCAGGCCTTAAGGAATGTTACTCATATTTTGCTAAAGTTGGCAAAAAACTTTGCATGACATTGCAAAGGGCATAGTGTGCATCTAAAGGAACACTTTCTTTGGGTCGTCAAAGGCTGCCCTCGTACATATTCTAAGCTTAACTAAATATTTTCTATAGCAGACTTTTGTTATAATTATTTTTTCCATTTAATTTTAAAATTTATCAATTTTTAAAATGTTAAAATTTGAAAAGAGTGAGAAAATTCCGCAACCAAAAATTGTTGGGGACAAGGCGCTGCCATTTTAGATTATATTTAGTACCTATGCTCGTATATAAACGTTTAAGTAAGGTCTTATCGCAGAATGTAGTATGTATATTCTTCCTGCTTTTTCTCCTTTGCTTCATTTGTTTCTTCATTTAAATCTTTTCATATGATTACTCATTTCATTAAAATGCATTGAAAAAGCCCCGAAAGCAATCCTCTCTCTTTGATTACTTTCACGCTACTTGAGGGCGTGATCAGCTTTATATCATTTCTTTGCAATGACTGTGATATTCCATTGATATGATAAATATTCAAAAATTTAATTAAACTAATTTCGGATTTTATATAAAAATCTACCAAAAAGTTTCGTTCGCAATTAACTCTTCCGGAAGTAGACAGCAGTGTAATGGGACATGGGTACATGGTATAATTTGAGAGATTCAGGCATAATATTTATTTCAAAAACGAGCTTAAAATTTGTACATCCTCATAGAAAATTCTGCTCAAAAAATACAGAAAAGAACTTAAGAGGTTTTAGCTTGGAAGGAGAGATAAATTTCAAAGAAAACCAGACAGGCCTTGGGTTTTTATTGACTATTTTATTTATTATAATTACTAAAAAACGCGGAGGTAAACATTTTGCAATGACATCGTTTCCGGACGGCACGATTAAATATCATACCATTTTACTTGAGATTACACTTGAAAATACAATAAATCGTAAGCGATAAATTACAGTCGTATGTACTCTCGTATTTTATAAGTACAGCAAGTAGTACGATAATATAACATAAGAAAAAAAACAGCTGTTGGCACAATTACTTTCTGTTATTAATCGTTATTACTCTTACACAGTTTATACGTACAACAATTTTTGCCTGACAATCTTAAAATAATAAAAGCGTATTTTTTCGAGATTATCATTCTCATTGAATTCGCCAGAATTAATGCACTAAACTACAAAGATGTCAGCTGCTCTGACGCGACGCGACTTCGGAAGAGTGCACAATTTCCTGGATGATTAAATTCTCGTGAGTGATGTTGATTGCTTGAATTGTCATCCATCGTCTTGTCGCTCACAATCAGAGCAATTCATTATCATTTTGTGCGGACACGACGGACAAATAGTGGCATTTGTGTCGGTCGTTTTGCATTTGGTGGCCGCTTCCGGGTTGTTTTTGTGTTGTGTGACAATTAATGAAATAAATAAAAATGGCACTTTTGCTCCATCCACTTCAAGCCCTCGCAATCGCTTCTAAGTCTTGTTCATTGACCGCAGCACACTCTCCACAAAGGCTCCCTCCAAGCACGGCTGGCTGCTCTCCTCGTTCAGCAAATCGCTTATCGAGTATGCGGACAGAGGACGCGACAGGCGCCGTTGAGCCAGTATGTCATCGATGGACGTAACCGGCGACAGTGATTTACAATCGGAAAATTCGCTGCGCAGGCCGCACTCGCACTCGCTGCCATTATTCGTTTCTGCGTTGCGGGCAATGGCCGCAAAAATGTCCTCCAGGCTGGTCTGCAGATTGAGCGGCACACGTCGCAGGGTTGTTGGCGAAACATCCAATGGACATCGGTCCGGCGATGCGTTTGGTGATGCATCCGCCGATGCGTGAGTGATGGATGAATCGGTTGAGGAACCAGTATCGGAGAAAGAAAGCGCAGTGCAGTGTTGTTGTTGCTGCTGCTGCTGCTGCTGCATCATCAACGGCAGCTCGACAGCAGCCGTCATTTGATTTAACAGTTGCGCTGCCTTCTCAACAGTCTCCAGTTGTTGCTGTTGTTGTTGCAGCAGGGTGGAGCACTTTTTGTTGGACATCGCCGTCGCCGTCGCCGTCGGCTCTTCCTCTTCTACGCCATTGCGCAAGCTGCTTAAAGTTATCGCTTCCGGAAGAATCGTGGGTGGCACGCGGTTAATTTTACGTCTTTGCGATGTCGTGCCGCTTTCGAACATTTTGGCCATCTCATTGACATGATTCGCTGAGAGAATGCTGGTAGCAAGCGGTCGCTTAAACGGTATGGCATCTTTTTCGGTGCCGGTCTGGCGTTTGGGATAGATGCGCGTTACGGCTTTGCGCTGCTTCGGTTTGGGCAGGACTTGTTCGACCAACGCATGGCAACAGGTTTCGGGACCGTAGCAACGATGGTATTTGTTGCGATTCGCTTCATAGTCAGCTGCTGCAAACGCTTTGATTTTGGCTAACGATTTCGGCAGAAATGTGAGGAAGACGAAGGTGTAGAAGAAGAAGGGAAAGTAATCCCATGTCAGCTGCAGATAGGCCAAGTAGTCTTCTGTGTTCATCTTGTGGGCGGATGTGGGGGCGGCAGCTCGGTCGATAGATATTGTGCAATGGTTGCAAAATGGTGCAAAATTTGACCTTTTTACTTTCTTCAAAGCGTCTTAGAATTTTTTAGCACTTGTCACTTTTAGTACTTTTAGTACAATTTTTTATGCGGAACAGTTTGGTGGATCTTCGGAGAATATTTTTTTGATCGTTTGATGATTTTATCGTTGAAAGAGTAACTAATTATTGCAATGCCTGTGACAAAATCAGAAAGTTCTCTTTAGTTCTCTTTTTCATTTCCACTAAAGCTGCTTCGTTTAATATGTTTTTTTACGTTTAAACCGAAATTTCCTTTAATCTTTGATCTTTTTAAGACTATGCAATTTCTGTTAATCCAATATTCTATTATAAAAAATTATATTATTTAAAAATAGTGCTTCTAAATGTTCATTAAAATCAAACAGAGAAAATTCAAAATAAAAACGTTTACAATGTTTCAAAATTGATTGCTGGGTCACTTTTGTTGAAGAATTATTAATATTGTTTTCTTATAATCTGCTTTCTTCTTCTTCTAAATTTCCCTAAAATATATTAGAATTTTTTGTATTTTCTGCTGGCAATCAAAAGTACTCAAGCGATTTGAATAAAGATAATTTTCTAAATTGAAATATTTCATGGCTAAACGAATTTCGTATAAAATTATGCTTTTAGAAAAGTTTTATTCAACTGAATATTCACACGCAAATATACGATATTAAACGGTAGTCTGTATACCTCAAAATACCAAAATTTGTTTCAGAAATTATTAATGAGATTAATTGTAAGCAAATGATTGCTTTCAGAAGACGTTACTTTTTATAAGTTGAAAAATATTGCTATATTTTATATACTATATTTTATTATATATTGTATACATTGTTTTAAAAATTAAATGAAATACAATGAAAATTCATGCTTAGAGTTTCAATATTCAATTCAATATACTTTGATAATGTATTTATTGTGTTAAAATTTTAAGGCATAGTGAACTTTTTAAATATTCATAGTAGAATTTGTATGTTGGATTAAAATAAAAATATCATTAGTTTTTCAAAAAGATTCTTTATTTATCGTACTTGCTTGAATTGAACTAAAAAGAACTAACCTATTTGTCACACTATCGCAATTTGTTATTATTCACATTAAAAACTTATATTTCAGATATTTATTAACAAATTTAAGCATTCAATAACTTTGTATAATTCGTTTGTTTAATTATTTTACTCTTCTTGTTTATTATTTACTCTACACTTATAAAATGAGATCAATTTATTTCCGTGTTCGTTAAATTTATTCAGTTTTGAAAATTTCCCTCAACACAAAAAACGCTTGTCGCGCCGCGCGTTGCGGTCATTATCGTTCGATGTACTTCTGAGAACTGACGGACAATATGAGTTTATAAAATGTCTTTAGTGCGCAGACTTTGTGATTCAGTCTCTCGCCAACACAAGCACGTAGCACGATCATTGTGCTCATAAAGTCTTATGTATGCATGGATGTATGTGTTTATTTTAACTTTAAGCAGGAGAATTAGCAAATGTCAATACATGAGAGAAGAGTGATTAAAAGAGAGTGCTTGTGGTAGAATGATTCCCAGCGAGAGGGTGGCAGTGGGATCATAGTAAGGCCAAGCACTAACGAGAAAGCAATAGGAAAAAGCATTTGGAAAGTAAGAGTAAGAGAGTAAGAGTAAAAGAATTTGTCATGTTTTTATTTCTGTTTGCGGAAATCAAAAAAAAAATAAATAAAATAGATTGGCAAAAATTCCAAACACGATGATGGTACGAAATTGCTTACGAAGAGATCGATCAAAATATGACAATTTCTTCTTTTTCTCAAGTTTCGTAAAGTTGTAGAATTAGAACAAAAGGGCGAAAAGGGTAAGGAAAAAAGGAGTAAATTGACAGAGAAGATAAAATTATAAATGTAAAATTTTTGGGTTGTGTCTGAATGGGCTTGATAATACATGGTAGCCAGTATAAACGTTGTTATGCGGTGATATGTCCTCACATAGCTCTTAATAAACAGTTTGGAAATTGATGAATTCAGGAAAATTGATAACATTGATTAATGATAATGAAAATCGAAAAAAATCTCCAGATCTGTAGGATCTTGTATCTATTAATAGCACTCGTATACCCACAGTTTTTTATTTGCTTGGGGCAACCCTAAGAGTATTATATTGTATCTTGTTGACCTTAAAACAAACAAACAAACAACACTTCGAAACTTTGTTGTTGTATTTGCCCTTAAGGTCGTTACTGGTATTGTTATAATTATTGTTGCTGTTATCGTAATTGTTCTCTTTTTAATGAATAGTCGTTCTTCCGCTTCTGCGAGTGTGTCGCACTAGTTGCATTCGTTGATTGGGTTTGTTATTGTTGTCCTTGTTCTCTTTACGATTTGACACAAATTGTTGTAATTTACAAAAAAAAAAAACAAGAAAAATAAATTAAAATATTTCACTTCTGAGCAATGAAGAGTGAGTCTTCTATACTCGTATATATTCTTGTTAATGTTCGATTGTGGAAAACATTTTTTACGATTTACGCGCCGAAGAAGACGCACGAGGTAATTGTTGTTGTCGTTTGAAAATTATTTTGAATTTATTTCCGATAAATACGAGTAAAAACATACGGAAAAAAGTAAAACAAATGTAATAATTTTTCTATTTTTAAACAATTATATATTTCTGCTTAAATACCATCATTACGAAATCTATTGCAATAAAATCAATCAGTTTCGTTTATTATTTTTATTGGGTCGTTAAGTAGTTCTTTTTACGATGCTATTTTAAAAAATGAATCTCAATGCTTATTAAATTTATATCTATTATAATTAAAAGAGCAATTCAACGTCGCTATTATTTTTCTTTTTTTTATAACTGCATTCATGTGATAGCTACAATGACGATCGTTGAATAATCACTGAATCACTTTATTTATTTATTTGTTTTTATTTCTTATCTGTCAGTCTCAGTGTCCGGCTGATCAGATCGGATCAGATGCAGTGCATTCTGTCAAGCAAATTGTCCCATTGTTTGATCAACCGACTAATGAGAGCGATTTCTCCACACTCTCTTCCCTCTCGCTCAACAGTTTGAAACGCGACACAAAGCACCAGCGTATTTAAATTCAGTGGCGTTCATTAAAACCCGGCTGAAAGAGAAGCCGATTTCGATTTCGAAAACAGACTACTGCGACTAGACCGAGATCACGAGAGAAATACTCGAAAAACAACATCGAAGAGTTCGTACGTACGGACGTATGATGATGATGATGAGGAGACAAAAAAATTCCTAGAAGCGTCGTTACATACGCACGATTGTAAGAGCTTCTCTCTAACTCGTTAGCTTCTACGATTATCCGAGCACAGCTATTTACAAGCAGCTCAACTGAAGTGAGTAATCACAGAGTAATCACTTTAAAAGACCGAACCCGAGGAGTTGAACATGAGCCGCCTCTGACGCTCGGAGATTTAGGAACGGAGATAATCTCTTCTCTTCTCTTCTCTTGTATAATCATAGACTGTCGTATTTTGTGGTTGTGAGGTGATCTTGTTACCTTCTGATCACCATGAAAATTTCTCAGTATAAACGAAAGAGGAAAGACAAAGCAAGTAGAAGTGGACGAAAACCTCTACTAAGCAAAGACAAGAAAAAGAAAGAGAATACTACGATGGTCTAGCACGAGTTTGTTTTTTGTTTTGTTTTTGTATTTGTAGGAAAAGAAGTGAAGACCGACCGACCGGTAAGACATAACTGAAGACTAAAGATGATTCATGCTGCCTTTGAGTCAAACTCTTGAGGTTACGTAGCCGTAGCCATAAGACCTTGTTACGAATGTCAGACTAACCAGAGTAATGCACTGTAGAAAATACTCTGTGTGTGAGAAATTCAGAAGTTAATACGAATTATTAAGACAGTACTGGCTTTAACGAAATAGCGCAATATTTTCAAGACTTTCTTTCTTATTACATTTTCTTTAATTTATCCCTTCTGGGCCCCCAAAACGAATTTCGACCGTTCAAGACCGAAGAAGTCTGGAACTTTTGTTGCAAATTTCTTCGAATTGGTGCACTTCTTAGTTATCTTCATTACCTGCAATCTTTCTGGTGTGCTGTACTCACGTAAGTCGAATTAACAGAAGTGGAATCATTGCAGCATCTTTTAATTTAACGAGCCAGAAGAAGAAGAAGAAGAAGGATTCAACATAGAATAATCATGATCTTGAAATCATGAAGTCGAAGCTGGCTTGAGCTGCCCGAATACTTAGTGCCAGAGCGTGGTCGTTCCTGGGCGGGGGCAAGGGTGGTGCATGCATAATTTATGCGTTCGGTAACCGAAGAGCGATACTAAAACTGAAGCCCAGCAGCGGAGCGGAGCGGCATGAGGTTGTAAGAGCGGCATTACAAGAGCGGCAGTGTTGGCGGCAAAAAAGCATAACAACTTTGGTAGGAATTTTTTGGGCCTCTACTGCCTGCCTTCACTCTTTTTTTTTACTCCTTTCGTGCGTTTTATTGTTGGCGAGCTCTACTGTTCGCTTCTACTGTGGCCAATATAATCTTGACTTTTATTGTTGTGTTGTTTATGTTCGTTTCTTTTTAAATTTTAAACTCTGTTTCTTAGTTCGCTTTAGTTCTTATCTCGTTGGTGAACTCCGACGCGATCTTGCAGTACATAATGCATGTGATGATGCATTGTGATCGACTCTCGCATCGAAACCATAGGACTTGCCGTGTTTTCACTTTATTCGTGCGTAGTTGTACTGCACGTTTTTGTAGTTGTTGTTGTTGCTGATGATGTTGTAAATTGTTTGTAATGTTATCGATGGAGGAGGCTTAGTCGTTATGAAACAAAAAGAAATCTTAGCAAATTATCGAACGATCTTCTCGATTCATGCATGGACGACGACGCCTGACTGGAAAAAGCATCATCATCGGGCATGTTTCTGATCTTCTTGCATGATGTTGGCCGGCCGATCACTCTACTATAGCGCTTTGTTGACTCTACGTTTTTATAATACTGACTTTTTGGTTTGTATTTTTCGCTTCTTCTTGTTCTTGTTCTTCTTCTTCTTCTTTTTTCATTTTATAATGAATGACTCATTTTTTGGAATTCTTGTAATTCCTTCAGAGAGAGAGAGAGAGAAGCATTTCTTGATATCATTTTCTTTTAATCGTATATACTTAATTACTATATACTTAAGTGAAAGAGAGATAGACAAACAGTTATAAAAATTTAAATTTTAAGTAGAATTTCTTACAATAAAAACGTTTCTTATAATGAAAACGATAAAAAGTTTTTATTCGGAAAACTTTTTACACAATCGATTTTATTAAATTAATTTTTATTTTCTGTGCACAAAAATGTGCAATTTTTTATTGCCAAAGTTATTTGATTTTGATTTTTTTATTAATAGTAGAGTTTTTCTTTTGCTTTAAAATAAAAATATTGCAGCATTTCAAATAAATGCGCGTAGTTTTTATATAATTTGTAATATCAGTTATTGTTGGTCAACCTCATATCGTACGAGTTGGTTAATGCAAACGATCCCTGTTTTTTTTTTCTCTCTTCGTATTGTGTTTTTATCTGTTTATTTCACTTTAGTCTTGTTGAAAACATTCCTTTAACATGATTAAACGCAATAAACATTGATGGCTTGTCTTGACAGTAAAAAATTAATGACTGACAAAACAAATGACAGCCAGGTAAAATAAACATGAGATTCTAGATGTTTGAAATACGGACAAAGAGAGCAAAAGAGAGAGTGAGAGAGAAAAGGAAAAATGAATAAAGAACTGAACAAAAGAAAAATAAATGTTTTTTATAAAAGGAAAAAAATATTACATATTTTGGAAGATCAGTATTCCGAAGAGTGCAGAAGTTGTGTTAGCTTTTTAAGAATGTTGGAAATTAAGGAATACATATTTTCAGGCTTCTTATAAGGCGGTGTTCGCGGTGTTCCTATAATGCGCTTCAGTTTTTAGAATAATAATGGAGAAAACCGCGTGCAAATCGATCCAGCTCGGCTCAATTTACTTCAGTCAACAAACACAGAGTTTTGTGAATACCAAAAGTTCATACTCGTATTCATATGTATATTTGTTTATTATACCTATGTAGGTATTAATATTGATTAAAATTATTGGAAAAATTACTTATACGAACACGATGCGTATAAATATTGCATGGTTGGCTTTTGGTGCGATCTTTTTAAACAAAGCTATGAAATGAGATATCAATAATAAATGCCTTTTACGCGATTTCTATGCACTATGCGAAGTTATTTATTATAAATTATAAATTGATTTAAATACAGAATGTATTCTTAAAAATTTTTTATTTAAACCAGTTTAAACTTTCATGTAATTAGCCGAAGCTTACAATGAAGAATACTTATCGTATAGAAATATTTAAAAATAAATATTTATAAATATGGTCGTTATGAAATAAGAAAAAAAAACTCAGAACATTTAAAAATAAATATGAAAAAAATAAATATGAAAAAAGTGCTGTCTTGTGACAAAAAAGTATGTCAACCATTTCCACCCACCGAGGCGGAGACGCGGAAAAGACACAACAGCGAGGAAAGTCATTAATTAGTCATTAATTTTTTTTTGGATTTGTTGAATAAAAATTGTTGACAATTTAATAATAAATATTATTTTATAAAATAGTTTTTTATTACAGCTATTCTTCCTTGCATAAGTCCTTTTTTTTGTTTGTTCACTTCAACTGAAAAGTAATCGAAAGGAGAAAGAAAAGGTAGAAAAACGGAAAAACCCGAACCACAGCAACAAGTAGCAATAAGAAGCTATAGATGAAAGCTACCGCAAAGAGCTACTACCGCTTCATTGGCCTCAAGCGGTTCAGTTTGCCATTAACGCGCTTATTGACCACAATCGTCGTCGCGTTTCGTAGCGATTACGTTTGAGCAACGAGCTCTCTTGTTCTTCTCTATGCGACAAATTAAAATCATGCAGAATTTAACTTCATCATGGTCATGGTAATCTCATCGTTTTCATCGTTGCCATCGACGTCTGCAAGCCTTTATCATCTTTACTTCACTTTTTTGTAAAATTCTTAATTGTCACTATAGAAAATGTCACATTATTCGTAGATTATTGTATAAAAGAAAAAGAAGCTTATTGATTTTTGCTCCCTTTCTCACTTTTCTTCTTCTTCTTCTTCTTCTTCTTCTTCTTCTTTTCTTTTTGCTTTAGGTTCAAAGCGTTTACATGACCTCATGTTATTTTGTTTGTTGGTTTTTTAGAAAGTTAAAGTACTTTGGTAACATACTAAAGAAGAACAAGAAGAAGCAGAAGATTAAGAACAGCAGATGTGAAAAACAGTTTTAATGGACAATTAAACGCTTACAGAATTATACTTTTTGTGGAAAAGGAGGGACAAAGGAAGAACAGTAAAAATATCCATAAAACACTCTTAAAAACATTAAAAGCAAAGAAGAAAATGTACTTCTACAAACAAAATGACTGACTACTAACAGAGAACTAACATTTTATGTTAAGAATAAAGAAAATTTTGAAAAATTTTAAAATATAGTAACTTAGGTTTTATTCGAAATTAAAACTTGTATAAATCAACAACGATATGAAGTCGAAACATTGTGCTATTGTATAAAAAACTTACATACGCAGTCTTTTTATTGAAAAAGAGCTACTCACGTGAACGAACGAAGTTGAATGAATGCAGTTCAATGAACTTGTATTGTTGCATAACAAACCGATTTCTTTAAGGTAATCCGTGAAAATAAGGTGTGAGGCATTTGCAGCATTGACCATTTTGGATGCAACATTGGCAATACATATTGCAAAAACAGGCTTGATGATTTTATATCACTTTCGGTAGTACCAGTCGAGTGTGTACGTGCGTAAGCACCGTTATGATACGATGATAAAAAATAGAAAAAGCGGTGGGCCTAAATAAATACAAAACGGAAGTTTTGCCGCGCCTCAAATGATTAGATATTCAAATTCAAAATTTCAATATTCAAAAAAATTAAGAACAGTTACACAGCAAACATTAGGATTGTTTTATAGACAGCTGGTGGTTGGTAGGAAGGAAAGAACGGGAGGTTTGTACGTGTGTGAAGTGCAAGGAGTTAAAGGTTAAAGAAACTTACGAAAAACCACAGAATTGTGCAAATAATGTTTGAGTTTAATACGAATAAAATACGAATTTAAAGTCTTTCCCAATATATCTCAAATTCGATTCTGTTCGAATCTGGGGAACAAAGCAGATACACCATACTACTCGACTACTCACTGACTATTGCTGCATGTCGCATTTGTAAACTACAGTCCCACCGTACAGTTGTACAGTACCAAAAAAACTTGCTAGGCGGCACCCAATTTTGTACCAAAAGTTTTGCACAGTACAAAAAAAAACTTGCTGGGGCCTACACAAGCTCATATTTTGTTTTTTTTCGCAAAAAAATTCCCGAAACTCTTTAATCAACCTTTTGATATTTGTCAACTGTGGAAAATATGGTTGAGAAAATAACTTTTTAGGAGTGAGTGAAGGACACGCCAGGATGGCCTTCAAGGAAAGAAACAGAAAGAGAAAGAAAATGAAAGAGACCAAACTGACAGCTGTTGCGGTAATACTTTAAAACGATCTGTACACATGTTTGTTTTCGCGTTAAATTTTTCGCAAATTTTTCCCGAAATTTTTTTATTTCGCACAAATTTTGTCCGTTTTTTGTCCGAATTGTTCGATTCTGCGCAAAAATATCAAAGAATCTAAAAAATATGCAATGTTTTTTGCACTGGTTACAGCAGTGAAAACGCTGTGAAAGCAGCATATACGAGTAGGCTTCAACGAGTACACGAAAGAACGAGTAAACTCTCTAGCACTATCAGAGTCAGGCTAGTTATGATTTCTTCCTATATAAACTCGTTGCTTTATGTTTGAAAGATTCAGCCCAAAAGTATGTGATATAATTTTTTCACGGTGTGCTTTTTTGTATTTTTTCATTTAGCATCTTAATCCAGTAACATATTTCAGATATATTTATTTAAACTCTTTTCTTAACTGGTTACCTGCACTAAATAAAGTACATAAAAAATTAATATAATGATTTCAGAAAATAATAATCATATCGAAGCTATGACACATCATTATTAAAATATGAATTATAAAGAATTGATAGATTTTAAAGAGAAATCGATTAATTAATGCATGTACTTCTTGCAATGCAATTGCACTTTTATTCATATATCAACATTTTTCGTCCTCCTAACTCCTTCTACGTACATATTATGTTCGTGTTGGCCGCGCATCGAAGCGTGTTGGTCACACTTTTGCTTTCTTAGGCCGCAACGAACGGTGGCGCCGCGATGGCAATACAGCAAAGCCAACAACTCTTAAGCAACGATATGGAAAGGCGTTACAAATGGTGCAGTTGCATTATTTTCATGGTTATGGGTGCCTTCAGTCAGTCGGTCAGTATGAAGGAAGGTTGTCGGCATGTGCAAGTTAGTGCGCTGCAGGAGTTACTTTCTGTTGCATACGAATTCAGTAATAAATTTTGCGCTTCGTTTACGTTTACTTTTGCGTAACATGAAGCGTTTACGTAAGGTAGATGCACAGAAAGTGCATACAGCATGCAACATATGTACATATAGTACAGTATGTATTGTGGAAAAGTTATTCAAAAGGACTATGGACGGATGGACGAAAAAGAAGTATAGTTATTTTAACTGATTGTTAAAATCTTTCGAAAGGTGGTGAATTGTGAAACTCCACTATTTTAAAATTAGCCTTTTTCATTTGATAATTGTCGAAAAGTTTGCCAGAAATTTCATTTAATCTTTGTACTTACATTAACTAAGTTTTCGCGGCGTATGTCATCGACTTCATCCTTTTTGGAAATTCGCTTTTTCCAGTCATCTTCGCCACTTTTTTGCAATGCCGCCAAACGGTCTGCAATCGAGCCAGTCTTTGATATGTTTATTGTGCGTTGATCTGGTCCCATGACCTGACAAAGAGAGGAAGAAAACAATATAATCATAACTAAATAAGAATTATTTATTTCCCGAGAATGTGAAAGAAGAATTAGAAGAAATTCCATTCCTTAAATGCATGCATAACAAGTCGTTGATGAATCAACAACGAAAACTTCACGCAAGTGGTTTCTGACAGTCAACACGATTCATGCACGATTCATGCACGATTCATGCACACTGGTGAAATGTCGTGCGTGATTCGTTTATGTCGTTAAGTCTTTATGTCGTGAAATGTGCACCACAAATTTTTTTATTTGCTTTTAATGTCACCTGCGTTGAACAGCGTCTGAGGCCGCCTTGTAAAAATGTCGGTAATACAGTCGGATTCCTTAATTTCACTTCCTCTGCTGCTCCAACTTCTTCTTCTTCTTCCTTTTCTCTGTCCTTCTGCTGTTGGCAAACTTTTGTTTCCTTGAGGTTAACGCCGTTTTTTCCTTCTATCGCGACGCTACCAACATGCCGCAATTTGATGAAACCGCCGCCGCCACTGCCCAATGGAGGTAGCTGTGGTCCAACAAGTCCACCTCCGGGAACGCCGGGTGGTACTGATGATTGACTTTTGCTCTTGGCGATGAGATTACTGCAAAAAGTAAAAAGAAAATCGTGTTTAATAAAAAGGAAGATAAGAGAAGAAAACACTTCTTCTAATCGCTTTCTTTAAGATTGCAAGAGCGAGAGAGAGAGACTCGTAATTGCCTGCATTCTTTAGGCTCGTATGAACGTTATTTCTATGATTAAATAATACCATAAAACAGCATGAACGAAAATAGAAAAAGGACAAAAAAGTATTCGCTAATTTCTTCTTGCAATCCAATGGTTATGTTCTCAAATCACGTGAACGTAGCAATTATATAAAATGATAGCTGTTGGAATTGCGTTGTTGAGGTTATTGTTTTTGCTGTTGTTGTTACGATGAAGCCATCTCGTAAAGAGCAGAAGTTGTAAGTAACATAATGATGAGTTCAAATGCATTTCAAGAGGTGCAAGCAGCATTGTCCCATTCTTTGATGAGACGCGAAAATCATGATCGGCCAACTTGGTTGGAACGCAGGGGCCAATCGCAAGCTAAATGAGTTAGTAAAGGAAAAGGTAAGGAAGCAGCAGCAGGGGGAGGGCTAGAGCCCTGCTCAATTGAAGATGACATACATAAGCCCGAAAAGTTTGTGAAATTTGAAAATAAAATTTCTTTAGATTAAAGCAAAAAAAATAATGGGTATTTCGTGATCAACGTTTTAATTTTGTTGTTGTTATTTGACGGTGAAAGTCTCTGAATTTTCACTATAAAGAGACTTCATTTGCAGCCTGGAACCAAAATTCGTGCCATCCGAAGGTACTACCAACGTAGCTTTCAACACTCTTTAACTAAATTCAGAATTCTAAAACTTTAGATAGATTTAGATCGATCCAAAATGCTGAAAGAAATTTTAGGTTATTATTGAGTACCGAGTATGGGAAATTCGGTCCCTAATAAGGTGTTTCCATAAAACGGTTTTGCTTCGGTTTAGCGCAAAACTGGTTTTCGCAGCGAAAACCATTATAAAACCAATAAATCTTCATTGAAATTTTTGTTGTAAGTTCAGCGCAAAACCAAAAATTTTGTTTTTGGTTTTAGCAGTTTTCAACCCTGTTTCGAAGTTCGAAAACTAGACCCCATAGCCCCCCTTGTCTCTTTCTACAGTACACAAAAATATTCTATCGAAATTAACAAACAAAACAAAACATTGGTTTTGCCTACAACAACAACAGCAGGGGGCGAAAACCAGCAGAACCAAAAATTAAACCAGTTTTGTATGGATTTGACACTTGACACTTGTCGATATTTGAAAACCTAAACCAAAACCAAAACCATTTTATGGAAACACCATAAGACTTACGATTTTATAGAATTAGCATAGAAACCGTGTTTTTCACAGCGTGCTTTAAGAGCAGATTATCTCGAAAACCTAACGAAACATTCAATAGTAATTCATTAATTACAATATGTAGAATAGATTAACATTTCGTTTGTCACTGAGACGATTTCTGTTTTACCCACACTCAGAATGCGTCGTAATCAAGTCTTGTATGAATGGCCGTTTTTTTCGCTCTCTCGAATGTGCCACCACTTCGCCTACGCACAGGCGACATATACGTATGCATGTACCCAGATATGTCACTCACTCTTGAATACCTGATCGTCTACTATTGAGCTATGAGCATAAAAAAAAAATTCAACATAAAAAAATCGAGTCGTAGAACTTGTTCAGTGTACCGCAAACGGTACTTTTGTACGGCATGCATGATTTTCAGTCTGTGGAACGAATGCTGCTGGACGGCCACAGAATATAAACTAGAACAGATGCTATAAGATGCTAAATGATAAATAGTATTGCAACAAAAGTACTCGTAGGTATGGGAGAAAAAAGTGCGAGGGGAAGGGGGTGTGACATATGAGTAAAACTGAAAACGACAACATTACGGCATGCCTGAATGCGTTTGAAAATGAAAATCTAGGACACTTTTAATGCGACACAAGTGTACAAATAAAAGAGCTCAGACGCTGTACAAGTGGTCTATGATGATTGTAATGGTTAATGATAATCATTAGAGTAGCATCGAGATCTTATTATCTTTGTTGGAATCATGAACATCATGATTCAAGAAAATGGTAAATGTTTATGCATTTAGGAAATTTATTATTCATTTCTTTAAATTCGAAACTTATTTTAAGAAATCCGTTGTGTAAAGGCAGTTTGGCCCTTGTTACCACCGAAAGCAAAATATACGAATTAGCCAAAAACGTACTAATATAACATTTAAGGCATAAATTATCGTATGTAACTTGGAAAGACGGCGGCGATCGTTGAAATGCGGAAGTAAAACGTACAAAAAGCCCGAAGAGGAGTCACAGCAGACAGAGAGAAAGACGCCCGATATAGCCAAGCGCCGTTTTGTGAAAGACAGAAGCGTAGAAGTAGATGGAGCTGAGAGTAAGACCAGAGAGTAAAACCGAACACAACAACAACTACAGTTAGGTACTTAATAGCAGAAACAGTTTTACGTTGAAATTATTTGAAATTGCTTAAAATCTCAGGGTTTAGATTTTATATCGCCCGGATATAATTAAAAAAACTTTTTTAGTAATTCGAGGAAAAAACTGAAATTAATAAATTTTAATGAACAGCAAAAATTAGACACAAAAGTACACCTGCCTGCCGCCTGCACCACAATAAAAAAAAATAAGGAAAAAATAAAAACTAAAAATATATTATCCTTGACCAAATGACGAACAGCGGCGGCCATTTTTCAGCGCCAACAATTTTTACAACAGTCTGTAGAGAAAAACTGTTGAAAAATGTTTTTTTCTTAATTCGATTTTACTGCTGTGTTTGTTGTTGTTGTTCAATTTTGGCCGTTGAGTAAACGAGTGAGTATATACAATATATATGTACAAACGTAATAAAAAAAATACTCATACTCATCCACGAGTTAAATGATGCAATGCTGCTACGGTGCAACGGTGCAGCCAACGTACCGACTGACTATAAACTGTTTACGTAAGATATTAACGAGAATTACAAAAAAAAAAAAAAACAACTCGCATAAAATATGGGCCGCCGGCCGACAAGTTTGCATGCAATCGTGTCAATAACTAAAAAAGTTGCTAAATTAAAAACGGAAAACAACAGCAAATAAAATAAAAAATATTTATTTATCACCTCCGTAAGATATTTTTATTTCTTCGAACGAGTACAAACGAGTCAAATCAGACGGAGCGAAAAAGTGTGTACTAAAAAAAATCATACAATAATAATTGAATTTTCGAAACTATTTAAAAAATGTTAATTAAAAGACGTTGCTTACAGTTACAACAAAAATCAACGCAAAAACGGCAATTACAATCTTACTCATAATCACAATGATATGATTAATCGGTGTTAAAAAATATTTGAAGGCTCTTACAAAAGAATGGTTAAAAATTTCGATATAAAAAAGCCTTCTGTATGGCATAAAAAAGCTCTTGTGTCATCGCGTCTATTTTATGCTGCTAAATATATGTATATGTCTCAAGCACGTGTGCCTCTATAATTATTTTCTTCATCTCTTTTCAGATGCTGCACGTTGTCTCGTAAAGGTCGTGTAAATTTCATTGTAATAAAAACAAAAAAAAAAAATTTACTTGAGATTATTACAAAATTTAAATTTAAAGTTCTCGTAAATCTTAAAGAAAGAAAATTGAATATCCGTTCTTCCTTTTTCTTCTTTCTTTGAAAGGCATGAAATTGATTCTATCAAGAATGGACTTTTATGCAGATGGTACGTACTATCTGCAGAAAAGAAGAATCAGAAGCAGAAGAGAAGCGAAGCAGAGAACAGCAAAGTAAATCAAAGTGAAGGCCGGCCGGCCAGCAATCGCCATCTGAAACCGATCTGCGCATGCAAACACTAGTAGCACGCAACATCACGTGAGGTGCCGTCGCAAGGCTAAGCTGCGCCATTAAATCAATTATTTTTGCAAATTATTCGTACTACTCTACGTACGTATTACGTACGAATGTGGCAAAGTGCGAGTAATAACGAAGAAGAGGAAGAGGCAGCGCAACAGCTGGCCTGGCCTGGTACGCGAGCAAGTTCATGCGCATTATGAAACTATTGTACATACGATACAATGTACAAGTTGTCCAACTTGACCTTTGGTGGTGTAATGATGATGGTGATGATGATGAAGGTTGGTAGCATATTATTATGTACTGTCGTAGTATTTTTACACTAAAAAATCTCATTGATTAAAATTTTACTAAACGAAGGAAAAAGTTATCATCGAAGTTACATTTTTGGTGTAACTTCGTGAAATGTTAGTTACATTTTTATTATTAGATATAACTTTTATTGTTTCGTACAATTACAAAAAAGATTATTATCTACATTATTACTAAATTAACAGTTATCTTACGGTTTCGATAGTTATTTCTACAATTTAAACACTCAAGTCAACAGTCAACAAGCAGTCAAGTTTAGAAAAATAAAGAGAACAATTTTCTTCAGAAAATTTAGTTAATGCTAGTATTATTTTTCCAGTTAGTGTACTTTTTACACAGTTAATGTACAGTTTTTTTTAGTAATTTTTACTAACCTTTTGGGTTAGAGCAATTTAAAGCTCTGGCATTTCTTTGAGTGTATGTATGATATTGCTTAACAATGTTTTAAAGCTTGCCGTTTACTAGTTTACCTCGATTTTAAGAAATTATCGAGCTATTTCGTTTACTTTTTCGTAAAGGTGTGACCATTTCTGTAATAAGTTCAATATACTTTTTCCTAAGGCGGATCCAGCAAAAAGCGAGAGAGCGACTTGTCTTAATTACTATAGGATTTACTTTGTGAATGTTAACGTTGGCATGTTGTTACATTAATATTCGCGATATTAAGGTTTTCAAGATACCAAAGATACCAAAATACTAAGGATTCAAGATACCAAAAATTATTTATATTTACCCTCAACACATTTTCCATACCGCACAAAAAAGATCGTATATTACAATATCTATCCTTTCAACAATCAAGTGCGCTTTATGTTCTTCACTTCGCGTCAATGCATTGATTGAACTTCATTACGACTAAACCATGATTTTTGAGGCATGCGTCATAAAAAAAAGCATTTTTTGTTTTTGCAAAGAAATTGAGAAGCACTTTGCTGCAGGTTTCACTCTTTGCAGGCATCAGGTCTGCGGCACTCGTTTAAATAATTCTGTCTTGTGGCAGTCTTAATGAATGCATTTCATGACGGTGTCCTCTCAGTACTTGTTTGGCGTTTCCGAAGCAACGCATCTACACACAATAATGCCACCACTAAGCTACCATCCTCCCTCCCTCTCTGCCCTACCTATTTTTCTAATATTACTTTTTTGTTATTAGAAGCACATTGTTTTTGCCACAATTTGTCTGGAAGCGACTTTATTTCCTCTTCTAAATTTTGTTTAAAACGTGCTTTTCCTTTGTTTTCTTTACTTCTTCTTCTCGTCATCATTTTGTATGCTTTATTTGAAAACTACCCTTATGATTCGCAATCAACCCTTAACTTATCTTCTTACACTCAAACTCCTTTAGATCTTGTCTACCAACTTGTTTGTCTCTCCAACCAACCTGTTCGTCTGCTTTGTTTTCCAGCCAGACCAGACCGAGAACAAAAGCAAAACTCAAGCTTGCCGGCGTAACGACCTGCCACCGTCACGACAGAAAATGTTGTCGGGGTGTCGTCGTTGTTAGTACGAGTATAAGTTGTTGATTCTCTAGAGCCGTCTCGGCTCGCCTTTGTTTTTAATGAATACATTTCCATTCGATTGTTGGTGGACGACTTGTCTGGATGAATATATGTATGTATTGTACGAGTATATACACATACCCAGTGACGTAGCTAGCAAGGGTGAACACCGGTGTCAAGGGCGAAGTGGTGGTGTCACCTCTATGCAATTTTTTACCATAGCAATTTGTATATTTTTTTTTACTAAATGTATTTATTTTATAATGACGAATGTTTGTTTTGCAGAAAGCAACCAACCCTCAAAAAATCAATATAGAATTTTAAAAAAAATCAAATAAAATGTTTTAAAATATTTTTTAACCCCTTTTTTAATAAAACCAACCTATGGTCTAAAGTTTGCCAGCAGATTTTTTAGATTTTTATAAAAAAAATAAAAGAAAACGCTGGCACTGAAGATGATATTGATTGTTTCAATACAGAAAAACTACACTTTTCTATTGAAGGGTTATTATTACCATACATTCATATGTACATACATTTCATAACAAAAAGAAAAAAGCAAGCGATTTCTTGCATTTAATTAAGAATTTTAACAAATACATTTGAATAACCAAACAAACAGGAAATTTATATAGAATGTAAAATAAAGCCAAATTTTTGCAAATTAGGGTTTTCTAAGCCCATTTCAACAGTACCTATTAATCAAGATCAGCTACGGTGACCATATTTCTGAAATCAAACATTAATGTCATGTTTTGGTCTTTCGAATGAATAATAGAATTTAAATAAAATGACATTTTTTGTGTCATTTTTTATAATATTAAATGATATCGGGCTTAGAAACACAACCAATATTTGCATTTCTGCTTGAAAATTGCTCAATAAATGTTTTGTACTGGTGATTTTTCGGCTCGGGTGTCACCCCTATGGACTATACGCTGGGTTTGAAATTAGTTTCCATTGCTATTGAATACATAATAATTGATTTTGAAGACCGCAGACCGCCCTGCACTGCAGAAAGTAGTCGAAGTAAGCACTTATTCTGTAGCTTATAAACCAATTATACAATAGGTATCTACTCGAGGTAAGTGAGGCTCATTATCCCCCATGACATGTCTCTGTTAAAAGGTTAAAAGTAATGAGTTATTTACACAGGCTGTAATCCAGCAGTAAGTACCTCATATCTGTGTAAATACCTAACCAATATACCCATATACCATACCCAATATTGAGCAATCAATACGTAACCACTTTCGTAATGATTACTTTCGCTACTGGGTAGCTTGTTTTAGATTCTAGAATCTAGAATGTGTTCGTAATTACTTTGTATCCTATTGTGTATAATATTTATATATGTCTAGAATTGTATACATTATACCTAGGGCTTTTTTTTTATTATACTGAAATACGAGTGGATTTAAATAATGTATTACGACGTGAAACTTTAGGTAAACTAAAGATACTATTAAAAAACCGGTCTTCTCATCTGCGTTTCGATTAGCATGTATAATATTGTAATAAGAAAAAATCGTAAAATAATAAATATAACAAAAAATGAAAATATTAATTTGCAAACAACAATCTTGTTAGTTAATCAGAGCTTATTACTTCTGATAGTGATGACAATTTTGTTCGCTGACTCTCTTATAATCGAAAAGAAATGAATGGTGTCTATTAAAATCATCGACCACCCCTTTTTCAATGTCCCGACAATATAATCGTTGACACTTTTCAGGCACTGAGAAAAACACTGCTATGACTACGAATGCATTCGGTCCGTAAACGAGGATTTTACCGAATTCGGAACAGTTGACGAAAAGGTCAGTAATAGGATCACTGAAATGTTGTCCCAGTTTTAATACTAGCAACATTCTCGTATGTAAACCTTTCCAAGTTTTTTGCACCGTTTTAATCGTCGTTAAACTTACGACAGCTTTAAATGTTAAACAACGCAATTATTGAGACCGATCGTACTTGTAATCTATTTTTGTATAATTTATAAACTTTAATTATTATTGTATAGTATAATGCTTATAAGCTCATATCATGTAACGATTCGGGCTGGAAAACGATTTAATAGTATTTGAACGGTTGATCGGTATTGTCGTCGTGTGTACGGCTCGTCTGCGGGGCATAACATTTCTTATATATTTTCTCTAAAATGCTTTGGATTATTATTTTAATCTCGGTCTTAAGTGCATTGTTCGCTTGGGATTACTCTTCGAAACGTTATCGGATTAAAATGTTCGATTTCTACGCCATCAAAGGTCCACCATTATTGCCTTTTATTGGCACCGGCTTAGATGCTATCTCGGTGACGGGCGAAAGTGAGCAATCAATTGCTGTGCAGCCACGCCAAATTAGCATGTTATACTAACGTATATCCTCATCATGCAGATATGTTGCAGTACGCTGTGGATTGCCTTCACAAATTTGGCAAAACTTTCCGCCTCTGGATACTAAATGATGCACAAGTCTATACCACGGACGTACGTTACATTCAGAGCATTCTGACGTCCACTACGTTGCTGGACAAGGGCCACCATTACGACCTGCTTCGCAACTGGCTGGGAAACGGTCTGCTCTTGAGTGTCGGCCGGAAGTGGCAGCAGCGGCGCAAGGTTTTCACGCCCGCCTTCCACTTTCAGATGCTGCAACAGTACGTAGAGGTCTTTAACGAACAGGGCGGCATCTTGGTGCAGCAACTGAAGCCATACGCTGATGGCCAGACTGCTTTCGATGTGTTCCACAAGATTTCTCTGGCGGCACTAGATGTGATTACAGGTCAGTGACGCCGGCTCATTCAATTCCGCAATTAACGTACTTTGTTTGTTCCAGAGGCCGCCATGGGCGTACAAGTCCAAGCACAATTGAACCCCGACTTTCCGTACGTCAAAGCTCTGAAAAGGTAATCCCAGCCGACCATTTTGTTTTGTCAAGCATCGTTTCGTTTGAATCATTTCGTCCTCACGCAGTTTCGTGTACATTCAATCGAACCGCATGCTTAACTTATGGCAACACCACGACTGGATGTTCATGTTAACCTCGCCGAGCCTGTATCGCGAACATGCGAAGAGCATTCGGGTCATGCACGACTTTACTATCGATGTGATAGAAAAACGCAGAGCGGAGTTACAGAATTCACGCACGGAGGGCATCCAGAAGGCACTCGGTAAGTCTGAAGGGTTGAGGCGTTAGGCCACAAAGATCCGCAACAACGTACCCCATTTGGCCCCTTCGTTGTTCTGTTAAAAATGCCGTTTCCATGGCAGACGACAAACCTGATGAAGGCGTTCTGAAGAGAAGAAGACCGATGGCATTGCTGGATATCCTGTTGCAGTCCACCATCGACGGCGAACCGATGAGTAATGAGGATATACGCGAAGAGGTGGACACTTTTATGTTCGAAGGCGACGATACCACCACCAGCGCCATATCGCATGCTCTCTACTGCATTTCGCGGCACCCGGAAGTGCAACAGAAATTAATGGCCGAAATTCAACATGTTTTAGGCGGCCACCAGACCGTAACCATGCAGCTTCTACACGAATTGAAGTATCTGGAGTGTGTGATCAAGGAAGTACTTCGCCTGCATCCGCCGGTGCCCGTTATCGGTCGAAAGACAACCACTGATTTCCAACTCGGTAAGCAATCTTTGCCACATTTGCCAGCAAAAGAGCACAATTAAATTTTTCATCATTCTTGGAAAAATTTCTTGGAAAAAGACGACATAATTATTCCGGCGCAAACCAGTGTGTATCTGCTGATTTTCTGGGCTCATCGAGATGCCAACATCTTTCCGGATCCTGAGGCCTTTAAGCCGGAACGTTTCTATAGCGAGAACTCCAGCGGAATGGCGGATGGTGGAAACCCGTTCGTTTATTTTCCCTTCAGCGCTGGTCCCAGAAATTGCATTGGCCAAAAGTTCGCCATGTTGGAAATGAAAATGATGATCACCAAGGTCTTGCAGCACTACGAGTTATTGCCATTCGGTGGCCCGGTAAAACCAATGGCAAATTTTATACTGCGTTCATCGTGTGGAGCGAATATTGGTTTGAGGCCACGAGTTCATTTAAATGATTAAATACGGAAGGTTGTTAGGTTTTTAATATTAAACTGTTGAAGCATTTTTAAAGAATATATTCTCAACAATAGAGAAATTGGTTCGAATTTGTTGGACGCAATGGAATATACTCGTATCATATAAATCGATCGGGAGGTGGAGATCGGACATCGGAACTGGGATATACACCAGTTAAACATAGTCCAAATTATTTCTATGAACAAGGTTTATGCCTTTAGTTTAATTCTCAAGTTAATATAGGTGGATTTGTTTTAATTTAAAGAATATTGTACTCGCAGCATATTTTAATACAAAGCGCTCGTTGGTCGCAAATCGAGTTTTATTCAATTATCAATATAATCATTAACCGATTTAAAATAATGATGTAAACTTGTATATTTATACACATTCCGATAAGATGTTTACAACCTTAACGTCAGTGCAAATAATAACGACAACACAACAACAATGTGAACAGTCTATACTCTATAGAATGTATAAATTCACAATTTTATTGAGTGAAAATCACCAAAGCTGAAGCAATCACACTAAAGGTTACTCTTTTTAAATACGAATAACTTCTATGCACTCACTCACGTTGACCGTGAATGAATATCTATCGGATGGTGTAAAAAAATTGTACGATTGTGGTCTTTTGGGGCGCGTTGGGGTAACTAGTCCCCCTTTAGAGTTGTCCAAATAAACCAGACAATGTGATGTACCAAAAAATCAATTTCTTGAGATTGATTGAAAATTTTGAACCCCAAAAAACTTTATTCTATTCAAAGCAGCGAGATGAAAAAAACCGGCTCATAAGAAACATCAATAATCATTATCAGGGATGAGATATATAATAAGGTAATGAAAAACAGGAGAAAAAAACGAAACAATGAGTTACAATAGATTGTATACGAGAATTCGGAACAATCCATGATTTGGTTAATTTAAAATATCGCAACGTCAAATACATGAACAAGAGAATACAGCGCCCGTTTCGTGGAACCTTGAAACGGGTTCCTCAGGTCTCTCTTTCTAAAGAAACATTACGAGTACAACTTAACTTAAAAAACAGATAATTTTACAATAACAGATTTCATTTAAATCTGCAGTATAGACCGACGTCTAATGATTAACATCGGAACAGCCGGATTTAAAGCCGGATTTAACAATGTTATAACAAATGCTAAGTTGCTTTTACTGTGAAGTTTGTGTGTTTTTGTGAAATTTTCAACATTTCTGTAGTGGATTTCTTACGGCGATCAAGGCGTTTTCTTTGTTTGAGTGGCAAGGTTTTCTTTGGTTGCTACGAGTCTAATTGAATGCGGCTTTTGAAGATTCTTTCTGATTCTTCTTTTTTGCTCTCGAGTTATTACGATTGAACATCTCATTATCTTTAAGGTTAGGTTAAGGATTACCCTTGAACTGGATCTAGCTAAGTGTGTATTGAGAAAAATGTCTACAATTTATGTTAAAAAGTAATGAGAAATTTCGACAAAAAATTACAGTTATATTGAATTTCTCACGTCAATAAAATAAACAGCTAAAAATAACTGAAGAAGAAAAAGTGCGCTCGCTTAATGATAATTGTTAACAGCAGCTGCATTGATTGGGAGCGACGTGATTGATGCGACCACATCGATTATTAATGGCTTTAAACAACAGAAGCGTTGAGAAGGACAGAAACAAAACAAAACAAAACTAAAAACTGAAATTGAAATTGAAACTATCGAAGATGCTGCTGCTGGCTTTGGCTTTATTTATGGACTGCGTACGTGAATCACTTCATCAGTTTTTATTACGTTTTGACGAATGCTGAAAGTCGTTGGCTACAAAAACCGCGCTATTAACAACGATAACAACAGCTTTTAGTCAATGTTAACAACTCACTGCTAACCAGCAGCAGCAGCAGCAGCAGCAGCAGCAAAGACTGCGCCTCGCATAATGTGAAAATTTTATAAAATGCTATGCCGCAAATGACCTGAATTTTTGCCAGCGCCAGCAATAATAGCAACAACCGCAACAACAATGATGATGATGATGATGTGATGATGATGATGGGACTTTAGGAGGCGCAGCAGCAGCAACTTATAAACTTTTTCATTTTAATTTTTGGTCAAAAATTGTGTGGAGAAGATGATGAATAGATGAATACACGGATCGATGGATGGAAGAATGTACAAATTGAATGTTAGGATGGACGGATTTGAGTGGATGAAGGAAAGGATGGATTGCAAGGAGGGCGGGCTGGCTGGATGAAGCCATCGTTGGCAACGGTAACGATATGAAGCGTTTATCCAGCGGCAGCAACAAGCAGCAGCTGCGGCTTCATTGCAAATTTATTGCCTGTAAATGTCGTCCGTCGTTGGGTTATCGCCGATATTTTGTATCGACCAGAAGTTGCTTTCTGGCTCCTCTGTTTTTTACGATTACAATCGCATTTTCTTGTTGCATTTACGAGGTGGTGGCAACAAATTTTCACCTTGCGGCAAAAACATTTTAACCAGCCGCATTATGCAGTGTGTATAGCAACAGCAACAACAACTACACACACACACACACACACACACAACTTATGGAAAGTTCTGCTTGAACTTTGAATGCTTCTTGCCGCATGCTTCATGAGGAGGGTGGAAAAGGAGGTGTAAGCAAACGACAACAGCGTCGTAATGTTTGAGTACTTTGTACACGTACATACTCGTACTCGTCCGTTCTCATCATAATGATGAAGTGCCAGGCGGCAGGTGCCGCCATCAATCAGCAGAGAAACTTGATTTTTAACATTGTTGATAGTTACTGCGCTAACTTTCATACTGCCTTCTTTCATCTTATGTATGCTTCTTCGTTTTCTTCCTCGTATTAATTGCAGTCAGAGCCAATTTATTGAGGTATGGAGTACGAGTATGTACGACTAAGCAACTGTCTCACGCCTTAGTAACTTACATATATTTTTTCTAAAATTCATTCTCTGTGATTTCTAGGTTTTGCAATAGGTTTTTTCCACTCGAAAAGCAAGAAAAATGTTCAGAGGGAGAGCGATGATAATCGTCGAGAGTTAACGGTATAGCCCAGTTTTGGCAACTGTGAGTCGTTATTATACTGCAACAAATGGTGAAAATACAATATTTATGGTCGGTAAATGCAATTTTTCGTTTGCTTTTTTATTACAAAGTTTAGAAATATGTAAAAGTATGGATAATTAAAGAGAGTTCGGTGTAGAGACCTCTGCGAGTTATCTCAGAGGCCTCTGGCTGTATGCCTTTCTCTCTGCCTGTTTCAAGTGTGTTTCCGTCTAGAGCTCTTCTGAATCTAAATTGTCTATTCCTTTATCTTTTTCTCTCTCTCTCTCTCTCTCTCTCTCTCTCTCTCTTCCTGTTTCTTTATCTATTTACCTGCTTGCATATAAGTCTGTCTAACAGAATTGTCTGTCTTCGTATCTGCCAGTCTATAGACTTCATGTGTCCTTTCCTTATTTCACTGCTTCTCTATGCGCCACACGCATGTCTAATGATATGTTTGTTTTCTTGTCGTCTGTCTGCTGTTCTGTGCCTGCTTGTTTGATATCGATCTGATTCTTCTTTTATATATATGTATGTATGTCTCACTGTATGCGCGGTGTTTGTGGTTTTGTCTCGGCCTGCCTGTCGTCTATGTGTTTCTTCTTACTTGTCTGTTGCTCTGCTTGGTCCTTCGGTTTCTCTGTGAGCTTTCTACCTATCCGTTGTGGTGACTACTGGCCTGTCCCTTTAACCTGCCTGTGTCTCTCTCGCTGTATCTTTCTATCTTAATGCCTGCCTGCCTGCCTGCCTGAGAGAGATATTATATTTGCATCGTTTTGTGTGCAGCCTTAACGAGTTTTATGGCCAGCGGAAATTTCCTTTTGCCCACTGATTTCCTGTTAATTATAAACTGAGGCAGTAACCAACCGCCTGATGATGATGATGATGATTTTGTGTGTGATATTGCTGTTGTTGTTCTTGCTGATTTAATTAAACCTATATGAAAGAAGAAGAAGATGGAGCTGCAGAGAAGATTATGATGTTAAAGTAAGCAAAATGCATCTTTCATTTCAAGAAAATGCAAATCTTCAGATTATTTTGCATTTCAAAATCATGACAAACAAAATGTTATTCATGAATAATTATATCATATTTTATTTGATCGTACAATAGATAATGTTTATGTTATTTTGTTGTCGGTAATAGCAAATGATTGGTCCATGTACGTTCGTTCGTACGTAATAACAGTAGTATGAAATTCGTGTTTTTCACTGAGGTCTGTGTACTTTTTTAATAATATTATTGAGTATACTTTTTTAAAGTTTCTCTCAAAGGTTCTCAATTTTCAAAGAGGAAATTATTTTTAGCTTTTTTATTTTTAAATTATTGCATGTACATATTCGTAAATAATAAATTTGTAGTTATCTTATAGATTATGTGTATAATATATTTTTTCGCCCATTTTCGATACCCTGAAAACTAATTAATTTTAACCGAGAATTCCTGGAAAAGGAAACGGTGCTAACAGGTGCCATAAAAAGTGCGAAAACCCTACGATTTCTCAGATTTATTATATCGCTTTCAAACGACCAAGTCGTATAAGACTTAATAAATTGAAAATGGTCCAGGTAGCTTTTAAAAAAGGTAGAAAACCGGTTTCTTATTTTTAAGCGGACGATTTAATAAACTCAAATGCATTCTTATACTCTAAAGAGGACTTGGTTTATTTCTTAGGTTGAATAACAGGTACCAGATTTAGAAATCTGGTGCTGATGACCGCGGATATATTCTGCAAATAGAAGCCGATATAAAATGCGTGTGCATTATGACACAACAAACAGTTACCGACAAAGTGTCAAAGACGTCCTGATTATTATTACTACAGACTTCAGTATTTTTGTATTCAGAATTATCGCTTCGGCAATCAAAATGTCTCACTCACAACCAAAAATAGGTTACTTCCTATTTTTACATTTACAAACTTTGCGAAAATCAAAAACAAATAAAAATCTTCTGACCGCGACACGAGGACAATTAATGAACGCACTTGTAAAGAGACA
Organism: Conops quadrifasciatus; assembly: GCA_949752815.1. Lineage (NCBI taxonomy): Eukaryota > Metazoa > Arthropoda > Insecta > Diptera > Conopidae > Conops > Conops quadrifasciatus. The sequence continues at coordinate 37,692,913 of OX457079.1, forward strand.
CATCGAGAATTTTCGAAATATTGAAGAAATCGCAGCGGATGGACCACAAATGCACACGAATATGCATCACGGACAAACTGATCCAGCATCACCTGGAGGCCGAGAAGTATGGAAGAACAGTTGGCGGCGCCGCAAGTTACAAAAAATTACAAACGTGAAAAGAATTCTACAAAGACTTTGGCCCAACAAGATATCAAGGATGGCGGATATAAAATCAGGAAATTAAAATTCAAATACAACCGGAATATTTTAGAATATGACAGCGACCAAAGGGAAAGAAGAAGAAGAAGCAGCAGCAAGATGAAAACTTGTGAAATCATTTTAAAAGAACTAAAAAAGTTGTAACCTTGTATATATTGTATATATTTTGTAACTTTTAAGCCTATAAAACTGTAAATTGTTAAAACTACTCTTTTTTTTTATATGTAATTTTGTAAAATTTAATTTCTGTATTTAATAAAAATTGCTCTTGCATCTAAAAAACTTTATACTTAATTCGTTCCATTTTCTATATTCATTGAGTTTTTTTACATTCAGAAATCTTGTCGCTAAAATAATGAGGATCATCATAATTAATAATACCATTAAAGGTATTTCGAAGCGATTTTAGAAGAGTATTTTTTAATGTCAACCAAAAGTCTTGTATAACTTGTAAACCTTGTAAACCTTGTGTTTACGAAAATACTTTACCATCCATTTCTATATTAAGAATATTTTTACTATTAACCACAAACAACTTCGCTACAATAATTTTATGGTAGTGATATTGAAAAGCGTGAATCGTTCAAAGTCATTAAACAAGGAAGAAATCATAGCGTTATTGTCATTATCATCAGCTGCGTCTTCTCGAGAAAATTTGAAATACAAAACTGAGGCATCGATAGCACTCACTTCCTTTCAAGCATGAAATAGAGCGTAATGACGTATCAAATTATTATTAGTTACATGAAAAATCTATTTCCTCACACGAAAAGTTAGACACTGAAAGAAACACAGAGATCGCTTAAAGCAGCAAACGACATTCGGAAAACGATTTATTCCTCTATATGTGGAATATAACATTACTATAGTCAGATAATAAGATTTACTCTACTGCCATACTGAAATTTTTACTATGGCTAAACCAGATTTCTGCGGTTTTATTAAGAGGTGCCAATATAACCAACCATCTGAAAACCGATGGATTTGAAGGAGTTAAAGAAAAAAGCTGACACTATGAAAACAAAGTGGCACACTGACGCAGTGACTAATAATGCGAGTAATTGTGTTTTGGGCAGATTACATTTTTGTTTTTTGCTTCACAGCAAAACAGCGAATTTCATCTGGTAAAACCTATTCGCGATATTATCAAATGTAAGTTTTATTAAGATTATCTAATCATAAAGTAATTACTTGAGTTTATTTCTGGTGTTTCTGTTTTGTTATTGTTGTTATGGTTACCAGGACTATAAACAAAAATTCCTACAAAAAATGAAATGAATTTACGTTATTATTATCATTTAATGTTAAAAATGTAATTTATTTCTGTGGCCGGAAAATATTTCTGCTGTATTTCATTAAAACTAGAGTATACCTAAATACAGAACCCATTAGTAAAATTTTTTAGGAAATTACGAATCACTTAAACAAAATTTTCGCTTTACAGCGAAGAGAAAGAAATCCGGGGTGCATTTTAGGGATTAGGGCAGACTATTGAAATTGAAACGATTATCTTTATCACTAATAATTGAAATATATACCATACTTTCTCTGCAGATGCTCAATCGGAAACCTTTGGATTGACCCTTTTCTTAAGCTGCTTTCAGACTTCTATCATTGTTAATAACAAGAAAGCACCGAGTTTTATTGAAAATAATAATAACCAGTGTACATAGATAAGGTTATCTATTATAAGAAAAACAAATACAGAGTCGAGTAAAATGTAATGAGAAGAAAAGCATTTGGTTCTTACGACCATTACTATGGAGTCACGATCACGAGTAGGTACGTACGTAGATACTTCTTTGCAATAGAAAAACTGCTGAAAGATGGTGGAATGCGACTCTTTTCTTAATAAAAAATGAACAAGAAAACTCTATTTTGTGGAGATATGATGGTAGTACAGCATATGTATATGTACATACGAGGAAATATTTTATATGTATGCGTTGGTATTACTTATAAACGAATACAGCGCTTTTTTGAAAGGAATAATGTCTTTAAATTTATAAAAGCCAATCATTATCTGACTCGAACATCATACGATCGAGACTTTACTTTCTGGTTGTATTTCTTTTGATGTGTTTTCGATCATAAGAAAAGAAGAAGGGAAGTCTAAAAGCGAAGTTAAATAAAAGGTTGTAAAAATGAAATTAACTTCATGCTTACTATTCACTTTTTTACATTATACATACTCGTAGCACCATATAATATGTTTAATGCTACTGAATTTTATGTAGCTGAAAGCAAGAATAATGGAAATCATTAAGTTATTAATATGGCTGTTGTTATTGCTTACGACGGAGCTTATTGTGACTTTCACTTTGTGCAACTTTAAGTGTTAAAATTTTCATTATTGTTACAACGAAACTAAATTGCATGATATTAATTGCTTTTACACGCAATCCAATCAATAAGCTCACTGAGTTCAGATTTTTTAGTAGACTTCTTTGATAATATCGACTAAACTTTGAAATTAAACTAAATAATTATTATGAAATATGTATGTATCGTATAAAACTATAAATTGCAAAAAATGGTATGCCTTACAATAGGAGAAAAGCTTTATTAATTTTAGATTATCGTCACGTTACATTTTCTAGAACAAAAAAAAAAACATTCAAAGTATATTTATGACACAATACTCGTACTTTTGCTTGCATTTTACAAATACGATACAATACATACAGAATGTCATAAGAATTCATAGTAAATACGATCATAATAAGTGCAACGTGTGCATAATTTATCAAAACAACAACGCCTTTATACGCCTGGAATTTCGTTAAGACGACAAAAGAGAATTCAAGAATGAAATGGAATAATCTCATGTAATAAGAAGTAGAGTGACCAGCTCTTCTGTACTCTTAAACGGTCTGTAAAGTTGAGGTGACAAAAAGAGTATTTGTCTTTGTCGCTCAAAAACTAATGTAAAAAAGATTGTTAGCAGAGGAGAGCTAACTCCAATCTCCAATCTTCAGAAATTAATTACTCGCATCTAATCTCTTCATTCCTTTCCCTTTCATTCCGTTGAGTGTTCACTGCAGAGGAATAGTTTCTTCGATTAAGTATCATTCATAATAATCATCTTCTTTAATTGTACACTTCAGTGCTTTTGAGCACTTGTTGGTTGCGTCAGAGCGTTACTGATGAAGTTGCTCTTCTTCATTTGTTTGTTTGTTGTTGCTCTTCTGTATTGTAACTTTTCAATTTCAGGTTCTATACAGAATTGATGATACTAATCTTCTGCTTCTCTTCTCTGCACTACACTCTTCACTTTGTCTGCTGCTCCTGCTTCTGTTCTCTCCGCGACTGGCTCTTAAAGTTTTCGTAACACTTTCGTTCGTTGTTGGTCCGTCTGTGATAAGTCTTTTTCGAGAACTGTGTAATACCAGAGTGCAGCAGAAATCAACAACTATGTAAGAGTGTAAATATGTAACCAGAAGGAAAATGTGTTTGAGTGTGTGTTTAATAGGAAGACTGTATAGTATGTAAAGTATATCTATCTCTTGGGTTAACTGCAGGTGATTAACCCTTTGTTAGTTTTGAAGGTAGAAGTTTTCATAGCAACAGACGAGTACAAAAGTACAGCTAAGTCCATTTGAGGTTCGAGTTGAATGAAGTAAAATTTTAGAATATTTGTAATTCTTTTAAAACAATAATATCAGACCATAAAACCATACCAAATAAAGATTATTTAGATACGACCACCGTTTTTGGACGTTTTGAAATATTTTTTCACTCTGTGTACGCGCTTGAATAAAGTGTGCGGTGCATCAACGGATCACAGAACACAGTCCCAGAAGAAATACTTGTACTATTTCTAAGAGTTATATCGATTGCTGAAGGGACCAAAGGTTTACCTGATTAACTGACGTTGTTGTTATTTCGGCTAATACAACTCGTTAAATAAACTTAAAAAAACTTAAGTTTGAAAAACTTGAACAAAACCAGGTTTGCTTTTCGAAGAAACCAGATTTTTCTTTTCCTTTTTACGGTCAAAGTGGTTTTGCTGACATCTTTTTGTTTAACATCTTCTTCATCCGGCTAATTTTGGCGATTTTTAGCCTTCTTCATCTTCATCTTCGTCCGTACGAGAATTTCAGTACTCTTTGGACAATCATTGATTGATTGATTGAATGAAAGTGAAAGTTTAAAATAAAAAAAAAATGTACGAAAAGCAAAAGTTATTCCAAAGATTTTGTAAAGATTTGTGTAATAATAATCGCCTCATTGTGAAATTATCAAACTAAAATAACCTCAAAATTAATTAATTATTTCATCAACTTGTTTATCCAGTAAATAATTTTGTTAATAGTGAAAAAATTAATTATAAAAAAACAAGTTTTTAAATGTTTTGCTTTACCAAGACCGACATGACACTATTATTTATTAGCTTCATAAAAAATTCCAAATAAATGCTTTAGTAATAAAAAAAAGTTGTAAACGACTGTCGACCATAACCTAAAATACGAGTCTTGGTCAGATAATACTAACATAAAACCACTATTTATCAAAAAATCTTACAGATGATTAAACAATTTCTAAGGAATCACACACAGAGTAAAAGACAAATGCTATAAAAATCTGTTAACCACAAAACTAAAATATTTAGAATCGGAATTGGAATTTTATTGCGAGCACCGCAATAAAATGTGATTGTTCTTCAAAGAGGTAAAGTATTTAAAAAAGTTCTATTTATGATTTTTTTTAAAATATAAGTTATAAATTTTTAAATTACTTCGTACTATTAAAAACAAGCATAACGACTTTACGTTAAATGGAAATTTATAATGAATGCTGAAAATGGCATTTTTCTTAAATATCTAAATTTTTCAATATTTTCAACATTTATGATTTTTATCTCGAAGAATTTATTTCGGACAATATGTCCAAGTTTATGCAATAACTAATTTATGGGCAGAGTTTGGATCTTCATTTACTCTGCCGTCTACACTGAGCCTATATTGTCCTGAAATTTCAGCAATTTCATGATACATTTTTATCTCCTGTATTCATATTCTTCCTATTTTTAAAGAACCATAAACTTAGCAGGATAGATCTGTATAGATCTACAACCAATAAGTTTAGAAACGTTGGATGTTAATGTAAGAAGTTTCATTAAAATAATGTGAGAGTAGGACACACACCCTTAATGTATGCTTAAAATTTTTGCGGTGGAGCTTACTATTTTGGAAGACCTGGTTGGACTCTCGTGGTTGGAGAATAACCGCTCCAGCCAAATCGTTTCAGTACAACCGGAAAGTGACAATGCACTATAATGAATATTATAAAAATAAGTGCATACATACAGATGTAAGTATTACATGCATAAGTATTACTAATAAAATAATGGGTATAACAAACCTTTTCAGCTGCTTTTTTAGAAAAACAATGAGCTGTTTTTTATTGTTTGTTTTTCTAATTATTTAACCAAGTATACGCTCGCTCGCTCAACCGTTGATGGAGATGGAGTACGCTTTCCGCAAGCGCTTCTCAGTCACTTTTGTTTTTGTACTTTAAACATTGATTTTATATTGCAAATACAGCAAAATTAAATCTGTCAACATTTTAATACATAAAAATTCGTATTTACTTAAATTTGCATTCTGTCTCTTTCCGTATTTTCTTTTAATGACCGAGCACACATAAAAATGTTTTCCAAACAAAAATTATTTAATACAGCGCGAACACACTCACACACACACACTTGCAAGCTAATAAATCAGACTACTTAACCGATTTTTTTTGAAATTATGTTTTAGAAAAGAGCGAAATTTTACTTGGCTTTGAAAAAAATGAAGTATGTATAAATCCTCAAATATGTAATTTCCAAAACTTTTTCCGACTTTCGTTACAAAAACAATAATCAACCACGGAACAAACACAACCTTCGCCGACGACGGTTACTACTTTTCTGACATTCCAAGCGAAGGCGAACTCTCAGCGCAGCGGCTGTCATTCGGTGCGAATTGAAGATGCGATGCCAAGCTCGGTTTCTGACTTGGTTCATATGGAACCAAACGAAAACGCCATCAGCTGTTTTTGTTCTCTTTGTTAAAATATTAATTCAGGTACTAATCCAGCCATCACGTAGCTATACATACATACACTAATAAAACTCACGTACACTACACACAAGGGTAAAGCGCGGCTTGTTTTTACACCTTTTTGAGGAGCATAATTATGGTACATGCGAGTAAATGTTTTTAGTGTTTTATGTTTGACGTTTATTTGAATTTTACTTTGATTCATTTTCGTCTTGTTGTAAATGTCAGTGGTTTTTTGTTTTTGCTTCGCTTCATAATACTGCACAAAAAAGTTGTTTTCTTGACATTTACACGGACATTTATCGGTACTTTTGCTAATACCGAGTGTTGTAGAAACTCGTTACATTTCTCTTTCAAATTTTTGTCAGCTTTCTCGTTACTTTTGCACAATTGTGAATTCACATAATTCTCGTTATGTTGTATTCCTTGCAACGAGTGGTGGTTACTTTGTTACTCGTTTTTATATATTTCTGAATCTTTTATTGAAATAATTATCTGAGCTAATTTCTTTCCTACATTTTTGTGTAAAGGAAATTTTTCCTGTATTTCTTTTATTTGAGGAGATTTTTTTTTATATGAACTTGAAATCGGGATATTTTATAAAAATTACCTATGAACTCAATTTAAAAGCCATTGCACATAATATTTGTTAGTTGTTGGTACAAAAAAAGCGCAAACACTTTATAATAAGCAAAAACCATGGCAAACTTTTTGTTGATATATTTTACGTAGTTTTTATTTTGTTGATAATAAAAAATACATTCGCTTAAGGTTAATTTTTTAATACATAGTTATGTAGAATGATAAAAACACCGAGTTAAATAATAAATAGATTTGGAAGGAAACAAAGCAATCTATAAGTAGAATAAGGAAGAAAGGAAAAAGTTAGTGCATGAAAAGAAGCTCCATAGTAATCATAAAATCATGATGACATACGATACGATACTTAATAATTGACATAAGCTAAAGCCAGATTTAGTTATCTACATTTCAAATGTTAAGTTAGTGTATTTTGTTTTATTCGTATTCGCAGATTTCTTATTATATATTGTTTATATAAGAATAATTAATAAGAATAATCTCAATTAATAATTTTAGTTTTATACTTGTAAGTTAGTTTTTAATTAAATTTGTTTAGTTGCGGTTTTACGAGGTTGTGGCCAAAATTTTTCATTTGATACTGACATTGATGTCGTTGTTGTTGTTGTTGTTGGCGATGTTAACAATTGCCGCTGTTTTGATTTAAAACTGTCATGTTATAGAATAAAAAAAAAACTATAAGTTTTTGGCGTTTTATTTTAGAAGGATATTTATCTTTTAGCTATTACAGTATTATTTTGGTTTTTAGCAGGAAGCCATTCTGTGGTAAAAGCGAATAATTGCTAAGGCCGAATAAGTTACAAAATCTGCTCTTCTGCAAAATTATTTTCTTAAAATTATGACATAACACACTTAAGCAGTTTTCTTCTTTTTTACCACAGATTTTTTTTCGCATTTAATCCATGCTATTAATCGAGTTTTTTAAATAAAATAATATTATCTCGGTTAGTTTAAACAGTTCTATGTATGTAGTAAATGCGTTAGATGTAGTTTAAGATTATGCATATGTGTGCATAAGGTGTGTATGCATGTAGTAGGTATGTTCGTATTTTTATGATCATAATTAGTATGTTATTAAATAGATGAGGCAAGACTTGAGTCATTTTTTTCGAAAGCGGATAAGTCTACTTCTTGAAAAAATGCAGATAATGATAAGAATAGTTTGTTTTGTTGTCATAATCCAAACTGACAGGGATTATTGAAATTCTCAGAATTTATTTTAAAATTTTGTTTATCACTAAAATGCCATTATTAAAATCTCAAAATAAAAAAAAATTACTTACACCGTTTTCAAGAAGAAAACTGGCGCATTACCTAACTCTCATTCAATTTAAAATATAACATACGATTCAATATTTCGTCACAATTTATTTTAATTAATAATACTGTGCCTTTTAGTTAAAAGATCTCTGTATTTATATGCGAAAAATCGCAAGGAGTGCTATAAAAATGATGACAAATCCTGGATTTCTGACGGCAATGAACTCGATCCTTGTTTTGTGTGATTTTATGGGTTTCGATTAATGATAATAAGCGTGCGTGATGATGATTAATGACTACTTAGGCAAATTGAATTTTATTCACAAATTTCCACACACATTTTTCTTAAAAAGTAAAATTCGTAATGATAATAGCTTTTAAAGCTTTGCTTATATACGATACGTATGATAATTATGATTAATGATGCACACAAGTCGAGGTAATAATTTCTCGAAAATATTTTCGTCCAAGATTTTGTTGAATTCGTGCGCGTGATTCTTTTCAACACAACGCTTGTAACGAAATTTTTAAATTATCGGTGTTTTACTTGTGTTCTTTTATTTTTAAAATCGTGCAATCGAGACGAGATACGAGATCGTTCAAATCTCGAAAAATCTCTTACGCTCTTGTGCGAAAACACTCTCCTCATAAATTTTTAATACAAATACGATTTGTTTAGAACATATTAGAAAAAGATAGTAATTTAAAATAGGACTTCTTGTATTAATTTAGTTAGTTGTTAATACATAGTGCTTACAAACATACTTAATAAGAACGCTTACATACTCGGAAATGATTTTGTAATTTTTAGTTTGATTAGAGACATTTTTAGTGTGGTTTTTTTTTTGATAAGAGACGACATCATTCTTAAGTGCTTGATTTAAGGTTAATTTTTTAAGTGTGGGCTGATTAGTGAACATTGTAGAATGTTTGTTGTTAGTACAAAAAGTTCATTTAAAAATTGTAAATTTCATTGTTCTGGCAAATCGTGAGTATTGTTTTTGATATTCATTGTTTTTGTTGCTAAATAGCATTAGAAAAAACAGGACAACACTTTCTGAGTGTTGAAATTTGAAAAAAACTCAAAGATTTGAGAATAATTCATACGAGTATAAAATAGGACATCAGGTGTGACCCTCCTCATTCATTCCTCCGAACTCACCCGTCGTTCAGCTTGCGCCGGCGCGCCACTGCGCTATTCCTAATGATTTCTGAAATCTCACGCCCACCCGAGCTCTCGCCCTCCGAACCGGTGGAAGCGGCCGGCTGCTGCTCTGCTGTCTCGCCTGTAGCGGTGTTGATGGTGCGCAGAGGCGGCGGTCGGCGGCCCAGCGACGATAGATTGCGAACCAGGCTGACCGCATCATCGTGACGTGTTTCCGTTGATATCGTTGCTGACGATGCCGCGGCAGTGATGTCGGGTCTTGGCATATTTTCCTTCGAAACATCACCGAGTATTTGAGCCAGGTTCGTTGAACGTCGTCGGCATGCTTCGTCTTCTTTTTCCAACTCGACCCCCGGTTCGCCGTCGTTGGGACGCCGCAAATTCGTTACGGTCGCATGCGTTGAACGTTGTAAGCGATTCTTGAGCTCCGCGCTAAGATCCATGGGCATGAAGCCCACGCAGCCGGACTTGGATTTGAGTATGCCTTTGATGGGCTCTGCTGGCGCGGCGGCGGCGGTGAGGCTGGTGGGTGCGGAAGAGGCCGCGAGTGTCGCCGAAGATATTGGTTTGATGGGCCGCGAGGCGGCCGACACCGAACTGTCGTGATCTGTGAAATTCGGAAATTAAATTAGTTCCCAGAATTTTGTGATTTTGAATGAACCGCGAGGCTTTCTTGGGTTAAGGTTTTGTTAGCATGCAATGTTTTCCAGCAAGCATTTTTATTCTTGACAAAATTAAGAGCAGGCCAAAAAGGAAGGTTGATGAAAATCAAAAGATCATAAGAAATCATAATATTATTGTCTAGTTAGGTTTTTGTCCTCATAAAAAAAATAGGAGTATTATTTTTTAAATATTAAATATTTATTTTCTTGTTTTTTTCAAGGTATTTTTTAAAATTATAACAGATTTGAATATACTATACATATATGTTGGAAACAATTTAAATTTTATATACAATTTTCGCCCGTAACAGCTTTCGCATTATCATTATTATACTCGTATGTCCCTAAATCTAACTAAAATTAATTAATACTCGTTACTTAATTCTGCCCAACAATGAATGGCCTCTTTGCTGCACATTAAGGGGGTTATTCCTGAACGCCCGGGCCTTTAACTCCCATGAATTCTTCTCAATTATGCTTTGTTCATTTTCGGGTGTTTGCTGGTAAACAACAACAACAATGGAAAATAACAAAGCAAAATCAAGAAGAATTCATGGGAGTTAAAGGCCCGGGCGTTCAGGAATAACCCCCTAAATTAACCATAATGTACCTTCAGCAGCCCTTGCCCCTTTGGAGCAATTTCTCTGTCTCTGTTTCCACAACCTTGGCGATCTCTTCAGTAATTTATTCATTTGTTTCTGCAGTCTCTGCCTGAAAATCCACTCTCGATTCAGATCGACCAGATCGAAGATATTCAATTCGTTAAGTTTGCAAAAGTTCTTGGCCAACAAAGCATCCGTCAGTTGAGCCTTCATTGTGTATCGCTGCAGTTGACGTGGCGTGCTACGGCGCAATTCCACACGGTACAGGAATATGCTGTAGGTCATGCGGTCCTTTGGTTGATACTGCTTCATGAGATCCATGATCTCAGTATGTTCTGTTGCTGCGTCGACAACACTTTTGCACTTTACTGTTCTTAAGTTTCACGAAGACTAATGATTTTTTTAAGCATACAACGAATTTTTAAATCCTTTTTTATGCCTGCTTAAACGTAACAAAATTTGTTTGTTGACGAAGCGACAGAGGTACTCGAGCGAGTTAAGACTTACATAGGTTAACCCTTTTTTCGTGGTCTAGTTCTTGCTACCTGTTGCAATAATAATTGGAATTTTGTGGGGTCATTGAGGAAATGTTACCTGTTTCAAAAGAAAGGCTTGAATACTTTTTTGTGTATTCAAGGTTTTTCCAAGAATTAAGGAAAATTTGGATTAAAGAAGACTTCGGTTTTCTTATGATGATAACGCCTCAATCATCAAATATATTTCAAAGTTTGACAAGGAGAAGACTACTTGGAAGGCGAAAAAAGGAAATTAGGCTTCCTTTTTTCTTTTAAATCACTTCGAAACCGAAAAGTGTAAGAGATAAATTAAGATAAATTATCTGCAGCACTAAAATGAAAAAAATCCATGTGCATAAAATCATGTTTACCACAAAAAATCAATACCACTACAATATGACAATTATGAGGTACTATTTAAAACAAAAAAACGATTCTGACATAGCTTTGCGGTTGGTCTAAATTGTTTTCTCAAAATAAATGGTATATTTATTTCATTTTATTATTGTATATCTGTTATATTTTGCGTTTTATTTTGAATATTTTAGATATGATAAAGTCTATAACGGTTTAGTAAAGAATTACACATAATAATATACTTTAGGCTTGAAAGAAACAGTTTAACACTTCAACCGTTTCTTTTTGATAACAATTAATTAAATAACAGCCCTAAATTCCTTTTTTTAAAAACACAATCATACCTTTACATACATTTATGACACTTCTCATCAGTAAATGTAAAAAAAATGGAATAAAAATAAAGAAGAAGCAGTCATCCTTCACCTGACAACGTCGGCTTAGGATACAGAAAGTTTTCACTTTTTTCTTCTGCAATATTTTACATGATAATCTTATATGATTTATTTACTGCATTTTAATTTGCTTTTTATACACGAATTTATGAAGAGGTTTAAAACACAGCATTTATTTTCAACATAATTTAAATTTTTTTTTACATTTACAAATACAAAACAGAAACGCAGAGACGCAGTTAATGTTGGCAAAATTTAATTGTTAGCTTTTACTTGGACGCTTTTTGTTTGTTTATTTTATAATTAACATTCAGCGCCTTTATAACATATATCTATATATTAAATAATGTAATAATTAATTTAGGACAATTCTTTTACACTCAATTACAATATAATTTAATAGCTTTGAAAATACAAAAACAAATACAATTTTAATAACATTGAGGAATAATAAAAAGCAAAAAAAAACGTACAAAAAACTCTAGATGCACAGATTTTCTTTAACTAAAATCGTTATTTTCCATAGACGGAAAGTTTTTGTTGTTTTTTTTATAAAAGAAAAATACAAATTTGAAAAAGCTGAAATAAAATTTTATTGCATTTTAAAATAATTTAGGATGGTTCTAAAAGAAGAAGAAGAAGAAAAATGGGCGCGTTAGAGTGGAATTTCCTTTTCGTAAATAGTATGTCTTTCGTAGTTTTCGTTAAAATTCGTTTTGTTCACTCGAAATCTTCTCTCACGCCTCATACAAAATCAAAGAGTACAAAACGGCGAACTAGCTCTCTCGAGAGCGACTGACTAATTCTCTTATTTGTATGTACTATATGTATTTAATCGTTAGAGATCGGGCCTTAAGATGATCTCATTTTGTTTACTTCTATGCGAAATCCTTTCGCTTTAAATCTCCTTCGTAGCACTAAACATCTCTCGTTTAAAGCTCTCTTCTTCTCCAGCTTTCTTTAGTTTTTTATCTGCCACCTTTTGGTGTTGATTTTTCAAACTGAGACGATAACCTTTGGTTTCTGTCTCCGCTACACTGAGTCAGTTCATGATTCTCTTCAACGCCATTTTAATTTTAATGCACGCAAGATCTCTTCCCAAAACTACACCGTCTCTCACATATTCTCAGCTCAGCTGAAGAACTCTTCTCTTGCAATCATTTTCTTCCTCTCTCTCTCTCACTCTCTCCACCGTTCAAACAATACCCAGGAAAATGGCGTCAAACTCCTTCGAGGCCAGTTGAAATTCCTCCTTGGTCACAGTAATGTCCTCGAATTTCTTTACCTCGGGCGCTTGCTGAATGTAGGGAATGCCGTGCGTAATGGTCAGTGCGCGGCCGGAGCGCAGTGCAGACCGTCCTAGCGGCGTGCCAGTGGCGCTGACCACCCCTCCATAACCCTCTGCGGGATTGCTGGTGGGTGCGCCAGCCACGACAGCCGTTAGAGGGCGGTTGCGCTTGACACCGGCGTCTCGTCGCTTAACCGCAGCGATGCCGTTGGATAATATTTTATCATTCCACAGGCGGACATTTTCATTGACAGCTGCCAAAATTGGCTGGCTCTGATTTGATGAAGGTTGTTCATCCGCTATAAATTCATCGAAATCGATATGGCGCTGAGTTTTCAACTGGATTTTGGTACGATTGCTTACGTCATCAACGACGCCACTACTGTTAATGGCACTGCGTGCGTGTGGCGAATCGTGGGTGCTGGTGGTGGTGTTAGTGATGCCGACAGTATTCTTGGCCGGTATTCCAAAATATTTCGCATAGCGCTCATCGACGGCGTGTGATGAAGTGCCACCATAACTGTGACGCTGCCGCGATCCTGCCGACGATGCTGTGCGAAGCCGTATCGGCGACGCACTTCCGTTGGTTGTGGCGGCGGCGCCAATGCTGCTCATGTTGCGCGTGAACTTCTTGCGCATTTCGACGACGGGCGGCCGCTTCTGTTCTCGCTGCTGCGGTGCTGCTATGGGCGCTCCGGTGCTGCGGTTCACTTCGATATTCTCTTTGCCCAGATCGACTCGGGCGACTGCGTCACCGTTCAGTCTGCCGCCGCCGCCTCCGCTTTGGCCACTGTTGTTGTAGTTGTTGTTGTTGTCGCTGTCACAGCTGTCGCCGCCGGCTTGTACGTAGCTGTAGCTGGGCGAAGAGCGCAAATCGTACGAGTATTTCATGCATTTCGGGCTCTGGTATTGTTGCTGCTGCTGCTGCTGCTGGCAGTTTTCAATGAAAGGCGACTTTACTTTGCCGATTTTCTTCACGGGCGGCTTGTCGAAATCATCACTGGCATTACTAGTATTGTTGCCGCCGCCGCCAATGCTGTTGCGTGCATTGTTGCTACTGTTGCGGTCATGGCCATGGCCATTGAGGAAGGTCTGCGGCAGCATCAACTTGCCAATAGTTTTCAGTTTAATGCGCTTGGCAATGGGTGTTAGCCCCTCCGTGAGGGCATTACTTTGCGCGACGCTGAGTGTCGATACTTGGCTCTGCGATGCGGATTTCTTAAGCAGCAGGAAGGCGCTGCAGGCTTTACGAACGCCTTCGTAGGCGCTGTTGGTCTGCTTACTGTTGATTTCATGACAAGTGTCGACGCCACTGATAGCGTTCTCAGTTGCGGAAGTGTAAACGGATTCAGTATCTTCATTGTCTTCTAAATCTGTGCCGGCGCCGTCGTCGCCGTCGCCCGTGGAACATTCCATGGGTGTGGGGGTGACGCTGGCGCTGGTGCCGCCACTGTTGTTGCTGACGCTGTTGCGAGGCGTGAAGTAGGCGCTGTAGACACCAGTACTGGCACTACGTTCGACGCTACCGCTGAAGGAGCTCAGCTGAGTGGGGCTGGACCGGTTTGTGGCATTGTGGAAGTTGTGGCGGCCGCCGCTGTCGCTGAGAATGCTGAAGAAACGTAAACGTTCCGACAGCGGCAGAGATGATGGCTCTGGAAATGAAACTCTAGTGAGTGAGGAGGACGTTAAGTGAGTACGTGCGCACGTTAAGTGAGTACGTACGTACGTTGAGAATGTGCTGCAGATCGGCGCTCACATTTCACACTCGATGGTTGGGGCGATTTTTGTTATTTTTTTTTTACATTTTATTTTATTTGTTGGTTCTTTTGAACCTTGTTAAGATTCCGATTTTTCAGTTTTTGCACTTGGAATGTTTGTTGTGTTGTCAGTGCTGGTTGCTATTGTTGTTGTTGTTGTTTTCAAATTGTTTATGCAAAAATTGCTACAGACTTCACTGCTTGCCGAGTCGCTATCACGTCTTCGCGCGCAAAAATCGCTGGAATAAATTTGCGAAAGCGATGGTAAAGATTTGTGGCCTATTTAGGGCCAGTTTATCACAGACTACCGAATGCCGGAGTGAGAACGTTCAGGCAAAACTTCAGAGAGAATATTTGCCTACATACTACACTGCAAAAAATTAAGTACTAATGACTTAATTTACGCGTAAATTATCGTAGCTGGACCTTTTTAATTTCATAACAATTTTTTTAGCTTCTCATAACTTCTTTTTAATCTAAGTTCGTTTCGATTTTGAAAACTTTTAACTCTAAACCGACTCAGAAAAGTCTCTGGGACTTTGGAAAAAGAGATGAAGGCTCTCTTTTGATGAGTTTGCAAAAGTTGGTGAGTAAACCAACATTCGAGAGGAATGATAAAGGATAGAACAAAACTGGCGAACTGATGATATTAAAGAAGAAAAAAAAGTCTTAACTAAAAATTAAAATTAGCAGCCACAGACTAACAGTCTGCTTAAAGACTTATAATTTTTTTATTGTAAGAAATTTATAAAACTATTAAAAGCATGCTATGAACGTAATTTAGTAAAATTGCGGTGGTCGTCTTAAAAAAAAAACCAAGTAAGTAATAGACAACACAATATTTCTCTTAAACTTTAGTAAAAAAAAAAATCAAGTGACAGCTTTAGAAAAAATGTTAATTTAAAACATGCTCCGTGAATCAATGAAATGAAAAGTAAAACATTTCGAAAATATTTTAATGGCCCGAAGAGACAAAAAACAAACAAACCCATTGATAGTAATACGCTAAAAAATATATAAATATTATATTAATAATTATAAAAGAATAACAACAGTAACAACAACAACAAACACATTCCAAGTAAAAATTATTGTTAGCGGCATCGCATTTCAGTGTAAAAACAAACGGTTAAGATTAAAAAAAAAAAACCAAAAAAAAAAAATTGGTTAAAATATTGTACAATCAAAGAAAATAACAAAAATTTCATTCACAAACGAGAGTCAGAGCAGTGCAGCCGCATCAAGCAAATTCTGTATGATCGAGAAGTTTTATCAAAGTGGTCACGACCGACTTACCGATTTCGTCGTCCGAATTTATACACTGCTGGTGACCGACGGTGGATGTAGTGGAGTCATCGTTTCTGCTGCCGGCGAGAGAGATCGGCGGTGACGAGCGTCGCAGGACTGCTGCAAAGAGACAAGAACCAAAAACAAGCGCTGTTATAAAAAAGAGTTCGTTTTAATGGAAATGAAGCAAAGCACTCTCACCTCTTCGCGGCGATGATCGATCTGCGGCGCTGCCTGTCGTCGTCGTCGTCGCCGTCGTCGTTGTCCTCGACTGTTCCTCCAACTGCGCAAACATAGATGCTTTGGCGCGTACGCTGTTTTTGCGCGCGACTGAAGCCTTTCTATTGTCAGTGTCGTCTTGGGAGCGTGTGCTGGAGGGCGTGTCAACGAGAGCCCCACTAGCAGAGTGTGCGACGATGCTGTCGTCTCGCATGGAATTGTCCTCATTGTCTCTGTCAGCGTCAGCGCTGCCACCAACTCCAGCCAGTCCGGAAGACATGTCGCCAAATATTTCGCTATCGCTGCCCACCGAAATTGTCGATTGCTCGTAAGGGTCTTTGTTGTTGTTGTTGTTGTTGTTGTGGGTCTCTACGCAACGGCTGGGGCGATATGATGTGCCGGAGTGGTGTGAGGAAGCGTCTATTATTCCAGAAGTGCGCAGAGTACCGGAAGGTTGCGCAACAGCAGCGTTATGCACTGTCGCTTTTGGTGCTGCCGAGAGTGCTGGATGGGTCTGCGTCGGGGGCGGAGGCGGGGGTGGTTTGGAGGGTTTAAATGAACTTTGATTTGCTGCATACAACTGTTGTTGTTGTTGTTGCTGTTGTTGTTGTTGCTGCGCTTGAGTCGTTGGTGGCGGCACGGCTGTGGCACTTTCTGTTGATGTCGCCGCCGATGACGCGGCTTTTGTGTTGACGAGGTCGTTGCTTGAGGGAGTGGTTTTTAAGCTGCAAGAGAGAGACAGAAAAGTGGTCGACTTAGAGTTAGTGCACGCTATTGTTTTTAGTTCTTTACTGTTGTTGTTGCTGTATTTTTGTGGAACTTTTTCCACTTGCCTGCTTTCACTGTGCGTGTGTTTGTGTTTGTGTGTGTGTTTGTGTGGAAAACAATACTCAGCTGTTACGCTTTGACAACATCTCAGTAATTATCAATATTTTTCTGTTATTTTCTATAGTTTTTTAATATGTTTTTATGGTTTTTATGGTACAATGTTCGTTCTAATGTTAGCTGATGGAAAGGTTGGTTGCCGGCGAGGCATAGAAGAAGTCTAAAAAGTGTTCTGAATGCTTAAGTGTAATTATTCTCTATTCCTTCCTCAATCATTTCATCAAAGTATCAACTTTTTCTCCTGAATGCGCCAAAGTTTGTTTGTAACAAAAATGTTGGAATGAACTTTATAAAAAAATAATAAATATTGAGGCAATATAAGAATTTATGCAATTTAAGAAACCTAAGACCAAGAGCGATACAATTTTGATATATTAACAGAAAGCATATAACATTGCATTATATTTTTTAATAATCTTCTTTTATTTAATAATCCTTAACCTTTCCACACAAATCCATAAAATTGAAAAATTTGAAAGAAAGTCAAATTAAAATTAATTTATTTTAAATTAATTTAATTTATTTTATTTTCTTTGAAATTTATTTTAGAGTTAAAAATTAAAAATCCAATTTTTAATTACAGTTTTTTTAAAACTAAAAATCTTCAAAAAAAATCTATAAAGCTTGCAAAAACAAAATCAATAATTCAAAAAATTTAAATCATTTATAGGAAAGTGAAATTTATTTACTTTTTAGTTTCTTTCGTAGACTTTGTAGACTTTACACATTTGCCGAGATATTTGCTTTCTCTATATTTGTATACATTTTTTGGCACAACAATTTTTTCTCAATTTTATTTTTAGCACACCAAAAATTTCGCATAAAAATGTTTCAATAAAAAAAACATTCACCAAAAACAAAACATACAATATTTGAAAAAACACTGAAGAGTGCTTTTCTGAGAGAGAGAGAAAGAAAAATGGAGAAATACTTTCCAAATATTGAAAATTTTCACAATATTTTGTACAAGTTTTAACACTTTTCATACATAAATTTTCTCACGTTTTTGGAATTTTCTAAAGTAATTTATTAAAAATTATATATAGACATTATGTACAATTATTATCACGAAGTATTTTCAGTTTTAAACTTTATTTAATCAGATTTCTTCTGAACGGCGTAAAAAGCTTTCAAAAATTTTGATTACTTAAATTATTTTTTATTTTTTTTTTTTGGAATTTTTTATTAATGTGTATTTTAAAAAACGAAACGGTAACACCTCTTCGTGACCGCGTTAATGAAATTAATTTCGATGATAAAAATCGATGAGAAAAAGATAATTTAAAACACTTAAAGCACTTCAGAAACTAACAGATTTTCTGGAAATACGTTTGAAGATCGCGTGAAAATTGGAAAAGCAACCGTTTCCGACTGATCGCGAATACGTGCCAAGAATTGTTGAGAATCTTT
Organism: Conops quadrifasciatus; assembly: GCA_949752815.1. Taxonomy (NCBI): domain Eukaryota; kingdom Metazoa; phylum Arthropoda; class Insecta; order Diptera; family Conopidae; genus Conops; species Conops quadrifasciatus. The sequence goes on from OX457079.1 coordinate 37,711,563, forward strand.
TGAAAAGACTGCAAAACACTTGAGTTTATTAATAAATACGATACGAGTAAAAAGAGAAGAAATATGAAAAAGCTTTAAAAGTTAGAGAAAAAGAAATGAGAGAGGGAGAGAGAGAGAGGCAGCAAGGAAAAAATCCGCGAAAAAGGCAGAAAAGGAAAAAGAGAGGAAAACTAAAAGTAAGAAACTGAAAGGAGAAAAGTTCTTGTGACAAATAGTTCTTGTTGAAAAAAACGAGTGCTTCCTCAATCTTTCTTTCCCTTCACTGCCCTGGCCTTAATATTTACCAATATAATCTTATGTATATTCTATAATAGCGCATATAATATATTTTTTACAGATTTTGAATTTTATGCCTATACTCTCTTATCGACGTATCACCCTGTAATGAGACGATGTGATATTTGTTGTTTCAGTGTTTCGGGATATCGTATTTTATTTTTGGAAAAGCGACAAAGTTCTACGATTTATGTATGTATAAATTGTTCAAGATTGATTCTATTTTCATTGTTTTTATTGTTGGAGAGAAATTTTAACGAATTCGAGGAAGTAAAAATTTGTTTAAAGGAAATGCTGGTATTTAAGAAATCATAAACTGTTGAACAATATTATTTCTTCTTTTAATGCGATACGGTCCTACAGCCTTTGTAAGAATTGTAAATCGAATATTGTAATAAATATTTTTTCCGGTTTTCTCTCTTTATTTTTAGTTTTTCTCGATTTTCATTCACTATACGACGACTATACTATTCGGCTCAGTTGTTGAAGAAGAATTTTAAAATAGATTTTAGTTTCTCAAAGTTAAAAATACGTATAAATACATAGCTGTGACATAAATAACATCAAAAAAAGAGCTAACGATGAGAGAGAAATGATTTAATATTCCTGATAATGAGAATAATTTTTACTACAGTAAATTTTCTTTTCATTCATAAAATAAAATGAATGAAAAGACAGATTAAAAAATATACAAGTAATATTTCGCGAATATTTTGCAGAGCAATCTTTCAATTAGTAGACAGCTTTGGAGAGTTCTCCAGCTTAGAGATGTTCAAGAAAAGAATTTCAGAAGAATAGATTTTTGGCAAATTCTAAGCCAATTAGATTTTAACAGACCTAATACGATAAATAAAAGGCAATAAATTATGAAAGCTTTGAAAAAAGTATAGGTATTATTTATTGTATTGAAAAATTAATGGGTTAGATAAAAAAAGTTCGGAGAAGTTTATCATCAAGGTTAGTCGATAGATATGGTCATGGAATTTGTACTTTAGATTACAAAAAAATAACACAGACCGACAAAATTGAATTCCAGAAACCAAACCAGAAACCAGAAGCTAACCAGAAACCAAAGTGCAATACACTCCCCGGAAAGATTTTCACGCGACCAAACTAAATCCGATTCTAGAATTACGTTATCCATCCATTCGGTTTTTTTAATGATACAGAAATTCATGTTTGGAGTTCAAAGATCTGTTGGACTGTGTCATTTTAGATATGGAAAATATAAACCAGGTATTTTTTTCAACTCATAAAACTGAAAAATATTAAATTATCGAACGATAAAAACAAATTATCTTATTGAAAAAGTTGATTAGATTGTAAGAGAAAATACCTAAAAAACTACCAACGTTTATTTTAAACTCATAAAAGATTATATTTTTTCAATATTTCAAGGAGAAATTCAGTGTTATTGATTAAAATTAAAAATATTAGCTATTAAATGGTTCCAAATGACGAAACAATTAACTTCATTCTTACAATTATTTTAAGTGTTAGCATTAAAGCAGTCCAAAAACTTTTAAAACACCGTTTATACGATAATACATTACAGACAAAAATATAAACTATCACTCACTCCATCACTTTTATGCACTTGTTTTATGCAGTTCAACCTGATAAAATAAAAGTAATATATATATTTTACTTTATTTCTCTCCTCAAATTTTCCTCAAATTTCAGAGCTTTGAAAAACCATATTTTAAGGAAATACGATTTTTTAACTTTAGTAGGCACAAATGACTGGAGAATAAAAATAAGCTTCTACCCTTCAGGCCAAACTGGGTCCGACTGATGTCTACTAAAACACGAATATGATAAAAATAAGCTCACAGTGACAAAAAAAGCGGAACAGAGAAGAACTTGTTAACAATAACAAACAATGTATAGAAAAGAATGCCACTAAAAAAAAATCAGTCCGATAACAATGCCGTCTGTTTAGAGGCAGAGCGGCATTGTCAATGAGGTGGCAGATGTCACAAGTTAACTCTTATACGATACATCACAAGTTAACATCACATAACATAACAGTTACACAAATCTGAAAGGTTGGCAATTTTTTTCGCTTACTCAAGAAAATTACGTTTAGGAAAATTAGGCAAAAAAGGAATAAGAAATAGCAAAAGTCTAATAATAAAAGGCACAACCCTCTACGGTACACTTGGCTGCGATAGGTTTGCATTTGAAGAATTTCATGCCATAAAAAACAAATAATAAGCAGCTTAAAACAGAAACAAAAACAGAACAACAGTTGCTAACGAAAGGCAGCGTCTTTCCCTTTAAGCAACTTTATTGATTATTATGACAAATGCTCTGCAGAGCTGTTTTTCTGCTATATTTTTTTTATGATTACTCGCAGTATTTTTTGATTTTTAGACGCTTTGCCTTAAGCGTCACACTAAAGCGACGAGCGGAAGATCGTTAAGGAAAAAATTAAAAAAAAAAAGAATATTTATAACAGTTTATTTTATCGTATAGTTTAATATAGTAAAATTAAATTCCATGCGCTTTCATTCTGATGATGTTGTGTAAAAAGCTATAAAGCAATAACGAGAAGCAGTCAAGCGTTATGAAGGCAAAAAATTAATTAAAATACAAACAAATAGTATATGTATTGTACGATATTCCTATGCATTCCTATGTACTCGTATATATGTACATATAATGTATTAATAGAATTAATTAATTATTTTGAATTATATTCTTTACTATACTGTGATAAACTATAAATAACATGGAAAAATTCATGAAGTAAACTATTATTTCTCGGCATACAAAGTAACTCTCATATTCGGACATTGTAGTCGTCAACACTTCACTTTTTGTCAACTCTTTTTATTGTAGAAATAAACTTCACTTTCGAGCATAGCTTTTGAAGCATGAATATGATGACGTCATGACCACCATGTTGCTCTTCACTGAGTTATAGCAGGTGAAATAAAAAGCTGATGGATTATATTGCTTTAAAACTACCATGATCTAGATTCTAGAACATTATAACCTAAAAGATCTTTAATAGGTCCTGATGACATTATCTTCTTGATGATATTACGCGACCCATATCAGTAAAAAATATATGAATTTTAACAAATTTTGTACTCTTAATGATAAATGAAATTAAAATTAAGCTTTATAAGATTTTTTACAGGCCGCCAAAATTTTACTGATCTCTTTTAAACTTATTTTCGCAACGGTTTTTGTGTACTAACATAAGGTTTTCGAGATATTCTAACCTTTATGTAAGAAGACGTATGTATTTATATTGTATCAAAATCTTTTGGTACTGTATGGTTTATTGTCTGATCTAAAATGCTGGCGGCCCACTTTATCGATTCACATTCAGAAGTATCGTACTTACAGCATGCTCTTTTCCTCGCTAGTAATCGGTTGTGTTTTATAACGATTGCGATAGAAATCACGTTTGATTGAGCTGGGTCGATATATTTTGGGTACAGCTCCCGACAATAATGGTGAATCCCAGCTTATATTTGCCGTCGCCGATTGCGGAGACTCCTCGCGGGTATTATCAAAATTGGCCGCGGAGTGTGATGTTGTTTGAAGCACTTTTTCCATGATCTTAATGCGATCCGCCACCGACACTGAAGCGGTTTTCGGCACAAGCTCAAGCGGTGAAGATGTATACTGCGGACCGATGGCATTGAGAGCAGCAGCCAAATCAATGACAGGCGATGCAACGGCACTCGAATTGGCCTCGCCGCCGCCTGCACGCTCCAGAGAACGAGTGCGACGCTGCAGCAGGCTCAATTGGCTGGTGGCGGCTGTGCCATCCATTTCGTTGCTGCCCAGTGAGCGGCGCTTCGAGGGCGATTCAATTTTGAGTATGGGACGCACACCGATCTCACTAATGGCCGCTTGACGTGCGTCATCTCCCATATCAAATTCCTCGCGGCTACTCTTTCGAGATGTCTTCAGAATGGGGCGTATTTCGGGTTCATCGGAGTCACCCGAAGAGGACTTCTTCTTGAGTATCGGCTTCGGTTGCCGCATGGCATCATCGCTGGACGTACTCTCGAGTTTAAGAATGGGTCGTAGATCGTAGTCTTCGCTGGCGACGGGGGTGTACGCACCGCCGTACTCGTCATAATCGCTGCGTCCACTATCGCCAGCTGAGTCTTTGCATAGCTCGGCCGCTGCCAGTATAACCGCCTGCGAAATGGAGACGTGTTTGGACGCGTGCAGGCCGCCGTCGCAAGGCGTGGACGTTGAATCCTTCTTCTTGAGTATGCTGTGAGGTTGCAGCTCGGCGGCCGAGGAACAGCCACCATCGCTCTTGCAACTGTCGTAACTGCTCTGCTTGAGGATGCCGTGTTGCTGGCCGGAGGCTGTACCGGAGCCAGCAATTTCCTCCAGCGAATTCCGGCGCGCGGATTTGATGAGAATGCTGCGTTCATCCGGCGAATGCGAGCGACTATAGTAACGCGATTCATCGAGACTAGAACGCTTCTTTAGGATACCAGCCCGTTTGTGCTTGGTCGGTGTGTCCAAGACATTGGCGGAGAAGGTAACGGGTGAGGCGTTGCTGGAGGCGGAACTGGATTCACCCGAATTTTTCTTTAAGATAGAAACGATGTGATTATGGGCCGAAGTCGCACCGGCGGCTATGGTGCAGGATGAGGAGGACAAAGCCAGGAGAGTAGAGGGCTCGTCAGCGGTACTCTTGCGTCGTAGAATTGGTGAAATTCTAGGATTTTCTTCGCGCTCAACGCTGTGTGCCTTCAGCATACAATGGCGCTGCAGGATTGGCTTACTACTGATGGGTGCGTCGTCTGGCGGTGGCGGTGGCGGCGTCGTGTCAATGGCAAAGATCTCCAATTTTCTTGTGGGCGGCCTCTGATTTTGCTCAGGATTCGCGTTCGAGGGCTGTGCTTGCTCGTCACTGATACAAAAGCGGTTATCGGTTTGTTTTACGTCAGTGCCGAAAGATTTATCGCAACTCTCAGTTTTCGTTGCAGCTTGTGTTTCCACTGAGGCGGTAGCAACCACAGCCGGCGGGGGCTTCTCATCACTAACCATTTCCACAATCTTCATAATGTCCGCCAAGTCGCTTTTAGTGCGTTCGTTTAGTTTGCGATTTACATCGTTCGAGCGCGTTCTTCGTGTTTCGCAGCCACTCTGAGTCGCTGAGGTGTCGCTACGTCGCGTGTGCCGTGTGCCAGTACTGCTGGCCCTTTTCTCCTCTACGGATTTGGTGGGCGATGTGAGCGTTGAATCGTTGAACTTCTTGGAATTCGTTGCGAGCTGAACACGTCGACGTTCTGTGAGTGACGTCGGCGAAGTGTTCACCAAATCGAGACCGCGACGGGCGTTCTCCATATGAAAGGCCAAATCATTCCGTTGCTTGTGTTTGGTGGTCAGGCCCTTGTGAGGGGGCGAGTTACCTGCTGCACTGTGCGCCGGTGGATTCTTTTGAGGAGAGATAATTTCACGCAGTGTCGGATCATCGTTAGGTATCAGTGGACGAGCCAAGCCAAGCTCACGACGTCGCCGGCGACGCACGGCGATGGTCTCATCTGGAAAAGAAGTAGCGAAGAGGTTTTAAAAACAATATTGACGAGGAATAAAACTCAAAGGACGTCTTTTTTTAGGTTTGGTTTGTTTAAAGAACAAGCAAATATGTTGCAGCCGTCAAACGCGGGTGATACGGGGGGGGGGGGAGCATAATAAAAATAATTTAACAAATATACAACATTTTTCAACACTGTACAATCAATCAATTATACTGCATGCGTGACGATGTATTGCGAATTGTTAATGCCACAGCGATAGAAAGTGACCGAGGTCACTCGAGTGGGTTGTCTTGGAATCAAAGTGTAGCAATCACTCCAACGCTGCAACAAAAAGAAAACGTCTTCCTTTTACGTTAATATATTTTATGTAATGAATGACTTTTTGAGAAGCAAAACGTCTTTTAGAAGTCTGCTGCAAGGTTATTGAGATGTCACGAGAATGAAATGTTTAATGCTTCTTGTAATAAGCTGATGGCCTTACTCTACGTTGACAAACAATTTGGTCACGCCTCAATTGACGATGGGTGCAGCCACAGCCTATTTTAGAAATTCATTTATTTTCTTGAGTTCATTCCTTCACTAAACCTGACCGCATTATATTCAAACATCACTAAAGTGATTAAATTAAAGTCACTAAAGTCACTTTAAATGAACTAAAAAAAAAGGCAGCAACTTTCTTGCCGATGATTTCGGTCGATAACTATACAAATTTCTGCAAATAAGAATTATTTTTCTAAAAAATAAGTCACTCTTGAGCATTTCATTTGCATTGTCTTCCTTCATTCGGTCCATTTGTCCAAACTTACCACCATCCTGGGTAGGTTCTGAATTCAGCGAACGATTTAAATTCGATTTGCGTTTCGATGATTTGTCGCGGTCTTCGACAAGGTGACGTTGGGTGACCTCTATGGACTGCTAGATAAAGAAAAAATAATCCAAACAACGTTTATAAAAGAGAGAGAAAAAAAGAAAGCTTCAAAACTCACAATGTGACTCCTTTCGACCGGACTTATATCCAAGTTTTTCTCTCTGCTGGTGACATCACTCGTCGTCGTCAATAGCTGCGAACCGCTGAGACTTTCTTCCGGCAACATGGTGGAGCAACGTTGACGCATCTCGCCGACTTCTTCCAGCACTTCCAACGATTCATCTGAGCCGGGCCCGGCCTGCTTGGGCGGCCTAAGTTTTGAGAAGTCTTTGACTTGAGGGTGGGTGGTACTGGCGCTACTGGTGGTGTTGGTGGTATTGGTCAATTCTGAGGTCTGGGGACGTTGCTTGCTGGCCGCCTTCGGTGATAGCGGCGAATGCCGTTTTTGAGGAGTCACACAAATCGAGCTAATTCCGTTATAATGCAGTTCATTGAGGTTTTGTTTCATTGACACCGACATGGTCGGTATCAACTTTCTAGTAGGAATGGCAGATTCGGCACCGCCCAAAGAACGCACACGTCGACTGGAAGGCGAGGAGGGGATGCCGAGTTTAAGTTCATGCTCTGAAGAATGTTCGTCGGTTGCAGAACTTCGCGAATTAGGTGCCTGTGAGGAACTGGAGCGAGGTCGAGGAGGAGAACTCTTGGCGGCAGCTATTCGACGCGGTGACAGCTGAAGACGTGGTGATTGTTGTTGCTGACGTGGCGTATGCTGTTGACGCGCTGAAGTTGGTGAAGAATTTCGTTGCTCCAGCAGCTCCTCTCCCTTTTTCTTATCTGTTTCATTTGCGGGGTGTTACGGATCACGAAAGGGGTTGTGAAATGGAGAGAGAGAGAGAGAGACGGACGGGTAAAAAGCAAAAGAAGTTAGTTTCATGTTAGTTTTATTGCTGTTGTTCTTTGGTCAATACAAAATCATGCAGGATACAAAAGCATTAGAAGGAAAGGGTGAAAATTAAAAAGGGACAGATAAAGTACACAGTAGATAACGAAAGAGATAGAGCCCGAGAAAGAGAGGGGGCCCTGTAGGTTGTTGGGTTAGTAGTAGTGCTATTTTGATCTCGAATTTTGAACACATGGCGGTCATTACATTGCCAAGACTTTTTTTTATATGTAGGTCTAAGAAGCACCGAGTAGCATAAGGGTTAAGTAACTGTCTCAGCACAAATGAAATGTACGCAATACGATTAGTATAAATACGCTTTGTGGACTGAGCCTTTTTTAGGTTACTTCTGGAATGCTGCAGAACCATAGTGAGTAATGTTTACCGTTGATGTCACCGCCGCCAATTTCTTAAATAATCTATCTATTTTAGATTTAAAAAGCCTTGGTCTGGGTCTGGGAGAGACCGCGATTATTTTCCGAATTAGTTTGGATCGTAATTGAGTTAAGAGTTTGTTTGTTAAATCAAAAGGATTTTAGACAACGTATCCCTTCCTCTCACCGCACCTTCCTCTCACAACCTTACTCTCCCTCCTTTCTTCTATTCCTACCGCGCCCGCCCGCCCACACGCTTTTTACTCACCGAGTGCTGCTGCGCGTAAGCGCGAGGTTTTTGTTGTGCGCACTAGAAGCGCCACCGACGGCGATGACTGCGGCGAGGGAGAGGGCGACGACACTGATGAGATCAATAGTGGACTACATTGTTGTTTTTGTGGTGGTAGGTTTTCTGGCTGCTGCTGCTGTTGGTGTTGGTGTTGGAATTGGTGTTGGTGCGATAGTTGTCGTTCGTGTAAGTGATGGCTTTGAAAGTGCTCTTGGTGACAGTACTGATGATGAGGATGATAATGTTGTTGATGTTCATTATTATTATTGGGCGGTACTTTGGTTAACGGTGGCAAGGAAAATATTTTAGGCTTAGTTGTTGTCGCTGTTGTTTTTGCTGTTGTAAGTACAGCAGCAGTCTTTTTGGGTGTTTTGGTCTCAGCCACGGCGTGCATCATCATGGTGCTGGTGGTGTTGGCAGCTGTAGTGTTGGTGACATTCGAACGCATGCAGTCATTATTGTTACTATCATTATGATGTTGTTGCTTATTGTAAGCATTATGCTTATTATTGTTAATGCAATAATGTTTAAGCTCCGAATCGTTTTGTTTTTGTGATTGTTTCGCCGAAGTTGCGACAATTGTTGCTACTGCTGTTTTTGCTTGTGCTTTTGCAGTTGTCAGGCATTAACGGAAATGTTGGTGTTGTGGTTTTTTTTGTTTAGTGTTGTTTGTATTTTCGATTGCAAGACAGGAAAATGTTTGGCGCAAAAGAAAAAGCGTGCAATAAATAGTAAAAGTTTAAAAGCAAACAGAAAGAGATTGTCGTGCGCGTTATTGTGTTAATGAAATAAGTTGACTTTTTTGAAAAAAACTCAATTATTGAAGGCAAAGAGCTAAAGAACTCGATAAAATGGAGAATTTGAGAGGCCTTAATCAATCAAAAAAGCTTCCTAAAAACCTAAAGGAGGTTATAAGAGCATTCAACAGTCTGAGATGTAAGAGAGTGAAATTGACTTGAAAAATTAAAGTAAATGATAACTAGAAGGTCATCAATCATTTCTCTTTCTTTCTCTTCAACGTTGTTTATTTTGACAATGAATTGATTCATGTACGATAAACAAACACTTTCATGCTGTCAAAATTTTTAAAGGCTTAAAGATCAATTTAACCATTAAAAGTGACAGTAAAATAAAAGCTTAACGATATTTGAAAGCTTCGAAGGTGGTTGGTTTCTTTTATCGATTTACAAATGTATTTTAAGAAATCGAGAAACAGATTTGAGGATTAAAATTTATGACAGACAGACGTTCGTTAGATAGAGACGTTCGTATGATTGCTTTACTTTCATTTTTATGGCTAACGTAAATGGCCATATCATAATATGTATCGTATATTCCATCCGGTACCGAATGGCAACATCGACAGCAACAACAATATTAACACACAAGAAAACAAACAAACAAACAAACATTTAAGCACTTTTTAAAAAAGCGAATTAATTAATAATGTTTATTTTTCGGTTTGAGCTTACACTCTTCAACCAGTTTGTGTCTTCATAAAATGATGATTAATGATTCCATAAAGTAATCAAGGTTTCTGAAACCGTTAGAAATTTGAAAAAAATATGAACTTAATTTCTCATTTTTAGCAAAGCGGTTGGTTGACGTGTTAATATTTTATTTGTGTATGAAGCAATGTTGAATTCAAATTTAATAACGTCTTAAGAAAAAGAAGAAGAAGAAGCATTCAACTTTACTGATGGAAGAGAAATCACTTTGTTTTGATAGAGACGAAATGAACGAAAAGATCATAATGGGACAGACCACCGTGAGTGGTAATGACATTTATGACGATGATGATGATGATGAAAGTTTAGAGAATTGTTTCCTTTTTTTGTGGAAAAACAAACCACAACAAACTACAAAATATTTTCATAACGGATATCAAAACATTTGCATAACGAAAAAGCGAAAAAGTATTCAATTACATTAACACAACAACGCAAGGAGAAGAAACAGTGGAGAGAAACTTAAGTGCACTGAGAAAAAAATATTATCAACAAAAAAAAAACATAAAAAAGAACTAACAACAAGTAATAAGAGTAAGAGTAATAAAAAAGAACACGAAACCACAGACCGCGCTGAGGCTGCAGATAACGAGTAAACTTTGAACGAGTACAGGTCTAGTACACTTCGAGAGAGAGAGCGCAAATAAAAGTTTACGAGAGAAATAATAGAAAACAACTCACCTGATGGTTCTGAAAGAGTGTTGCTCACTGTTGTTGCTGAAGAGGCCGCGTTGGGGCAGCTGGTGCAGGAGGAGAGCGCTGTATTGGCTGCGCCAGTAGGGGCAGTAGCGGCGGCGGCAGCACTGGATGCTGCCGAGTTGGTCATCACTACTTCTGCTCTGGTTGCTGTGGATGGTGGCAACAAAAAATAATATTCATTAATTGGCAGGAGTCTAAAAAATACTAATGAACAACTGATGATGATGATTACCATTTGCCACATTGTGGTTAGGTCTATTCGATGCTTTTGTAGTGGCATCAACGTTATCAGTCGCAATTGAATCAGGATAGGAACAGTTTATTGCTGCTGCATTTGATGAAAGTTTCGGCGAGACTGTTGCTGTTGTTGTTGTTGTTATTGAGTGTCGTTGTACCGGCGGCGAGGGAGAAGAGGAAGTGGCACGATTCGGAGATGGTATGCCACCATTTAAGTTGCTGCGTTCACGTGGCGGTGTTCGATGAGAACGAGTTATAAATCTATAAAAAGGGAATTTCAAAAGTGTATGATCAACAACTGACGAACGCCTGCGAAAGAACAGAAAAACCACTCAAAGCAAATAGTGGAAAAGAACAGTAACCACGATAAGAAAAACCATGTCACACTAACGAATCGACGGCGACGGTTTGTGACAGTTTGCTTGTATATGTATTGCCGTATGATAAACGTGTCATTATCGTAGATTATTTGCCATGCTAAAAAAGTTTACTTACTTTTTATTTATATTTATATTTATATAAGACAAATAAACAGCGTTGCGCAATCACAATGAGTTTGAATTTAAACAAATATTGTCACTATAAACAGAAGTATATTAACTGTAAATAAATCGTAGAAAATACGCGACCGCCAGACTTTTCAACCGCACGCTGGAAAACAACTCCAACGACTGTAACTCTCAGCGTTTGCTCCCCGAGCAGTTCAATCAGCAGATAACCGCTCGGAGTATACGCAGCTCAATACTCAATTAAAAGTCAGAGGGAAAAAAAACAGCAAAACAAATTAACGAGATCCACTGAGATTTAAATTCATGGAGCGCCGTTACAATTTTTTATTTTTGAGTCGGCATCACCAACAAAATACTGCAATAAAAACTTCACCTAACAATGATTTTAGAACCATATAAAATAAAAGCCCAAATTATCGTTAATTAACAATTTAACCGACGAAAAGTAAAGATTTTGCTGCCATGTTCAACAGGAGGGCTCTAACATATAACACCAGTACAAACTTTTCCAGCAAAATTCTTGAAATTCGCATCGAAAGACAGGTTTTTACTTTCAAAAACTATCTATCGTTCCATCGAATAAAGCTCGATCATATTTTTAAGGCTGAATTATTCGCACAATATCTTAGTTGGCACTTGCCTGACCTGACCCTACTACGTGCTAATTGTGCTCCTCTTTATGAGTCGATTGTAAGCGTTTTCACTCAAGGCATATGGTCTGAGAAGAAGAGAGTTACAATTGATTGTACCTCAGTAGATGGTGATCGTTTCCACTCAAGACATTTGGTCTCAGGAGAAGAGAGTTAAAATTGATTGTACCTGAGTAGATGGTGAGCGTTTCCACTCCAAACGTATGGTCTCAGGAGAAGAGAGTTACGATTGAGGTACAATCAAAATCGCGAATCAAGAATACAAACGAGCCCAAGAGTGCTTAAAAATAAAGTAAAAAGAAGACTGAAAATAGAAATAAAAAGAAGGAAGTGTCTTTTGATTACTACATTCACGCTTACTCGCTTCGTTATGAGTATTATTATGTTATTGGATCTGTGAGACGGAAAGAGACCGTATCGTGCCACACAATTCGCAAAATAAAACCGAAACTTATCGTTTTATTTTTAATACATCCATGGAAAATAACAGTAGAGGTTACAAGAAAGGCCACGACAGAGACCGCAACCACAAAAATTGCATTGCGCCAGAGGAAAACGGCACAACGAAGCAAGTAAAATTTGTAGTAATAAAAGCTATACCTAACAACAAAATCAATGGAGTAATCTATGTCGGTTGCTATTGCAGGAAAAAACAGTTGCAAAAACCAACGAACAACAGACTAAATTTCTATTGGAATATACATAGTAACAATACCGGCAGCAACAACAACCAGTACCGCTGGATAATAATAGCAAACAGATATCGTAGCAACAGATAGCAGGTAGCAGAGGTAGCGACTTACCATACAGATTGTGGTACACAGATACTTTATCATTTCCTTGTATTAACGAGTTTCTTGCTAGCGCTTTGATACCCAGCAAGAAGATGAAACCATGTTCGTCTTGATTACTCAGTGGCCATTCATTTTATGTGCTCATTTTCATAAATAAAGGTTGCTATGAACCGCTACCGAGATGATGGTGGTATTGGTAATTACCCAAAATCTTAATCGGAAACATAAATATTTCTACTCTCGGCAGAGAAAAATGAAAGTTCTCTTGTGTTATGTTAATCATGCTATTAACAGTATTTCTCGTCAAAAGGCGCCGTTAAAGCATGGTTGCAAACCATGCTTTCTGTCGACTATTAATTAACATAGTTCTGTTAAATAACATAGCTCTTGTGAAAACGCGCCGTTAAAGCATGGTTGCAAACCATGCTTGCTGTCGACTATTAATTAACATAGTTCTGTTAAATAACATAGCTCTTGTCAAAACGCGCTGTTAAAGCTTGGCTGCAAACCATACTTGCTGTCGACTATTAATCAACATAGTTCTGTTAAATAACATGTTCCATTCCACGTACGACACTACACTATATTATAGTGTGTATGTATGTCTGTCGGTCCCGGCGGTTTTTAAACGATAAATTATTATTCTATATTCCTGGTAGTAAATTTTATAATACCTTAATATTAATGGTATTAAGGGCATTCCTTCGGGAACTTGGATTTGATGCGCAACACAACTAAATTACAAAACCATCAAAATGGCTGTCGATACCGGAAGCACCTAGCGCAAGCAAACATGACTTACCTGCGGTTAGGACCACTGCTATGGCACAAGCCACCACCATCAGCGCTTAAGCCATCAGCGACAAGACTCGCTTGCTGTCCATTCTCGTTGTCGGCGCATTCCGCGACTTTTTCGCCTGTAGAGCTCGAGCGAGGTCTTGTGCTGAGCGGTCTCATGCTGGCAGCACCATCAGTGCCATGACGAGGCGACTTCGCGAGGCAGCGCCGCGACAGACCAGTCGCGCGCAAAAATTCACCAGCACGAGCTCCGTAAGTGGGATCCTTGGGATGAGGCAAGCGCACCGGTTCGACGAAGCTGGCCCGGTATAGTGTGTTTATATCGAGCGGACTGTTGAATGAGTCGTAGGTGGTGGTGCTGCTGCTGCTGCTGGCGCGAGTGGTGGTGGCGGCGCGATTCGTTGTCTCGTGTCGTGGCGAAGTACCACTGCGGTGATTGAGATGGAGCGCATGATTCGGATGAGGAGAATGATTGTGATTTGGGTGGTCGCTTCTAGCATACTTTTGATAATGCCGGTGCTGAATGTGGTACGCGTACTCATTCATCACCTCGGCGGTTTGGCTGTTAGAAGGCGGAACAGAGGATGCTTTGGGCTGACTAGATTTGCTAACGTCTGTGATGCCGACGCCGACGCCGACGCCACCGCCCCGCTTCCTGGATTTTGGGCTATCGTACACGGGCGATTTGTCGCGCCTACGGTCATAATCAAAATTTTCATCGTCATCGTCATCGTCGTCGTCGTCGTCGTCGTCGTCGTCGTCGTCAGTGTCTCTGTCATCGTCATTGCTGTCCGAGTTGAGATAATGTCTTCTCAGCGAGGCGCTGTGACCCATCGAGTGACGTTTTTTGGGGTATACACTGTGAAAGGAATGGGTCGGCGTCGTCGGTTTCGAGACCACCTCGTGATGCTGGCGGTGGTGATTGCTGTTGTTGTTGTTGTTGTTATTGAGGCTGCGGTTGTTGCTTGCAGTTGAACACACGACATTGGTACTCATCGGTCTCATTAAGCTGGGAGGACTTTCGATCCTATTCAGACTCATGGCGCGGCGGCTTCTATTATTATGTTTCTTTCTGGTCTTATGTTTGTCGTCCTTGTCTTTGCTTTGTCTGTTCACGTGCGCGTCTTCGTGTCTGCTGGACTTGTCGCGACTAATAGTCGCTGGGGCAGAGTCGTCGTCGCTTGTTGTCGGCGTCGTCGTCGTGGTTGCTGTTGTTGTTGTTGTCGTTGTCGTACCAATGTCCAAGCCCTTTTCCTTGCATATTATGTCGTAGAGGGCGCTAATGGGACGCGACTCGCTGCGAACGCGCACAGCCCGTTTACCGCTGCTGCGTTGACTGAAACGCTGCGAGTTCCGACTGTGTCGGGGCGGCGAGGGCGTGGCGAAGGAACCGTCTCTATCACCGTCCGCGGCACAATGCAAACTACTAGCTGTAGCGACTGAGGTGTTGGTGTGGGCGTTGTCTAGCGACGGCTTCAAATTAACGCACGCAAAAACAACGCTACCATCGGAATTCAGGGACTGCGTAAATGTATTGAAATCACCTTTTGTAGGGCACGTAGACGGCGGCGACGATCTCGCGTAGGGTTCTAGGCTTTTTCGGCGCTGTTGCCCGTTCACCGCAGAGGCTCCACGAAAAAACGCTGCTCGCTGCTGTTGCTGCTGAGCGAGATGCTTCGACGACTTGGTGCCGTTTCCGTTCGAGCTGCCGAAGGGCGGTGGTGCCACGGTAGCGGTGGCTGTCTTGGGAAAATAATGTTCAGCGGCCAACAATTTGGAGGGCGTGTTGTAGACGCTGCGATAGTTTTCGTTCAAGGCGGCCACATCAGCGGCGTCCGGTGTGTGGATGCGCAAATGGATGTCGGTGTAGTAGGCGGGCGCCGTGTGGTGGCGAAAATGTGGATGATAGCCCGGATAACGTACGCTGGCGGAGTTGATCTTCGATTTGCGGACAGGCTGTTGCTCCGCAGACTGTTGTGGGCAGCTCGTTTTGGCAGTGGCAGTGGCTGCTGGCGACAAGTTGCCGGCTGACGTTAAGCTTTTACAAAATTCGGTGTCTTGCGATTCTGGAAATAATGAAAAATGAAACAGGATTTTAAAAAGTTATGCAAAAAGTTATGTAAATATGTATGATTTTGGAGATTATTATTGATTCTCGATGCTCTAAATTTACAATATTAATGATGTCTACTATGTATAAACATGATGATGATGATGGTGGCTTGTAATTCGTAAGGTCTCTGGGAACGACACTGTGTGTAGACCCGGACCGTGCGTGGTTTTATGTTCTTCAGCAACACGCAATGAAAACGACAAGAAAAACCGACAAATGCAAGCTCAATATGTCAAACGGTCTGTTAACAGGGACAGCGAATAGTGTCGAAACAGACCGTAAAGAGGATTGTTGTCAAACGCGAAGGTGAGAATATTGCACAGAGGTCGTTGCGAAGAGCGAAAAATTCAAAAGCAGGAGAAAGAGAAAAAAATAGAACGGGCCTTGTAAATATTTTGCAATTCCAGCGAGGTCATTCCAGACATGGATGTAAAAAGCTCACGAAGCGCTGAAAAATCAAAGGAAAGCAGCGGAGGAAAAAGAAGAAGAAGAAGAGGGAATAAGAGTTAAAAGGAAAATATTGTATATTACAAAAGTGAGTCCATTTTAATGGTACTTTTAAATAGACCAACAAAAAGAAAAGAGGAGAACGGAACGGTCCGGAAAAAGGGTCATTCAGTATGGGCGACAAGTTCGTACCGAGTCTAAAAGGGATAATGCCTAAAGAAGAAGAAGAAGAAAAAAAGGCTAAAATATAGCAACCGTAAATTCTTTACAACATTTTTTTAAAATTTCGTATAAACAAAATCATTTTTACTGGATCGATTCTAAAGTCAAGAATGTATCAAGGCAAAAGCAACTAACGACATTTTAAGGTATTATTTTTACACCTTTTTATAATGTGTTTGTGTTTAGTTTTATTTTTACAAAAACAAATTAGTAAGTGCCGAAGGTAACAGATGCAAACAAAAAATAGTGATGTTGCTTTGCTGCTGCTGCTGCTGCTGCTGCTCTTAAACTGTTGTTAATGGCCTAGTTTTGTGCACTTGGCTGCAACCTACACAGCAACAAGAAAAACAAAAAAAAACAGCAACAACAACAACAATGACAATAATCATAACAACGAGAAATGTAATTAAGTATGTACGATACTCACTGACACTGTTGGCTACAATCATAACAACAACAACAACATGTAAAAGGTGGTATTAGAAAAAGACAAAACAACAATAACAATAGCAATAAGAAGAAGAAGAAGAAAAAGAAGAAGAAGAAGGAGTACCAGAACAATGCCATCACTATGATATCGTACAATTGAAAGGAAATGAAATCACTCGAAAGACGCAAAAAGAAATTAATTACAAAAAACGCTATTAACAAAAATGTCAACACAGAAGTTGGCCTGGCCAGGTGGGCGGTGAGGAGGAGGAGGAGGAGGAGAAGGAGCAGCAGCAGAGGCTGGGAGGAAGGGTATGTTTATAGTAGACAGACAGACTTGGCCAGCAATGAATTGATTAATTGTACCTATAATAAATCGAATTTAATCGGTTTATGGATGTCAAGGTACAGATTAAAAAACCGTCTTGCAATGAAACGAAAATGGATTGGATTTAATGACGGCGATAATGGTGCCAATGGCGATAACGGTGGTTGTAACAATAGCGCTCAAAACGAAAGTGATGATTATGGTGACAAAAACGACACTAAAAGTGCTGAAAAGGAAGAAGAAGAGTGATAAATGATAAGTAAGTCTTTTCTTGTTGCGTGATATTTAAAGGATTTCATTTTAATCACAATATTCTAATGTTAAAACGAAAAATTCTAAGAAAATGAGATTGGAAAATTAGCTAAAAAATTGTAAAAATTAAATTGTGATATTGGTGTACCTAATCCAGGGTTTATCAGGTTTAAAATAAACATACATACATACAAAACCATATTATACAGAATTGACCATATTTAAATAAGAAGTTAGCATGTGCTTAAATTTCTTAAATGAGAAATAAAAGAATGTAATTTTTTTTTTATTTTTTTCTGAGAAATCTAATGCAATTTTTTTGGAATATTTTCGGCTTATTTAAAAAGAAAATAATGTTTAAAAAAATAACTATCAATACCGTCTACAACCAGAGAGATAAATAGAAAGTCTAACAAGAAATAGAACGAGGTCTTGAAGGTCATTAAAAATTCTCTTAAAATTCAGAACAATTTATTGGTTTTTTTTTTTTTGCTGACTTTTTACTATGTCAGTCGGCTCGATACTGGCCACCTGATCCCTCCCTCCCTCCCTCCCTCCCTCTTTCGCAAGCAATTTGTCAATATCTCGCATTGAGGTACTCGGAAATAAATGCTTTTGCCAGAGGATTTATGGCTTTCTTGAAGATAGAAACGTAGGTACGTACGTACTGGCAAATTGTGTTTTTTTTAAACTTTTTTAATTTTTGGTTAGTATAGCTTCTAAATTAATTATGATTATGATGTGTCTTAAGGACCTATGAGTATGATTAAAGTACTGTCAAATTTAAATGACAAATTTGTGTCTGAAATGTCAGTTTTATTTGGTAAAAAACTTTAAAAAAGCAAAGCAAAAAGATTAAAAATCTTTTAAAAAATTACTAGAGCATTACTCTTATGCTCTATTATATTTTTGTATACGATATTATAAATCTGGCCGAATGTCTTCAATAATAACTCCGAATATTGTCGGTTAAGGAGCTCTATTTCTTATGTTAGACCATAAAACCAAAAATCGTAATGTGCTATCGTTATGGTGCTATCCATAATTAAAATCACTTTCACCAAAACTTAACTTCTTAGAAAATTATAAATATTTCTATTTGCCATCATTGTCTATATTGTCATGGCATTGGCGCTTTTTCACTCTAATCCAAACAAACATACCGTCGTTTATTTAATAAATTTATTAAATACATTTTTGTTGACAATACTTTTCTAGCAATGCATTGAAATAGCAACAAACAATTTCTGGTATTTATATTGCTTTAGTTTAGTCTTTTTAGTCTAATGACTCGAGCTGTTAATTAGTAGCGACAAGCTGCTGAGAGAAAAATATTGTTTTCATCTAATATTTTTTAATTTAAAATAGAATTTCTTAAAACTGCTAAATTTTTATCAGATTAAAATTAAAAAAGTATTAGAAAGATTAATTAAATTAATCTGATTTTAAACGTTGGCAATTCAAAATAACATCACTCAAAATTAAAGAATGCTCGAGATTTAAATTTATAAAAATAAATTAGTTTAATTTTTTCGACATAGAAGTTCTCAAATTCATCAAAACACTATAGAAAAGTGCTATCTTGTTGTTGGTTTTCACTGGGAAAAAATATGTTATTTTCGCCTACTAATTTTTTTTTATAAATAAAGAATTACAGAAAAATTATTAAATTTTATATAAATAGAGAATAGAGAAATTGTATATAAATAGAGAATTAGTTTAAATTATTTTCCAAAAATATAAAGTAATGATGCCGATGTAGTTGTTTTTATGTGAAACCAAATATAAATACAAATAAAAATTTATGTAAATTGTATGATTGAAATGATATTAATTTATCAATTATTATATAGAAATTATTTTAATTTAATGGAATGCATTACTATTTCAAAAAAAAAAATTAAACTTTAATAATTATAATAATAAAATGTAATATAAATTTCATTATTTTTAATATATATAAATTAAAAAAATTATATATTTTCTCATAAACCAAATAAATAAACTCATATAAACTCTAAAATAGACTCTTATAAACTCATAATAAATAAAATTATGAAACAAATCAATAAAAAAAATAGAAAATAATGCAATAAGACACTGTTAATTCCGGTAACATTTAAAAAAATATGCTTGAAGCAATGTTTTTTTTTTAAATTTAATTTACATTTTAATTTAGTTTACAAGTTTTTTTGTTATAATTTCACTTAACAACTTTTTATGGACAATTTTTTATTTTATGTTTCATTCAATTTTATGACAAATTGAAAATAAAATTACTTTTAATAGTAATTGTTAAAAAAAATGTATTTTGCCTTATTCTTTACCGTTAAAAAAAAACTTAAATTGTTATATTGACCGAGATTTTTGTTTTCAATAAGAATTTCAATAGAATAATTTTATTACAAGTTTCATTTTATTTTATTTCTTGGCAACTATAATATTGCGAGTAATTTCAATAAATTTCAAACGAAAACTAATCTGCATCATCCTCATTCTAAACAAATCCTAAAGCAAAAATATCAAATACAAAAATAAGTTTTCTGCAGAGTTCTTTTTAAATGAATTTCCTAAATTTAGGCCTAGCGTAAGAACTTGTTGCATTGTTGCACGCCTGCAATTGCAATGAATTTGCATAATGCTTCTACCGCCGCCGCCGGTGCCGCTCGAGACGGGCGCTTTGCCAAATACTTCACGACAAAGCGGTACCCATTTCTAAGAGCATTAGCTTAATTCTGCAAAACCGAAGGAAAAATTGACGACTGCGGGCAAAAACAATTCGGAGGCGGTGAAGGAACAATAAACAACAAAAACAAAAGGTACTATATTACTCTACTGCGCAGTTAGAAAAAACAGGACTAGATACAGGACTAGACTAAATGATTATGATGATAATGAGAGATATTTTGACAATCATAAAAAATTCAGCATGTAATTGTTTGAGCATTTATTCAACGTCTTACTTTATTAACTTCATGACCGAACGGTCTTTGGTTGAAAAGAAAAGAAAAACAATGCGTGCTATCTCAATTAATTTCATATAGTACATTAATAGCACGTTTTATACAACAGTTAGCTGAAGATATGAGAAGAGCAAAATGCCAGGCACGTTGAAATGTTACCAATTTATCTAAATTTTGCCTCTAGAACTCAATAGTGGTTGGTAATGGTTAAAAGGAAACCTTGAAAAATAATCTCTTATTGCGCCATTATGTCAGAAACTAAGTATGAACACAATCCTAGACCAAAACAGCGAACATTGTATAATGAACGCCATTGTGAGCATAGAAAACGAAACAAAAATACAAGACAAAACAAATTCTTAATAAACTTAATATATTTAATATAATTATTTCCATGACACAACAATCAACCATTAAGCAAAAACAACAGCAACAACAACAACAACAGCAACAACCACAAAAGAACATACATAGATTACAATAATAAAATAATGCGCGAAAGGTTAAAACCACAAAAACGGCCCGCTGCTAACGTTGTTGGCATCATGGAATCCTTAGAAAAACGAACAAAGTTCAGTTTTAATGCGACTATTTTGGTTTTTAGCAACAACAACAATCACAAAAAGACCGACAACTGATACAAAAGCAAAAAAAAAACCAAACTAAGACGGTTGTGACAATAATACAATAATTAAAAAAGTGTTACGAAATGTCAACGGAGGTTGTTTTTATGAAGGTAAAGAACTGTGGCTAGAGGGGTTGCCTTTTTTTTATCACGGATGGCGCAAAAGACCATTGCTGAAAAAAGTTATAATCAGCTTTATCATATTTATTTTAGCAGAAAATGTTTCTTTTACATTTTTCCTAAAATTGGAAATTTTACTTTATCTTTACAGAAACTATTCCTTCAACGATGCAAACTCAATTAAAAATCAGTTCCATTAAAAACGTGTCTTTTAGCTTAATATAAACAAAAACTTTATATTTAGTGCTTTGTTATTTAAACCAATTAAAATATCTTCTATCCCAAAAAAAAATAATACCTCCTTCAGGCAATTTAATGCTTAAAGCACCAGAAAACATAATACATGAATCCCTAAAAGGATCTAAAAAAGAGAAAATTCAACGAAATCTATAGAAACCAACCATAGGGCTTGGAAAGAGAGGAAAGAGGCCAGCCATATCTACGTTGTCGAACATTGTACATCTCATCGTCACACAAAAGACCCTTTTCATCTTTAATTTTTTCTCCAAATTAAACCAAATTTTGAATAATAGACAAGACCTTCTTCAAACAACAGAGAAACACAGAATAAATCCTGAACTTAAAGATGAATAGTTTCACAGAAAAGAAAAATACCGAGACCGAGAAATACCTTTCTTAGACAAAGGAGCTATTTTCTAAGAAGCAAAAAATAAGACGAATTGATATCTCTTTGGATTTTTAGGAATTTGATTTATTTTCTCTCTTGATGGACGACGAATTCCGTTTCGTAGTCCGCTCGCTCTTTCGCTCTCTCATCCCGTGGAGATAACTTTTATCTATCGTATTGCAATGCCGACAACGCATTTTCGTGCTATTTATTTTCATTTGATTGAAATCATTTTTATTTAAGGCTTTTAAAGACAAATCCTTTAACGAGATCGACATCCAAACAAAAAAGAGGACGAGAAAAAGAGTACGATTAATGAGATGTCTTAAAACGAATATAATTATTTCCTCTCTTACTTTCGTCTGCTTGTTGAAGTTATGACGAAAAGTATATAAGAAATTACTAAAATGATGACTTAATGGCTCTGCATAAAAATACTCTCATACGAGTAAAACCTGTTTAAATTTTAATGGCCAAATAATGGCCCCACGAATATTGTAATAACGGAATCTTTTAATTGACCTCATGACCCCGGGAACTCTTGAAACGACAGTAACTTTTAGAGCAAATGTTGACGTCTTAGCAACGTCAAAATCAAAAGTTCATATTTCATCGTTTAAAATTACAAGATTAAGAGACAAGAATCGCACACACACGCTTCATCAATATAACGAAATAACAAAAATTCACTGAAAGACTATTAAAAGAGAGAGAGAGAGAGAGAGCGAGATTATAAAATCATATTCATAAACACATTCACATTCTTTGAATTACATTCTTCAACATCATAAAAATGTAAAAATTTAATGTAAAAAGTTTTTGTCGATTTTTTCAAATGCCTTTTTGGAAAATGTGATAGAAATGTTAGAGGGAGAGAGAGAGGGAGGAAGGAGGATTGGAGAATGAACGAAAAATGTACAAACTTTGTGATGGCAACAGATCCATATTCGAGCCACTATATTGCAATTGATATTTCCAGTCGTTGGAATCCCTGAAAGCTCCTTCACGCATTAAACATTCTTTAATGGCAAGCATTTCGGCGGTTCTTCTGCTTGAAATCGATCAAACAAAATGTCGAATTAACTAATGAACAACTAAGAAGCCTTAAAAATCAAGAATTACGCGGAATTGGCAACTCGAATTTATTAAGTAAACTGCTTTTTTGATTTTTTAATATAAAATATACTCGTACAACAACAAAGTTAAGATTCTCAGCAGACAAAGTGTAATGAGAAAACAACTCAGCGTATGCACTTGAAGAAAATCTGGTTAATTTTATCGCTTTTTTATGCACATTCAGTATGCAATGTCTTCACATCTTTTGTGCTGAGATCACCACTTAACCGTGAAATATCTCGTAGATATTTTTATAATTTTTTTTCTTTTTATTTTTTCACTTTCCTTCGCCTTCGCACAACAACAAACCAACCAACAAAGAGATTCTATTTCTTTCTTCGAACGTGGTTGCTTGAGGTTTTTGAATTTTTAATTTCTTATTAAATCAATGAAGAAAAGGAAGGCAGGCAGGCGCGGCGGCAAGCAATGTGAGACGAGATTATTGCATGCCGTATAAGATTTTCCCCCTTCTTCTTTCTCCTTTTTCTGTCTTTCTTTTTCTTTCAATCTCGTCGTATCTGCAAGATGCCACAACCGGAGTACTTCGGCGTTAAGCGCACAGCCAGTGACTGATTCCGAAAATACGTTGCCTGCGATTGCGGACTCCGTTGGTTTGCCGTTCGAATGGATGGATGAGCAGACTGACGGATGTTTGGGTGGATCAATAGTTGCCTGACAATGCGGTTTCTCACTGGTTGTACACAGCTGTTGAGCGGGCTTTGAGCAGCTGCTGGCGATTGTGTGCGCCAGCGCTGGCTCATCGTATGTCGTCTAGTTGTCACTATAGAATTCTCACCAGAGAGAATTGGTAAAGAATGCAACAATCGAAAACAGTCTTCAACAGTGTAATATAAAATACACTAAAACAAATAAAGAGAGCATAAAAAGTATTTTGGTTTGGGATGCAGCTAAAGAAATTATTCTCCTATAACTTTGGCTGGACCACTCTACTGTGGTCTACGTGGCCCTGCCTGTAGGCCAGCATTGAGCAGATTGATCTTGAAGTTGTCAACGTACCAAAATGACAAAAATTTTGATCAAGTTCAGTTTTAAACTCGTTTTTGAAACTTGATTTTTGTTGTTAAGTTTAATAAAAGAAAGCAATTTTTTAATAATTTTGTACGTACTGACAACTTTCGTCAAAGCTTTTTTGAGACAATCGTAAATATCGCCCATTTCCATCCCTGATCTCGCCCGATCTCTTCTCTATTTCTCTCATTTTTTGCACTCCTATCCTCTATCTTCATGCTCTCGCCGAGCAGCATTGAGCTGAGTTGTTTAACCCTACATATTTGTTTTTTCACGCTCTTCTCGCTCTCTAGCACGAGTATCATCGTATCATGCAGCTTGTATTGTTTACTGATTCGTAGCTGTTAATTAAATCAGCCGCGTGTCAGTCATGTCTTTTCACTTCCATTTAGTTCATGAGCTCTCGTTAGTTGTGCAGAAATCTATTCTCAGTCATTTATTTAAATAAATTCTTTTACTTCTTTATCTACAAAATGCTTTCGTGTGTAAACGTTTAAAAGGTATGTATGTATGTATATAGAATCGTGTATACAACAACACGTAACGCGAAAATTATTTGATGTTAATCTATTCTTGGTTTTTCTTAACGATCATACGATCCTGATAGAAATTACACATTAATTTTATCAGAGTAGAGTGCGCTATGCCAACTAATGTCCTTTGTCTTTAGTAATTTCAAACCCAAGGTATTTTTTGGGTCACAATTTGACCAACCCATCCCATTCCGCCCATTTATTATAATGGCCTAAAGGCGACACATGATACGATTTGCATACTATTTTCAGTAGGAGTGACAGATTTCTTCTCATATGAAAACATAGATACCTATATTGGTGAAATTTTTACCGAAAGTCTATTAAAATGAACGTAATTTTTCCAAGAAACTTCGTTACTTTCAAGTAATAAAGATATAAACTAATATTTTTAAAGCAGCTTGTATATACATACATATATCCTATACATACACACATATATCCAAAAAAAAACTGAAATAATATACTACAACGATTTATTTTCGAAATTGGGTGAAATTTCATTCAAATTTCGTATTAGGGTTAATGTACTCAACGATACATTTGTTGTTGCTCTTGTTGTAAATATTTTTAGGCAAATTCTTTATTAATTATGTTGTAAACAAAAGCAATTATACAGCGTTATTTTTATTTTTATATTTATTTTTAATATTATTATTATGATTATTATTATTATTGTTAGCGCTATTGTTGCTGCGTCTAATTATGACAGCTGCCTGTAGACGTATTTTCATTGATGGTGGGTGGAAATTGAATTATTGCGCGCTCATTTTATCTCTTATTGTAAAAATTTATTTTTATTTTCCTTGTATTTGAAAAAAAAAATGTAAAAAAATTTTTCTAAGAAAAATGAGAAAAGAAAATCTGTTGCGTCTTTTGAAAAATTTCCGATTTTCCTGTTTAACTTGCATTAAGTAAACTATATTAAATATCTTTCTTTTAATTATTATTTTGTGGGCGTTAATATCAACGATAATAGTCATAAATAATGTTATAGCCACAGCCAGGAAATGCTAACAACCACCATTACCACTAAAATAGTTCTCTACTAGTTTCCTGTTTGATTAACCTTAATCGTCAAAACCATTAGAAATTGTACAATTTCAAAAACAAATATTGACAGATAATAAATAACTGATTGTCATTTAAAAGTGGGCAGTGGGAGGGACTAAATTCGATTGGAATTGAGTTCATTGTTACTCAAACGTAAGTATGTGCATATACTGGTATGATTTTCTTATCGGTCAGCGGTAGAAAAGCTGTCAACCGTCGCTGAGCGTAAGCCGTGATTAACCTCCAAATCATTTACAGAAAAATGTGTTTACTGCGGTGTTGCTGCAGCGTGTTGTCGATGGTAAAATAATTAATCGTTTGCCGGAATTTTCATCAGAATTCGATCGTATGATCTTTACGCGTTTGTAGATATATACAATATAATTCAACAACTTCAGCCACCGCCAAGAGACAAACACTCCGCGTTAACAATTCGAAAAATATTGTTCCTTTTATTTTCTCTCTCTCTCTCTCTCTCTCTCTCTTTATAAATTGTTTTAAAACATTTTTCTTGTTAAATGAGAAAAAGGTAAATGAATTTATAACGTTCATTTACTTCAGCTCATGGTTTATTGACACGAACCGGAAGAAAACGATCGACCACGTGAGTCAGAGATGATAAAGGCTCGTATAAAGAAAAATATCAAGAGCTAAAAAAGCAACAAAAGTTCAGAAAAAAGCGAGATTAAGAAAAGTCGTAGAGCACGAGGAAGAGGGCGGTCGAAGGAGGTGTATAGGAGGATTATTTTAATTTTTAAAGGTTAATTAATTTTATTGTTTTTAAAAATATTTTGAGAACGGCTCGCAAAGAAAGCTAAAGCACGAGCTCTGGAAGACTCTACTCTAAAGTGGACTATAAAAATGGAAAAGTCTTCAAAATATCTATCGAAAAATAGGTTAATTTCAGGTAATTTTAATAATTTAAAAAATAGTTAAAAATATTATATTTCAATATAAAGCAAATTGTCTGCAGTTCTACTAAAGCAAATCGCTTACAATAAATTATAATAAAATTTTTTATGGAGAGCAGACAGAGATACAAGAGTCGTAGACACAATAAACAATTCGAAGGACAGACAGAAGACACACACTATGTAGACATGAACTCGTACATATATTTTTTCTTTCTTTTGTCGAAGAATTGTACCTACGTAGTTACTTTGTATACAAAAAACAAAAACAAATTGCAAATACAAAGCAGAAAAAGGACAAGAACCGAGAACGTGAGCAGATGCAGGCAAAGCGTTAAATGGATGGATGGATGGACGACCTTGACAGACACGGTACAATTACTTTTTCGGAATAAGTAAAATCATAAAAAACTGACAAGGGAATAATTTAAGCGATGAGAGAGAGAGAAACGTTATGTGTCGAAAGGAGAAAATTTAAAAAAATGTAAGAGAGGAAAAAGGTACGTTTTCTCTAAAGAAAGATAACAACAGGGTTGCCAGATAGAGCATGACGTCTCCTCAATTAAATACGTTGCGAGTACACGTGACGATGGGACGATTTCATCGCCGAGTTTGGTCCGATTAGAAAGAAGAAAAAAGAAGTGAAAATGACGATTTGCAAAATTGATAAATAATTAGAAGCTCTTAATACTTCATAAGATAGATCGATTATTTGTCAAAACACTCGAAAATCGGCCTTTGCCGATCGCCTTCCAAACGTATGCACTAAATATATTATTTGTCTTTTGAATTGAGCACAGTTTAAAAAAAAAAAAAATTAAAAACAGCATCAGCTCCTCGCAGCAAATGCCCTGCAGCTACGACCTTGATCCACTAGCGAGCGTAACAGAGAACATGTTAACAATCTCAGCCTTACAATAAATGTCTTAAACAGAAAATTTCTTTTAGGAGGAGACACCGACCACGTTATACTATTGTATGTAAGACAACTAACTGTTCAGCAGTCAATGACAACAACAGCAACATGTTGTGACATATTTAGACATTTTATCTAATAAATGTACCAGTATTTACATGTTTACAAAAACAACAAAATATATGTACATATGTACATACAATCTATGACTGGAAAGTAGATTAACTTCCAGTTGGCATGAAGAAATGTTGCACACGTCTGACTACTTGAATGAGTTTAAAGCTTAGAAGAAAGAGCGTAAAGGTAAAAAAAGGCGAAGAAGAAGAAGAAGCAGACGAATTATAAATAGACATAGAAACCAAAGAAAAAAACGAATTTCCATAAAAGCGCCAAAACCGACGATGCTGGCGACCCAGAGATTAAAAATAAGTACAAGAGTGGATTTGGTAAAATTTGTTCACTGAGGCAGATGTTGGCAACCCACATTCCAAACACTTCATCTGTTCCACTTCATCACACACCCAAAATCTCATTCTCATACTGACTTGTAAAATAATTCCAATTATGTTAAATTGTAACATATGTATGTATTCGTATAAACTCTCTGTTGCTCTTGCTGCATGCGTTTGGGCGCGTAACGGCAACGTAGCGGCGGCGCTTCGCAACCTGTTCTCAACAGCTTGCTGTTAGTTCCTGTACGAGTCGGGTCAAAATAATAACAGCAAACAAAGAAAAAAGGTAAAAATGTTAAGAGCAGCTGCAGCAGAATGCTAATTTACGTGTAAACAGGTATGCACGTACTGGTTATAACAGAACGATGCACAGCATCAGCGGCACCAACCGCTAAAAGTGACTCGCTGAAGGCAAATTTAAACGTGTTCCATAATGTTTTTTTTTAACACTTCAACCCACCGGGATTTATGCTTCGTTTGTTGTTGCTTTAATTTTTTTTTTTGCTTAACAGTTGGTGTCTGATTGACGTTTCATGTGACTTTTGTGGTTACTTTACGGTTCTCGTTGTTGTAATTGTTATTGTTATTGTTACAGTTCTACTTTCCAACTCAAGTCAATAAAATAGCTCCGCTCCACCCAAATACATTTTCAACAACCAACGCAGATTTCGTATGTAGATAATTTGTTTTTTTTTATTTTTTTTTCGAATTTGACGTCCAACTGATGGTCATACAACTTTTGTACGTAAATTTAAATATCTATGAAGTACGAGCATATACCTACTTCAATGACATTCATTATTTCTTTTAGCAGGCAACAACTGACAACAATATTTTTGTCATCATTTTTGCTGTGACCTATTTTTCAAAAACAAGACCTCCGTTGGTCAACACGAAGTGTAAAAGTGTTTATTGCAAAATGTCTGCTCTATAATTCGAAGTTGTAAAAAAAATTTAGAAATAGCGTTAGAAGAAGAGTCCTTATTCATCGATGTGTCAATAACATAACCGTTGCACGAACGAATGCCGGTCGGTTGAGTTGATGTTGATGTTGACGTTGACGTTGACGTTAACGTTGGTTTCAATAGCAACCACTTACGGCAAGGTTGACGCCTCTATTCTGCCCTCTTTTTTGACAAAACATCACATCTATCGGCAACTATGCTTATGCTCTTAGCTAAACATACTCGTGTGTATCATTACACATATCTATATGCACCTTCTCTACATTTACGAACCTGCATTCATATAAAAAAAATAAAATATATTTGAATGAGAGAAAATTAGTGTTAATGAGCCTACTCGGGCAACCGCTTACTCGCCGATTCTACTGAGTGTTGAGTACTCGAGTGAGCGTAATTAAACGAATCGGGAAGTTCTGCCAAGAGAGAGGCAAGAGACGGTGCAGTTCATATAACAAATAACTGAGAGCAGAAAACTTAAATGAACCTAAACTGAATTAACATAACCAAAGCATAATATGATTTAATTAATACATGCGTCAGAACTCAGACGAAGATGAAGAAGAAATTCGTTGAAGGTACATTTTTTTGTTGCCTTTTAAAAAAATGCCTTTTGTGTGTGCGAAAAGAAATTTGAAGGAAAATAAACTTTTTATTCAAATTACTTTCGTTGTTTTTCTAATGTCAAGCTTTGGTAGTGGGTGGTAGGGGGGAGGTTGGGGGTGAGTTGGTGACCGTAGGGATGATATATACCCAACGAGTGTATTCTAAAGGTTTTGAAGAGAACAAACAAATTCCACAAGCGCCACGTTCTTTTGATTTTATTTTCTTAAATCAGTTTTTTTTTGTTGTTGGATGTTGTTGTTGTTGTTATACTTGTTGGCAACACTTTTCTGCGAAATATTTTATATGTATTTTTTTATAATTTCTGCTTCGACGTGAAGAAACTCGAGCAATAAACTTGACCCTAATTCGAATAATACTCGAAAAACTTAAGAGATTATCACAACCACCGCCGCCGCCGCCGCCGCCGCCGCCGCCGCCTGCCTCTTCGGCTGCCTCCATCAAGCACTTTTCGCCCTCTTTCTGCTGACAAGCGACGACGACGGTGTTGTTACCGCAAACTGAGGAGATTGTTGACTGATTTTTGAAACCGTTAAATGTTTTAATTCTTGGTGGGCGTGAAAATTTGTGGGCGATATGAAGACATGAGTGCATGAACCATGATTGAAGTGAAGGCTTGCAGGTTTTTTATTTGTATTTAACTTTCGCTTTTTTGGCCCTTTTTTATTATTTACAAAAGTATTTCAGTGTTTGGAGGAAAAATACGCGTGCGAAACTTATAAACGAAAATAAGCAAAAAAGCACAAGGTTCAAGGCTGCCTTCATCCGGCAAATAATTATAATTAATAATTTGTTATTAAAACGAGTAACACAAAAACCGTGAAATTTCTGACTTAATTATTCGGGTACCTTATTTTCTATTAACCTGAAAACACGCACGTCCTCGGTAAAAATGTTATCCGGTTTTGGGATTTTCTCAAATGGATTGATTTTAGTATTTTACTGGTTTTTTAACAGTTTTCACTATACACTGCAATAAATGTTTGAAATCGACTGAAGTGAAAAAAATTTTTAAAATCAAATTTTGTATTTTATGAATCTTTTTACACGTTAAATTATTCATCATGAATTTCATTATTTTGAACCTTCTTTCTACGCTGGTTGCGACAAACCATTTGAAAATTTATGGCAACGAAAGTGAAAAAATAGGAAATAAATAATAGAAAGTAATAAATGAAAAACAAGAAAAAATAATTTGCTTATTGCGGTTTTACATTTGGAATATAGCAACGAACGGTTCATTGAATTCATAAGCAACACGATATGTATTAACTATACTGACCACACCTTAAAACATGCAAAAACACACACACACACACACACACACACACAGAGACAGACATAAACCGAGACAACTCCCTTAAACACTGCTCCAAACATATAGACGTGTTTATACATACATATGTATATATATGTATGTATATACGTTCATGGAAATGAGCACCGCCACCAGAGAAGCCACTTGGTACCATCACTTTAACATTCAATACTTTTCACCGGTCAATAAACTTCTGGTTTGATTGTTACCAAAAATAACACTATAAAGCCTTTCCAAACAAAAAGAAACCGAACCATATAAAAATACAACAAACATTTTTATTGCTAATAACGTGATAAATTAATTTCTAAGAAAAATGAAAGCATATCCTTTTTAATTTTGTTTGTTAAAAGAGTCCCATGAGACTTGGAGAACACTTAACAGTTCTCTCTTAACTTAACAGTTCTCTCTCTAAATGATGAAACACTCCGAAAACAACTAAAGGAGTCCTTTATTCTTTTATTTATATGTACATATATAGTTAAAGTTTTCGTTTTATTGTTTTTTTTTTGCTCTGACGTTTGTGCTGAAAAAAAGGATGGCAGATTGAAAAGCAGCGCCCCGAAATAACTCAATAACCGTGAGCAGATTTTCACTCAGGAAAGAAAAAGATGTCAAATTGCTGTAACGTGTTTTAAACGATTTTGTAACTTTACAAAAAAAAAAATAACAACGCTTAAAGGACCTCATTAAAATCTTTTGTAGAAGGAAGAAAAAAAACACTTGATTTTTCAAAAATCACAAAAACCAGCGGTGCTTAGAGTAAATTTATTTCCTTGACCTCAGCGACCTTAACCGGCAATTAGTAAGCTTCCAAGACTCTATACCTCAACAACCGTAGCATCCTTAACCCTGCTGTTAGGGAATCAAATAAAATGCTACTAATAAATAAATAAATTTATAAAGTGGTTATATAAATAACAAAAATATAAATAACAAAAATGTTTAAAAATCGGATTTTTGTGATAAAGTTTCAAGGGAGATGCATTAATTGTGGTTTAAGATTTTTTAAATCTTATAAAAGCTGTTAAACTCGTTACTTTTTTTTGAAATTTGGCTTAGAATTTCTTTAATTTTTATATACTCTTAAACAGCACTGAAAGTCGGCCAGAACCTATCCACTAATGAGAGACTAATAAAGGGTGGGGAAAATTTTCCACCGACAGAAGGGTTAAAACTAACTAAATTATTTCCAGTTAAAAACGAGTGTAGAAAAAACACAAGAAAACTGATGAAAGCTGGAGGAAGACTAAAAAGAGGGGGAGAAAAATAAAAGAAAAATCTAATTTTTTTAAAAGTAACTGTTCATACAATAAATGTTCACTACGATAGCATGAAAAAGTGCTGCCAAATTAGCAGGTACTAACAGCAGGTACATACATATGTAGCAAACGGACGCGGCTAAGAATCGCTCTGAAGTTTCTGTAGCTTCTAAGCTTTTTCTAAAATAAAGCAAGGTTTAATATTACAAACCGGAAAAGGCAGAAAACAAAAGGAAATAACAACAACAACAGCAACAATACCACCAAACAAACAAACTAGGTAACTAGGTTTTAGCTGAAATGGCTTTGGTCGGTCTTCGCTGCTTTTCTTTCTTTTTTTATTTTGTGTGCGAGTACGAGTACTTATGATTGTTTTGTATAGCTTGCAGTCTGTTGCAGTAACTTGGAAAAATGCAGCCGACATGAAGTGCTCGAAGCTATAATGGTACGCGTGTCGTTGGGGGCACCAGGCGAGCTCTCTCGTCTCCTCAAACTGTCGCCGAAGCAGCATCAGCCTGCCAGCGGGCAGCAGCAGGTGCCAACAAGAATATACACGTAAATTTAAATTAATTCAGAGCAGAGAAATTGAATTTTAAATACTCGCACAAAAAAGGGTCGCATAAAAACGACAAGAGCAAACGAAAACCAGTCTACTAATGAAACCAGTCTAAAAATGTATTTGTGTAGTATTGTACGTTATGCACAAGTGCAGAGTATATGACATTCTTTATTACTTTTCATCATCATGTCTCGAGAGTGACTCACTTAAGAATTGTGAAAACTTCTTATTTTATTCAACTAAAAACACAGTAACAAATGTCATCTCTAGCTTACAGAAGTGTCATCAATCACAGAAGCGACAAAATCTGTCTGACTCTCTGACGCCTGTTTACTTATTCGTACTCTTTACACGACCTACTGACTACCTGTCGTCACCTCCACTTTGCTTGTCACAAAGTCATACCCACATTGCCCACTATATGGCAATACACTTTTTATTACTTGACGGCACTGACGTCATTAGAAAAAACGTATACGTCTGAATTTCCAACATCCTGCGTACGTTTCTTTTGTCTCCTTGTCAAAAGCTTTTCAAGACATTCATTGCATTTTAAGTAACTGCTCATTAATCAAATCAAATAAAAAAATTGCAAAATAGAAAGTTAAGATTTTATGATGATGATGTGTTGTGATAATGTACGTATACTACGAGTTAAATTATTACGAGTTAGTTAGTTATTAAAATTAGTTAGTTTTTAAAATTAATCCTTTAAGCCCAAATTAATTGAGTTAAATACAAATTAATTGCAATGAAATAAAATATAATCGCCAAAGCTATATATTCTTTTGGAATTATGTAAAATGTATGCTGATAACGATGACAATGAATTGAAATATTTTGTCCAAAAAGAAGAGAGAGAAAAACAACACAAGATAATGGATTGGTATGAGAAACGTGAGTCGCTCTCTCAGGAATTCTCAGTCTGGAGAAGTGAGTCTTTTGTTAAATCCAGCAGCAGCAACAACAAAACCACAATAACTTCTCGTAAAACCTCAAAATACCGTCACATTTTAATTGAAATAAAATTTTAACCAAATAATACTGAATAAACAAAGTTTTTATTTATTTTTTTCTACTCTTGGTCTCTTTTTGTCTACTAAATTCCACTTTGTGGAATTTTTTCTACTAAACTTTTTTTTTTCTTCTAATCTAAGTAACGAGAAAATATATCGAAATGTAGTGAAAAAGAGAGAACAAAATTTAAAGAGTTATTAGTGTTGATTGCTTAAAAGGTTTCTCTGTTTCATTAATTTTTTTTTGTTAATTTCTTTTTTTTTAATAGACGAAATACTGTAGAGGGTTTCTTTTTTGGCATTAATTCTTTTTATACGATATGTTTGATGCTTATTTTTTAGACATTTTCTTAGTTCACTTTCAATTGTTTTACAAACTTTTCGTTTTACTTTATTATATCATGAGTTTTGTAGCTTTCGTGGATGATATTCATAATGACACTATCATAATCATAAATAGATTAAAAAGATGATCCTAACAAAATGGTAAGATAATCATAACTAAGCCTTTTTGTGTGTTTGCTGCATCTTCAATTTTTCAAAAAGCCGGCTTTTTTGATTTAGGCGTATATTTATATATGTACATATGTATGTATGTATATACGTACTTTACTAATTCAACTACGACAAACGAACTGCTCGAAGAGGTAACGAAAACTTTACTGAAAACGAATTCAACAGAATTGAGCTTTAAAAAACCTCCAACCAGAGTAAACGACGATCAAAGATCGTTTTTGAAGTGATGGAGCGACAAGCAACGAGTGTAAAGAGAGATAGAGACGCTTAACACAGAGAGAGTGAGTAAAGAAATGAGCAACAATGGAATAGTGTGTGAGTACGGAAGATTGTAGGAAAGTAAGTAACAGGTAAAAAAAGACGTTAAAGTGAGTACGTTACCTTAATTTTTGGCAAAAAAAATATTGGCAAAATTTAAGACTTTACAAAAGAAGGCAGAGATAATTAGGAGAGGATAAAGAGATTATAATACAATATATTTGAAAATCCAATGTTGGCGATTGAACTTTTTCCTTTAAATTTAGATTTAGAAACCATGAACAAATAACAAAAAAAGAAACACTAACGTAAAAGCGACTAATTTTCTAAAATAATTGCCAAAACATATTAAACATTAAAGCGGTATAGTGTTTCCCAGGCTTTTGCCCTTCACTTTCTGCTATCTCCATTGAACTCCAAGTTTGGAGACGCCAGCAGAATTGTTTATTAAAGTAGATAAGAGAAATTGATAATACAAGTTTTACAGTGAAAAAATTAACAAAGAAGATAGAACGAAGGAAACCAGAAACAGCTATTTTAGAGAAATAAATTTTAATGGCATTTTTATTGAATAAAACGCATTTTCTGTGCAACGAAGAAGTACATACTTCAAAATACATGCACTCTTTTATAATTGAATTCAAACTCTTTCTGTCTGAATAGTTTTGTATTGTCTTTGCTATTTGCATTGGTTTTAGTCCTCACTAAAATTTAATAACTTGCATTAAAAGGTAATGGAGTATTTTCTTATTCACAAAAAGCATTGTCGTGTGCTGTACTAAACTAATTGTACTAGGTTTGATTAAAAAATAGAGATATTGTATACATATTTGTATATACATAGTATATTATCTCATTCTGTAATTATCTCTATCTGTAATCCTTGCCGCAAACTTTCACAAGGATCATTTTCAAATCAAATCAAGCCAAGCCAACGACTGACCACAAGAAACCCATTTACCAAAGTGGCAGGTTATCATTGAACTACGATAAGTCTAACAGTCTATCATGGTTAAATCAAGAAATGGTAAAAACGAGTGGAAAGCAAACAAATGTCTTCAGAGTGCAAACAACAGACAAACAAAACAAACAAATGCACGAATGCAACCAAGAGCCAATTTAATTACATTATTATGAGAATACAAAGAGAAATGGGTGGATCGAGGGAGAGGGATAGGGAGAGACTGAGAGACTTGTGTCTTGCAACAATTAAGATTTCAATAAAACTATTACAAAACAACCTTTTTATCAAATTTACCAAAACTTTATTTTGTTATTTTTCTTATTGAAAGGAATTTTCCACTGTTGATGCGCCGATGACCGTCCAGCAGATGCCTATACTCGCACCTAATGCGCGACACAACAACAACAACAACAATAACAAAAACAACGAATATGGTTGTTTGTTTACATTATCACAGACACTGTTAATTAACTGCCATGAATGGGCCGAACGTGAACCGAACCAAGTTCGACACAACTTAATGGACCGGACTAACTATACACGTTCCCTGAAAAAGCATTCATTGAAAACTCGTTGACCGACGTTAACCATCCTGAAAAGGTTATAACGGAAGAGCCAGAATACTCGCACATACATACTGGTACATGCCATTCCATTCCGGTCGTAGACAAACGGGCGACGTTCGAAAGCCTCAGCGCCTCAAAATGCCACAACCGATGTGGTCATTGCTGCCACAACTACCATCGCCATCGTGCGTAAGCGAGTTGTCTGGCAAAAAAGACAGGAAAAAACAGTCGCCAACAACAAAAAGCAATGAAATCAATTTTCATTAAAATTTTGCACCCAGAAAAAAACGGACGTGGTCGCCGCCGCTTTTACACGCAGTTATTACTAGCTACTAAAGCTCCGAAGGCCTTTACACTCAAGTCCTTGTAAACTCGAACTTTATCCTGTTGAGTTTCATGGATTTTATTTTATATTGTTGTTGTTGTTGTTGTTGTTTCCTTTTTGGCTTTTTTACTTTACGGTACGGTACGGCACGGTAAAATACAATTTATTTACTTTTCGAAATCATTTTTTAAATTTTCATTTTAGTTAATTAAAAATAAAAGTTTGAGTTATTTGCTTACCCGTGTTTTTTTTACTATTAAAACACTTTAATTAAAATGAATGAAGCAGGAGCTTTGATCTTAAGTTACCTGCAAGTAGAAAGATCAGGAAAGATTGAGAATTATCGTAATACTTATATTTATATACTACAAATAATTAATCTCGTATTTTAGAATTAATTTTCAAAGCAACATTGTAAATTGTATCTAACTTAATTTTCTGCACAAATAAATATCTTGACACCTCACAAAAAAAAAATACCGCTTTTCCAATTTTACAAATTTGAAATGATATAATAAAAATATAATGATGATTCCGATTCGACCATTTGGTCCATGTTCCTTCATTTTTGCGTAATGATTGATGGACATCAGTCAAAAAAGTGGTGCCTGTCAAAACTATTTTGAAAGTGGTACGTACTTAATTGAATTTGAATAATGATTTTTTAAATATTGCCAACAACACATTTGTTAATGTTACGATATACTTTATAGCATGAAATCAATTCGTAACGAAAATTAATTACAAATACGTAATAATTTGTGAGTGTAATAATTTTTCTTTAAGCTTTATACAAATCAACCACGTCTGATAGTTGCAAAAGTCAAACGTTAAGCATCATCAAGCATGTCGATGTCTACGCGTGGATGGATCTGAACCTATTGTGACCATAGCAGGAGACTGAAAAGAGATCACACAGACAGCAAACGGGGCAGGCAGACAGACAGAAAATAGTTTGGGGCGTATTTTATTAGGCCATGGCTAATAAATAATTGAACCGAAGTATAATCAATCAATCATTTTTTTATTAAAATAAGAGAAAAAATAAACTAACCAAAATCTACGGAGAGCTACAGAAACAAAAACTACGATAAATTAATTCGTCTGCCATTCGATTCTGTTGAGAGCAGAGAGCACCACTGCCAACAACACATTCTCTGTCAACGCTCAACCGCTCAACTGTAGAAACAACAACAAAAGCCAGACAAAGGTAAATAGTCGAATAAACAGACAGACAGGCAGCAGACAGAACGTTGGTGCGAATGAGGAAGGAAGGAAGGAAGGAAGGAAGGAAGGAAGGAAGGAACGAAGGAAGGAAGGAAGGAAGGAAAGAAGGAAGGAGCAGGAGGTAGGCTGAGAACGCAAACAAGAGACTTATCAAACGAGAAGAGTTTAAACATGAGGAGAGGTTAAATATAAGAGGGCATAAAAGTGGATGAGGCTTTGCAGAGAAAAGAGACCCAGACCAGTCGGTAAGGAATCAGTGACTCTGACTGAGACAAAAGGCTGCCTGGTACTTTTCTAAGTGTATTAAACAGTTTGTGAGATAGTCACCGAATGAAAGGCAGAGAGCGAGAGAGAGGTCAAACTACAGACAGAAATAGAGAATGAGAGAAGAGTAATCAGAGAGCGGCTGATAGAGTTAAAGAAAGCTTAAGAAAAAAACACCTGCCTCATCGCAGAAGCTGATATAGCATAATACAAGAGAAAGAGTATTATATAAGCTCGGCTTGACCGAAACTCTTAAACACTACAAACGTAGCTGATGAATCAATGTATATGTTTCGGTACGTAGACGCCGTCATCCTTTAGGCTCACTTGAGATTGGCAGACTTCCAGATTGCTAAAACCAAAATGCGCCGTGGATTACGCTGGATTAGACAGTCACTGTTTTTTTAGAGGACACGAAATGATATATATACACACAAGACAGATTTTGTCGGAAAAAGAAAGAGCGCACAAATAAGTCGAAAAGCAGAGGAAGAAGGATTCAGAGAGAATGAATGCAAGAAATTATGTTCTGCTCTTTCGTTTCAGAGCATTCATGTCAAGGAGAGTATTATTTTATTTCTTGATGTTGGTTAAGTTTTCCGACGGGTTCATGCGTTGAGAACAAACTACAGACAGAAATAGAGAATGAGAGAAGAGTAATCAGAGAGCGGCTGATAGAGTTAAAGAAAGCTTAAGAAAAAAACACCTGCCTCATCGCAGAACACAACAATCGCTTAAAAACGCCGCTTAACATGATTTTACCTGAAGCCCTTTCGATCATCTGAAGCACAGACGATGTGACGCAAGACCGGCGACGATCAGTCCCTTTGACGTATCACAAAACAAGAAGAAATCTGCTTTCGTTGAAGACTTAAAAAAGTTTTGCCCGCACGCACACAATTTTATCGAATGTCAGATGATTTTCAGACGCATCAAGAACAAGAGTTGAATAATTTTTAGTCCACAGAGTTTTAGCTACACTTTGCAATGATGATTGCTGCAACACAATTTAATTTATGAGGTAACGATAATTTCAATTGCTTCCGAGCATCAGCGAACTATTTTTTATTACATAAAGTAATTTTTTTCCCCTCAAACTTCAAAATACTTTCTTTTGCTCTACTGCTTTTCTTTCTACTTCTTTTTCTTCTTCTGTTTCTCTCTTAGTAAATTTAGCTTCGTGGCAAATCCAAAGAAGGATTAGAGGACAAAAACTTTATAAAACTATGTTATTGTGACACAAGAATAATTGTTTCATAATTTTTAATACACACAAAGAAGAGAACGAAACACAAAAAC
This sequence comes from Conops quadrifasciatus, assembly GCA_949752815.1. Taxonomy (NCBI): domain Eukaryota; kingdom Metazoa; phylum Arthropoda; class Insecta; order Diptera; family Conopidae; genus Conops; species Conops quadrifasciatus. The sequence continues at coordinate 37,750,333 of OX457079.1, forward strand.
AAAACAAAAAAATATAGTGCAAGAAAATTGAATAAACTGAAAAACAATGAACAATAAAAATGAACTTAAAATACAAACTATTTTGATTGAGATAAAAACCCATAAAATGGGTTAGAAGAGAACAAGTTTTTTTTTTTTTGATGATTTTTGTTTTTTTTCTTCACTCCGAATCAAAAGAACCAGACATCAGCGAGCGAGCAGTACCATAGTGCTGATAATCCTGAACAATATTTGAAACTAATACCATTACGAGTGATGAAAAAGTCACTCAACACTATCAATATCAAAACTGAAAACAAACCAATGAACTTGTTGTACTTGTTTCTTGCGGTACGAAAGATAAAGAAGAACCATCCCAAACCACATCAAACTGAAATTAAAAAAACAGCGATGTCTTGCGTGTCAATACCGAACTTTTCTGCATCATCTTCTCTCTCATCCTGGCTTCTGTGGATGCTACCGCGTCGTCGTGCCTTTCAGCTCTCACTCCTCCCACACTTTGACCAACCTCTTACTCGTTAAACAAAGCTCTCGTTAAATAAACTGAAATCTAGACTCAAGCTTAAAGTTTATGTACTTTAATTCGATCTCTTCAGAAGTTTGATTGACTTGTATTTGTATTTGTCCTGCTTCAATGGTTCCGTTATTATGATTTAATAATATTCGTTGGATAGATACTCGTTTGTACATATGTATATAGCTACTCGTACGTATATTCTTTACTCCGCATCACAAAAACTTCATGGAAAAGACATCTGATGACTTCTTGACCAGTTCTTCGAGTGCAAAGAAGTGAGTGCGAAAGAATAAGGTGACCAGATAAATACGATAGAAGAGAAAAATCTTTTTAAATGCTTTGTATTATGTACAAAAATATGTACTAATAAATTTATTTAGATTTTATAATAACTATTATCCATATAAAGCTATATAGTATTTCTTAAGTTTTTTAACGTATTTTTTCTAAGTTTGTTGCGATATTCATACAGCTTATGTCAATTTAAGCAAGTTACTGAAGTCAACTGCTGAAGGCCTGTAGTCCTATAAAACACCCAGAAGTTCGAAGGGCATAATCGCGAAAACCGTATTCAATTCAGTTCAGTTCTTCAGAAGCGCACTTCAGCCAAGAGGCAAACAAACCAACATGCTCAAATATTGTATTACATAAATTAAGTATAATCAATACCACTAAGTGTGATACCGCCCACCTTATACCACCCACTTCAAATCAAAATCACCATTAATTTTGCACGTTGGCAGATTTTTCGAAAATAATTTCACTTTACGAAAGTGCGAGTGTATAATAATCAAGTAATAAACACCATTTAGATTCAAGTTACAGCACAGAGGCACACAATTTCAAAGATCAAGTGTTTGGAAAACCGGTATATACTCGTACATATAGTATATGTATAGTATATAAATTTAAATATTATTTTTTTGTTGTTTGCAATAAGGGTGGGTTCATCTATGAGGGTTCATAGGCTTTTGTTAACTTATAACATTTCTACAGCCTTTTCATTTTCCTTTACAAAATGTATTACTATCGTATCTTATGATACAGTTCATAAACATATCAACACACAACCACTTCTGCCTGTAATATTTGAGCCGTTTTCTTTGAAATGGTCATGAAGAAATGGAGTTAATGATGAGAATGATCTTCTCTTCTTGATATTTTCATTCAATTTTTACTTTCAAAGTAAACGGCTCATTTCTATCAGGCCTTATAGAATCTGAAAATATACATATACGAATTCCAAATGACCAGGAAAGTTGTATTGCTCTATAAAAGTTTTAGAATCGAGAAGAAAAAAACCGCATGCAATGCGAACCCAGTCGTCCATCATCGGACCATCATTGGTTGGCGACTATTAAAAAATAATAGATAAAGTCAGATGGTGGGTGAAGCAAAGCATGTGAGCAGGATGGGATAGGTCTCAAAAATGAACTCATGAAAGGAAAGAGAATAGTTGAAGAAGTCTAGACACGAAGCAGATGATTTAGGATTAACGCACAAGAAGATACAAAAGGCCATGATGAGGAAAATTTTTGTCAGATTTCTTGCAAAACTAATAAAATTTCTTATTGAAATATACAATAAAATAAAAGCTCTTTAAACTTAACACACTTTTTTACACTTTGGTCAGCTTAGTCTTTTATATACTCTGCTTAATTTTTTGTATGGTTTTTTGCTGTTGTTTTTTTTTTTGCGACAAAAACTTCAGCCCTACAAAAACACGAAAATTAGGAGAATGCTATGGACTGAAACTTGAGGCGTTAATTAGATAAAATTTTTGTTTTTTTTTTGGTTATTTCTTGTTTTTCAACTTTTAATTTTTTTATTATTTTTATGTTGTACTACTACATAGACTGTATTTCTTTTTTTTTATTTTTTTAGTCAAATGAAATGCTGACCATTCGCTTGGTTTATGGACGAGCCCGATACCGTTGTTGTGATTGCGGCAACTCCTAAACGACAACTGATTGCGAAGTTGGCTAAAAGTTTCAGGGGCCAAAGAAAGGTTCTCTGCACTGGCTCGAAAAACGGTCGACAGGTTTTTTCCATACCACGCTGTTGAGTACGCGAATACATAGTACGTAGGTATGTACACGTACAATAGAACAGCAATGAGTGATAGAGAAAGAGAAACGGGGAGAGTAAGAAACGTAGTACCCCAAGAGGGGGCCAGCAAACAAGACGAGGAGAAAGTTTCTCTATCAGATTGACCAACGCTATGGACGGAATATTAGGACGGTTACCATTTAGTATCAACAACTACGAACATGAGTAAGACGTCATGGTTATACAGTATTTAATGCGTTAAAAGGGATCGAAAAGCTTTTCGGGGGCGATCAATTATAGTGCTATACTCTCCCCCCGGGGTGGGTGGAGTGTATGGGGCATTGGAGGTGCATGGCAAAGTGTGATCGGAGAGATCAAGAATTCATTTAAAAAATATTTAGTTTCAGGAAACAAGAATTGTTTGTTCAAATATTTATTTGTCTCTATTTTCGTTGCTGGCAATGCCAAAAGTCTTGGCGTTCTCTTAACTAACACGCTCTCTTTCTCGATCTCTCTCTCCGCGCACTGATTTTCCAAACTGGCTGCACCCATTAAAATGGAGCTCGTTGGATGAGACAGCAACGACCATGTGCTAAGGCCAAAAGAGTACATCATGGCTTTATGGCATTCTCTATACATTGTCGCCCAAAAACAGGCTTTATTTGTATCTGCGCACTAGCGCTTACGATACGCGTAACCACTATCAAGGCACGCTGGCAGGCAGACAGCCGAAGGAAAACCATGACCACCTAGATCCCAGACTGCAATCGTCCCTCCCGCTTACAGGACGTTTGTGGCGCTAAATGGTAAATAATAGTAAGCATTATTTCGAATTAAGAGTATAAATTAGAGGGCGTCTCGAAGGAGAGAAAGAGGGAGAGAGAGAGTGCAGTCATGGTCGGTTGGGTGGATTTGGTAAATTCTATGAAAAATTTATTGAGTAGCTTCATAAAAGAAGTGGTATTATTCGTTAAAACGTGAAATTTTTAAGAATTTGGAATAAAGTAATGATTGTGAAATAATTAAAAATTAATAAATATTGGCACTCTCAACCCGGAACTTTTTGAATCATTCTCTCTTTGAATCAATAACTCCTAAAAACTGAAACTTAATCTCGAAACTCTTTGACCCATCAACAACTCTTCGAATCATTAGCTCTGTGAATGATTCATTAATTAATGAGACTTTTTGATTCAAGGATTGTGAAGCGATAAAAATGTGAAGCAATAGAATTGCAGGAAAACCTAGAAAGAGAAAGGGATAGACGAATGTATGTACATATATGCCTTAAAAAAGGTTTCTGTCAAGTTCTTTTTTTCATTGATAGTTATAGTTAGCTGTGGTTGTTGTTATTGTAGTTATTGTTGTTCAGTATTAAAGTCAATGAATTACGGTATAGAAAATCGAAAAAAAAAACAGCAGAGATCGATATAAAGGCAGTTATAGTGTAGCCTTGTCGCACCACCTTCGGCCACTGCATTTATTATTACCGAAGCACGTATGAAAGAAGTACTTCCTGTTTTTTGTGATTTCTGCAACGCAAACGTTAAGGATTTTATGCTGAAGCCAGAGTAGAAGCTCTTAAGAAATGGGGTTAAGTGAATTTAGAAAATCGTGTCTAAATTGTGACAAAGACGACGCGTCGCTGTCAATCTCTTTTTCTCTCACTTTCTTCGGATTTCAGATTTGAGAGGAAAATAAATTACACAAGAAATAATATAGTGAATGTTGTGACAGTTATAGCCTAAGCCTAATTTAGTGATTTTCTGCACGTTCATCTCTTAGAAAGACGGTTTGTGGGCGTGAGGAACGGACGCAGGGGGGTTGTACGTGGGTGAAGAGCAAGGAGAGCTCAAAGGTTAAATAAACTTAAGAAAAATCACAGAATTGTGCAAATGTTTGAATTTCAATATATACGAATATAATCTGATTAAAATCTTTTCAAATATATCATATTTGTGCCGCAGGCAAGATGGTTGACTGACCTCAGGCACGTGGCGCCACCCCTTCTTGGAAATTACTTTTCATACACGATTGTGTTTATGCGTGCGTGTGCGTTGCACGGCCGTCTCCGGCGTGTTTCCATCATAAATGTTTGTGTTTGTGATTATAATGAGCGGGCATAAACTAATTTTTGAATAAATACGTAAAACAAATAACTCCGTTTATGCGAGATGCGTTCCCATTTTCTCATGACAAAATTAGAAAAAATAACCCTTCAAAGGAATTGTAAAACAGAAATTTTTCCTTGCTTTAAATTAAAATTTTTAGCTTGTAAATTAAAAAAAAAATAACCTTTAATAAATATGAATTTAAAATGAAACAAAAATTCGAAAACAAAAAATCTAAATCTAAGAAAATTTCTGAATCCCGAAAATATCGCATTGTTTCAGCCTGTCAATGTGATAAAATCAACCACGACGATTCCACAAAGCAAAAGAGTACAAAACTTGGAACGAATAAATAATAATGCAACGAATGCGTATCGTTCGTTGCTTTCGCCAATCATCGGCTGAACACAGCTCGTTGTTTTAGGAGATAAGCAATGACACGAGCCAGCAGCAATTTTTTGTCTATGCAGTTTCAGATGGCTGCCAATCTAGACACAAACCACAATGGCGATTTTAGGGGTAAGAGCCAAGCGAAGGCAGCCACCAGACATTTTTCTCAAGATAAACTAAATTTACACACAGGGTGTTTGTGACACTTTTTTCATTTTCTAAAAATAATTGAAATTAATTTTTTTATAAATATTACACGATATTTAATATCGTATATATGAATATATATGAATTTGATCTATAAAATACTTGTATATGCATACACAAAATCACACGAAACGCTTAACAAAGCAACACTTTGTTAGTACAACACTTTGTTAGCGGAAGACAAACAGTCCCAAAAAACTCTTTGGCAGCAGCACAATAAACAATTAAAACGCATTTTTTGTTTTATTTTATGTTGTTTAATATATTAAATACATTTATCTTATTTACTATAAACAAAAAAATTCAAATCGAATGTTTATGAGGATGATGCAGCAAATTTGTCTTAAAAAAGCCATACATAAAAATAGAAATTCTTTCATATTGTATATAAAAAACAAAATAGCTACAGATAAAAGTATGAGATGATAATGATTATGAGTTAACACGAGCATTTTTTAAAAAAAATGTAAAAAGAAATCACGGTAGGGGCCAAGAGAAAGGGGCCATGCATTATAGAAATGTACTTCCCCCGCGAAAATCACGAACTCAGCACTATATCTTTTTCCAAAAAGTTATGACAGTTCGTAAATTTTTGGAGCAATTTTTCTTAAAAATTTCTAAACGATAGTATTTAGAAAGAAAAATACATCGATAGAAAATTGTTGAAGGCAGTTTTTTCACTGTTTCTTAGCGTGACATACAAAAAGACAGCTAGCTTTATTTTGTGGTCTCTCGCCAGAAAACCCTTTCTTAATCTCTTAAAAACATTTGAAAATAAGAACAGCGGAAACAGAAGGTACAAATTTTCGAAAGTTTTTTATAGTAACTACAATAACAAAAAACTAAATTAATAATTAAAAATTGCATCAAAATTAATTTATTAAAATAATAGAGATACAATGATATTGTTTATTAAAGTTATAAAACAAAAATTCTTATTCCTTACATTCATTCATTTACAAAAAATCAAATGAACAATTTTTATTATTAAATGCCTTACAAAAGCATAATCGTAAGTATCGATACACAAAATATCATAAAATTTTAAATAATAAAGCCAAATTTGTTCATAAAATTCTACATGACAACTAAAAGTTATGCATTTTGTAATCATAGGAAAAAAAAACAACTTGCCATAAATGATATGATGCTTTTTAAACTAAAGTTTCATCTGTAAAAAGAAATACAAATTCATGATTTTATCAATTAACAACAAATTATAAATGCTATTGTACATACTAACTGTACACTATTATTACGTATTAGTATTGTATTACGGTATTATTGCAAGGCATAAACATAATAATAACACATTGGCACAAACGATTAAAATGAGCTATTAAATGAAAAAAATTTCATACATGTATGATAAAATGAAACTAGAAATCTTAAGAAATATCGGAGGCAATTAGAAAATTAAAAAGTTAAATATAATCTCTAAAGATGAAAATAAAATTATACATAAATTTATTCTTATTCTTTTAAGATTTTAAAAGCGTTCAAAATCTTAACAAAAAATCAGAACATAGTTTAAAGTTGACAGACTCTAGTGTACTAAATATGTCTATTGGCGAAAATCGTCGCCAACTGTTTCGTTCATTTTCGATCAGTCCAGCTTTTTGCTGATTTTGTGTGTAAAGTGAAAGCTTTAAAAGCTTTAAAACGTTAAAGCTTCGTTCAATTTTTCAAAATTGGGCCATCTTTTGCAAGATATATAGTACATGATGTTCGTACAATTCTTTTAATACATTAAGTTGACCTCAGCCTTTACTCTTTCCCAAAAGGCGCAATAAGCTGAACTAATCAATAATAATTAACGATGACGCGTACGTATTCGTTAAGTCTAATAACTAATGCGTATTCGTTAAGCACTGGCAAGTACTAAATCAGTTAAGTGTATGCTTTCTTATGAGCATACGCCCATAAACAAAAAGCCTACTATTAACAGATGAGTCGGAGGCTCTTGAAGTCGGAGTCTTTGTGATATTACAAACTTAATCAAATTGAACGAAACCCATGAAAACTATAGACATGTTGACGACATAATAAATCTAATAACTATAACAATAGCAATAGCAATAACAATAAGCCAAAACCGAAAATACTCGTACCAACAAATATTTCATCATTAAAATAAAATAATTGCAACTATTGTGATCACACCAATAATGATCAGGAATAATGTGAAGATATCGTTCGATGTGATCACACCGAGTGAACACGCAACCAACATCTGCTCAAGCACTGTCAAGCTATTCGCCGGCCGATTTTCACCAAGCATTGTTAAAGCTTTCGAACTAGTTGTCGGTTTCTCATCGGTTTCATTCATTAACCGCTGTTGTTGTGGTTGTGGTTGATGATGTTGATGATGATGTTCTTCATATGATATACATGATCGTCTTTTGTCCACATTGTCCACTGATTGCCATGAATGGAGCAGACACAATGTGGTTGCTTCTTTGATCGGAGGATCGTTTTGGGTTGATACCTTCGCCAGCCGTCGCTGTCGCCGCCGTCGTCGTTGTTGCATTGCGGAATATTGTACAGAAAACTCTGCCGACTGCCTTTCTGGCATGTCCTCTACTACTGCGTGATCATCACGCATGGTGCCATCATCATCAGCATCGCCGTCATCACGATCGCGCCCATTATCATCAATTTCATCTGCATTTTGCTTAACATCATAATTCATAATACGAATTTCGGAAATACTCATTTTCAGTTTAGGCGTTTCATAAACGATGCTGGTTTTTCGTTTCGCTTTTATCTCATTCAATTCTTCTACATGTCCTTCGTCGGTCGTCTGGAGGGAAGTAAAAGTTATCTCTGAAAGGAGAGGAGTGTTCTCTCCCTGTTCTCGCTTGCTTCTATTCGCTATCGCGACTGTTTTGTCATCTCCCAAACTATCCAAGTTCATATCTGCAAGCTCGATTTCTTTATTGCTTCTTCCACTGTCTAAATTGTCTTCTGCCTCAGTCTCTAAGTTCTGGCTCTTCTCTTCTCTCAAGCTTTCTCTCAGTTCCTCTTCGGTCGGCAAGGGTGGAAATTCTTCCGGCTTCTGCCTGTGGTCAAGTTCGTCTACTTCGGTCTTTGGTGGCCGCTTTGCCCTATCGCGTTCTATACACACCTCATTCACGAAACTATTCCTAACCTCAAAACGACTATTGTACATGGTCTGTAGATGTAGACAAGCATTTGCGCTGCCGCCGAAGAGTGGATAGTCCGCTAAACTGACATTGCCCGAATCCGGATTCGAAGAGGTCTCTTCCTCTAGCTGCTTCTTAGATGAATCTATTGGCGACTTATCGCTGCTATGACTTATGGAAACTAGCTTCTCTGACTCGTCATCGTCATCGTCGTCGTTGTTGCCGTCATTGTTGTTGTCGTTGTCGGTCATCTGATCTAATATAATCCGTACCTTTCGTGCATATATCTTATTAAAATTGGGCGACAATGTAAACACATCTTCTTTGTCGTGGGCACGTACGCGATAATCGCAAACTCGTACTATTTCAGATTTCGTTTCTAGCTTAGAGCTACTACTAGGAAAGACGTTAGTGAATGGGATTGTGGTGGTGGTAAGAGTTGTGGCGCTGGTAGTGGAGGCAATGGTAGTAGTGGCAACGGTAACATTCAAATAATCAATAACATCGCAGGCGGCATGAGGATTAGTGAGTTTGTGAGCTTCAGGCGAGTTACGGGCAAACGACGATGCATGATTAGTTGATTGTGATGACATGGATGCAATCAGGCCAACATTATTACCTGCGTGTATCAGTTGTTGCAGCTGCAGCTGTTTCTGCTGTTGCGACTTGCGACGACGTTGTTGCGGTGGCTGTTTTGGCTGCTCTTCAATTCCAAAAATCATTGCTAGTTCCTCCGAAGAATTGTACTGCAAGGGAGATGATGAGGACCTTCGTTCGCCGCCACTCGCCGACTCCGTTTCGGCACTTCCAGCGGCCGCTGCTGGCACATCGACAGGAGTCAGGTTAAGTGGTGGCGACGGCGAATAGCTAAACGTGCTAGTCGTATTGTTGGGCGTGGCACTTGTCGTTTCAGCATCGTACGAGGTGGTGCTGAATGTCTTGATGGGGTCGGTGCTAGGTGCGTGGTATTCACTACTGGGTGATTTTATATAGTCGCTCGAGGAGTACGGATGAAATGATGTAATGCTCGATGACTGGCCGCGATTGGCCGAAGGGCTTGAAGACTTGGCCAAGCAGTCACTAGATGATGATAAGGACGAGACGATGGCCTTTGGTATTGCCTTATTCGGGCCAGAGCAATTGCTGCTACCGCTACGGCTAGCAGTCCGATTTGATGCGGTCATTATATCATCACTCAAGTGTACTGAACCGGTTGGTTTGATCTTGATCTGTCCATAACCGCCGCCCGCCTCGGAACCGGCTACTTGAGCTTCGCATTCTCGTATTATTTTGTCAATTTCCTCGATCTGTTTCGATGTGTCTTTTGACGTCTTTCTCTGCAGTGGTTTCTCTGCAAAGGTAGAGATAAGATTTGCATCAGCTTTAGTCAACGATGCGCTCATCGCGTTAGCGTTGGGCTCATTACAAGCAGCTCTAGGATCAGTACCGCATTTATCCGGGCTGTGCTTCGAATTCGGAGCTTCGGTCAATTCGCTAATCTGACGCATGCAACGGCTTGCTATGTCTTCGATTTGCTCTGATTTAATGGAGCTTAAATTCTTAAACAGATTGGGCATTACAAGAGATTCGGCTACGGGCGTTTTAGTCTGTAGTTCGACAGAGTCCTGCACCATAGCCGGTTGTCCTGTGGGTTCGATATCTTTTAGTATCTTCTCGCATACGGCATTTGCCGCTTCTGACACTTGATCAATGGCCTTGATAAGCTTTCCTTCTTTGTGCAATTTACGTGACTTTACACGAGTGTCATTATTTTGGCCATCGAGAGCTGCATCCCGCGTCTCGTTATCGCAACATCTTGTCTCCTCGGAGGCAGGCTGAATATTTTGCAATCTCCGCTCAGCTTTAGTGTCATTGTCCGTCTGGGTTTTGACGCGCGAAGAAGTTATGAGCGCCTCCTTGCGTAACTCCCGCAATTCTTTGCTCAGCCTGGCACTGCTCTCTTGTGCATCCTTTGCTATTTTGTTTAGAGCATCTTCCAGCTGGTGACTAGCTCTAGTGGGTTCAGGAGTTATAGTAGAGCGTGGTAGAGGAATAGGTTTGTTCGGCGTTGTCACTTCACCTTTGGTCAGTGCTTCTGGCAGCTGACAAATAGCTCCTACCTGCTTTGGATGCCGGAATGGTACCTGCACTTTTCGGGGCAAGTCCTGTGTCGATTCTTGTTCTTTTAAGTCGCGCAACAGCTTTAAAGTGCACGGAATATCTGCAGGAGGACCGTCGTTCTGTTGTAAACTCGTCATGCTGCCATAACGATCGATACCTTTTGGCAGTTCCATGTAGGAAAATAAATCCCCGCCCGATGGTTTGGCGGCGTCTCGTTGAATCAGGGCGTATATATTCGCGGACTGTGTGCGCGAGGCACGATTCTTCCTCGGTAATGAATTTTGGGAGTGATAAACAAATTGTTGCTTACATCCGGGGTCGTCCTTTCGCAAGGCGCGCACAGCTAAATCATCCTTCACGATATCGGGCACCTTTTTTGCAGCCCGGATAAGTCTCCTCTTGTCCGAATCGGGTGTCACGTGCAAGTAGTCATTGTGCGAGGATGGTACTATCGGACCGAGAGGTATACCAAAGGGTGGTTGCTTTTCGGGTGTTTTGTGTTGAAGATTGACCAGCTTGATACTGCGATAAGCAACATCATCATGTACAGGGTCCGGTTCGCCAGCAGGAGAGTCGTCATCATCGTAGGAGTCTGCTCGTGCGAGAACGAACTTCTCAAAATCGCCGGGAGTCGGCACACGTTCCTTACACATTCTTTCGCCGGATTCTTTTCCGAAGTGGAGGGACTTGTAAATGGCTTCCAGCTCATCTATGGCTTCCTCCAAGTTAGCGGGCTTCTTGTGGCTTTGTGGGTAAGCACACTCTACTGGCTGAGAAGAAGCTTTGACAGGCAGCCCAGAGATTTCTCGCACCAAAGCATCTCGCTGATGATATAATGGGTGGTGATATTTCTCTCGTTTTTCGCTGACATACTCCTCGTATTTTTTGGGTTCTGCTGCTGCTGCTGATGCTGATATATCACCGCCTGAATGGCGTTGATAATGATTTGGCATAGAACGCGATTTGTTGGCTTCCTTGCGACGTATCTCCACATAGTTTTTTGTAACATCAGCGGAAGGCTTAATGTGCAAGCTGCCGCAAACGATATGGTCCACCTCATCCAAACTGGAAGGATGAGCTGCCTTCTCTGCAGCTGACTGTGTGGCCCTTCCATTGCTCTTGCGCACTTCGGAATACAGCGGATGTGGATTCGTGCGTAAATCTGTGAGGCGCGAGGATGAAGCGGATCGTGGTTTACACAATGGCGCTTTAGCAGCATATTCCGCCAAGTTCTTCAGATGAGTATCCTGTGCACGCATCCCATTTCCACCATCGAATTGTCTCCCAAAATCATTTACTCTGCCTGCTACCGTCGGGGGAGACGGTAGCCCACTCTTGGTGGTACGCACGATGCCAGACGAAGGCGGTGTCTGATTGAGATCGTCGAAGTTCTCCTTATAATCGAGCAAATGTATTGGTTTGCGAGAGCGTGGCGCCCCCTCCGCTATGTACCCATAATGCATCTCAAGACCATTTGGCATTGATCGCTTGCCGGGTTGCAGTTGACGCTCGGCACGTGTCCCTAACCGACGACGAGGCGTCATTTGGTTGCCAGGATCATGGTTTAGGTTGACGTTGAGGGAGTGTGCGCTCTGGTAAAACGGTGTTTGCGACTCCCAAATCTTATCGTCCGAGACACACCGTCCCGCAGCAGAAAATATGGGAGCCCCGTTCGAGTCGAAGGCATAGGAAATGGGGCGCAACTCGTTAAGGCTGTCGTTCGATAAAATACCGGAGATATTTAAGCGCCGTGGATCACGCGGAGGCGGCGGAGGCGGCAGTCGATGCCTGTTGGCATTCTGTAAATGGATGTGACTGTCGTAGCTAATGCTGCGCTTGCTGTCGTTTACAGAGTTTTGCAAATTCTTTGGTTGCTTTGCCGTTTTGCCCCACTGAACGTAGCCGGAGGTGTCGTGTTGCAATCTGCCCGAATTCCGCAGGCCTTGTGACGCGACTGACTCAGTTTGCCTGAAATGGTAGCTCCGATCAGACGGTGGGACTGTGTGTTGTTGTGCCGTTGAAGTCGCATACACCGAAAGGGGCACTGGCTGGGTTTTCCAGCGTGGCGCTGATGGTGACGCATGCATGACTGGAATCTGACCATGACTGACTTCGCTATCGCGCGACAAGCGTTTGTAGTAACGCTCATTACGAGCTGCCCGACTGCGACGATTTTGGCCGTTCGGTCCCGAATCTCCCACAAGGATGTTCTCGTCGCTGCGGTATTTAGAAAATGTCGAGGAATTCAAAGAGATCAACTCCTCCTCGCTGGAAGAACGTCGCAAAGTTTGCCGCTGCTCGGTATCCGGTGCCAACGCCAACGCCGAGGCCAACTGATGTGAAGATTGATACTTTCCGGCTGCTCGCTTCGCTGCAACGCCCCGACAATTGTCGACAGCGTTGGAGGAACGACTGAATTGCTTCTGTGGCACACACTGTCTTTCCGTTTGATAGCGCACGGACGACAGTTGCGGTTGCGGTTGGGGGTGCGTTGGTTGTTGTTGTTGTGTTTGGTTATAATTTTGATAGCACGACTCGAGCGTTGCGGTTTCAAAGGGCAAGAAGAATTCATTTCCCAAACACTGCGGCAACGGTGGCCTCTTCGCCGGCGGCGATGCGGGATCTTGATTTACAACGACATGATCGAAGCCTGCTCCGATCAATTTTTTGCCGCGATTACTTTTACTCTTTGATTTCGATTTATTGGCCATCTTTTTGCCATTATTATGATCTTGAACATGTTTCGTTGCGGACACAAATCCATTTTTACAATCATCTTCCGATGAAGAACCAGTATCGCAATCCTTTTTCTTACGAAAAAGTCTGCCAAAAGACCATTTCTTGGCATGAGCTCCACTCACATTCGAGTTAAGGGAGCCATTTAGGGATGGTATATCCTTTTTCTTGTGATGTCCCGAGGAGTGTTGGCGCTGCTCCATGTCGTTGGCATCTGTGTTGTCTTCAGGGGCGTGTAGCTCTTTGGGTAAGGGCAACTGGGGCCGCCAAGTAGTTTGGACAGTCTGCAAAGACAGAAGAAGCGAAAAATAGGAAACGATTAAAAGCCATTGATATAAGAAAATATATATTTTAGCTTAAAGCTACAGTTTATACGCCTGTAAAGCTGAGAAGCAGCAGAGAGAGCTCAAGACGTGATTGAGACTCAGGTGAAGGTTAGAATGAGCGGGAGGAATGAGAAATCCAAGTATATGTAAAGAAGATTCTGTAAACTTCAAACGACTAAGCGACTAATGAACAAAACATAATTATTGTCATTGTGTAACAAGAAACTCTACCTTCTCAAATTAAAACAATTCTCAAGTTTTTAACGATCGAGCATTCGAGTACACCGGATCACATTATTGTATATACACATACGAGTATTCTGTGCATACGATATAGCATGTCCATTTACTAATAAACAAGCCGTCTCTCCGAAGGATTTGAAGAGAACGAAACCACAACGACAGCAACAATTCACAATGAAATGAAAAGAGGCTTAATTAAGCTTTGCACTGCTTCAAACGATAATAAACAAAACCGTAGAGACCGACGAATAACAAATGCTCAATGAAAAAATATATACATAATTTTCAAGGAAACTGAAATATTCATATTCCGACAAATGCAAATTAATACGGATTATGCCGAATAAAAAGTGTATTTTACAAATTAACGAATTTATGGCTACCGAGAAATGGTATAAATATGATCAACAGTATTAGAAATTTTTTTTTATAAAGTTTCCAAGAAGTATTAGGCATTTATTTTGAAAGTTATATGAACGTTTAGAAAGAAAAATTATGATTTTTTAAAAATACTTCAATATTTTACTATATAGAAATGAGATTTTACGATATATCATTAAAAAAAAAGTTTTATTTTTTCTAAAAGCAGCAAAAATTATGCCTAAATTTTAATTGAACACTGAAAAATTAAAATTTTGAAAATTGGAAATTGTGACATAAAAGAAGCGCACAAATAAGACCGCAAACAATTCAATTTTTTTTGTTTTGTCGAAAAACCAAAAGCATCAGTAAGTATATAAAACCCATTTTTAGAACCAGGAAAATACATAAATAAATACTTTTTGGGTCACAAACGAAAAAGAAGAAGGCGAAGGGAAAAGAATTATAAAATAATTTTGGCCTTTAGCCAAGAAAGAACTTTTTTGTACACTTTAACTAAAGCACTTTTTTCTATTTGTAAAAAAAAAAAACAACGAAAGAGAAATACAAAAGCAGAAATTATACAATATATAACATTATTTTCGTTTCGTAAAAGTAAAAACAAAAAATTTTTGGAATAATATGTTATGTATTTAACATAATAGAAACAGCCACCAGCACCAATATAAATTATAACCAAATTTCGCGGATTTTCAGTGTCATTGTGAAACTTTTATTAAAATTGTGATAAAGAGACATAATATTTACAGAAATCGGCACTAATTTTAATCTTTTTTTTAATAGATTTTTAAAATTTTTTTCTTATATTTCTTATATTTGTTTTTTTCGTTTTAACAGTTTCTTTTTAAATGCAATATTCGAACAGACCGCGGATCGCGTATGCTCTCAAAGCAATTGTCTGATTGACTGAACAGATGGAGACTGACGTTCAGCAACGGCAATAGCGCCGACCACCGGCACCTGCCCCGGCCTCCCGAAAGCGCAAGCGGAGAGCGCTCTTTTATTGATATGTTTGTATAATGAATCACATGGCCGATTTTAAACGGTTAGCACTTGAGACAGACTGAAACAAAGTTTATTTTTTATTTCTGTTCTTCTCTCATTTCGAGTTGAGAAATGTAAAATAGAGAAGAGCACGTGAATCGTTTGCTTCATTGCACCATGCAATGAACGAACACCTTTTCTCCCCTTCAAAGAGAAATGTTTTGTAAGCTCTTGAAAGTATTCTTATGTTTCATACAGATTATGAACGAGAAACCATGAATTTTATACAGAGAGAAAGAATGAATCTCATTCGAAATTGAATTCGTATTCTGTTTGCACTTTTTCATCGGATGAATACATATAATAAATTGATGTGTTGTCATAATAATGAAAAATTCACCGAATTCATCCTGTATTTCAGGTTGGTTCATTTCGAGTGGTCATGACAATTGAAATTCTCTGAAAATCTGATAAATGAGCGAATTTTTTCTATAAATTGTATAAAAATAAGAATTTCACTCAATTTTTTAAGGAGTGGATTGCATCACTTACAAAAAACGGCTAAATTTTGTGATGATCGTGATCACAACATGATCACAAAAAGAGAAATAGAGAAGAGAGTAGACGATTGTATAAGTAGGCTGAGAGACAAACAGCCAGATACAGGCACTATTTCCATTTTCGAATTGTATTTGCATTTAAATGAATTTGATAACAAGGTCTTAAAAATTAAAAATTCTTAAAAGAAGAATCATTTAATAAACATACATACAAAAGTGCAGAGTGAGATACACAGAGAGAGTTTCTTTTGTTCATTTTTCTTTTGTGTAACTTGAATTGGAGTATAGAAAACCATTTCTTGCTTCTCCAATAGGAAAAATAAATGGTCCATTTTTACTCCGAGAAATGCTTAAAATTCTTGTTTCTAAATTTTGGGAATATTTTACTAATTTCTAGAACCTTTTTCTTAATTATATGCCAAGAACATTTTTTCTTGATGGTAAAAAATTAATGTATATTTTTCAGTGTTCTGTGAATTCCATCAATTTATGAATTCTTTGCTAGCATAATAATATAGATACAAAAATGTTGACATTTTTATAAATGTTACTAATGAAGATTAGTTTTTATATTATTTAAACTGTGTTGTTGCTCTCTCTCAGATTCTCGAATATTTTTTTTTTACACGTAAAATGTGTTTCTCATGTAAATTAGTCATTAACTATATAATATGTATGTATATTCAAATTTCATTGTTGTTTAATGAAATCAGCCGAAATAACATTTTGTCCCTTTATTGGATATCTGTCTAGTGTGACGTTGCTCAAAAGTAACTGACTGGCAGCAAATAAATGCGGAAGAAATTACTTGGAAGATTAATGGAAGAGTGGGTGAAACGACAAGAGAGAATAAAAACCAACAGGTCCACAAACACATACGAATGACGAGAGGAAATGGGTCACTAGGTATGCTTTAAAATGCTTAGAATAGCTTTCGTGAGCAAAACAAAAATGGCGCAAAGACGAACTTTTCACTTTTCTTTGAACATTTGACATTTAAGCTGATAAAAAAAATACTGAAGGAATTATTTTTAAACTTTCGTACTAAAAAAATTGTGCGTGTACTTAGTAATATTACATAATGAAAAAGAGAAGACGCTTCATTAACGCTTCATGGTACTTCAGCGCTAATGTAAACAGCGTCTGTAATGTAAACGAAAGAGAAAAGTAGCCATGAAAGCGCAAATAAGAATCTGTTTCTTTAAGATTAACTCCAACCTGGAATTAATAACGAATCAATTGTCTACAAATAAAATTGTGAAGCTTTTGAGCCTCAAAGAAGTGCTTTTAATTACTTTTAATTTAGTATGCTTTGAATTAAATACTTTAAATTAAAAGTTCAATCCAATACTGTCGGAATAATAAATTAAATTCTATCGGAAAGCTTAACGAAAATCAAGAAATTGAATTGATTTCAATTTCATTGATTTCACTACGAAAAAAAAAACCGATAATATAATTTTTAAACACATAAATAAATGATAAAATTATAAAATAATAAGCTTATTGTTTAGTTCGGAATATAAAGAAATTTGAATTTTTGAACACTTTTGATTTTTGGTAAAATTTTTTGGTAAACTTTCGCCCGATTAAAAAACCAAAGTTAGCAACCAAACCAAGTTCTGAGAAATCAACTTAAACATAAATTAATGTCACGGATCGAGAGCTTTAATCTTGTCAATATTTTAATACAGTCTTTAGATTGCTGTTAACGAATTATCATTTTTTTTAAATTTCTTAGTGGTGACGAAATAAATAATATGGCTTGTTCACCATATTATGTTTTTCGATAAAGCATAATTGATACAAATCTTTAATTAAAGTTTGAAACCGGAAAGCAGTAACCAAACAAAAGCAATTCGCTTTATTTTTACACGAGCTCTAATTACGCAAAAAAATTCACCAACATTTCTATCCTATGGCAAAAGAGATGTACGTAAATTACCCTTAAATAGATATCAAAAAATAAACAGTATCAAAGACATTGTTCGCTGTTAACTTTAGAACATGTGTAAACAAATAAACATTATGCTATTTCTACAACATTAATAATATCATTAACACAAACAATTCTCAAGTAAGATCATTCACTTTCTGAGCCACGATAGAAAATCATCGACCCACAACGACAGCAGCAATAAAAATGCAATTCCTGGTAGACGTGCACGTGCTCGTGCTCACGCTCATGCCCATGGTGCATATGCGGTGCATGTCAAACAGACTTGAACTCTCAGTACGATGATCTACCAAGTCAAAGACCTTCACTAGCAACCAACTGAACAACAATTAGAATAGTATCGTATATAAAATAGTTTGTTGACTTTTCATTGTGTTATAATAAGCTGAATTTTTTAATACCAGCTTACAAGATTTTTAGAATCGTGCGAGTAAAAATCTAATTCTGAACTTTTAGAATTAAAGAAAATCTTCTACGATATATATATTTATTTTTAGGATATTATCTGCTTAATTTTTAAATAAAAAAATATGAAATTATTTTTTTATCTTAAGATCAAATAACTAAAATACTGCTACGAGTGTCCACATTGTAAAAAGTGAATGAATTCGAATATCATGAATGTACTGATTATGTCATATTTAAGTGTACTCATAGCATTTTCTCTCTATTGTTGAAGACACGTCGACTTTTTAGATAATTTTATTATAAAAGTAATTCAATATGAAGTTATCTTTATTAATAATGAAACTTAATCATTACACAATCGTCGTAATTTATGTGATTACTTTGCAATTATTCCTATCATCAATCGTGAGGTATTTGCACGCGATGATCTTGAATCTGAATGTTAGATATTAATCGATAAAAATGGGGAGAATATCGATTACGTCATGCCATATTATATTAATTTTGAATTAGTTTATTGAAATGTGTTGCGAAATGGAACAACTATTTTTTATAGCAACTACTTAAATAAAAATAATTTGCGGAAAATTTGCAATAAAAATCTCATAGCTAAAGTTATAGCTATATTTTGTCTACATATATTAAAAGCTATATAAAACAGTTTTGTTTAATCGTTTAAATTTCGAAATTTCGACATTTTTATTTTTTCACACATGATTTATGTATAGCTTATTTTTATTGCATTATCCAATAGAAAATATCTAAAAGATAGTTACTGTGGGTGGTTTGGTTTTTTGAGGTTTTTTTAAAAATCCGAGCACATTCTTGCAATAAAAACATATTGAACAACTTTTATTGCTTATAGTTTTTTTCTCTTTTCACAACTGTCGTGGCATTTGGCAAATGCATGCAGACCTAAAAAAATTTTCTAAAATCCATGTTTCCTTTCACAAATTTAATTAATGACTTGTCATAGTTTTTCAAATTTTTTTCTAATTTTAAAATTTCAATGACTCATACACAAATATTTTAAATACTTGAGAAAGATCTGAAGTATTATTTCGATATTTATAAAAAAAAAATTATATAAATGAATAAAAATTTCGACATTTATAAGAAAATTCGCAAAAAAATAATTTTAGGAAAATTAATATTTATTTATTTTTTTTAATCAAGGAAATTAACCTTTAAAATAGAAAACATAAAAATATAGCAAGAATTGAAAATATAAAATATTTTTCAATATTTTATATGTATATTATGTATGTGTATATTTGTTTTTAAATCTTAAAATCATAATCAATTCTGATCATCGTAAATCAAAAGTATATTTTAATGAATGCTCTTTCATATCACTTTCATATCAAAAGCAAAAAGGCAAAAAGTTACCTTCAGATAATTGATTATTTTCCATGATTTCTGTCCAATTTTGTAATTATAATTAAGCTATGCTGTCAAACGGTTCCTGTACAACGTTCGGAAATAATTATAATAAATATTTCCGTTTGTACTATGTAATTGTCAGTTTGTACGAATATAACAGACGAGTCAGTATGTACGAGCAAAGAGGACGAATGAAGGTAGCAGCGGAGGTATGGCGGCAACCAAGGCCAAGTGCGTCAACAACCACGGTCAATAATTTTTCTATTGTAAGTACTTATTAAATTGTCACCGGAATAAATGCACAAAGAAACCATAGTTCAAATGGTCGCAGGTACGTAACAGCAAGGAAAATAGTAAAGAAAATAACAACCAACCAACAGTCACCGATTATTATGAAAATCTTTTCATTATTTCATTATAACTATTACCTTTTATTACAATATGATAAAATGAGAAGCTAAAAAGAGCCATGTTACTTACAGTCATAATCTTTAGAGACCGGAAGTTATTCAAGAATAAAACGTGACCAAGAAAAAATAAAGACAATAAAAAATAATTATAATTACCGACACTCTGATACGCTTTCAACGAAATTGAATATGATCTACATAGAATGCAATACACCCGAATCGCTAGGAAGCAATATATACGAATTAATTTTATTATAGTTGAATTAAAAAATTTGAATCTGTAAACATACATAGCTATATAGAGATTTTGTGTTGTCGTAGTTTGTTAAAAAAGTATGCCGGTCTTTTGAGAACAATAAATATGTGCGAGTATGATAAGAAGATCAGTAAACTGCAGGAGCGCCGAATGACTTTGTCCATACTATTGTAAAATAGTGCAATATATTTTTTGATAGAAATAAATATTGTACAAAGAAAATTAAAAGGTTAACAAACAATTAAATGCGATTAAAAAAGCAATAAAAATCGTGACAAAATAATTTTAGGTTGCTGCTGTTTGAGGAGTATTATTTTTGTTGTTTTTCTTAATGTTATACGAATAGTTGTTGTGGTCAATTTTTTTAACAAGTTGTTGTTAAAAAAAAAAAAAACTTATTGTCAGTAGCAGTAGTAGCAGTTTGTTGTTGTTCAAATAGTTTGATCGTGGCTGCATTCGTTGTTTAATTTATGAATTCGTGAAATTGAGACGGACGGAATTCGGAATCGATAGTACGTAATTGGATTGCATTGAGAGAGAATGAGAAAGTGATGATGCCCTCCTTATACGCCGCTTCATACCGCACCCACAATGCGTGAGTGTCAACAACAACAAACAAGGAGTGGAATTTATTTCGAATAAAAAAAAAACTTAAATCGCGTTAAAAGGGTAGGTCAGTAGTAGTAGGTGCCTTTTATCAGACAACATCCAGGGAAAGAAGCATAATAATAAAAATAGATGCAACAATAACAATAGCAATACGAGTATCATAAATAAGCTAACATAAATCTTGGATCTCAAAGAAACACCTTCCTACCTTCCTAAATTCAACAAAGGAACGAACGCACATTACACAGATCATTAAAATTTCGTTCTTCTTTAAGAAAAAGAGGAAGCAGAACGAAAAAGAAAATAACTGAAGCATAACAAGAGAATATTCATAAAATTTCTGGATAGAGTAGAAAATATCGTAACACAAAACATTAAAATAAAAAATTAAGAAAAAAGAAAAGAAACCAAAATCAATATTAATGAGAATGAAAGTTCAGTGAATTTCAAGGTAACAAAAAAGAATAGTCATAACGATGATAATGAAGGAGAAATTCTTTAAAAAAGAATAGCGTCGTCGTATGTAAATGTATAGTAGGACCGTCATTACTACGAGATCTAAAAATAGTAATCATTATATACGAGTATATCGTGCAAAAAGAGGTTTTGGTGTAATTTAAACCATTTAAAATCGGTTTTAAATGGAATTCTATTCAAACTAAGCAGTAAGATTTATTTGAACGGTATAAATTCATTCAAAATCATGATGCGAAAAATTTTTAAATTCAATTTAAGGGATTTATTAAATTTGAAAACCCGGGATTTAAATGATTTCAATTTAACATGCTCGAAGAGAAAGAGAAGAACTTGATTTTATATTGTCTTGAACATAATTTGAGCATGGTCGGGTCGGTATTAATGAGTTTTTGGTAAGCACTAGCGGCATGTAAATCGAGTGGTACCTGTTTATTAGTCGAACACGATAATATCTATCTCAACATATTAATGCCTCTGTTATTCCAACCATCAACTTATGTATACCCAAAAGACACAAATGATTACAATATTTCAATTTTGAATTTCCCTTTTCACTGATACAATAGTTTCTTCTTCGCTTCACTGCATTTATTCCTTTTTCCTTCGAAAGCCTTTTTTCTTCACTGCCTGTAAATCACTCAAAAATTTATCAATGCAGACTTTTTCACGCTTCACTCGGAGGATGCTGGATGCTTAGAATAATGTTTGAGGTACTACATATACACAAAAACCAACGAAAAAAATGCTTTCAATCTTGATTTATATGGATTTTTATCCACACAAAGAAGTAAAGGTAGAAAACGAGGTGTGCTGCCCTCAGGTTTGCTTCGGTGTAATTCCAAAATCAATTATTGCGTTTTGTATTTATAAAGGATTCGTCGTCACTGTCTTCTGATCAATCGATCGATCAAACCTAACCCAAAATAATAGAACTCGCCGACTTAATCGTAAGCTGATTTATAAGTAACTACAGACCATGAATGGTTCATCAAGACGTTTGAGAAGGTATGTCCTCTCACAAGAAGGAAATATTTTGTTTAAAGGAAAAACGTAAGATAAAGCTTAAAAAGTACGATTCTGTATGACTGTCGCGCATAATCTCGAATGGTTTTTGATGAATAACGAACATGATCGATTGATACAAAAACATTTACAATTAGTCCCGGAGTATTTTTAAGCATACTCTCGTATTAACGCATGAAACAAAAAGGAAAACCGTATACAAAAAGCAATATGTTGACGGCATGAACAAATGTCCTAAAATATTATGTAGATATTGATAGTAAAATCATAAAAATGTATCGTTACAAACCGAAATAAATAAAGAAAACAGCAAAACAAAAAAAATTCTTGTTATTCTTTTAGATAAAAGAAAAACGTAATGAAAAACAGATTTTTTTAACATTTCCATCATTGAGCATTTCTAGTTTTTCTTCAAAAGCATAACATTATTTTTTATGGAAATTTTCAAATGTTTGTCATTGTTAAAAAATGGACAAATGAATAAAGTCACGGTCTAACAACCGTTAGAATTCTTTTTAGACTATGTTTTCTTTTTTCTGGTGTATGTTTTCAACATTTTGTAAAGGTACCCTTCACGTCATCGACTTACGAGTGTATAGCGATTGTCATACGGGTGTGCTACAACTAATACCACTGCACAATGTCTAAATAACCAGCATATATTTGCATAATATCGTATATTGTTTATTGTATATTGAGGCTATAACCTCAAAAAAGCTTTTTCTGATGCGTAAGCAAATGCTCAAAGCATTACACTTACTTACTTCAGTCAGAAAAATGGTAATTTATAAAAAAAATTAGTGTAAAAAAATCTCTCTTTTACTGTTTTTAAAAGAAAAAAACACAAATTTTATGGAATTTTCTTGAAAGCGAATGTTTCAATGTTTCAATGTTTTATGAGTACATATTCGAGTATTCCTACAGACATACATACATATATTAGTACTTGTATTTATTGACTTTGGGTCAAAAGATTTTTAACGATTGAACTTTTAATTTTTCAAAACTTATTTTACTATAAAAAAATTACAATCGTCTGTTGATGTCTCCGCTAAACCTTTTAGATCCGAAAGACCGAGCTGATTTATCAACCATCATTGAGTTTAATCAATTTAATCGAATGCCGTTCAACCCAAAAATATTGCAAATAATTTTTAGAAACAAGATAAAAACGATCGTCTTTATTGCAAGATATTATTTTATCGATCGCTCATTCCTAAAAACAGCACCACACCCATTCGTCTTTATAGCTTTCATTATGGTTATTGTAGACATTGAACCTCTCCCCGAAACTGTCGCCGATCCCGTGACATTTGAGTTATGTAATTTCATTCCTCTTCATTCTTTCAAAGAACATCTTTCGAATAACTTTTTCTGGAAATAGACACAGAGAACCCGAATATGCTCGTTGTGCCTTGCCGCGTGAAGGGATCATTTTTTTTTTTCAATGGCATTAAAGAATTCGAAGTCTAATTCTATGTCTCTCAAACTGAGAACAGAGCTTTAGAAGAGAAAGAAGAAAAAACTGAAGACAAAGTGACGGTAACATTTTTATATACGAGTAACATCTGCATAAGAAACTGTTATGCATCACGGCGGCACCAAACATTTAATCGATAGGTGAGAAAGCAACGCGTTAAAATATATAAATATAAAATATTTTTATAAATTTTTCTTCCGTATACGTAATCGACACACACACATATTAAAATGATCATTTTAATTGTAATGATTGTTTTGTAGATTTAATTTATATGAAATACCTTTTATCGTTATGATACTCGTAACTACGGCATAGTAATGTTGCTAAATAATAACCGGCAACGCTTCTTCCCGCGTCGCGAACTGACTCCAGTTACTCTACTACAATAATAAAATTCTTTAAGAACGCTCTGCACGCTCATTCTCTTTCAAAAATATCTTTTTCTTTTCAAACATACGCAATTTTTTTTTATTATTTGAAATTTGTTCACTAAAAATGGATGTCGCACAAAATCAAAAACGTTTCAACGATTTTTCTCAAGCTAGCCGAAAAGCAATGGAACAAATTCTTCATCTGGAAACACATGTACCTTACATTGTCGGCGGTATGATTGCGGTTCCGGCCTACTCGCTGTACAGTAGTTTGCGCACCAATGGACTAATTGGCTTCATACTCAAGGTTAATGGAGACAGATAATAAATAAACCATGACGATGATAAATGTGGAAGTGTTGAGTGGAATGTGTTTTTCATTACGTCGTTTTTGCTTTTAATATCGCGCCAAATGCAATCTTTTGAGTAAAAGATTTTCTCTACTTGTTTCAGACGTCCGCACGATCCAAGATCGCAAAGATGCTTATTATGTCCACAGGTATTGCGGCCTACAGCTACAAGATGCCCAAAAGAAATTCCTAATAGATTTCAAAGTTTAAGTCTTGAACACACGAAATCAGAATTAGTCAGAATTAGACAAAATTACAACATCATAAGCGCAAATAAAATATATATTGTACTCGTATATTGATAAAATTGGAATTTTAAAGAGAAATTTTAGAGTAGTTTATTTTAGAAAATGTAAAACGATCACTCGGTATGTGTTACGTACGAGTACATACCTGGAATATATGTTAGTATAGTATACATATGTCTATATGTTATAGGTCTGTATAAAATAATAACAATACGTGATTTTCTAAAAGGAAATAAACCACATTTGAATCTGAAAGATGATATCTGATTATCTGTTAGTTAATTAAGGATGAACAGCATTCATTTAGAGCAAACCGCAGTCACGAAGAGATGATGATGATAATGTCCTATGTCTACGGTTTTTATGATCTGGAATAACGGTTTAGTTCAAGAACAACAAGCTACGATAACAAAATCTAATGTATTTGCATCCGTGTCTGTGGTTTCTTGCAATATGACACTTTTCACGTTGATGGCAAGACGTTGATGATGTTGAGGTCTTTAAAACTCATGGTTGGTTCA
Source organism: Conops quadrifasciatus (assembly GCA_949752815.1). Taxonomy (NCBI): domain Eukaryota; kingdom Metazoa; phylum Arthropoda; class Insecta; order Diptera; family Conopidae; genus Conops; species Conops quadrifasciatus. The sequence continues at coordinate 37,775,600 of OX457079.1, forward strand.
TAATCTACGAGTTATACATTATCTGTCATCTTGAAACACGAGTTTTCACTGAATTTACACTATTTCCATTTGTTGATTGGGATTTTCAAATAGCTTTCAATATTGCTTCTACTTATCAGTTATAAAGGTTTATTATTCGATCAAGGAGTCTTTTTAAAAAGAGGTGTCATTTTAAATCAACAAAAAATGCAATGTTTTTGTAAAACATGCTGATATTTCAATTTTAATCCAAAACACAAACTCAGAGATTAGTAATGAAATACGTTACAATATATGGCAAATGTCCTCCTCGACTCCTCATATTTTTTTCTTCTTGACTTCAACATTTTTCAATCGAACAAAGTTTCTTCGATTTTTCCGTATTTTTTGAAATAACATTATTTCAACAAAAATTCGTCCATTGAAAATAACTGAAAAAAACAATTACAAATAAAAAATAATAATGCATAAAAGTAACTAACTAAGAAAAACGAACCAAACAGTCCAGTAATCAACTTACTTCAAGGCTCGCGATTTTCAGAATCCTTTTTCGGGTAATTTTCTTACGACGGACGTTATTATTTTGAGGCAACAACCAGACGAAGCAAGGCACGGACGGAGACGAGCCCAGAAGAATCCGCACAACCGAAGAGGAAGCGTCAGTTTCGGTGGTAACCAAAGTGCTTGGGCCAACTTCAAAGTCAAAGGCTGAGGAAGTGGAAGTGGAAAAAATGGCAGCAGAAAATAGTGAAAGAGGGAAACCCGAAGAACCCGAATCGATGAGTTCAAACGAGAATACCAAAATGAGCATGATACCGCCAATGGTGGTCTCAGACGCGTCTAATTTAAACGTAGCTGAGGTAAGGAATCAGGGCATCCCGGAGGACAATGATTTGGGGGAACAAGGACAAGAAGAAAGTAAGTATAATAAAGACACAGCGAGACATAAAGTGAAAAAACAAAGAACAGAAAACAATATAACTCCCTTTCTCCTCGTTGTCGCCTTCCAGCCGAAAACGTGTCGTACTTTGGTAGAGAATTCAAATTGCTCAGGAACTACATTACTGAAGAAGTCCCCGACCTCGAAGAGCAGGTGAAAACACATGTTCCTTACATCGTGGGCGCTATGGTAGCGGCGCCTGCCTTCTCCATTTACAGCAGCTTGCGCCACGATGGAATAATTGGCTTCGTGCACAAGGTTAGTGCCACCCATCAGTCCAACTAGAAGCCGAAAGAGTCTTACACAATTTTTTCATCTCCTTTCTTTCAGACCTCCTTACGATCTAAGATCGCGAAGATGCTGATCATGTCTGCGGGCTTAGCGGCCTATCAGTTAGGCAAACCTACAACCCAGGACGCATTCCTAAAAGATATCAGGCACGCTTGAAAAGGAAATGGCAACTCCATTTACCATCGAATAGATCCGAGTTATTTATTTAGGCTATAAAATATCCGAGATAAAATAGCCGAAATTGTTTTTATAGTGAGAGCACTATAGTGAAAATTTTATTTAATCGTATACAGTTTCTACTACAACGCACAATATATTTTTAGATTACATTTTTATAGTGTCCTCGCTATCGGCAATTTCGGATATTTTATCCTAAATAGTTGCAATTAATAAACCGTCATTTTCGAAAACGTAATAAATTCAAAAGCTAAAGCTAAAGTAGAAACTTGCTCTATGAAGTTTGAATTGTTGAAGAGTACTTTTCATTACGTGTCGAGAGAGTTAAATACCAAAATCCAATGTATCCAACGTTAAACCGAGAAGTAATAGATTTTTTATTTTCGATAGGTTTTCTCCTAATCTTTGCGTAGTCAACTCTTTTTACCCAAAAAACACTGTTTGGTTGACGTGATGAGAGAGAGAGAGAGAGAATTGGTGGCCTGGCCGGCAAGGTTGTTTTTCGACTCTCTCCAACAACAAAATACTCGTACATTTGACACGTGCATCAAGGGTCACTGTGCAATGAAAACACATAAATTTTATAGAAAAAAACAAGTCTAGTCAAAACTATGTCATGTCAAAAATTTTCAAGCAATCATATATGTTTCGGAATTCTTTCAATATTCAATACAAAATTTGGAAATTTTTCTCTGCTCTAAAATGATTTTTTCACAATAAAATTAATTAACAAATAAAAAGGGAAATTAAATATGAAACATTGAGTATTAACTAAATCACTTTAAATTAACAATCTTTTGGCCAACAAAATTGCATTCCAATGGTTTCACAAAAGGAAGCTCCAAAAAACGGTAAGGCCAAACGCGCAAAGGATATCACCACAAAATCATAATTATAAAAATGGATTTGGATTAAAAAATGTTATTTTTTTGAAATATTTACAGAATGTGAATACACACTTTGCCGACCTGAGATCATCAGGAAATTAAATGGTTTGCAGCCCTGGCTTGTGACCGGGCTCATTGCCTGGCCGACCTATTGGCTGCTAAAAGGATTAATGTGGAACAGCCAAAGGAGAAAATACTCGCTACCGTTTTATATAAAAAGGGTATGTCCATTTTGCCAACGACTGCTTGCTTTATCATTTATAGGACCACTGACGTTTCCGTATGTACATAATTACTTTCAGACGTACCACGAAGCGAAACTGGCTCAGGTGGTTCTCTTGACCATAGGTCTTGCGAGTGTCTTTTCAAAGGAAATTGAAAATACTGCAAATAAAGCAACGCAACAGGTAAACGACGCAAAGAAGAAAAAGAAATAGAATTCGCAGATCGAGGTCGTTTCTTTTTGAAAACGTTATGGAGTAGTATTAAAATTTTTTAATGTTTGCTATTTTTGTGAAAACATGCGTTTTTTGAAGCTCAATAAAAATGAAGAATATTTCCTAAATATTAGATAAATAAAACGAATTTTCATTTATAACTGAAAATTTGAAAGTAATGGGAAATGTTCTAGAACATAAATCACTTGGAGCAGTCAAAGCGCCCGGCATGTCCAAAATTGAGCAGCAATCATATAAGTTTTACAATAGTTTCAAAATTATACACAAAGATTTTTTTTCACAATATAGTTAACTAAAAATTTGAAACCATTTTACTCGTATCATTGATTTAAAATCAAAAGAAAAGTAGTTGACAGACTATAAACCTTTATTATGCATACGCTGATTTAAAAAATAAATTTTTTTCAACTTTAACACGCCTTCGCTTACGACTTCATTGTTATTGTATATTGTGTATCGTTGTAGATTAGAAATAAAAGAAAGTAATAAAAGAAAATCATCGCGTTTGACAGATATTCAAACGTTCATCATCCAAAAGATACTTTTGGATAACCCTATACATACGATATATCCCAAAGTTAATCTCTTCATTAATTTTTCCAAGTTTCGTTTACCTTGGAATACATTGTACTCATGGTATTCATTGTCTTTGCCCAGAAATTCGTATAATGTTTGGTTCAATTATTTGTTCTTTGCTTTCTTCACGACAACAGTGAATTTCTATACTACTTAATATCATTGATTGCCAATCGATTTTATGCCCTAATTCAATTAAAAAGCTCTATGCTTTAATTAATTAAATTATATAAAGTATAGCTTAAGCGTTTTATTGTTGTCTGGTAAGCATTTTCTACAGAAATCACTAAAAAGTAAGGTTAAATTGACAGTGGCATAATGCCGCTCAATGCCGTTGAACTAAAAAAGTTCTTAAAAGACGATTTTAAAGGAGGGTAAAGGAGGAGGAATGACAAGCAAAAGGTCAGGGTGGAAGGATCGTATTAAGCTAGTTTCGTTAAAAAACCAAAATAGAATAAATACAGGAAAGAAAAGAACAAAAAATTCTTGAAGTAACTTAAGTTTAATAAAGTTATTAAAAAAATGTAGAAAGAAACTTGATGAACAAAATTCGTGAAAACTTGGGCGTTAAAAGTAAAAGATATAATACGACGTATGGAAGACGACTTACCTGAATTAAATACATTTTGTTAAAGTTAAATGTGTCGAATAAGTTTTGCTTTTTTGCTGCTTTCAGAGTTTTTTTTCGTATTTAATACTGTGTTAAATATTTAAATACGACGGCAACCGTTACAAATATATAATTACAAAATTGCTGAATTTTTGTTTGTAACAAAAGAAAGAAACCATCTTCAGCAAATTTAAATGAATGTTGTTGCCGGCATTATAGTGTTTTCTCTTCTGGCTATCTGGAGGAATAATTAAGTAGTATGTATACGTAAGTTACTAATTTGATATGCTCCAAAAAGTTAAGTCATTACGCTCAAGCATTGTTAACTCAAGTTCAGCTCTACTTGATTTTGTTTAATGTCTGTAACACCAGAAATATGTTTGCGTTATAAAACGAACTTGATTTGTATTTATTTGCGGTGTTCTCGAAGATCATCGACGAGATTCTGTTATATTTTTAACAAAAGTTTTCTATTATTTCTGAAGAGAAAAGGCCTTTTTAAGTTTCTTTGTTTGGTTGCTGATTTGTCATTGAGAAAAAAGTGTAGAAAAATTCATTTTATGACGAACAGCTGCTGACACTTAAAACCAAAGACGAAATTATTGGATGACGCGCATTCGATAATTTTTGTTCTAAATTTAGCACGAAATTGAGTAGATTGGAATTTTTTTGTTAATATTTGTTTTTTGTTATAACAAACAGTGAGTGATTGAAAGTAATTATTTTTAGTAATTTATTTTCTTCACTTCAAAGAATGTGAAACGAAAGATTGACAGACTTTAAAAAAATTATTTTAAATATTTTTTCAAAATTATGTTTATATCTTTAAAATGCTTCAAATATCAAATATCATTATCATATACTCGTAATTTTTTTTTAAATTTGTTCAGCTATTTTTTACGTTATTATAATTTTATTCCCAGTTACTTTTTATGTCTTGTTGCAAAATTAATACACATTTTATGCACTTTCAAGTTTCTGATTTGAGTTTGCAAAATGATGTTCGCTTTTTGGGATATAGTCGCAATATCCAGTGGCTTAGTTGCAGAAGTCATTAAAAAATACAATAAAGCCGACCGGAATTTTTAAAATATTCACTCCATCATTTCATATTTGACTTTTTATTCTCTTTCACAATGGAACTACTAGAAGAGATCACTTTTTTCCGCAAAATGTTTTCAGTAATTCTGAGGTATCTATAGAATACGTGTAATACACCTGGATTTTCTTTTAAATCCGTTATTATTTACTTAACACTTAGCTTAAACAAGCTCCATCCAATTTACTTTCTAATTCTTTTTACTTAATTAAAAACCGAGTTTATGTTAAAAATCTCTCAAATACTTTTTATCCAAGCATTTTGTTTTTTCATGACTATTTATGAGATTAATTAAATTTATCAATTTGGTGAAAATTATAAGTTTTTATATTACTGCTGTTACCGAGTATTTGTTTATATATTTTTTTTTTTTTAATTAACGTCTAACTTTCATATTCGAATACTACGAAATTCTTTTTTTCTTCTTTTCTCGGCAGAAAATGAAAACTTGATGCTAACCATTCCGAACGACGGCTCACACGCTAATGAAACAGATACATTTGTTGGTTGTATCTAGAAAGAAACCAGCCACAGCCAAACGTCGATTAAACTACTCTGTAGAGACTCAAAGGAAACTTGTATGATTGCTCTCTCAGGTTTGAGACGAGGTTCGACCAAACAAAAAAAAAAAAGAAAAGGCTCGAAAACCATCGCTGAAAATATTTAAAAGAAAAAGAAGAAAATTAAAATGAAATTTATAAAAATTTATGCTTCTTTCTTTTGCGCCTTTTTTATTATTTTTATGAAAGCTCTTACTCTCTGGAAGCCGCTATGTATCTCGTCACTATAATTTCTCATGGTAGAAGGGTTGATGGTTGCTGATTTTTCAAAAGAAATAACCCATGAATAACCCAACAACCAATCTTTTATGAACAAAATCATAAACTTTCATAATTCAAAAACTCACTTATTTTGTCGAGTGTATCATGCCGACACTGAACTGGTCTGATATCATACAATATTTTACAAGTACACTATAATTAATGATAATTTCGATTAGTACAAGGCGTCGTCATAGAGTGGCAATTACATAGTGATATGGGTTGTGGCGCCACAGACGAACAATGGAATTCCCAATACTTCCGCTGCTGAAGATCCGACGAAAAAAATGAAAGGAAATGTAAACACAACGAAAACATGTAACAACAGACATGTTGGCAGACGTCTGAGTTCTAAGTGGCAGTATGAGTACCAACCAAGCCATATTGCAACAAATATAAGACCATAATAAATCAGAAAAAATTAAAAACGAAAGAAACAAGAAAGAAGCAAGTAAGAATTTTCAGATTAAATAACTTAACTTAGTTATCAATGGGTTAAAGTATCAATTTCAAAATGTTCGATTGTCAAGAGGCAAAGATTTTAAGACCTCACACTCGTCAAGAAACTAACAGTCACAAGGACCTGAACGTGGTTAAGGAAGAGATTTTTCAAAAAGATTAAAAGGCATAAGTAACACATGAAGATATGTCAAAGGCCTAAATTGTTAAAAAACTAAATTGTCAAAGACCTCAAATGTCAAGGAGCTCAGTTGTCGAACATCAAGAAGCTAAGAATTACCAAGGAAAAGAGTTCAAGTACTTAAGATGTCAAACACAAGAAGTGTCAAGAAAGTTAAATATCAAAAGACTAAAATATCAGGAGACTAAAATGTCAAGGGACTAAAATATCAGTGGTGTAATATGTTACTGGAGTAACAATTCTTAAGGGACTAAAATGTGAAGAGGCCAAAAATAGCAGGAGACAAAAATGTCATGAGACTAAAATGTCATGGGACTAAAATGTCAGGGTACCAAAATGTCAGGGTACTAAAATGTCAGGATTCTAAAAATTTAAAGGAGCTCAAGGATTAGGATAGGATAGGGTTCAAGGATCGAATTTCAAGGAGCTGATATAAGCACGAATTATTGTTTATTGAGAAATATGACGTTAGGAAACTAAATATGGTACACTAAGATGCTATAAAAGAGCTCATATGCACCTAATAAAAGATCATAAATAAGAAACTAATATGTGAATATACAAGAAGTGTAATCGCATTACATCTATTTAATTTTCTCTCTTTTTTTTGCAATTAAAATTGTTAGTTAACGAGTAAAAAGCTCGAGGGCTGGCTACCAGCCATTATCATAAAGTTTTATCTTAATATCTTGTAGGTACAGAGCTGTGGGTGCGAGTGTATGGGTGTGTCTAATAAAACGTAAACTTTGTGGCATTTCATCTGAAAGATACATTCGTTAAGCGTAAGCGTTACAGAGTGTGAAAGTAATGCAATACAATGTCAAGAAACAAAAGGAATGTCAGCAAACGAAAGTGAAATAACAGCAAGAGTTACGAGTACAGCAGCAAGCATAACAAACAAGCAAAAGCACAAGCAGGAAAATCGGCAAAAGCTAACATACGAGTACAAAAAGAAGAAGTTAAAATACAAGAGTTCCAGCGAGCTGAAAATAGTAACACAAGCCATACAAGAAATACCTGTACATGCATGACATCCATCCATGCCCCCCCTCCGTACATCATCCCTTCAAGCATGCATATTTATGTACATATGTATGTGCGCGTATGTATGTATATACTGAGTGCATAAGTACATATATGATAATAAAGATAAGCTTATACGTATGTACGCAAAATATAGCCGCAACTTTAAAGTACTCGCATACGCAGAAGAGACCAAGGACGACGGCAATAAAGTGCAATGGCTAAAACTATGTAGAAGCTAAACCAGTTACTGCGATGATAAAACAAGAAATAATCGAATGGAATATGTGGCAACGCTTCGCCAAGATCAACGCAGTTGTTATGAAGTCGAATAGTAATGATGTTGCCAGAAGAATATTTCACCTTCTACCAAAAACAAAAAAACATTTGTCTAAAAATCTGTCTAAAAATCTGCCAAAATAAAAGATGGTATTTTTATTATTTTCAACATTTTCTGTTATTGGTTATAATCACAAAATTTTAAAATGCATTTTTTAGAAAATTCGCAGTGTTCAAATCAACAGCTGACTTTGACGTTAATGTTGTTGCCAGCATTAAAACTCTTACTTTGACTTTAACAATACATAATTTAGCAATGACAGCTTTTTTCAAGTGCACTTTTATTACTTCGTTAAGCTAAGTTTTAGACATTTTTGAGGTTTCTCTTTTTATTGCTATTTGAAGACTTTTTATAGCGAAAGCAGTCATATATCATTAAAGTTTATGAGATATCAATATAATATCAATATGTATCCATCAGTCAGGCAACATTGTCTGACAACAAAAGCAACAGCTGACCAACACACATGGTTGCCACCATAAATACTGCGACTTTCTTTCTAAATTCTTCTGTAAATGGACTTTTAACGAAGCTTTAATTACACTCGTGTACACTTAATGACGTACACTTAATTACGTACTTTGGGAAAAGTATGTTTAGACAAAAATCAGATAATATAAAGTGTATTATACTCAATCTGGCAACATGGTCTGCAGCATCATCAATGGAGTATAATTTGAGCTTTATGCAGCCAATAACAAAAACTACAATAACAACAATAATGAATAGTGTAATTTGTATACAAACAGAAAAGAAAACATGAGGCAGGTAAAGACGAAAAGACAGACTCTTATACATATGTATGTATGTACATATATAATTAACTGCTTTCAAGGTTTGCATTCGAAAATTTGTGAAAAAGTTCCTGGTTAAAAATTCGTAGACATTTTGTTGTGTTAAATTTTTAACAATTTGTTTTCGCAATGTTTTTTTTTATGGATGAATATATTACTCTCAAAAATGTTCATATGAACTAAAACACATACCTTTATAAATATTTGCCATAAAAACGTAAAAATATGGCGATGATGATAACCATAGAATATCACTTTCACCCTTTTCTTCGACTTCGAAGAAGACACAGCAGTAAGTTGATAAGGCAAAACCACCAAAATCGAAGAGTACAAAATTGCAAAATCTGTGGTCCAGAGCAAGTGACCCACAATGTGCACCGGACCCAACAAGCGCGACTCCCATGAAGCCAAACAACTTCTCAAATTTTAACAGGTTATAATAATAATAATATTTTACTATTGTTATTTTTTTCTTTGTTTTGGTTTTGTGTTGTTGTTGTTGTTATGGTTTCTGAAGAGATTATAACCAGCATAATTTGACCCGTAGCCAACAGACAGGTTAAAGATGATAGTTGGTGAGATTGTCAGAAAGTGATAGTGTTAGAGCGGAAGGAAATGAGTAAGAAAAGATAGCAGAAGAGATGAGACGAGGACAAGGAGAGCGGCAGAGAGTGAAGTGTTTAGCACAAAAGCACAAAAGGCACATTCATAAGTCTGTCTGTCGTCTGTTGTCTGTCGTCTCTCGTCTCTCTTCTGTCGTCTGTCGTCTGTCGCATACGAACGAACATTTATGCTCAACTTGCTTTTGCAAATTTTACGACTGACTTACAAAAAAACAACCGCCAGAAAATAAAGCAGTTACCAGACAAGTTTTACCTGACGAGACAGGCTGAAAAATGCGCCGAAGCACTTAATGCAATCGCAGCATGATGCATATACGCGTATCGTATGCGCGTGTAAAAAGCAAAACAGTCAAGCAAAAATTACATTCCTAGTTTGCTACCAATAAACCACAACGAAATAAAAACACAATACTCGTATACCAAAAAACCATTTTTCAAAAGGAGGATGGACGTCTCTAAGACAACAAAAAAACCATAACTTGGGCGAAACCTTAACGATCTCTGTCCGTCTGAGGAACTAGAGAAATCAAATTCTTGTCATTTCTGGAATGGCAATAATGGACAATTTTGCGCCACTCTCTAGCGATGAAATTTCTAAAACTATTTCGTAGAGTAAATAGATGCGAAGGTAAGTAAATTAGAAGCAATCGGTTTTGAGGTGTCTATGCCTTTATTTAAGAATGAATAAATCATTTGGTAGAACACAAACATATTAGAAGACGGTCTATCTCCATAGATTTTCTCTCTGAATGTTCGGAAAGTTCGGAGAGATTCGTACATAACTAAGTATTCAAGTCCTTTTACGACTACGTAAACCTTGAGCGTAACTTCGGGTCTCCATCGGGATTGGCCTGGCATGGTCTGATCTGAGCCATCTGTCTTGATTGTTCTGCGCTAATCTGATCTGTCTAGTCTTATATGTCGAGTATGATCTACTCAGTTCGATCTGTTTATGTCGATAGTTGTTCTGGTATGGTCTGGTCTTTAGTTCTGGTGTGTAAATTATCCATTATATCCATTATCCATTATTTTAATTCAAATCTTCCACAAGCATTTTCCTAAATCAAATATTTCATGCGAAAAATACTTTCAAATATAGGGCACACGATAAAGACGTTCATTGTTTCTATGATAAGCAAAATTTCAATTTAAAAAATTACTTCTAAAATGTTTGAGATTAAGTAAAGCCAAAATGAAATTCCATTATCCAGAAAAATTAATTTTATTACCATTTATTACTCGGTCTGATTGGCAGCAATCCAAAAAAGGTTAAGTGTTTTCCGTCCAATGACAAGGAAGCAAACACAAAATGCTAATAAAGACGAATGTAATAAATGTTCAAGGACTGCAGTCTGCCACATAATGTACACCGGAAGAAGCGACGGTTGAAAATCTTCAAGGATATGGAGAGAGAATGTTGTTGTACTCGTAGATAACGAGACCGGAAAAAGGCGTCTCGTATTCGCTTCCAAAATAGATGCATTAAATGAAGACAGCACTATTTTTATGCTATAGAACCATATTATTTTTATTATTTAAATATTTATGACTCAAGGAAACGGAAAGTGAGATGGGAGCGAGTACCTTTTTTTAGGAAATAGTAGGTATGAATGTACTATATTAGATTATAATACTATAATGTTGCCGACTGATCAACTCTGGTCGAATATTTAAGGTATTTTGGAAACACTTCGGTTTGTAGAAAAAGAAAATTATTAAGTAACTATATATTTATCATGAGACTTCTAAGCCTTTCTTAATCATACAATAGGTATTCAGTTTATGAGATATTGTGAACAATTTGTAACTTCGTATGAACTGTTGTTGGAATATAGACTATTTAAAGTTATAAACTTATCGTAATTAAATAAGCGTAAAAAAATTGTGATGGTTTTTTATTACTTACGATAAAGTCTCAACATTCTGATATACTAAATCGAACGAACACTTACCTGAAAATAGAAATAATAAAATACATTAATATTATTATTAGTATATTATTGTTTATAGTATGTATAGTATAGCATACAATAATTTAAATACATGTACGAACAAAGTATTATTCGTATAATAGATTTTTTTTATTTGCCAATGAATATATCAATATATAGTATATTGATTTCACCTAAAAAGTATTTTAAAAATAGAAATTTAACAACGAACAAAAAGAATCAAACCTTAAGATTAAACAAACAAATACCTACTTATTAGCAAAATGTGCACGTTACGAAAACTTTTTGCCGTTTTCATTTTTTCTTATTGATTGATTCTCAGACAACTATTCCTAGAAAAGGCCAGAAGTCTAACTACTAGAATGCATAAATAGTCAAATAAAATAATGCGTATGCAAGAAGAATGCAAAGAAAATAATGGAATAATAGCACTCCGCGTATGATATTCATGCATTCATACGCAGCTCATGAATACTTAATCTTGTAGTACAGCACCTACGACTACGACAACGCAGTACGCAGACCGACCATAGCCTCAAAACTCGTCGAACGAATGCTATTGAATTAAAAAAAGTTAGTACTTTATACTTAACAATACGAAAAGTAGCCGAGAACAGTAAGGGCTCTTGTGTATTTTTCCGTAATCTACAATGTTTGGTTAAATGCCATACGCCAAGACATACTCGTATGTAATTCAATCTATTTTCCAACGACGTGTATTCGGATTTGCTGATTTTAGGTTTGTTGGAATTGCTCGACAATAATTTAATATTTTTCGAAATATTATAAACAAAGTTTTATAACCTGATTTTAGGTTCTATCAAACCAGAAATTAACTCACAAAGCCTTCCTTTCTCAGGAAGTTTTTTTTTCATACCAAATTGTTTGGCATTTGATAGAGTATTCGTATGCGTTAGTGCCCGGAAACCAATGACAGTCTTATCTTTTGCAATAAATTCTAATATTTAAAACTCTTCTATCTCTTACAGTTTGGTTTTATTGATAAATTAAACTCATTTTAGCTAATTTTTTTTATAACCTTATTCATAAAAAATTTGTTGTTAGTCCTTCCAAGAGAAGATTCATTGTTCAAAAAAATTCAGATCTTTTTCGAGCCAATATATTTATTGTATCAATACTGAAATCAGTACTAATGGCTCTAAATATTTAAAATATTTTTGATACTTTCGAAGATCTGTCAAATAAGCTATAGTATAGTAACATATCATGCTTGTAAATACCTTTGATACGTTAAACAATTTCTAATATAGTGAACTATGAGTATCAAAATAATGCGTACACCCACTTTCGGTGCGCATCTGATCGTTGTAATAGATTTCACTCTAAACAATAATGACAAAAACGTGACGAATTTTCTAATTGACGGTACACAATATTCAGACACACACACACACAGCCTTACAATCAATAAGGTATTATCTTTCTTTGAAATTTCATTCTTTTAGAGTTATTACGTTTTAACTTTAAGACCAAGTATACTATACGCAGTGATAAGTTTCTGGATGATTGGTTGACATTTTTGAACATTTTTGTAATGCGTTGGAAGAAAGAGTTAGGAAAAAAGTGCATAAAAATCACTTTAAAAAATTTCTAGGTGTGGTAGAACTACAAAAAAATATGCATGCACAATTATTAACACGTAGAATTAATAAAAGAAAATACACATAAAAGAGAAAATACAATTTTTATATCACAATAATATTTTATATCGTATATATTTCTGAAATGACATATTCGTAGTTGTTATAGAGATTAAAAAACCAAGGACCTTACATTGTCTAAAGCTGGAACTTTCTTATAGAAAGTATTCTTTACTTACAATGTTTGTCATGGTATTTACTCGTTTAATAGAAATAGTAACATAAATACTTGGAATTTCATAATTCTAAATCCACACTTGATCTTAACAATCGATCATGAGATCGATATTGTTTAAAAGTCAAACTAATTGATAATAGAAAATTTCTTAAGCCTTTTATTAATATACTGACTCAAAAACTACGAGATACTCAGAAGGTCATACTGACGTCGGTACACGGTCGAAAATTACAGTTTTATTTTCCAATTTTTTCAACATTCTTTGGGTTGGAATATTGCTTAATTTTGTTATCAACCGTTAAGTTGAAATCGTAAACAAAAAGGCATAAAACTTCAACTTCGACGAAAATTGGTCCTCCTAAAAGTTGGGAATGAGTAGAGAAGGTTGGAGCTATCAACTTTTTGGTGAAGATGTATGTACATATATGAAAACCTCCTCAATTGGAAAATGAAACCAAAATTTTCGACCGTGTTTTCATTATTTCTCGCTTCATTATGACTTAAAAGACAAAGCGAAATCAGCGAAGTGCCATCGTCAAGTGTGTGTGTGTTTTCGTTTTTTCGACTTCATCATCGAATAAGATGGCGATTATTAGGTTTAATAAGGAATTTATAGAAGAAAATATGTGTTCAATTGTCTCTACCAAACACTCGAAACTTTTTCGACTAAGCTTATTTGCATTTACTGATGATATACCATAAATTGTTACGGAAATTTTGTTACTTTTTTTCCGAGATGTAGGTGCTCGAAAATTATGAGTACGCTGTACGCTTTTAGCCTTGTACGTGTAATACGTGACCACACCTCATTTTTCAGTCTAAGCAATATGTACGATATTAAAAATTTAAATTATGCACAAATTTTATCGCATAACCCAAAAAACAAATACCAAAAATACCTCTTATTACATGTAAGTATGTACATAATTATGTATGTGCGTGTGTGTGCAGGTACACACACACATACATATATACGAATTAAATTTTAACTAATGCTGGAATTCTTTTTTTTTGCGGTGCGTTTCTTCATTATGCGGGGCAAAATTGAAATTGAAACTGAAGAAACTCGAAAAAAAACTGAAACTGAAGACTGCAAAGAATGAAAATTGAATGCAGGTGTATCCGAGCAATCGTTGTTCCAACTTTTTATTGCTTTTTTCGTTTGTTTGTTGGTTAATGTTAGATACTTTGCAGTGAAGTGGATTTTTCAGTTGAATTTTTAAAGCAGTTGTTGTCTTAATGCATATAGTCTTAAAGTATATAGTCAGTCAATGCATCAAGTGGTTAGCACTAAATAACTTTGGCATTGCCGAAATTGAAATTGGGTCGCTCCGACTCAGTGGAAATACAGGGTACTCGTGGTAGCTACGATGGAAGTCATCTAGAGTTAGATGCAGCAATCGAAACGTTACTGATTGGCCAAAAATTATCCCTTCGAGTGTTGCAATTTATTAAAAAATTTAGGAAATATACGATGAACGTTTCTAAAATGTAGGAATTATGTCAATTTAGAGCAATTCACTGTCGTTAAACTTAATCGCTTAACGATTATTTGTAAATAGTAATGTTTAAAAAAGGAAACCGAGAAATACACAATCAATTAACGCTCGAGCCATAGATTTTTTAATTGAAAAATGCGACTCTAAACCGCATGCGATCAATATCGGTAGTACCCAATGACTGTATAACCGTCAAGTGAAAGTGAATTGCTTTCAATTGATTTCAACTTTTAAAAAAATGCAATCAATTCCTTGTCAATAAACTGTTCGTCTTTGGCACCTGTTTTTGTTATTTTGTTGTTGTTGTTGTTTGCTTCGAGATATTACTATACATACAGTCATTTTCATGGAACTTTATATAGAAATGCGACTCTGGTCGGTCTGCACTCTTAACATCATCAACGTATACTGTCTGTTGTTGATATCGATCGATTGCAAAAAAAAAGAATCGTTACAAATATAAACGTTATTAATATTAAAAAGAAAAATAACTAGCGTTATTGTTAATATCGCTTGTTATTTTGCTTGCATTATAATAAAATGTTATATTTGCTGCTGATGCAATAAACATTGTTACGATCATACCCATTCAATAATGATCAACTATCGATTGTTGACTACAAACAATGAAGAAATGAGCAAAGATTTTGTGAAAATATTTATTTTTTGAGCAACAACATCAGCAACAACAACTAAAAGTTCAACGTTTTATTAAAAGGCATTTAAAGTAATCAAGCTTTATATTATAAAAACAATCAAAACAGTATCCTTATAATTGATTATCATCGCTATGAAGATTACCATCACCATCATGATCCCTATCATCGTAATCCCCATCATCATCATCATCATCATATTTAACACCATGATCAGCGCTTTGCCAGCCATAACAATTATGATCACAATTGCTCTCTTTCATTTCATTTTTTTTTGCGCCAGACACCACAATTTCAATTACGGAATTTGTTGTTGGTTTTGCTTTGTTGCTATTGCCAGTCATTCGCATATGACTCCATACTGGTTAAATCTCGTCGTATATTTTATTTTTCAAGGAAGAAAAGAAAATTAAAACTTTGTGTGTTTTTAATGATAAAAACCATCAGGCATTTTCCTGACAGATTTTCCTCTTTGGGACTTTGGGAGAAAGTTGCTGCCTCGAGTACTGTCGTATAATGTCGTAACTAATTTTGCAGTATAGCCTTAAAGAAAAAGAAATCTTTAATTAAATGCAATACATTTTCTTATTTTTTACCTAGTTTTTCTATTAATTAATGCATACCTAAAAAGAGTACTCGAAACTTTCCACCCAGTAGTTTTCTCAATTTTTACACTTTTTATTTATAATTACGAAAAATGCGGTTTTTTGTCTTTAACCAAGTTATCATGTCAAATCGCGTCAGTGTACATGATAAGCATTTAATAAGAAAATAATGATTTATTATATTGTAAACTCTTTCGAAACTAATCATAAGATTTAATGGAATATTTTCATGATATTCTGATAATATTCTGATAATAAAATATTATACAAAAGCAAAAAACCGACAAAGATCAGGTCGTTCTCGGTCCAGCCCACAAAAATATCAATTAACTCGAGCCAATCCAATCAATCAGATCAATCTTTAGATAACCAGTCAACTATGAAAGGGTCAACTATCGAAACGATCAGTAAAGTTTTAAAATAATTCGCCAAGTATCGGACAGAGTCGACCACACAATCGACCCTAACAGTCAACTTTCGAATCAATGTATCAATTAGTTAAGGATTGTTCCAAACTGTCAAAGTAATCAGACAACCATTAGGTCAAATTGTCCAATCCAGCCGAATATCATAGCAATATATCAATTAGCCTGAAAATTTAGGCACCACCAAACGTTAGAATAAAGCCAACTAACGAATTAATCGGTGAACTATCGCTGCATCAATTCGTCAATCAGCAACTATCAGACCAAATCGATCAACCGTTGAAACAATCTGTCGTCTTAGCAAGCAAGCAATTAACCAACCAACCAACCACCAACCAAGCAATCAAAAGAAGCTCCTAAAACTAGGTTAACGCATACTGTGTAAGGCCTAAAGCAAAATAGCATTGCAGCCACTGTATTTGGCAACAACAACAGCAGCAACAACAACAACAACAATAAGATAAACAATTATAAATTCGTGAAGCGTGCAAAATGCTCTTAATCACGCAACCGAAATCAACAACAACGAATTGTTTCTAAAGGAAATAGCCAAGGAAAACGCAAAACCTGAAATCTATGTATTTACTAAATAATGTATGAAATCGTTTAGATTTCATGAGATTTCAAGTATTGATTTTTAATTGATTGATTTGCGATGCGGTTATAATGAAAAAATGCAAATACAAAAAATAAATTTTATACAAAATACAAAGTCGAAAGGTCTTCAAATTGAAAACACAAAAAAACACAATTATTTTTTTAATTTTCTCGTTTTTAATTAATACAAACTATACCAAATACAATATTTTATTATCTTTCAAATTGTCTCTTCTTCGGTTGGCTTTATTTGCACCCTTTTGAGGCTCTATTGTTCACTCTATTGTTCATGCAGAAAGAAAAAAACCAAATAAAACGCAAACAATTAACCACATTTTTCTATACAAAAAAGCTATAAATATTACAATACGCGGCGAAAAAGAACTATGGTCATACAACAGTGACGACGATGACGAGAACGACAACAACTTGTGCATCGACCCTTAAAAAGCAATATTTGACATTTGTCCTAATACTTTCTTTCAAATTGAGGCCTTTGAAAAAAGAAATGATAAGAGAAATTGACGCATGCTGAAAGTCTGCGTTTATGTATTCGTTGGTGAATTTGGGTCAGGTCGGTCTATCTGTTCGTTTATTGACGTATTATTGTATGCACATAAGACTAGAGAAAACTAAGGACAACAATTCACGTTCGAATATTCGGTACCTAGCTTTAGAAAATGATAGTTTTTAAACGAACGAAACAAATGGAATCAAATCCATCAACACTAAAAAAAAAATGTATTTGTAGAAAAACCGATTACAGCGATATGGCTGCATCCTCTCAAATTAATATTTTAGATAACGAAAATTGCTAAAATTAAAACATCATTAATAATGTCAATTATTTGTTAATTTGGCAGTTAATTTTCTTTTATTAATGATAAAAAATTATGCCCTCTGGGAGCGCCGCATGGCAAGTAGCACCAATTAGTTTCGAACCGAATGTTTTCT
This sequence comes from Conops quadrifasciatus, assembly GCA_949752815.1. Lineage (NCBI taxonomy): Eukaryota > Metazoa > Arthropoda > Insecta > Diptera > Conopidae > Conops > Conops quadrifasciatus. The sequence continues at coordinate 37,793,385 of OX457079.1, forward strand.
ACATCATTTTTTAAAGCTACAAATTTGAAAAATTGTTGACAGGTTTCGCCAAAATTGTTGCCAATGCGCATTCTGGTTTGTATCGTAGATTTCAGTGCAAAAGACTAAATGTAGACGGAAATTTAGCAATAGTTTTGTGTATAGTCGTGTCGCATTGTCGATAAAATGTGCGCTAAATTATATAATTATCGAAAAAAAATTTCCCCATCACTAACTAATAATTTCTCATCACTAAAAAACAACTCAATTTTTTTGCGTTTTCACAGGTACAAATACGAGATATTGTATATGTACAAGTGTGTATATACTCGTATGTAGTACATATAGCCGTGCAAACAAGCTGATCATACATTTCTATATGATTTAAAGCTATTTATATTTTTGAATTAATAATGTTTGGTTAAGCATTATCAAATAAATTTTTACTTACATAATTTTTACATACTGATCAACAACACGCTGGCGATGACGTATGGGATGACCTCTGATAGCCAAAGAGATAAGTACGATGTTAAATTGTGTCGTTATTGTATTTCTTGGAGTTTGTATGGTATTTGAATTAATGAAAAAGTGTTTAAAATTTTTCTTTCAATTTATATTCAGAAAACACGAAAACGTAGAAGATTAGTATGTTGAAGTTTTGTTTTTGATTGAATTGTAATTTCACATTCTTCCATCGATTTGTTTTCCACCGAAATTTACGCGGTTGTCGTAGTAACGAAAAACAACAAGTTTCGTTAAGAAGCAAAATGTAAACAAACTTGTTTTTCAACACATCGTTACTATTATTCACCACATTCTTGAACTCGTTAGTTAGTCAGTGTGGAATACTAGGGAGGAAAAGCAAGAAGAAGAATAGAGTTACTTTATTTATTGTTCGCAGTGGCAGTAGTTGTTGTGAATGTTGTCGTTGTTTTGTTGTTGTTGTACCGGTTGTGCTTAACGCTTAGCGTATTTACAATCCAATTAGAATCTTTACTTCACAACATCATAACAAAGAATAAATACAACATACACACTGACAAAAGAGTGTTGAATTACAAATGCGTAAATGTTTTATACGAAGAACAGAGAAGCAGGCGATTCTCTGCAAAGAAGTTATTTTAAAGCACTTCCTCAAATTTTATAGAAAAAATCAAATTTTCTATATAAAGAAAATACTGATTTATTAAAGATATTTTCAAAATTTGTATTTTACTTTGTTTTACATTTACATAAAAAATTACAATATTATTGTTTTTTACATTAAATTTAAAGGCAACTTTGAAACCTATCAATTTATAGCAATTTATAAAATTTTATACCCTTTAAGAATATTCACTATTTCACAACAAACAACTCACTTGAAAATTGAAAAAAAAATGCATAAAAATTTTTCCGTTTTTCTTACAAGTTATTAAAATTATTTCGATTCTTGCAGTTTTCGTAGATCATTTACTTTCACTTTAATCGCGTAACTACTATATAGAAGTTTTCCGTATTACGTTACGCTTTATACAATAACTATATTTTCTAATTTTGATAGAATTTTTTTAAAAAACAATCCAATTGAGTGAAACCGGAAGCATAATATTTCCCATAAGAATTTCTAATATCAGAAATGAAGATCAACAACAGAGACACGGAGCACTTGGCAACTTATAGTCGCGTTAGTGGGAGAAATACGTTCGTTTGAATATTTCGACATGGCTGAAAGAACTGAATTCCGACGAACAAATAGAATTTGAAACAACCACCAGAATATATGCGGAGATTCAAAGAAAAAAGCAAATGAAATAAAAGAAAAGAAGCACAGTGTCGAACAGAATGGAAAAGAAAAGAAAAAGGAAAAGAAAGCTAAAGTGAAAACACACACCGCGAAAACTGTAAAAGTTTGTGCAATCAAAATCAGATCTCTATAGTACGAGACAGGAATCAGCGTTGTGTGAAATAAGTATGGACTTGATGCTATCAATATCTAACGAAATTCAATAGTTTTTTATAGTAATTAAACAAAAATTCATCATTCCGCACATTCCGAAACCTTAAATCTATTGATTTATTTCAAGCATTTAATCATCTAGAAATTGAGTTATTCCATTTCGATCACTCGAGTAAGACGTCAACAACAATCGAACATTGTTGGATTTTATTTAATTTTTTCTTTTTTCAGAAACTTTTCCTGCACTACATTTACGCATACATACACACATGCTTAAGTAGCATTCATATGTATTTTCTACACATATGCCTTCGTAATGTTGGAATGCTTTAAAGAACTGCGCCGAGAATCCGCAAACCTTGCTCGATGCGGAACAAACAAATACTTTGGTCTGCTCTATGCATGGAAAATTCGACGACGTCTTGTTGTTGTTGGTGTTGTTGGTTTTCTTTTATTATTATTATATAATGCGGTTGTGATTTAGTCGACTGAAAGACTGTGAAAACAAAAGAAAATCCCACAGAAAGAGAAAAGTGGAATTTTTATTACTTGCCTTTGTTTTAATTTTTGCCATTCAAAAAAGCCGTATGTGTTGAAAAGTAAACTTTTGCTTGTGATGTGATATCGAATTGCTCCACTATTCAAATGTCCGTATTATTATGTTATATCACGTCACAACACTCCGGTAAAAATACGACATCTAAATGCTAAATTATTTTCTGCATTAGGAAAGACCATGTGATTGCTGTTAATTACAAATTTGTTTTCACGACACTACTTATTGGTTAACTTCCTTTTTTGATCTTTGCTCTTTTATGAAATAATATGTATTTATTTGGATTACAATGAATATGTTATATCAGAGATTATTTTATTTGTAAGGAATATAAGGAATATATGTAACTAGATGTACCCGTCCCCGCGTTGCTGTGGCTCATTCTGGTTAAATGGTTAGAAAGTGTGTGTTGCTTTCGACCACAAATGAAATATTCCTCATACAAACGTTGCAACCCGTTTTCACCCCTTCAGGGGTTGGATTTTGAAAAATGCCGAAATATGTATTTGATTAATTATACCAAAGAGTATTAAGACCAAGTTTCAAGCAAATTTGACCACAAATAAAATATTCCTCATACAAATTTTGTAACCCCTTTTCACCACCTTAGGCGTCGAATTTCGAAATATCCGTTCTTAGTGCTTGTATACATCATAAAGGAAAAGTCTTTGCAGAATTTCAGCTTTCTAGGTCCAACCGTTTAGCCTGGTCGTTGATGAGTCAGTCAGGACTTTCATTTTTATATATAGAGATATAGAAATGAATAAATAGTTTTCGTATTATAAGAGATCTTTTTTATCTATCTATTCTGTCGGTGGCTCTTTAGAAAGTGGGGTGTATCTTTGCTAAGCTTATTGTGAATTTTTCTCCATAGATTATTGACTTTCCATACGGCTTGTGTTCAAATAAAAACCTCCACAAATTGTTTGTGTCTTAGCTAAGCATATAGTATCGAAAAAACTGTGACTGATTTTTGCAAATTTACGAGTAACCGCTTGAAATATACGAGTGACTTCTACTCGTTAGTTAGAATGACACATTACGTAACGTAGAGCATAAGAGTGTAACGTATCGTAGCTCAATGCAATAGATTTACAACTGTTTCTCGTTATTTGGTCAAAACCTTTTTGATAAAACCTTTTTGACCAAAAAAAGAAACAATGAGAACAGTTTTAATACTATTGCATTGAGCCACGCTACGCTACGTTACGCTCTCAGTCTGCGTGAAGCCTAAAACAGATCTTCGGAGTAGCAATTTTCTCTCGTTTATCTTAGCCAAAACATAAACGAATCACGCATGACATTTCATCATTGTTCATAAATCATGTGTAGGCTTTCATGCAGCCTACATACAAATTATCAATAACAATTTCAAACTAGCCAGATTATCTTCAGTGAAACAAAGCCAAGGCCGTTGCGAAATTTAATAAAAATAAACAAATTTATATAAAAATTACTCTCTTCTAATAACGTTTTGAACAAAACACTAACGAGATTAGATATGTTTTTAATTTAACACTGCTGGAAATGTAGTTTTAGAACTCACCTTCGTGATCGTGACATTGCCGCCTGGAGAATCTCGAATGGAATCCTTGAACTATTGCGAATACGGTAACGAAGTTGCAAAATTTTGTAACGCGGAAAACCGATGCCGTTACTGAAACTCCAACAATGGAGCTCCAGGTAACACGTACGCGAAATATTGAAAACGAAAATTATGAAAAAGCTGAAATCTAAGAAATATTTTAAGACAAGTGCTTTTGGATGGACTTCAAAAGACTTGTCCATTCTATTACTCAGTAGTGGCGATTCCTTTTAATATTGTTCTATTGTTGGATTGTTGGAAAATTGCGAAACATTGAATATTGTTCTATTGTTGGATTGTTGGAAAATTGCGGAACTTACCTTCTAGACATAATCTACACTAATCTAACTAACATTTTGCTGTTTAATTATTTCACTATGTGCAACTTTTTATTGGAAATTCTTAACACTGTAAAAACAAAGTTTTTTCACTTCCTTCTATAAATGAACACGAAAATTTACTGGGAACTTTGTTGTTGGCTTTGCTTAGTACTGGATTACATATGGTTGTGTTTTTGTTGTTTCACATTAGCAACAAACATGTGTTTGGAAACAGTATTGCCAGAGCAACTATATAAAATGATTTTAATTTGTCAAATTTATTTATGTATATATATTTACCATTGAATAAAGTATGTGCCCGTCTACACGAGAGGCACAATTAACGTCATTCCCATGTATGTTGTGTCTACACGATGAATCGATTAATCGTAGGCCGGGTTGTTCCTGGCATGCATTCACCAATATTCATTGCAATTGAAACAAACAATTTATTGCAAGAATTGCAATAAACGAACGAAGTGATTATTACAAATTTTGCTTTATTATTTTCGGTTTTGGTATTTTCAATGAACTTCGTTCGTTCGTTCGAATAATTTCACAACAACAATTCTAAAGCTTTCGATCGTTATTAAACGATAGCTCTATAGCTGTCGTTTATAATCACTTTTTTCGATCGCTTTTAATCACTTCGTCTATTCAAAATTCTCACAATTATTTTTGAGTTGCGTTTTCGGCCAAACTTTGCTATCCCACCAATCTCTATCCCACCAATTTCTCTATCCCACCAATTCATATTTTCCGTTCTCTTTTGCACAATCGTTCATTCTTCCACTCGTGTGGACCGGGGCTATGAATCGCCATTGTCTAAACACGTCTATTTTTATGTTTATTTATGTGCATACCTCAGAAAATGTGTATATATATAAATAAAAAAATTATACATTTTCTCACTATTGAATGCTACATTAATGTACAATTGTTCCTTATTTTTTGGACTTATGTCTGGGGCAAATTTACCTTAAACCATTTCTACCTTAACTGCTTGAAATATATAATGCCGTTCTAAACTTCACAAGACATCTTTTATTCGCTGTCTTAATTCTTTGCGGATTCCATTATTGTGAATGTAGCCTCTTATCATCATCTGTTCAATCTTGCTTAATTACTGAAATTTTTGAACGTATTTATGGTTTTTTCGCGAACTGTCAAAGTTTAACATCTGAAATTTAGCAATTTTCCTAAACAAAATATTTCGATTGATCCAAATTGATTTGCTAAGATTTTGAATATTTATCTCAGTTAAATCGAAAAGTTTGTTACTCGGAGCCACAAGTAATTTCCTTTATAAAAGACGGTCTGATCTAAGAAAAATTTTTTAATTTGAGTGCAACTTTCTATCAGTGACTAATTTTTTGCTTCTTCACACCCTTTCCAATCTTCGCAACGGACTGGTTCTGCCATTTACTCCCATCAACGAAGCCTACGTCATTTTTCGTTGTAGAGAAAACTTCTACTTTTCCTTTTAAAAAAGTTAAAAATCTAGTCGAAGGTATGCGTTTTAAGGCGCATTTCTAAAATACAACAAATATAATAATTATTAATATTTTAGAGCTACATGTCCGAGAAGCAACTAAAGGTCGGCGCCCGGGTCGATATCACGGGCAAAGATCTGCGTGGCACTGTAGCATATGTCGGCATGACCAGCTTCGCTGTCGGCAAGTGGGTTGGCGTTGTTCTTGATGAGCCGAAGGGTAAAAATAACGGCTCAATCAAGGGGCAAACTTACTTCGAGTGTGCGGAGAATTGCGGCATGTTTGTGCGTCCCACGCAATTGCGGGTCATCGGGGACGGCGGCCGCAAGTCGAATGACGACAGTGGTGGTATTACAGGCGTTGGACCTGTATCGCACACTCCGGCCCAGCCCACTAAGGCACGGCTAAGCGGTTCACGCACTTCACTTTCTTCCAGTCGCCAATCACTGTTAGGGTCGCGTTCACAACTGACGGCCTCCTTGACGGAACGCAGTTCTTCGTCGATAAGCAATTTGGGGTCTGGTCGTAAAAGCATGCCCGCACCGTCGGTAACAGCGGCAACGGCTTCATCCATGTCGGCAGCATCTTTGCCAGCTAACGACGGCCCAAATGGCGGGCCATCGCACACTTCTTCAAAACGTGCTTCCTTTGTGGAGACTGGTTTCTTGGAGATTCTAAAACCGCAATTTACTCCCAGTCAACCATTGCGTTCACCTTCGTTTACTGCACCGCTCCCCACCAGTGTTGAGAAAGCAGCTTCAGCAGAGCAGCAGAGACAAATTGATGATCTGCAGACACAAGTTACAGATCTTACAGAGAAGCTAGAGACTTTGAAACAGCGCCGGAATGAGGATAAGGAACGTCTACGTGAGTTCGATAAAATGAAAATACAGTTCGAGCAACTGCAGGAATTCCGGACTAAAATCATGTCTGCTCAGTCTTCGCTGCAAAAGGAGCTGCAACGGGCCAAACAAGAAACTAAGGATGCCATCGAGGCACGCGAACGACATGCGCAAGAAATGGCCGATCTGGCGGACAATGTCGAAATGATTACCCTGGACAAAGAAATGGCAGAAGAAAAGGCCGATACGCTGCAGCTGGAGCTGGAAACGGCAAAGGAGCGCATTGAAGAGCTACAAGTAGATTTGGAACTTTTGCGCTCCGAAATGCAGACTAAGACTGATGCTGGCCTAAGCAGCGTTACGGGCGAAACAGGCTCCAACTCGTATGAATTCAAGCAACTGGAACAGCAGAATGCACGCCTAAAAGAAACGTTGGTGCGTTTGCGTGATTTGACGGCTCACGATAAGCACGATATTCAGAAACTCAGCAAGGAATTGGAGACGAAACGATCGGAAGTGGCTGAGCTTGAACGCACAAAGGAAAAGCTGTCTTCCAAAATTGATGACCTTGAGGCTATAGTTTCAGACTTGCAGGTAAATGCAATACGTTCCCTACGCCCAGGATAAAGTTATTTTGATTACTATAAAGAGTTACAACAGAGGTAAAAAAATATACGATATATACGCTTAATTATACAGCCCCACACGAAATTATACGAGAGCTCACACCTTTAGCGGTCTAGGGCTAGTGACCAGTAGTAACTATTCTCGCTTCTTATTAATTCTCCATTTTCAGAGTCCATGAGAGAGAGAATGTGCTCATATCAGGTCATTTCGATCTGAAGAAATAACTATTCAAACTGATCTAAAAATATGTAAAAACTGGGAGTTACTGTTGGTCAACCCTGAGTAAATAAGGGAGCCTTTTTAATGGTACTAATTTTTCCTGGGCGTAGGGTACCACGTGATCATGCTAGAGTTTCCAAATTTAATGCTTACTCTATTTTAAATTCCGTAGGTCTTTCAAACGAAGGTTAAATTGATCACAATTAACTGTTTTCCTCTCTCTTTCTTTCACTCTCTCTCTCTTCCTCTCTGCCTCTCACGCTCTGCCTTTTTCACATTAAATTATTTCTTCTTCCAGGAGCAAGTTGATGCCGCACTCGGTGCTGAAGAAATGGTCGAGCAATTAGCCGAGAAGAAAATGGAACTGGAGGATAAAGTAAAGCTACTCGAAGAAGAAGTGGCTCAGCTGGAGGCGCTTGAGGAGGTGCACGAACAGTTGGTCGAAAGCAATCACGAATTGGAAATGGATTTGCGCGAAGAGCTAGACATGGTTAGTGCCGCCAAGAAGGAAGTACTACGCGAACGCGACGCCGCCATCGAAACCATCTATGACCGCGATCAGACTATTACGAAATTTCGCGAGTTGGTGCAGAAATTGAGCGAACAGCTAATGGATCTACGCGATAGGAATTCAGCAGATTCGCTGAAATCGACCAACGACCCGAACACAAACTTACCCTCGGAATCTATTGATTACAAGCAAATGTTTGCCGAGTCAAAGGCCTACACGCGTGCCATCGATGTGCAGCTGCGCCAGATCGAGCTGACGCAAGCAAACGAACACGTGCAGATGCTTAGTGCTTTCATGCCCGAATCGTTTATGAGTCGCGGCGGAGACCATGACTCTATTCTAGTTATTTTGCTCATTTCACGTATCGTCTTCAAATGCGGCATTGTCGTCAGCCAGACACGTGAGCGCTTCCCTGCCGTCGAAAATATTTCACATGAATCGGTCATACACGGTCACGCTGTGCATCAGTATGCCTTCAAATGCCGCCTTCTGCACTACATACACAATCTGCAGTGTGCCTTGCACCAGATCCTGTACGGCCTGAACAGCTGCCAGCCGGACACATTGCTGCGCGCCGGCAACTCATTGCCGGAGATGGTGGCGCAAGAGAAGACCATCGATGCTATCATCGAACTATTGAAGTGCAATCAGCTTGATGAGAATTCGAGCACCGAAAATATTGAGAAATGTGTCGCATTCTTCAACGCCATGAATTCTGTGTTGCTGCCCGGCGAGGATCTACTCAACGAGACGCAAATGATACGTGACTGTGTGGCTTCGCTGAATTCGTGCTGCGACTCCATATTGAGCGATACCGCCGTCGCTCGAGCTGTTCTTACTCAGGGTTTCAGTACCAGTGACTCGCAATTGCTGCTGCAGTTTATATTGGACAACACCGAAGCCATAAAACAGCAATCCAAACTGATAAAACGACGCCTACCCCAAGATCTGCACATTATCAAATGCGGTCTAACCGCTCACAAGCTGGAAACCATGCGGAACATCACCACCGCCCTCAGCAAGATCATGTCCGTCATGCATTTGGCAACGAAACAAGCCGTACAAACTATCGTGGCCTCGGTGGGCAGCGAAAACAGCTCCGAGCACACCATCGAACATCAGAAATTTTGGCAGTTGCTGTCGCAGGCCAGTGAGCGCATATACGAGCAAGATGATCGTGGACCTTCGCAGAATTTCAAGAGTCTGTTGTCGCTGGCCAATTCCGAATTGCAACAAATGGCGCAGTACTTGCTTGATAAGGAGTATGAAATTATGTCCAGTGCCCACCATAAAACGGAAAAGACCGTTTCTCCCATTCTGAAGCGTGCCCAATTAATTAAGAAACAACTCGAACAGAAGAATGTACTCGCCGCCACGTTGGAGAACCGCGAAGCCGACATAAAACAACTGAAACTCGCTGCTAAGATGAAACAGAATGAACTCTCCGAAATGCAGATACGCAAGGATTTGGCCGAGAAGAAACTGTCCGTCTTGCAGGGCGATTACGAGCGCACCGTACAGAACTGGAAACAGAAACATGACGAAGCCTACGACCTGCTAAAGAAGAAGGAAAAAGAATTCGAGGACACCATGGATCATTTGCAGAGCGATATTGAGGCGCTGGAGAGCGAAAAGAGCACCCTGCGCGAAAAATTAAAGACCACAACCGGCGGCAGCAAGCGCGGCGTTGCCGACTCAGTGGGACATCAGTCCTCGATTTCCAACAGCTCATCGTCTGCCGGTTTCGCTCATCAAGGTTCGCCCTCCGAAGAGTTGCACCTACTGCGCACTGCTCTGCACAATGAACGCAATCAACGGTTGCGCTTGCAGGTTCTTGATATACGTGACAAACTCAAGAAATTCGATCCGATTCATGTGCCACAACCCAAAGACAAGCGCATCAGCGCTCTGGAAAATGAGCTAAGCAAAATGAAGCACGCTTGGGCCTTGTCGCTGTTGCAAACGGTGCCAAAGTCGGCGGCAGCAGTGAAAGGCGCTGACTTGGCTTTGGCTGCAGCTGCCGTCGCTGCCTCTGTCGCTTCTGCTGACACGACTAAAGTGAACGAAAAGAAGCAATCTCTGCAAGTAGGGCGACCGCCCAAGGCTGAGATCAGCTTGCGCATTAACGCCTTGGCGACTGAAATTTTAGCAGAGTATTTGCAGCGGCACCCACATCGTGCGGCACAGAGCAACTTTTCATTGTTTCCGACGATGGAAGTCAAGCGTTTACTTAAGATTTAAGAGGCGAAGAAACGGAAAAACTGTTTCAAATTTAAAAGAGCTGTTGAGTTGCTAACGCATAATTAGTTATGGTTTGTAGTGTTTAATTTATATAAAATTCTTTGAATTGAATATTTTTTGTATACTTTTAAAATTAATAAATTTATTAAATATGTACCCGTGTTGCTAACTGTAAAAGCAAAAAAAAATTAGAATGAGCACAAATTCTTTACACTTTTTTATTGTTTCTTGCTTAATGAAAAGAAGAAAAATAGAACGATGGCTAAGCCGTTTTAAAAATGTTCTCATAGAAAGAGATTTTTCACTCTTTTAAATTAATATTGAGCTTATAAGAAAATGATAAATTAAAATTTTGGTTTTTTAGGGCAGAATAAAATGTTTAACAAATCTTTAAAATAGAAAATAGTAAAGAGCTCGAGGAGAAGAGCTGAAATAAATATCGGTGTTTGCTTTATTATACATATACTATATACATTTTAATACTCAAAATACTTTCTATTTAAAAATACATAAGTCAAAAAGACACCAGCTTGTAAAATTAACCAAATTCTTATATAATTTTCTCTAAGAAATAATATTGATATATGTATACTGCAAGTTATGCATAAATATATATATATATGTAACAAAATTACAAATTATTTGAAAAATATATAATTCTTCTATTTTCAATGCACTTAAAATTAATTTGGATTAGCATATACCAAGCTTTCTGTCGCACTTCTGAAGTGAAAGAGAGACAGACATACACGTTGACAGATGAAAGAAGTTACGGAAGTTGAGGCAAATCCTTTGTTGCAGCGAAAAAGGAGATGAGCGCTGTCACGGGCATGGTCTATTATTACTTTTTATTACAATTGTTTAAATTAAATGTCAGTGTGTGATAATGTTCTGATATTCTCAGTTTTGCTAACAATTAGCGAATTTATTTGATCCAACTTTTGATATGAAAAGACGATTTACTCTTTCTACGAGTATGTACGATACAATACATATTTTTAAATTTTTTAAATATCTCAACTCTTACATAATCATTTAGTAATTAAACTTAAATTAAATATTCAAAAGCAACGGCCGACGGACTCATGTAAATTAAATCCCAGGAAAGTGCATCGTGAATCCCAAAATAAACAATTTAGTGAGGTATTTTATTCTGTGCTTATTATAAAAGCTTTTATTCCTTGGTATCGTAACTAACGTATGTACATAGGTATGTATGTATGTATGTATGTACTCACTTTCGTTCAAATTGTCTATTAATTTTTTCCTTTTCGTAAATTTATTAATTTATGGCGTGACGGCAAGAAATAAATAAACCTTAAAATATATAATTACGTATGAAAAACTTGAATTCAATTATTCAAAGAAAGGAAAACTAATAAAAAGACAACAATACCGCCATAAAAAGTATAAATACAATATACAATTTATTATTTTCGGCATCAATCTGAATTATGAGAGTTGACCTTACTAGCAGCGGACTATGGGACAGAAGATTTTTGCATTATTTTCTTTTTATTATAGAAACATCCCAAAATTGTTTTTTTCCAAAATAATTTTTGGAGATAGCAGCAATTGCTGCTTTCTAGCTTTGTTTTTTGTCTTCGAAATTAAACAATTCTGGCAGAAATTTAAACTTTGCTCTGATATTGTCGTTGTCGGTCGCATAGTGCGGCGGCCAGCGTAATTCAAACACTAAGACTCTGTGATAATGGCGTTAATAGCATTACTGACGGCTAATGATTTATATTTCGCTATATGTATTTTAAATTAGTTAAATTTAAAGTTAAATTTTCACAAAAGAAAAATATTGTCGTTTATCAAGAAGAAAAATTTTGAAAAGGTACAGTTTCAAGGGCTGCAGTGACGCGATTATTTTGATAATAAAATGAGTACTGGTTTCATTACACTCATGAATACATTCATGATGATTCTAAAATACATGAACGAAAGACACGAATCAGAAATTACATTGAAATATTTATGGTAATGAAGTACGTACGTATTTATGAATTGTTTTTATTGCTATTGTTTTGACGGTCTGGCCTGTATGCGCAAATTTTCCTATTGTTGTATTATTTACTTTTATGTATTTACACACGTTTGTGAAAAAGTTGTTACCACATGATTAACTTTTTTCCATGGTTTTTTTTATTGCGGGTCAGTGATTTTTTTCTGCAGAATTTCTTTTTCTAATTTTGTGTTTTTTCCTATCGCTTTCTCTAAAATTATGCTCTCCTCTTAACGTCCCACCGACCGAGAGTGTCGTGTGTACCATTTTTATTTGATTAATATTTTTCCACATCTCTTCATGTACAAATACATTTACAAACATCATTAACAACAACAAGTGTCAGAGAATTATAATGTGAAATACTCGAAACAATTTCTTTTGTTCTTCTTCTTCAGAGATTGCGTCTTTTCTTGGGCGTCTTTTGATCTTATCAATTTGGTGATTGTGACAACTGAAGAATTGCAAACTTCACTCAAGTCTTTTTAAGTTTTTTTTTTGTTTCATTTAAATGATGGAGTTTTATGCAAATATTAACAAAGAGTATTTTAAAATTAAAAACATCTTAGCTTCTCTTTGCCATACGCTTGCAATGAGCTTGATTTTCTTTCGTTTCTTCACGATAACGATTGTAACGACTTGTGTCATCATTCTCATAGTCCTTTATCATTGCCGTTATTGAACATATGTATGTATATTTATTTATAGATAATCCTCGGTTTACACGGTGTATAAATTTTTTGAAAATGCTGGATAAATTTAAATCATGATATTCAAATTAAATCGCAGATAATAATTCACCTAAAAAAATAAAACACTTTCCTTCCTTCCTTCCTTTTATGACTTGAAGCTTGATCGTATTAAAGTCAAATTTATGGCCGTGCAAATGGTCATCAATCGTGATGTATCGAAATCGTTAAAATCGTATGTCATGTAAATCGATGGTTTAATGTAATGTATAATCACTAATAGCACTAATAATTTTCCAGTTCATCATATTCATTGTCTGCATTGGTTTTCCTTACTAGATTTTAGTCCTTATTTTTAAATCTGTAATGTCATATACACGTTGACGTATACATATATATATAAAGTCCGGTAAATAGTGAACTCTCTTACTTGAGTCTATTTTATTTCACTCTTTTATTACAAAGAACTTCACTCCTAACATTTAAAAACTCAAGACCTCCTTGAAATAAATATGGCTATTTTAATTACTGAAGAGCCGTTACTTCTTTCATTTGTTAAATGTGATTAACTTATCGGTTCGATGGGTAACAAGGGGCACTATGTCTTTCGAGCAAATATACTACTTTTTACTACCAAACATTTTATTGGTATCGCTGAAATTTACTACTACTTTTTCTATCTCTCATTCGACTTTTGTCTTTTCATCCCTCTCTGTTACTTACTCTCTGTAAATAAACATTCTCATCATTCAAAAATAACGTTTTCCTCTATTATTACTATTATTATGATCGCCATCATTGTCATCGTCATCGTCTTCCGCTTCATCACTAGCACCAGTTTAGCTTTACAAATTTTCAAAACTCTCTTTCTCACACTCCTCTCTCTCTCTCTCACTGATTTTTGTAAAAAAGCTTGATGGATATATTTGCCTTTACACATAAATATGCATCTATGACACATAATATAAATATGCAAGTGTGTGTGTGTGTAAGCCTCTCTTCAACAAATATCTTTTTGGTAGTACATATTCAATTGGTATCTCACAATTTGCTTACTCTCTTCAAGCCAATAAGAACAGCAACAACAACCACAAGCTTTATAATAAAACCGAGGTTATTTTACCGTCGATATATGTATGTACACACGTCTGTTGGTGTATTTGTGAAATGATTACACAGCTCGACAAAACTTTGAGCTTAAACTCTATCTGTCTCTTCAGCTTTCTATTACTTAATCTTTAGATCATAAGTTACGAGTACATTATATTTTCTTATATTATTTTTTTTTATTTCCGTTTGTTCAAAATACTACAGAAGAGCTCGTCTCTTAGTGCCTGAGATTGTGAATTAATAACAAATGGAATTAAAATTAAATATATTCATATCCTAAATAGAAAGGATCTATAACCGATGCTCTCTTCCGAATTTTTTCCAGAAAATTTTTTATAAACCTAAGTGCACCAAACTAATTCATTTTAACAAAATTTTCTAGAACGGAAGGAAGAGATTTAAAAATATTTTTTGGTTTTTTTTTTTGTCAACATTCTTTCCAAAATTCATCGTTATCTAAAACTCCATTAATATCAAGAAATAGATTTGCAAGACATAAAGTGAATTTTGATAGGAAGGGTTAATATTTTCGGATGCCAAAGAATAACGAGGACGCCTTAAGTATAAGATTATATTAAAAACGAGTTTTCACATATTAGGAGCAGGATATCTTAAAAGCCGGATAGCCTATGAAGTCGTATTCGGATTTCACCTTTACCAAGGTTCAAAAACCTTTAGAGAGGTTTCTGGTAAGAAATTTTGTTGTGCGGTGTTAGAGCAGTTGTTGTTATTGGTAACATTCATTGTTGCCATTGGTAAGAAAGTTTGTTTGTACGCGCTCGTTGACTGGGTTACTCAGTGTTTTGCCACACTCAGTATAAGCGTAACCCTCGGCCAAGTTAGTTATTGTAGTTGAACGGTACGTACCTACGTTAATGTACAATACAATTCCGACTAACGTATCGATTGTTTAACTTGCTAAACACAAATGAAGGTTTTTGGCAGGAGCCATAAACAAATGTAAAAATTTGTATAACATAACATCATATAAATAATATAAATCATACTACAAACAATTTAAAAACAAAGAAGTTTATAAAAAAAAAAAGTTAACAAAGTACTCAAAAAAATATATCAACAACAACAAGAACGCCAAACTCTGCTGATAATACGAGTACAATATACATATTCAAACGAGAGTGAACGAGTTGGAATCGTTATAAATGACATATTGTTGTTGTTGTTATTGCTATCTAATGTTTAATCAATACCATTTTTTAATATAATTTCGAGCTTTTGAGCCAAATAAGTTAATGGCAAAAATTCCTTTGCCACAAACACACACACACACACACACACACACACACAACTGCACACATACACCCACCATAGAGCAGCACTCATACTCTTACGAATACGTTACTGGAGGTTCAGAAATTCGCATTACTAAAATAATACGTATTTATAACAGACTTTTTGTTAGCGGTTACGGAATTATGGCTCACGACCAACATTTAATTTAACCAACATGTACATACATACATCAACTAATAGTGCTTACATAGTCTGTATTAAAATAATGATACCAACAACAACAATAGCTACTAAAACATATTTCGGTTGGTCCCATCGCAGCGTAAACGAAACAAAGCGTGACCAAGTGACGAGTAACGAGTGAGTAATAAGAAAATCAAAGAGAAAACCAGAAGAGCAAAAAACAGCAACACGAAAAAAAAGTAAATGTGCTTCTATGAACTCATTACCTTGTGCTGTTTCTACTTACGCTTACTCTTACTCTTCTTCAACATCTTCTTCTTCGCCATCTGCTTCTTCTTCACCTTCCTTTCGCCGCACTGTTTGTTGTATGTTGGCGCAAACCATTCATTACCTGCGTCGGGAATCAACCATGCATTCCAACCATGTATCATGACGAGTTCTTGAATTCATTTCAATTGTATTGAAACAAAATCGCTAGATTGTGAAACTTAGCCGTACCCGTAGGTCTCTTGGTTTTACCTCTGCATTTAGATGTGGCTTTTGTTTTTGTTGTTATTTGTGTTTTTATTTCTATTTCTGTTTTTGTTTTTGTGTTTATTTTTTTAATGGAGCACTCACTACTCAGCTGTACCAACAGTAAGTAAGTAGCTGCTACCGCGGCGGTATCTGGAGGTCAACAGTGTCGGTTAGCCAACTTGTAGTCACATTCGCTCCGGCTGCGGAATATGTTAGAGTCGGTTTTTCATTACTGATGCTTACTACTGAAAGAATGCGTCGATAAAGGGGTTGGAGAAGGGGGCAAAGCAGAACAAAAACTATGATAAATGCATGATGGTAGAAGGAAAGATCAGAGACGGATAGACAGATATAAATTTATCGATGATTGAATGGTTGGATGGATGGATGGATGATTGAACGTTAGTTAGTTCGTTTGGCGCAAGGAAATGCGTAACAAAATGAAAAAAGTCTGTATCGTACTAACCAAGAGTGAAGGAAATAACCATGAAAAACCGGAAAACATGCTTATAATGAAATGAAAATTTAGTTCATTTGTTGCTGTTGCTTTTGTTTTTGTTTCCAGCCCCAACAAATGAGTCCAAACACGATCGTTCCAACACTGGGTACACTGTAAAGTAGTATAACTTTTTAATTGAATTTTTTTTTAATCTGTATCACATCATTAAAGTGAACGTGACTCATCGTGAAGTTGTTTGCTATATTAAAATGAACTGATGACCAAGAAAAAGACAATTTTAAAAGAAAAACGAAACAACAACAAATATCTACGTACGAGTATACTAAGAACCGTCGCTGTAAGTTTGTGCCATACTGTATATGTACGTCTAATGAAAATTCACCACCATCGCCATTAAGTTATGTCCCGTGCGGGCTTTTGTCCCTGAAGGCCGCTAAAATTGACATATGTGTAAAATTCACATATATTTACATACTCGTATGTACTCGTTTGTACTTACTAAATCATTTACACACCTACCTACGTTCTAGAAATGAGGTAGACGGCCAGTGTAGGAAGGAGACAAGGGTCAAGTTAAGCTAATAAAAAAGACATTACCAAAGACCAGTTTTGGCGAAAGCATTACTGGGTTCCATAAGATTCGTAAACTTCACAGAGTCACAAGGAAAAGTTAGTAAAGTCGTTAAATTAAACTACTAAACTTTTTAAATCTCGTTTGGTTAAACAATTTTAAAAGATCGTAAAGATCGTAAAAGATTTTCATGATTTCGTGAAAGTTGTGAACACAAGTCGTGAACATTTCCCAAAAAACATTCGAGTATCTTCAATGCCATAGAAACTATAGCAGTACAATTAATATCGCTCTTCCATGTCATCAAATTGGCTCAGATTATAAAAAACTTAATACCAATATAAGGCCTAAAATTTCCCAGTTTTGAGATTAAGAAACATTAAAGCGTATACTCGTATATACATACTCGTATGTACACTAATAAAAGAACTACTTAACTTAAAAATCCTTCGTTTGTAAATATATAACCCTTTTGCCATAATTTTCAACGTTTCTTTGTTTGACAATGTTAAAAAACTAATTTTAAAAAAAATAAAACAAACTTAACAATTCTTTCATAGATTTATTAAATTTATCCGTACTAAAAATAAGGTTATGAACTTTTTAAACAAATTAATCACAAAAAATTAGCTACCCAAATATAATAACTAACATTTCGTCATATTAAACATGCCTGGTTTTTCATTCCTTTATCTAGCTTTTCGCGGTTATATGTTATATTAATTGTGAGAATGCCCTTGAATATTTTGAGTACTTTCAAGTCTCTGTTCTCCAAGGCAGATACTATTTAATTTATGATAATCTTTTTCAGGGAATAGAAAACCACAAATTAAGAGAGAAATTACTGAGTCCGCTAATAATATATTACACAACAATTAAATCACTAAAATGATTACTTTATTACATTATAACATTTCCGAAGAAACTAACAGAACTCTTAAGTATTTAAATACATAATACTAAAGTGATTTAGTTTGATTCATTAAAACAATTAACGATGGTTTAACTGGACTTAACACACTTACACACTCTGTTGTATTGTGAGTACTTAAGTAAGGACTTAAGTTCTCATGAAGTACTTACACTCTGTTGTATTGTCTACGATTATGCAAAAATATGCAGCACAATGAATGGCAAATACTCGTACATAACAATAAAATTAATGATGGCAAATTGTTCAACATCATTTTCATTATTCATGCATTTTGTTGCAAAATTTTTTGATTTAAGCTGAGTAACACTGTTAAGCTGTTATTCTTTGAAAACCTGACGGAGTTGTTTAATTTTTGCTTCTTTTTGTTTTACTTAATGCTTTTTATTAAGAGAAATTGTCTGCCAAAGCCAAATAACAACTAAGAGTGACACTTCCAATACTTTGTCTGTATTGCAAACTTCACTAGCACGACTACCTACGTAAACGCGATTAATAGCATGCAAACGTCCTTAAATGTCAAGCTTCGTTTAATGTGGAGTTTCCATTAAAACAAACATAATTACTTTATGTTTCATGTTGCTTTTCTCATATTACTTGGCTCCCGTTCCGTACGAGTATATGTATGTATGACAGGACAATTTCAAAATTATTGACAGTTAGACATGTTAATGGACTATGTTATTAATACAACCAATGGAATTAACGATATTCCTTCCTTTACTCACGTAATATATGTACGATAATTTTATGTAATTGTTGGTATTGATTCATGCAATATTTTTGTAGCACAAAGTGAATAAGGTATAAAGGTTTAACAATATTTGCCGAATAAATCGCAACAGTCTGCAATTGTTGTGGCTAAAATCTCAAAAGAATCACATCAGAGTCATTCTTAAATTATTTAGATATAACATCAAAGCATTCTCTTAAAATAAAATCAATTATCATCAGAGCAATCGACATTGAGTCATCGCTAAGTCCGCATCATCATCATCCTTGTCAAATCATTGCCTCTTCTCAGACAATATAAATATTTAAACCGGTTGCAAAAAGTTCGTAATACGCTTTGCGAAATCGTGTGTGATTGCTGAAGTGAGCAAACAGTGTAATGTTGTCTTACCTCATACGGTGTCATTGTTGTTGCTGTTGTTGTAATTAATAATTTTGCTGTGGCTAATATTTAAAGATTATGCTGATGAATGTAGCTCGTAAGCAAAACGGCTTCGAATAATAAACTAACAAACGACAAAAAATACAACACTAAATAAATAGCAATTTGCGAAGCCACAGAAAACGAAAATCGAAATTCATTACATTTACTCATTCATTCAATCCATAAAGACCAAAACGAAAACCATCAACAACGTTAATAATATAAAAATTTAAAAATTAAACTAACTTTTGCTGCAAAGAAACTATCATGCAAATACTGATTATGAGCCGAAATTAAAATAATACTCTGAGTTGCATGCATTTAGACGATTTCATTTTGGAAATGGAGGCACGCGCTTCCGCACGAGAGGCTACAACAACGGCCGGCGAGGCCGATGTCTGGACGCAGCTGCAGCAAAAGGAATCGGATATTCTTCTGGCGGCCGAATTGGGCAAAGCGCTGTTGGAAAAGAATGAGGAATTGATGAAACAACAGGAGAAACTGATGGAGGAATATTCGGCAAAGATTGAGGTAAGCTTAAATTATCGTATAAATATTTTTAGTTGTAACACGAATATTTACATACATATTCGTGTCTGTACGTGAATTTAAATCTATGCCAATCCATAATCAATATGTGATCTATATAAAGCAATATAGTCATGCCCACGGAAAGTGGGCAGCTTCGGATATTTATTATTGTTGTTCTTGTTATAGTTTGTGTTGTCTGAACTACTCACGCAGTAGCATGACATCACCATCGCTACAACTACCACCACCATTGTCATTATTATTATCAAAAAAAAATTATTATCTACATTATTAACATCATCATCATTATCATTGTTATTATTATTAGTGACTTTCGTTCGTTTGTTTCATTCATTAACCGCCACAACAAGCTTTCGTCTAAAAACTGACCATATTGAAAACGTCAGAAAATTTCGTACCAGCAAAAACAACACCCGATTATGCTTCTTTTATATAGTATTTTTAATATATGAGTAAGAAATTGACCAGTCAGCCGACCAATCGATTTAGAGGTAGCCAGTAGTGGGTGGCTCCTGTTTTATTTTAAGCATTGATTATAAACACTTTTTAATTTCGTTCTTTTTCACTCTTTCGTTGTTTTTTTATGAAAAGTCAAAATACCATAAATTGATGGGGTGAAAAACCGGGTTGCCAAATTTTGTTAGTCACTTCCAACAGTCTTCCGCACAATATCCCCAAGTTTTAATATAAAAACGTAAATTCCGGCAACAATAAATTACTTTGTTGGCACAAATTATGGTTATTTTCGGTGTTGTTTTTTTAAAAAAACGACTTAGCAATTAAGATATTTTAATAAAATTATTTGATTATCATTTTAAACTTAATACAGCTTCCATAGTATTCCGAAAAAGACTTTTAAAAATTGCCGGTTAGACAGTTCATATTTTTATTTAAATGAACTTCAGAAACGTTGAGTATAAAATGGTAGAACGAGACAACATGTCAACAAAATTGATCATAAGTGGATAATAATCAAAAATCGACTTCAAGGTGTTAAGACATATTTCTGGAGCTGTGGTGTTGAGAAGTAAAGAAGTATAAAGGGTATGTGAAGGTATTCCTAGAAACCCCAGGGGCCTGGCAACTCTAATGAGAAAAAAATTGCCGTGAAAATACAGAGAGAGAGAGAGAGAGAGAGAGCGGAAAGAGGGCAAATACAAATGAGACTGTATCCGGGTCTGTCTTGTACTACTTTAAAGACTGTTTTTCTCTATCAAGGCTGGGTTTTTTATATTTTTTATTTTATTTAGCTGCGGTGTTGTTTGTGATTCGTTAGCAAATATATGTATTTGTGCTCATATGTATATAAATATAAACAGGATATATACATACAATATATAAACAGGAACAACAATAAAATAGTACAACCCTATAAGTTTTTTAATACTCTTACTATACTTAATCTAAGCACTAAAAACCTTGCTTTTGATAGGAATAGAATACTTTAACAACTACTATAAGATTACTAAGTACCATCACTACTACTACTACTACCACTACCATTGCTGCCACTACTACTACCTACTACTATTCCTTATTATGGCTGACAATTTGAATTAAAAATACATATGATGACAAAGACAAACTATCCACGCAACTAAACAGACAGGCAGATAAATAGGACAGCTAGACACTTAGACAAATAGGCTGACAAAGCCTCAAGCAACAACTCAACCAAGCTTTAATTTTTCACTTGAAACTACGACTTCTTTTAACGGCTGTTATTTCATCATTAAGAAAAAAGTGTGGAAAACTGTTATTTCGTCATGTATGTTTGGTTAAAATGGCTGAGTGGCTTACTGCAACTTTGTCGTAGTTGTTGTTGTTGTTGTGGTAGCTCTTTTTGTCTTTAACAAATATCTTAGCTACAATCATTTTTATTTTGATTATAAACATTTTTTGTCTTGTTTTTAAATTTTCATGGGAAATATTTTTGGAAAAGCTAGTTTTTCTTTTCGCCTAACTCATACGTATCGTATTTACATTTGTTATTTTCAAAAAGGAAAAATTTCATTTTCACATAATCTTTTTGTCTATAAATACCGTAACATTATCTTGACGGAAAACTCAACGAAGATCAAGAAATATAAACTTTTTATTATTGTTTTTTTAGGTTTTCGAGGAATCTTGATAATGTTATATCTATCTTGTCGATATTTTAAAAAAGTATACATCGTAATTCTGTAACGAACAATATGTTTTGACAGCGATAATCTTCCAAACCAATCTCATATCTCTTTGAAGAGTTTGATAAACGAATAGAAAACGTTAATTCCAAAAGAACAATATTGCCGCCGTTCGCAATAATATGCGTGATACTTTAAACCAATTAATGCTTTGATTTTTTTACTTATTTCTATTTTTCTTTATGTATAAAAATATATATATAAATATAACCTTGAAAAGAGTTGTTTAAAAAAGACGGACTGCACTACGTGTCACAAAGCATTTGACATAATCGCTGTATTGCATGAAGACTTCTGTTAAGGGGGTAATTTCACAAATTGGTAACTGGTTACTGGTTCACTAAATACCAATCTTCTTATGACCTTAACCGCGGTGTGAGCTTCGTCATAAGGCCTTACGAAAATTGACGCACGAAAAGAACTAGCTGAACGTTTCCACTTATTACATGCATTCATTGTGACATACTGCCCAAGAAGCCCAAAGCCAGCAAATTGATTTTGTTCGTGCAGAAAAGTTGCGAAAAATTACTTAGAGGAGCTAAAAGGCAACAATATACGAACCGAAATTCCTAATATGAAGTGTCATCATTGCGGACAAAATCGTAGCGTCAGTTTGAAGAAGTTTTAAGATTATTTTGCAACCTCAACGCTTTCTCTCAACAAAATTAACCTTCAAAATATTTAATAACTATTTGATATTTACGAGTATAGCTTGTTTTCTGGTTTTTTAATATATTTTTTTTATTTTCTTTTTTTTATGATATAATCGTAAATAGTATAATCTCACAAAAAACTTGAAGAGTTAGACTTATATGAAATCGTACGTGCGTTGAACTTGGGCAGTATAAAGCATGCGTTGAATCGCTGATGATGCTCTGATGGTATAAAAGATCATTAAATTAATAGTTTTATTGTACTGCAAATGGATGTGGTATACATGACTGAGTTACTGAAGCTTAGTAACTTAATGCTTCAAAACAACGGATCGGATCGGTTTATACACAAACTCTCAGTCTCAATAACTATATGATGAAAATAACTAAAATTATGAAAATATTACTAAATCCGAGATGCGATACAATATAAGATTTATTTAAACAGCTTCAATAAATACATAATGTCATTAATTATTTGCCATATATCAAAAGTTGTACTTATATGGAATTAAAATATTCCGTGCTTTATTTCCATAAAGGTTTGCTGATAATCATTTTAATACATTATAAATTTTAAAGCTTTTGGTCTTAGCTCATTATCATGTGAAACATACCTACATACATGGTAATATTACTAATAAGTAAAATATTAAGAACAAAACCCCATACATTTTTATTCATATCATAAAGTAGATATTTTATTGTGTCTTCAGTTAATTTCACCTTGACCTTCTGCTGGAACTAAGGTTCGAAGGAACAGGTTGATTATAAACATATATGGAATAGATAAATTAACATCAGCTTACCTTCATTGTCCACTATTACTGGTATGAATCATTTCTTGCATAATGAGTGTGTTGATACACACTCACCCAACATTCGCTAATTCAACATTCGCTAAAGCTTTTTCTCTGCGCTCCGGTCTTATACTCGTAAGTATACTTATATATCCTTCTCAAGCTTCGTTATTGGTGTTGCTGCCAATTTCTGAGGCTCAATCAAAATACACGAAAGGAGTGGCAACAAGTTATACTTACGATGCGCCATCTGGAGAATGAAATGAGTTCGATAAAGAACGAACTTCATATGTTTTCTTCATTTTATTTCTATGCTAACCAATTAACAATAAAATAATTAATAATACATATCTCCAAATACAAAAAAGAAATATGTACCAATATAATGTATGAATACAATTAATTTGCCAGAATCTTACAAATATTTTCGACAAAATGTCAAAACTCCCATGATGGGTGCAAGCGTTGTGCAAGTTTCGTTATGTCCATTTTGGTTGGGCCTTTAATCTGGTAGTCTCGAGTATAAGAGCTTGATTACAAGCTCTTAAGCGTGAGCATTGTGTGAGCTTGAATATTCACGATAGAATTTAACAAGGCGCCTTAAGTGTATTTCCTAAAATATTTTTGTTTTAACTTAGAACTCTTACTAATACTAGTAGTGTTACGAGTTTATATTATAACAATAATATTTCTTTTATTTCACGCAGTTCCATAATGTTCTTAAGATGGACTTTTACGGTAGTATAATGAGATCTAATGAGCATTTTTACTCTTGTGGTTTTTATTAGATTGATTATCAAAAAATTTATATTACGAATATGATAGATAAAGTTATTAAGCAACTACATATATAGATAAAAACTATTTTTTTTATTACTTTTCTTATATACACATATACTATACATTCTAATTGGTAACTTTTTACATTTTTTCTTAATAACCACTCTAAAAGTGTAACTAATGCAACTTTGTCATGGTTCGTTGACCGTATATAGTCGAGCTCCATTTACTATATCTCAAAGGTCAGAAGAACATCAAGTGTTTTTTATGTAATGCAACGACATGCACTCGTTTCCGCTCGCATGAACGAACCATTTTGTGCCGAGTCTACGGTCGGCGACAATTTGGTGACTCGACTGATTGCCAGCCAGTCAGAGCTTGGAGAAACCTGCTCGCTAATATCTTCATACGTGTATCTCTTACAACACTCTAATACTAACAACAACAAAAGGTAGATGTGTGTTCATCTACCTTTTACTTACTTACGACACTTAGGAGTATTTAGATGGGCTGAGGGAGAGAAAGAATTTAATTTCGTACATCTAAAATGACGAAAGACAAAAGAATATCGGTCGCCTCGTTCGTTCGGCTTGCTTAATTTTAGCCACGGAGTAACGAACGAGCGAACGAACGAAATGAATCGCTACAATGCTACTCGTTCATGTGGAACACGGCACGTTTTATGAAGCCATAAAAAACAACAAAAACAACAACCACAGTAAGGGAGACAATGTGAGCTACTAACTAACAAAAAATATATTCTTTGAACTAAGTTAACGTTTAAGGCTTTAATGCTCTAAAACTTTTACTGTCTGAAAAAACAACTGGCTAAATAGGATGCGTTTTAAGCATCTAAAAAAATTGTATTTCCAATTATTTTTCCTATTTTTCCATTTTAACATACGACATAATAATAATAATAGCATTTAAAATCGTTTTACATAATACAAAAGTAGAAAGGTAAAGAATTGCACACAGATTGCAAGAAGAACTATTATAGTACCATTGATGACGACGATGATGATGATGTCGATAAAGAAAATAAATTAAACTTTGCCGAAATGGGTAAAAAATAAGGAAGTCATTAATATTCGTTCATCTTAAGAAATTATAACTAAACCATAAAACAAAACAAGTACAATCTCTAAGCAGTAAATGAGATGAGCGTCTATGAAAAGAGATGAACACCATCATGGTAACAGTTTTCCTGTGGATGTGTGTGTGTGTGTGTGTGTGTGTGTGAATGGTTAAAGGGCGGCGGGAAGAAAAATAATTTAAGGAAAATACGTACAAGTTTGCACTCTTCTAAAATTGAAAATATTACATGCTTCAAACTTTTTTGCTTTTTTTGCCACTTTTTATTGCGAAACTCTGACATGCAGACAATTTTTGTGTTATTTTGCAAGTGTTAAGTGATGCATTGACTGACTGATGGTATATTTTACATTGAACAATTGAAAATGTTATTAACAAGAGGTCAGCCGGGCAACTGCTAAACCATCCGTATTTAAGTCTATCGACACAAAAGAGTTTGTATGCATTCCAAGAATACGAACACAAGACACGGTTCATTGATCATCGCTTGCATCGGTTGATGATGCAACAACAAAGACGAAGAAGAATAAATAACATTCTTTAACCAGGTTAACATATGGTCACTTTGAAACGGAAAAATTCGGCACATCGGGTATTCTTTCGGGGTTTCTTGCACCCATCCGACGCGTCGTCGTCTCTCTTGCAACATGTTAATTATTTTTTTTGGCTCGGTTTTTTTTTTCACAAAGTATGAAAAAATGAGACCTACTTATTTTTTAACACGATTTTGAGTATAGTTTTTTATTATTGCAGTCGTTGTTGTTGTTGTTGTTGTTGCTTTTGTTCAATAGTTGTTGGTAGATAGCTTCTGTAGTAGTAGTAAATGTGTGTGTGTGTGTCCCAGTTGTTGCTGTTGTTATGATTGTAGCTGATGGTCTCATTTGAAATTTTCGGACAAACCAATTGAAAACGAGTTAATGCACCCGAATAAATACAAGTTTTTTTTTATAATGCCGTACCAGGGACAGCTTTTAACAAGTGCCAAGAAAAAGTCGGTTGCAAAAAAAAATTTTATCTTGTACAACAATAAAAATTATGTTGTGTGTGAATGTGAAATTTAAAGCCCAAATTTTTCAACGATAAACTTACTACAACTAACAATATAAAAGCAATGTTTATATTGTAGTAATAATTATGAATGTAATAATTATCATAATCAACGGCATATTTTCTTTGTTTCTTGTGTCTTCTGTCGTCGATTTGCTGAAGACATGGCCTGTTTACACTGAGCAATATCATATGTATATACAATATCGTACTTTGCTATATTAATTAGTCTCCTCCATGAATATAACTAACTCTATAACTTCAGGTTGAGGGACTAAAAATTAATGAATAAACATATATGTAATTATTAGAATTATTATAAAAATACTTGTATAATGGAGGAACAAATAATAAAAATAATACGCTCTAGATCTCCAATTTAGGGATCACAAGCTTTGGGAGACCGAGCTCAGCGCCAGCCCGCTCCTAACTACGCCACTGACCTCAATTATTTATTTGTTAATATGTAAAATTGTGCTCTTCTTTCCTTCCGTTCACAAGGTTCCTTCTCTACACTGAAAGTGTCATCGAACGAACAAAATATTTTTAATGTAAATTGTATGTATATCGTTTTCTGAAAAAGCGTTGATGTCATTTTTTCAAAAAAATCTAACAAAAGCTTTTATTTTTTTTACTAAAGATGAATAAATTAAAAATCTGTTCATATGATGTTGAAAGGAATACGAAAAGCTTTTAGTGAAAAAAGAGAACTATCTAAAAAGAAATCGCTGAAAAGAATAAGAATCTGTTCACAATATCACAAATACAAGTATAACATTTTTTATAAAAAATCTTTATAAAAATTTTTATAAAAAAACGAGTATTATATACTCGTACATGCATACGTAAGCACTTTAATAAAATTAACATAACACGAAATCGCTAGAAATTTTTTTAAACTTTCTCCTTGCAGAAAAGATAAGAAAAATAATCTACTATAGAAATTCTGAATCATCGAAATATCATTTCTAATTATTCAGTTGTTAATATATAACAAAATTTCATTATTAATTAAAACTAATAAAAACTAAAAATTCTTTAAAATGGTCTTGAGACCTTCTCTGTTGCTTCGAACTCGTTTTCTTCATTGGTGGTTTTGTATTAAATGAGGGCATACTTTGTTTGCTTTAATTAAAAAGTCTTGCCAACAATCATTGAACTTTTTGTCCCAAGTTTTGAAGTTCATAAGTTTTTATAATTCAGACTGAGAATAAAAACAACTGTACTTTCTGTACTCAAAGATGTCTGTCTATTGATGGCGCTGCTGAGGGACGACTTGAGCCTTTGTTTGCTAATTCAGATTGTTTTTTCTGCTTTATCAAATACTCGTATGTACGATAAGTTGTTGTTGTTTTTTATTGTTTGTTGTTGTCATAAATTGTATTGTAATTATTGCGGTTCGTGTTGCTCGTAATTTGGCTTTTGCTTAAATTTTTTTGTTGTAGTTGCCAGCGTTTTTGTACTCGTAGTTGTTACTGCTGGAGTGTTTGTTACTGCAGCTCCTGTTGCTGCTGCTGCTGCTGTTGCCTCGTTGCTGATGACTCTGTGCGAATTAGTCATCAACATCAAGTTATTGGAAAACCTTGAAAGACAAAGATTACAATACAGAGAGTAACCGGTTGATGTTTTTTTATAACGTTCAGTGGCGTATTGAGGGAGGGCCCAAAAAAATAAAAAAATTGAAAAGAAAAACTTCAAGTTCCTACAAAATTTGTCAATTTCTTGCTTTTTTACTACATTTTGCTTATACTATATAGTAATAACTAATTAAATAAAATTTTTATTCAAAACTGGATAATAAAAGGAACGACAGTTTCGAAAGAAAATCCATATATCCTCAAAAATTTTTTTTTATATTTATTAAATACATACTAACAGATAAATTCGAATTACTAATACATACAAATGTAAGTTAAATAAGTTGGTTATAGTCAAAAATCCTCATTTTTTATAACAACAAAAAAATGGTTACCATTAATTTGAGATCAAGAGTTCAGTTGGTCACTATGTTTTTTTTTTTGTTATAAGTACATATGTCTTTCTAATTTTTCTTCTCTTGAAGTTTTTTGTTTTATTGCATTCGGCAACTCAACGCTGAACCACACTGCCGGTTTATAAAAGCCTTCGAGCAGTAACCAGTTAAACCATTTTAGCAATTAACAACTTTTTACTGCGTCTATAAAAACATTTGTATTAAGATTGATGAGAAAAAAGAAATTAAGATGAAGAAAATCAAAATTGTTATTAAATTTTAATTCGTTTAAAACTATAACACGAAATTCCTTCAAAAGTAATCTCTTCCAAACCGTTTTATGGTACAGGTGCAGACAGACAGACAGACATACCATGAGCGGCCTACGCAGATATTCCATGACAATTGGCTTACATATGTGTACCGATCCGTTTTATAGTAGACAGGGACGATCAATTTATGAAATTCATTGTGGCATTTCAATAGATTCCACACATCTATATTCCACACACATTCCAATACTCCACACATCGCAAAAATTTGTATATATTATTAGTATTATTATTATATATTAATTTTATTAATATTATTTATATATAAAAACATAATGAAAATCTTAAAAATATATCCACATTAAAGAAACATTTCTTAATGTTATAGAAATTGGAACAAGAAAAATACGTTTTACGGCAGAAACTCGCTCTCGCGGAGGAAGAAAGTGATCAACGTGTCCTTGATTTACAATCCGATCTCAATGAACTTAAAGAGAAACTACACTCAAAGGTACGAACGAGCGAGCCACCATCAAATGAGACTATGTACTTTCTTTTGAAAAAATTTTCGCATTTTGCTTGGGCTGGCTAAATAATTGTCTCCCACAATTGTGTCTCTATTTTATACTCATTTCAATTAAAATAGGAAAATACTGTACGTCAAACAGAGAAAGAGAAAACCGTACTTATCGACGAATTGTCTCATCAAAATTCACGCCTTACCGAACGTTTACAAGAAGCTCATGTCAATGAACAACGTTTGGAAGTACAAATACAAGAACTCAAGGATCAATACAACCATAGAAATACCAGTCTACAGGTTGGTAAATTAAGGAGATAATGAACAAATATGAATGCAATGAGTAAAGCGAGTAATTATAATTATGCATTTGTACTTGACATTCAGGAACATGTCAATAGTCTGGAGTCGATAAAAACTGAATTAAACTTCACTACGGAAAAACAGCATGAGTTGGAGCGCAGACTGCTACAACTACAGGAAGAAAAAGAGTCATTGACCTCAGCCTTGGAGGAGGCCTCGGATCGTATACACATGTTGGAACGACATTCAAGAGAGCAGGAGACCAAACTGGAGGTAAATTAATTATGTTATAAAGTAACGCATGCACTGCACAAACAATGAGAAAAACAGAAATTTTTTTGAATAGATTATAGAAATTATATTTGACTAGAAAAAGTTATGTGGTGATGTGCGTAAGTACATCAGTGATGAAAATGCCTGCAGTGATGTAATTTCCTATCATCGACGAGAATAGTCTAATCAGTTTGGCTTTGAATCATCGAATGCATAAACAGGCCATTTGTCTCAAACTGTCATCGTCAGTTTATATAGTCAAGTGGGCACGATTATAAAATGTCATGCATGATTCGTTTATGTTTCATGAACTACAGAGTAGACGCATACGCCCGCAATATACCAAAATACATTTCTCTGAAGGTTTTTGCATGCTGAATTCGAATTCAACGGTGCTTTTTCCCACGTTAAGTTTAGACAATTCGAAAATCGGAACGGTTTTGGAATGGTTGGGCTCGGATTCAGTGCGTCAAAAATCTTTATAGAAGTTTTAAAGCCGCTCGTCATTGTCCCAGAGATGTGTGTGCATACTATTCATGGCTTCAGACGCGGATGAAGGGAAAATTCATTCATAGTGAATGGACTAAAATTGTTTTTAAATTTATTGTGTT
Organism: Conops quadrifasciatus; assembly: GCA_949752815.1. Classification (NCBI taxonomy): domain Eukaryota; kingdom Metazoa; phylum Arthropoda; class Insecta; order Diptera; family Conopidae; genus Conops; species Conops quadrifasciatus. The sequence goes on from OX457079.1 coordinate 37,823,645, forward strand.
TACGATTTCTATTATTTTTAAAGTGATAAAATAATTGCTTTATTTTTAGACAACCTTAACCACACTCGATAGAACTCAAAGGGAAAACAATGTGCTCAGTGAGCGACTGGGTTCGGTATGTTGCAAAAAAGAACCCGTTAATAATGATATTTTATTAAATTGTTTCCTTTATTACTATTACTTTTTACTCAAATATTTTTAAACTTACAGGACGTGAATTCGCTCAGTAGAAAATCTCTACAAATCGAAATGGAATGCGATGAGGAGGATTTAACCGATGGCGGTTACGGTGAAAATAAACCCAGCCACATCTGGACAGAAGCGCGCTCCGTCTATATCCAACTAAAGTCTTTGGTGGACTCGTTAAAAATAAGTAATGATGATGACTCAGGTGCGAATGAAAAACTCTTCTTTACCACATAACCGACTAAAGCAATCGATCGACTGTCTTTATCTTCACAGGGCTAAATTCCGATATATCAATGGATCTGGAATCAATGGATAATACAACCTCCTCTACAAAATCTGATGAAAGTGCCGCCATCGACTTTCGACAGGGCATGTTATCTGCCATGTCGGATGAGTTGACGCGATTGTTGTTGAATCTAGACGCCGGTAACTTCAGAAAAATGTTGGACCAGACGCGCAATATGGTACTGGAGCAAGAGGATGAAATTAAGCGCAACCAACAAATCATCCAACAGCTGGAAACAAAGGTATGCAACTAAAGGATAAGTGAATAATGAGTGATTTGAACTAATGATTTTACTTTTCAGCTCACAGTCAAAGATGTTGAGTTGCATAATGTAAAGGAAGAGCGTGATCAAGCTCGCGGTGATCTCGCTGTCGACAACGAACGCGATGATCTGCTGGTAAAAGCACAAAAGGAACGCGATGCTGCCAACGAAAGACGCACAAAGGCCGAAGTGGACTTGGCCAAGACACGAGTTGAACTCATGCAAGCGAACAGTCAATTGTTAGAGTCCATTCAACAAAAGGTCGAGCTTTCACAGCAACTGGAGCAGTGGCAGGTAAGATTGGTCAATAACTGGGATCTGACATACGGTTAATTGGGGTTGCTTTGTACCAATGGTGCTTCCTTCTTGGTGTAGATGGACATGCAAGAACTGATCAATGAGCAAATGCGTTCTAAACTGATTAAGAAGACCGCCAGTACGACACCAGCAGACCGACAAGCCTCCAGCGCAGCTGCCAACCTTGCAAAGCGAGTCTCTAGCTATAAGTTATGGAGCTTATTTCATCGGTAATCGACCCAGCTTTGGATTTATGGCTTTAATTCTAAATGTATAAAAAATTAAAAAACAAAACTTGTTTAAATGCTTACATACCGCATAACATAAATTAAAACAGAAATTATCTGTATGTGTGTAGTAAAATGATATGAATAATTTTTATCAGCATCTTATATTATCTTGGATAAAATAAGGTCATTAGTAAAATTGAGAAAGCTGTTACTATACTATAAAGTGCTTTTTATTTTAAGGTTTTTAACTAAGGAGAAGGGTTTGTAAAATTTAAATGTTAACAGTAAAAATCAAATCAAATCTCTTTGAATTCGTTGAAAAATAAAATTTTAATATATTTTTCCCATGCAATTTCACAAATGTCAGGGTTGTCATCGTAATGGATTTAAAGAAATATTTTTTTCTGAACACATTTGGTTTATCTACAGCGTTTTGCCTTTCTTTGCAATATGAGATTCAGATGACGATGCCCTGTTTTGCCCGAAATTTAAAAAGAAACAGTATAAATTTAATAACAGAGCCGTCTACAAAAGGCTGTCATAAATGCTGCCAGACATTTCATATTATGTCGCCATCTATGAGTCAACAAGTACAGAGTGTATCTTTTCGATTGTCTTTTACTAAGGCCCATGTTACACGCCCAATCAAGTCTGCAGGTTAAGTAAAATTTTTTGTATTTTGCTTAGCGCCTAAAAAGGAAAACATCGACAAAGTTTTGACAAATCTCATTATAAATAGCAAATGTCAATACATATTTAGGAGTCTTTGGAGCACTTTGACACTATCATTTTATAAAACTTAGGAAGTGGAGTTAACACCTCGGCAAGTTCGCGACTCATATAGTAAATTGTTGTGATGTCAAACATGTCAGCGTTAAAAAAGCAGTGGCGTGGATAACAATTTAAACGCAATGTTTTCATACGACAATCTGAGCAATGACCAAACTGGAAGGGCACGTGAAGAAATCAACCAAAAAGGAAAGAAATAAATTACGAAAAGATAAGGTTTCGTCTACTGAAACCGTTGAACGGACTTTATATAGAAACAAAGGGATTGAGGACTTAGTTTACGAAAATTTACCTCATATAAAAGGTTCCTATAACACCAACCCCACCTATTCCAAATATGTACATACCTATTATATATTATTATAGCTAAAAAAACACTGAAGGATTCCGTCAAATGCGATGCGAAGAAAAAACGCGGAAAACCATCTTCTGGTGAAGAGCAACTAAAAGGCAGCGATGACTCTGAAGATGATAATAAAGGCAACTTGCATGAACCATCCGTGGAAGAACTCCGAGAAAGTGCCAAACCAAAAAATGTGAAAGCTGTAATCACTGTGCGTCAAAAAAAGAAACAAAAACATCTGAAGCGTCTGGAAACGCACAGAGATCAAACAAAGGACAAGGAAAAACAACGCAATGCCGAATATCTGGAGAAATGGAAGAATGCACATAACACGTGGAAATTTGAGAAGTTAAGACAAATCTCAATACAATCTTCTATGTTCGATGAACAAAAATTAGAGAGACATGTCTGGCCTATAGCATTAGAGTATTTGTCTGCTTCTAAGGGTGCAGCTAAATCTAAACTAACTAAAATGGCAGAGGCGGTGATTGATGAACTAGACTCTCAATGTGAGAAATTGAGGGAGCAAACCAACCGACAAATAATCTTGAACTCGACGCGTTATCAAAGGGCACGTGAGCTGTTGCAGAACATCGCCCAATAAAAACCAAATATATGTATCAATAAAGTGAATTTTTATTGCTTCAGTTACGATTTAGACTTACTATATTTTTACAAGGTGTTCTGTAATAAATTTTAGCAATAGTTAGACAGTTTTTGTAGCAGAGCTCAAGGAAAGCAGAGTGGAAGAGGAAAATCACTACCGGCAGCAAAGCACTACTATCCACCCTAATAACCTAGATAACCTAATTTGTCTACATAGTCATATGTAAGAAAGCAAAGAAATTGAAATTATAAATCCACATAAGCTAAAATGGTATCAATGTGCTCGATACGACGTTTCAATAGCGTCAATTGATCTTCTCTTAGTTTCAAATTAGCACCTTCATTTTTTAGCAAAAAATGTTGCATAAATAATCGGATGCTGTTTTTGAAAGTAATTAATTTGACACTTTTAGCAATGCGTTCAAAAGGCTGCCGCGCTTCGTTTTCATGAGGGACCAGCAGCAGGCCCACCATTACTTCTTTCATAAGCAGAAAGCTGCGTTTATCCAAATTACAGAAATCAACTACCTTTAGAACGGAGAGTACCAAACCGCCATTAAGAAATAAGTGCAACAAGAATGCCGCCAAATTCTTCACTTGCTGCTTCGATAGAGAATTGATTTCCTTAATGCGATCCCAACTAGCAAACTGAAATGCCAACTGAAATTTACGATTGTAATTGCAGAATTTCAGAGCCAGATGCGCATAATATGGATTGCATCGCGTCTCATTCAGACAACAATGTACAATGACAGAGGCTATGGAGCGCTGGTCTTTCAGCGACAAATGCAAAACTCTCTCGAATGCATCAATATAATCTTCCGCACTCATAACAATGCAGAATATATTGCGGCGCTCTTCTGTATTCATCTTCTGCATTTTGGCTAGCGCCAGTAATTTTTCCGAGAAGCGCTGAGGGCACGCAGAGGACTTTTGCATTATTTGTTTCGCAGCACCTACATCATTGATATCGCCACTCCAGGCGGATCCCACAATCCACCATTTTCCCACCTTGTCGGCGCGCAACAAATCATCCAAAGTTATATTTAGGGTGACAACGTATTTATCATTGCGAAGCATGGCTTTGAGGCGCTTACGCAATTGCTCGGCGAGCTCTGGATCGAATTGCGGTATTTTGCTCATGTTGTTGTTTTTTACCGCATTCAGAATATCGACCATAAACTTTAGTCGCAGATTTTCTTTCATTTCTAGCGGTGCCTCAGCAATTTTTTCCTGTACGTTCAACATCATTTGTTTAAAAGCCAGAGGGTCATCCTTGCGCAATTTAAAGCCGACCGATTGAAATATCAAAAGTAGGCACTCGATGGCTTTTTCGCAAAGATTTTGTGCCAGCAGATTGATGATTTCATGTAGCAGTCGATGTTCAAATATTTTGAAAATATACAAATAAGCAAGCACTAAGATCAGGTTGTTTAAACGTTTGTCCTGCACCGCCAATGTACTTATCTGCTTGATATGTGCATCCAGTTGTTCGATGAACATTTGTAGAAAATGCGCTCCAATCTCACTGCCCACATGAGCGTGCAGGTAGGCCAGAAGCACCATGTGTTCTTGGACCATACGCTCATTAATCATAGTCCGACCAAGTAACGCTTCGTTCAACAGGGCGACCAGGGTCTCATTCATATTGTATCGCGAGTTTTTCATGTACAACTCTTCGATGCCGGTGGCGATCTTGGGAAAATTTGCTTCAGAGAGACGATTAAGCAAACCCTTGCACTGTCGTCGTAATCGTTGGAGTATCTCAGCCTCTTTGTTACTGCCGGTGGTAGAGATTTTGGCCGCCTGTTCTGCACGCATATGAGGAGGAACATATTTGTTTGTTATCCCTGTATTACTTGCTGATTTATTAAAGGCATCTTCCTTTATGACTTTGCCGTCTTTGTCCAAGCGGCGACCGTATATATCTTCCTTAACTGAAAATTGCAAGGAAATGAAACCTTCACTTTGATGTAGACTTGCTTACCAACCTGTTTCTATTGTCTCTTCCTTGATCCTACTTCGATCACAAGCGTTTATATCATTTTCATTCTCGTCTGTATTCATCGCTTCTTCTTCATCGTCGCTATTTTTAGGATTCGTATCGTCCTCTTCGTCAAACTCACTGTCTACATCTTCCTCATTGCAACTATCCACTATATCGCTTCCTTGTCGTTTGGTTTTGTGATTTTTATCATTTTCCTCATTGTCATTCATACAAAATTCGAGCGCATAATCGAGTCCATCGTTAAACATTTTTCGCACCAAGCGATTCTTGTCCTTAGTTTTATTTAATTTAAGTTTCTTTTCAAGGGTTGCGATCGCTCTATCTTCTTCTTCATTTTCCAACACCAACTGTTTAAGACGTTGTTTTCTTGAAGCCACCAGCAACTTGTTTTGTTGCTGCAACTCTTTGCGGTGTGTAGAGGCAACGTCTGGACGTATTGCTATTTGCGATTTTGCTTTCTTAGGGGGCAGAAGTGACTTCTTTTTTTGTTGTAGTGATTGAGGAATTTGCGAATCTATCTCTGCGTCAGAGAAATCAGAATCTATAGAACCGTCCTCTTCGGACGCAATATTGCCGACAAGTGACTGCCTCTGTCGGCCCAGTGTTGTCGCTGTCAATGGTTGACTAGTCCTCGACTTAATTTTCTTGTTAGATGTACTACTCTTTTCTTTAAGAGCCTTAGCTTCGGCCACCAGTTCTTTACCTTTCGTTTTACTTGAGAAATAGATCCTCTTAATGTCCTTTTTCTCTTGTTTTTTTTGATTGCGCAGCTCCTTACGAGTAAGTCGCTTAACCCACGGAACTTTAGGCTTTCGCCTCTTTTTAGTAATTACTTTGGCCATATTCTCAATGAAGTAAATAAATTTATATTCGTGATTTCAATGAATATAAATAATGAGGAGCTCTGAGAACCACGGTACGGAATAGGAAATTTGCATGGGTGAATATATTTGGAAGGCGACAACACGATTTCGGTTTTCCAGACTATCGCTGGAATAAGTTTTTGGAAATTAGACTGAAGTATCAGCTGTTTTGTTACAACTTTTTTTTGTCTTGTTACTGCCGGGAATCGAGTCTGGGTTTATTATCTTCAAGATTCGAGAATTAAAAGGTGGAAGAGCTATGTCCACTCGATGGTATCCGATATACCAGCGCGGCAATCCGCAGCTGAGAGTTTTCCTGCCAAACTTTTGGATGAAGATCATACGTCCCAAAGAGAACCAACCCAAAAATGTGGTTACTTTTTCAGTGTGCATGCAAATGACTGCTCATGACATACGTAACTATCTGGAAAAGATTTATAAAATCCCAGTGGTAGAAGTACGCACGCGCATAGAGCTAGGTCCTACGAAACGTGATCAAGTTCTCGGCTATGTGACAAAGGACGATGATATCAAATATGCCTATGTAACACTCGTAAGTCAAAAGGTGCTGTTATTAATGCTGTAGTTTATGGCCAAAACTTGTTTTATATATTCTTAGCCCAGGACTGAGGAATTTACATTTCCCGACATATTCGAGAAGAAGCAGAAAAACAAAAAACAGGATGAAAAACATATGGACGAGTCTAAAAATGGTTTTAAAAGATTTTTGGAGCGGAACAAAAAACGTCCCGGCACACCCGGCTGGTTTTCCGTTTAAATCCACTAATAAATAATTCCGAACTTTTAATTCGTACAAGTTGTTTTCTCTAAAGGGCCACATAGAATGAGTTTAGACATTTCTTTAGGCCTGCAAACAACCTTTTTATAATATGCATGCAAGAATTCAAGTTGACCAATATTTTTCATGTTCCTTTATTTTCTAGTTACTAACAATTTGTAGCACACTACAGTAATTTTTTTAATTTATATAGGATATAAACTTAATAATCACAAAAGATTTTGCTCGTAACATTTTCATTTTTTAACAGTTAAAAAAATGACGAAAAATTGTTTCACTCCTAATTGCATTTTTGGCGATTTAATTTGCTTCTTTTACAGCCTTGTCGATCCAGTCACGCAGCTTGTCTGTGTCCTGCAGACCTACAATCCGATTTAACACTTTGCCATTTTTCATTACCATTAACACTGGAACTGCACCCACATCATAATCCAAAGCCAGTTCGCTATGTTCATCTATGTCGACTTTGGCTAAACGGATGGCACCTTCTTTCTCGCCGATGATAGTCTCGATGCGTGGCGTTAACATCTTGCATGGATTACACCATCTAGGAGAAAAAAACGAAAAATATTGAAACTATTGTAAATAACTTTTTCTTAATACCAAGAACGAAGTGACAGACTCCAGGTTATTATCCCCACTTACGTCGCAAAGAAATCCACTACGACAGGTTTGTCGCTCTGTTTTACTTTCTTGTCGAAATCCTCGATGCTCTGGACGTTGAATATTTCCATTTTCTTACCACTAGTGACGATGCAGCGCAATGGTTGTTTGATGACCGCCTGCCGGAAGGCACCAGTAATCGCGGCTCTCAAAGGAAGAAACATTTTTCAATTTTAACTAAAACAGTGAGGTTCAATTTAAGAATTTTGGGTATGAATAAACTTTCAAAGGTTACTTTGATGGAACTTCTAAAAGGCATAAAAAGTTATTACTTTTTATTGACGTCGACTTCCACTGAAAGAGCTACAAATTAATGGAAGAGAATCTTATCCACTGGAAGTTGTCAAATATTTTTATTTTGCAAGTTATCTTTTCTTTATCTTTATCTTTACAAGTTAACACGTAAAAACCTCACTATATTCAGTTCTTAAATATTGCTGTTATGTCATTCAATATGATGGCCAACAACCTTTTTCGCTTATTTCTCGTATTAGCTAATGCTGTTTATTGAGTGGGATTTACCTGTGATCGTGACAGAGCTTGACACTTTTTGAAGAATACACTATATTTTTATTTTATTTTAACCCTTAAAGGTATGCCCTTACTTCTCCCAGAAATGTATATTTAGGGTGCCTATAATTTAGCCGAAGTCTAGTGGAATTTCGGAATTGCTTTAAAAAACTTTTTTACTGTTCGAAATGTCTTGTATTGTCTAAATTGTATTGGCTAACAGCTGATCATATCAATTAGCATCCTCGGAAAAAAATAACGACATTATTTCGGGAAAAAACGACCGTAAAAACTACTCGATTCGTCCCGAATCTGTTTCTGTTTTTTTCAAAATTTGTTGTTCTTTAACAGTAAGTTCGTTCTATAACGTGTTTGCTAGTACTAGAAAGCACAAACTTTTACTATTTTTCACTAGAACTCGTTCGATAACTGAGAGAACTTACGCAAGAGAAAACGAAAATCATTTCCCCTTCATGCTATTTTTTTATAATTTTTAATGGCAAAATATCGTTCAGTAAAAAATAGAGCTGTCGACGTTAAAAAACGGGTTCGATTACTGTTGAAGTCAAATTCTCTATTTTGAACATTTGAAGTTTACAAAATTTGAAGTTTTTACTATTTTTTACTAGTAAAGTAAACGAGCAGACCTAGTATTATTCCAAAAATAAAATTTATTAATTTCGATTTGGGACTGTACGTAGCCCATATTCCTCATATATGTTATGATATATTTACAAACATTCCTGTCAATTAGTTTAATAATTTTGGAACGTACCCTGCAGGGATTATCACAAGACTCATATTTTAGACTTGGAAGCACTTTTCGTTACATCTGTGCGATTTTTGGTTTTTGTGAAAACGTAAATTTGAAGGATGTGAATCTTTTGACAGAAAGATAAAAATCGTAAAGTCAGCTTAATTGTTTGTTATAAAAAAGAAGTAGTAATTCGGCAGATAACTAAACCAAATTTGGGATCTGCACAAAGTAAAAATAATTTTTCACCGACGAAAGTAGGGATAGGGTCGGAATTTGAAACTGAAGAACTGCTAGTTTTGACACTGACGTGGACGCTTGGAAAAAAGTCCTGCTTTCAAGAGTGTCAGTACAAAAAGTCAACTTGCCTCATTAACTGGCATGAAGTAAACGTTCCACGGAGCAAGACAGAGCCCTCGGTAGTGAAATTTTCGAGCAAAATGGATGACAACTCACAGGGAGATATCTGTCGAGTGTGCCGCTGTGAGGCTCAATCGGACCGACCTCTCTTTTATCCCTGCATTTGTACGGGTAGTATAAAATATATTCATCAAGACTGTTTGATGCAATGGATGCGATATTCGCATAAGGAGTATTGCGAGTTGTGCGGCCACCGCTTTAGTTTCCAGCCCATATACTCTCCGGACATGCCGCGAGTGCTGCCGCTGCGAGATGTGGCAGGCGGCTTACTATCTGCTGTTATTAAAGCGGCTAAATATTGGTTCCACTACTCACTGGTGGGCTTAGCTTGGTTCGGCATTGTGCCCTTATCTGCTTACAGAACGTATCGCTTTATGTTCAGCGGCTCCTCTTTCGACATGATCTTAACATTGCCCTTTGATGTCTTCTCTACTGAAAACATTGCATCGGATGCGCTTCGTGGCTGCTTCGTTGTTACTTGCACGCTGCTGTCTTTCATAGGCTTGGTTTGGTTGCGCGAGCAGATATTGCATGGTGGCGGTCCGGATTGGTTGGAAAGAGATGATGCACCAGCAATAAATGAGGCCGATGACGTAGCCGCAGCTCTACAAGTTGATGCAGGTCAAGAAGCAGCTGCTCTTGGAGGAGGAGAAGCTCAAGGAGCAGTTGCGGCGGACGTTCATCCGGCAGATCGTCTTGATGCCTTGGAAAATAATCTTAACGATAATAATCAGAATGCTCCGATAGACAGGGCAATTAATAATGCTGCACCAGCAGCAGCTGACCCCGCTGATAATGAAGGCGATGACCTGGCCTTGTTAAATGTCCCACAAGCGCAAGCAGCAGCAGCTAATAACGCTGAGGCAGCCAATGCAGCACCGCCCGCTGACGTTGCCCCTGCCGCTGGTGCTGTCGCTGATGATCACAACAACGACAATGACGAGCCTAATTGGAATCCCATGGAATGGGACCGGGCCGCTGAGGAGCTGACTTGGGAACGCCTGCTAGGGCTGGATGGTTCAATGGTGTTTCTGGAACATGTCTTCTGGATCATCTCCTTAAACACCATGTTCATTTTCACGTTTGCGTTTTGCCCCTACTGTATAGGAAACTTCGTAATCAACTGGCTCGGGTTGCTGCAACCAGACAAGCCGCTGTTGCATTTTCATGGACTGATTACTACTCTGTTCGGTTACTGCAACATTGGTCTGACCCTCGTAGTTCTCCATTACTTTGCCCGGTTATTTAAACTGAGCCGCGTGCGATGGCTGCTGGGCTTGTGCTACATTGTCGTCAAAGTATCATTGCTGTCGGTGGTAGAGATTGGCGTGCTGCCCTTGATATGCGGTTGGTGGCTCGACATTTGCTCTTTGCCGCTCTTCGATGCCAGCATTAACGATCGCAAGAATAGTTTTCGCGCTGCGCCCGGAACGTCGCTATTCATTCATTGGATGTTCGGAATGGTTTATGTGTACTACTTCGCGACGTTTATTTCTTTGTTGCGCGAGGTCCTGCGCCCCGGAGTGGTGTGGTTCCTAAGGAACTTAAACGATCCGGACTTTAGTCCGATTCAGGTACTTACACATCATCAAGTCCAGCTATGGATCATATCCTATATCCTCCCCTTCCAGGAAATGATTCATCTTCCAATCTTGCGCCACGTTCGTCGTCTCATTGCTTCTGCTATGATATTCGGCTGCGCCGTAATGCTGATGTTGTGGTTACCGATACGTATTCTCAAAGCTGGTTGGAGAACTTTCCTTCCGTATACGCTCTCTGGTGACTCCGAAGTAAACGAATTGAGTCTTCAGCTGCTGTTGCTGCAGGTTATATTGCAGATCGTGGACAATTGAGCATACCGTCAATTTTATTTCGACTTCTTTTAGATAATATTACCCGGTTTCTTTGAACAGTCGCACACTCGCGTCTGGCTGAAGGGGTTATTGCGCGTTTGGTGCGTTGCTGTGTCTTGGGTCCTTGGCATACGCAGTTATCTCCTGGGGACTGATCCTTTGGTGGAAACTGAACAAAATGGTGCTCAAAATGAGAACCATCACCCGGGACTAGCTGCCCCAGCGGTACCACCAGCCGCCCAGCCTCGAAATCAAAACTTAGCTGCAGCTCATCAAGCCATCCTGCAGCGTGACGTCCCAGTCACCTTCCAGTCGTATCAGAAGCCGACACTTTTTCCCTTGCGTCTCTTTGGCTTAATGGTATTCATTTGCGTTTCGCTGGTCATCGCGTCGCTCATCACGCTCACAGTTCCCATATGGATTGGACGTCAGGTTATGGCCTTGTGGTCAGTTGGCGGACACATTACAAACCAAGTCGCACAGAACCCTGAAGCTTCTCCACGTCCCCATGAACTGTATACCGCCGCAATCGGTACGTATTTGTGTTGGCTTATATCGCGTGGTATTGCCATCGCCGTAAACCTGCTGCCGCAGGGTAGAGCTGTTGTGGCACAAAAAATCAAGCAGTGGCTTAAAGTTGGTGCCTCCTACACCTTGCCAGTCTTTATCTTCGTCCTAATGCTGGGTGTTATTCCACTGCTCTTCGGATTGCTGCTCGAACTCGTCGTAGTCATACCGCTGCGAGTTCCTTTCTACCAAACTCCCATCCACTTCCTGTGGCAGGACTGGGCACTCGGTGTGCTTTATACAAAGATTGCCATTGCGCTGACTCTGATGGGGCCTGACTGGCGATTAAAACGCGCCCTGGAACGAGCTTATCGCGATGGATTGCGTGAAATAGATTTAAAATTCATAATTCAAGAGTTGGCCACTCCCGTTATCACCTGTTTCGGTTTGGCACTTGCGATACCGTACGTTATTGCACACTCGGTCTTTCCGCTTTTCTTGAAGGATCCTTTGGTCCGTTTGGAGATTTCTCGAGGCGTTTATCCGCTCTTCCTCATTATAATGGGCGTGGTTGCGTTCATTTACTTCGAAATTCGCCAATTCAAAAAGCTGTACGTGGCCATTAAAGTGGACAAATACTTGGTGGGTCAGCGTTTGGTTAACTACGAGCACCGTAAACGCCGACAGGAAGCAGCGGCTGCCGAGGCGGCGGCAGCAGCGGCCGGTAAAGGCATGCGTGATAATGTAGCAATCAACGATTACGAAGGCGTAGACAACGAGGAGAATATTGTGGCTGTAGTTGCGGAGGGGCAAGTGCCACTGGCGCGAGGTGGCGATGCCGACGTTGTGAACCAACACGAGGCGCAAATAAATAACATTTTAATGGGCCAACAGTTATTATAATAATAGTAATAACGCGATTATGTTGATAGCGGTTTGAAGCGGCAACGTTGCGTATGTGAGTTGGCGAAGGCGGTGCTTTTCTTTACTTTATAATTGGAAATGGAACACATGGAAAAACAATGCTATATCTATTACATGCCGGTAGAGAGTGGCTTAGGAATCTGTGAGAATAATGTGCAAAGCGTAGTTGGGGTGTGCGGTTGTTTCGTCATCACCTGGAGGAGATTTAAATTATGTGATTTTGTAATTCGCTTTGAGTTCTAAATTATTTTTTTTTTATTATTTCATATATAATATGCGTAAGCGTCCACATCTCGCTGCAAGAAGTACTCAAGTATAAATGTATATATATATTTGTATGACGTACATGATATACATGTAGACGAAGGGGTATGCGAGGGTATAAGGTAGATTTTGAAAATTAAGTAGCGTTTCGGATTTCTGAACTTTCAAATCGAAAACCTTCTGTACAAATCTTATTCAAATCCAAGATCTTTCGTTAAACGATTCAAATATTCATACTTATTAACATAGCATCATATTTTAAACGTTAAATTGATACGTGTAAGACTAAGCTTTAGTATATAGGAAAGGGGCGTTGATATGATTTGGCGGTTATTAAAATATTAAAAATGCACATACAACACTAAAATATTGTATATCAAACGTAAGATTATTGTTTTCCTTAACTTAAATTTTGCCAAAATATTGAATTGTATAGATTAATTAATTACACGTATAAAGAAGAACATTCAAAATTTATGCAAAGACAAAAATAATAATTACGCTAATTAACAATTTTATTGTAAAAGTAAAGCAAACAAAATTTAAAAGTGAAAAGAATGAAAAAAATAATAAAAATTTAAATGAAAACTTATTTGGTTGATTGGGTTGTTTGTGGGCTGATTAATAGGCTTCAATTTAGAGCTTTTGCTCGCCGCTTTAGAAATCAGAATACCACATCAATGGAATACGGTTGAATTTGATTAACAAGTGAAGCGTTTAATCGTTCCGATGCACTTTAAATGTATAACTAGTGTAGTAAAAGAAGAATTTTTGGTAATAAAATTGGTGGTAAAATGGTAAGAATCATGATAAAACATTGTGCTGACACCAAACGACTCGGGTGGTGTAATTATAATTTCTTCAATACTCGTAATTGCAGATGTTTTTAATTTATTTAGATTCTACATTTATTCATATACAATACCTCATGCTGTACTCTGATCTACATACGAACACAGCTGCGGGCACGGATGACACATTGTGTGAGATGCAATAATTACAGTTGACCTATGCACCGTCTCATGTGGGTGACGCAAGCTTAGATAGCACCACGTTATTTAATGTAGTTACAATTTTATTGAGAATATCCACAAGATAACTGCTGGCAGGTAATTGTCCCACTGTAGTAGTTTTCTGTAATGCGGCACGCATCCTGAGAATTTTTATTTTTTAATTTATATTGCTAATTACTTCCTCGTTTTCATCTGCAAGTAATAAACAGCTCGTTGGGACTAATGTTGGTGCAAACCAATATCTCAGTTTACGGTATCCATACTCCAAAGGTTTATACATATAATCCCAGTAGTATGTATTAATATTAATTATTGGTTATAATTACACATAACCGCGCACATAATAATATGTACATACTGACAATAGAATGAGAAAGGTTAATAAGAGTTAGTAGTATTAATTACTAAATTGAAGTTTTATAATTTTATTATTAATTTTAATTAACTATAATTTAAAAATATCAAAATAAAAATTAGAATAAAATTCATACGCCGTGGGTTCGAATCCGTGATTTAGGACGTCACCTAATTCCCTCATCGTGGGTGTTTCCTTAATGTAAAGTTTTTCTAACGGCGGTGGTGTCATGCAGATTATTTCAAATTAAAGTCACTCTAATGAGAGCGTGTTTGACAGCACATAAATAAGAGATTTTTTTCAGGTAGGTTGCTTTTTTTTCCTTTCATTTCCTTCAGTATTGCGTTTGATGTTTTGCGTTTGATGCTCTAGCATTACATTGTGCTTTTTATAACCCACGCCCGTAGGGTTAAGCGTAGATTAAATTTTTTTGGTTTTGTTTTTCTGTCAGCGACAGTTACAAAGTTAAAATTTCGCTGTCAAAATGTTGAATGAAAATATTGCCCTGAGCAAGAATCTTTACAACACCAACAACAGTTTTGAAGTGGGATTTAATTCTGTTTTTGTTGTTTTTTTTCTTCTATTATTTTTTGTCGGTTCAAAAGTTGAAAACGGTTTTAGCGTGGCAGGAACGCGGTAAATGTCAGCATGTCAGCATACTTACTCGACATATTCTCGCATATATACTTTACCATTTCATCCATTTTTTATACCATTCAAAACAGCTCAGTGAAAATACACCGAAAAGAAAAGAGATTACTATTAACGTTGTGAAAATCTGTCTATTTGCGCAGAGACTGATGGTACTGATTACCATTTTAATGAATTTATTTCGAATTTAATTAAAACATTAACATCCTTATGAGTATTATATACATACATACATACATATTTATCAGGAAGCCTTAGAAAACCTCTGGAAGTGAAGCGGAAAAGTTTCAAAGTTGTAGAGCAAAAAAAATGAAATTAAGAAACCAATATTAAATCCAGATTGCATTTATTTGGGTGCAGTTTTTTATTTGGGTTTCACTGCTTCTTTCATTTATTTTTGGTTTCATTGATGCTCAGAATATGTTTATTTAAAAATTCCTTCATGGAGGTCATAGATATGTACATATAATCATTCTGACCGAGTTTAATTAAAAAAAAATTATTTAAATAAGAATTTCATTAAACAGCTATTGAGTTTTGCAATTGCTTTTTAATTGCTTTTTTTTGCGCTCTGCAAATGGCACAAAATTATTAATTATCAAGTCTGCTGCAGACAATTATTAAAACTTCTGTATTGTCGTCATGCCTGCCACGATTATTGTTTGTGTAATTTGCTTGAAGCAACAATTCGCTTTAGGTGGAAGTAGCGCGGAGAACGGCAAGGATATTAGACTTTTGTATAATAGGATTTTACCTTGCAGAACACTATGCAGACTTTAGAAAAAATTAGTTGAATTTTTTCATAAAATTGTTATGGTCAACATTTTATGAAAAAATAATCTGAAATAAATAATCTGAATTTAACTTTTTCAGCTTTTGAAAAAGTGATTAAAATTAGTAATGGCCGTCAAATGGTGAAATACAGAAATTAATTTCCAAAACTTTTACGAGTTATAAATCAGCCAAGTTATTATTATGGCTAAGAATGCCATAATAAACGCTTGTATTAAGAAAGGCAACATTACGAAACATCTGAGTATCATACAAAAGAATGATATGGTACGATATTATAAATAATACATTCACAGTTACGGGCATGTTACCGTCTCCACCTGAGGCGTGTCGTATTCATATAGCATTTTTTCTAGTTTTAAAAAAATTTTGGGTGTGAATAACTTACGTGCAGTTGTTGCCGAAAGGAATGAAAGAAGGGTGAATGACAGATAGTATAGGAGATAGGAGACAGATAGTATTTATGGGACTGCGGGATATTCACAATCGAGTTATCTGATCTACCTCGCTAACCCATGCAGTATTCCTGTTTCATGCAACTCTGCGTCAAATAGTCCATTTGTAGGAAATTCCTTAGTAATCATACTTTTTATGCGGAAAATAGTTGTATCGTACTTACATTGTTTGTAGTGATATTCCTAGTGGGGTGCCCAGGCAATTTTTTTGCTCAGGCTAAAATAAACCAAATTACGGGCACATTGCGTTTTACTGAAATGGGCTTTCTATTGTATTGCATTGTATGTAAATATATTGTTGCATATTGTTAAGCTATATGTATATGAATATATGTAGGTACATACTATATTGAAAATGACACTTTCAATAATGACACCTTATGCATCCCTCCAAATATATTTGCCACACTTGTCTAACTCGGCATTGTAGTTTCTCCGTTCGTCCCTCAATAGCTGGTACATCATAAGCTTCCGCACTGTCATAAGCAATGTTCGAGCACTATTAATCTCATGCGCCATTTGACGCAATTTCAGAAATAGTGCTTGCGGTAAGCCGTGTTCATTTAATTCTGAGTTTCCGATTGCCGACAGAAGCACGTCACTATGATGCAGAAAATCCAGAAATATCGTACTCGTTATACATTTGGCCTACGATTTGGATATATCCATTACTACTTACATATCAACCGGTTTCATTACTGCTTTTCAATATTTGTATGTAAGTCGGTTTGTTTTGCGGTTAAGTTTATTCTTTAAAGAAAATTCGTTTTTTGAAGTTTCTAATGACAAGAAACTTTCTATCGTTGTTGAGAAATATAAAATTTTATATTTCAGATAAAGTAAGCAAACAAAAAACTGAAGAAGCGAACCGAACTAAAGAAGACGCCAAAATGGCGCATTGACGAAACCCGCTTATCTTCAAATAAAACCTAACCAGACAGGACTGAAAATCCTTTCAGATTACTCGTGCATGAAAATTGAAAGAATTTCAATCTTTATTTGCAATAAATAAACGCTAACGCTTTTCGTACGTTCCGTTTGACAAAAGGCGATATACTTGTACAATGCAACAACAATTCACGTTGTTCTGTCAAGACAGAAATAGAATCCACCATTATCAAATCTTCCCAACACTTTTGACTTCTCTTCAGTTTTTAAGATGTTGTGCGTGCTATATTATAACACATAGAAATACACGGCAATTCTTTGGTTATTATACGTACATGTATTCTACTATATTTTTTACACATCATATTTATGTTACACTCGCGCAAACAACGAAAATTTCTCATCGGACTATAATCTGTCCTTCCAAATATATTTGCCACATTTTTCCAACTCGTCATTGCTTTGCTTTAATTCGTCCTTTAATAACTTATACAGCATAAGCCTTCGAACATTGAGAGATAATAGGCCAGCAGTTTCTATTTCACTCGCCACTATACGCAGATGTAAAAATAAGCCATTAGGTAAGCCGCGCTCATTATATTTAGAACCTCCCATCGCCAAGAGCTGTGCATCGCTAAGAAGCGAAAGATCCAGAAATACTCGTTATACATTTTTCACAAAGTTAGGCCAACCGCTGCATTTTTGCAGACCTCTTAAAAAATACTTACATATTAGCTGGAAGCATTATGTATTGATTTTGTGTATTTACATATATCCTTTTCCGCGTAATTAGAAATATTTTTTTTTCTTCCGAAAATTTTTGTTTGTTAGTTTATTCTAAAATTTTTAATGACAAGCAGCTTTTTATTGTTTTATTAGTTTAATAGAAATATTTTTCACTTCCAAGCGAAATTCAAAATTTTGAAATATTTATATTTCTAGGCCACTAACTTTTTCGAGACAGTCCGTTTTGATTTTGATTGCTCGTGTGAGAAATACAGGGTGCTCACACCGGCGTTACACGGCACGAGAGATCGTTGAAATATTGGAAAACTATCATTGAACCGTTCACAACCATTTGGGCTCCTTATGAAATAAAAAAAGAAAGAAAAGAACAAAGAAAATGACATCGAAAGCGACATTCTTTTAGAGCAATATTATGCTCTCAGTGTTCGCTTGAAACCTGCTTTTTTAAAGGTGTCGCATTTTATTAACTTCTGCCCCGGAACTAAGCAATGAAGCAATTTAGAAGTGTACTATCGTTAACAGAACAATATAAACGAATTAAAAAATATGAATACTTGGTTCGACTGTGTGGCCACTTTACTTGCCTAAACTTGCGCCCTCCGCCTGTTACGGGCTCTGGCCAGGCCTCCGCCTGTCACGGGCTAAATACTCTGCTTGGTATGACGTTTATTTCAGACAAGGCTGAAAATCAGTATCTCGTCCAGTTTTCTGATTACATGTACCTAATAACGGGTGCGCCATCTTTTTGGTATGTAAATATTTAATAACTTTAACATTTATCAATAGATTGACTTGAGTGAACATGTTTTTAAAACGTCAATTTAGTACAATTTTAATCATGAATCGCTTCACATCGAAACAACTCGCCGAAATAGTGACGCTGTACGTTGAAAATAGTCGTGCATATCGTCGAAAATATCGTGACCAAGAGGCACCGTCTGACAACACTATTCGTCGTTTGGTGTCGAATTTTGTTGAGCACGAAACAGTGGGAGATATTTTCGACATGCCGCTCATCAGCGCCTAACACGTTCCAATGAATTCCGCGCTCAGCATTTTGGCACAGTGGAACCTCCCTGCGGCGCATTTTTAAGGAGGATTCGCATTTGTTTCTGTATAAAGTGCAACTGATTTAAAGAACATTGCCGACACACCGCCCACGTCGCTTTGTATACGGGCAAACAGTCACATACCGACATAAAAGATGGCACACCCTGTTTATGAATATGTATATAAAGTACACTATATACATAATGTTTTGGTCATTAATTTTTTATGGCAAAGTATCAGAAAGAGTGAGTAATACCATCCCGCATCTCAATTATGTATGACCCTCCTTAACATCACCAAATAATCTCTATACTTTTTCTGTTTAACTTGTAAAGTTTTAATATATACATATATGTACATACAATAATATAAAAGACTAGTAGACTCATATGTACACAAAAAGTTTTGTTAACTAATTAATAAATATTCCATAACAGCATTTAGAAAAAGTTTCTAATAAAAATATAAGTTTTTCCACACAAGTTTCATCAACGATACCAAAACAAGAAACTTTACTCGAAATAAAGAGCCCTACAAATTCGTTACTGTCGATGGTGTTATTGTTGTTGTTGTGCACTAGCAGCCTTGCATCCTCAGGCCGGGTACCAGACTTAAAGAACCCTTTTATTACATATGAATCGTCTGTTGGTTGCTATTCGCACGCTTTACATTGCGCAGAAAGCAAGAAGGTCATGCCAGTCACTTGCAGTGTCACGTTCTATACTCGTACAAGAACAACATAGTCCTACCGTCGACCTAGACACTTTTGCATTTGCCGGCTTAAAGCAGCAACAGCAGCAGCAGCCATCCCCGCACCAGAAAACCTTGCGTTATACATTCGTAGTCTGCGTGGTCATACAATTCATTTCCCGTACGCTGTGACGCGAGGCTGCGCTGTCAGTGCGGCGACAACTGGCCGCCACAGCGGCTAACGTGTCATCACCGGTTTGAGTGACTGGTAACCATTTGTCCAAGAACCGAGGACGAAAACGTTGGGTAAATGTTGAACGAAATTGACGGCTCATCGAGCAGTAAAGTATAAAGTTGATGCTTGAGTTGATTAAGGCAAGGATGTCCATCAGGTCACCTGACGATGAAAATGAGCAGGTTTATATAAAGAAAGGGGTAAAGATAACAGAAAGTAATAGGAAGCAGTGTTAAAAAATATTTCGAAAAATTGGTATTCAAGTAATCTTCTGAGAAAACACAAGTATGCTGTTTCTGAAAACTCACTCATCTTCAGGTAACACTGCGAGTAGAAGGCTTCCCCGAGTGTAGTGTTCAGCAGCCCCATTATCCCCTGCGGAAACTCGGTGATCAGGAAGAGCATGAGGACTGCCAGCAGCATACGAGTCGTGCGATCTGTTTGCTTCTCTTTCTCCAGGGTCTTGCTCGTTTTACGAGCCCGCTCCACAACTTTTCCATTCTCCATTGTCTTCATACCGTTCGCTGCACTGGCCATCAGCTGCTTGCGACGCCGCTTCGCCTCCAATAGAGCCGCGATTAGTCGCACCGACAGAATGGTCAGCGCTATGCAAGGAATAAGCTTGATGAGTACACTGTAAATGAGAAAGGTCATGTTTCGTAGGGCGATGTTGTACAACGCCAAGGAGCTGTAGTATAAACGGTACACGGTCACGTTGCGATAGACAGTGTGTGGCAAAGACGGTAGTGTTGGCGTTGCTGCATTAGGCGACTCTGTTGCTGATTGTGTTTTTGCAATATCGATATCGGTCGGGGTGGTCACGTTTGCAGTTGAAGACAACGTCGCCATTGTAGTTGTTTTTGGCGTATTTGACATCACGCTGCCGCTGTCAGCCGCGTGCAAAGACAATTGGTCCCTCTCATAGTCGATGACATACTGACTGAGAGCGGTCGATGACACCGTTTTACCGTCTTCATTCAACACTTCGCGGAATTCAGCGATCGAGGTGATGAGATACAACCAAGGCGTCACCACCAAGGTGCACACACAATACGCAGTCACAATGGTGATGACGGTGGTGCGCATGCCGCACCAGATGCGGTTCTTCTGCGGATAACCGACCGCAATGTAACGCCAGACGGCGAGTGTCACTGTCAGCCAGATCGATATGGTGTGCAGCACTTGGGCGAATATCGAATGGAATTTGATGAAGCAAGCCCACGCATAGGTGAGTTGCTCTTCGCGCGACAATTGCAGTATATAGTCGTGGACGGTGTAAGGGATGTACTCGAGCATGACGGCCAGGTCGGCGACAGCTAGGCCGCTGAGAATCGCATTGGTGGGCGAGCTCATTTCACGCCGTGACAGCACGATAACGTTCAGGAAATTTGCGAAGGTGCCAAGCAGGCAGACGGTCAGCGAGACGTAGCCATGCCATTTTTTGTAGCTAAAACAAAACCAGAACCGGATGGAAAGAGGAATTAAATATTGTATAAGACTAACAACAAAGAAACATTAATAATAATGAAGGTCATTCATTTACTACGCGGCGGTTTATTCTCGTGTAAAAATTCTCCATTTGCTTTTTCTTTTATTTGTTCCTGGTAGAAATAATCGTTACTCACATCGTATGGAAGTCATCAAAGCCCGAACCACAATATATCGGCTTCTGGGACTTATCCGTCATGGTTTCGAATTCGGTTCAAGGACTTCGTACTGGAATAGCAAGAAAGGGCACGAGTGCAAACGCAGAACAACTGAGTTATTTTGTTGTTTCAGTTGTTGTTGTCGTCGTGGAGAAAATCCATAGGAAAAATAAACAAAAATACAATTACGGTATGAAAGAACGTAGAGCCAGATTTTAATGAAATTTAAAACATTAAACTTAAATTTTAGAATGTAAGAAATTAAGACTTCTTATTCTGGCGAGATAGACTCATTATTAATAATCATAAACGAAAATTATATTATCAATAGATTTCATTTTATTTATAGATTTCAGACTACAGTTTAGTGATAACAGTTTTGTTTATAGTAAATATAATGGAAGTTCCAATATTCATGAAATAGAACGCTTAAATACGTTCCGAATTAGCCAAAAATAAATTAAAACAAGAATGAATAAAAAATTAAATTAAACAAAGCAGAATTATATAATTAAATAAAATAAGGAAGAGTTTTCTGCTCAGTGTTCAAAAGTATATTCATAGAGGATAGATAACGCTCAAGTGGTTACTGTTATATGGATAATTGGTATATGTATATGTATATATGCCAGTTCAAAAGTCTTATGCCACTTTTGACACAGTCCCGAAATAAACTCTTTCATCTGAACTTCCATTTCAGCCTTTCCTCTTCCTGCGTCGGTTAAAATCAACTCTGAAAAATTGTAATCTTGTCACGTTCTTTAGCAACAGAGTCAACTGAGTTTTTATTATCTTCTTCAATCTGTACGTGACAGATTTCTTAATTTCATCTTTAACTTGAGCTTTTTAAGTGCTGGAAGCATAATAAACATAAACTGCATATGCCCAATCAAAACTAATATTAAAATCGAATGCTTGCTTTGAGCTTATGATATTTCATATTTAATGTGGGTACACACCCTCATATTTTTATTAAAATATAATTATAATTATTAATAATAATTATATTTATTAAATATAATTAGGCGATTCAAACTTACCCTCATAAGTCATAAAATCTCATAACTGAACTTATAAGTTCAAAAAAATTCAAATAAGTAAGCCAAATTTAAATGAGTTTGGAGAGCGAGCAAGTCAGTAGAAATGGAAAAAAAAATATTCAACAAAATAAGAATTTACATACATCGTTGTATTTCAGAACTTTAAAAAAAAGAAGCGCTCATGGATATTTTTGGCATTTTAACTTTAATTATGTCTACAAATTTCTGTGTCAAATATACATAATTGGCAAACAACTGTTCAAACTGAAACATCTGCCAGATTTTACAATATGAAAACCAAAATATAAAAATCTGTTCACAGTTAGAAGTCATAACTTAGGACCTTATAACTTATGAGAGAAACTGTGAATACGCTTAGTATATTTTTGCTTGTTTTATTAAAAAGTTTCTTCAGAGCAAATGAAATATGTTTGAAGTTTGCAGAGTATAAAACATATGTAGACTTCTATAGCAATAAAGATAAGGATAACCATAAGCCTTAGAAGTATTTTAAACTCAATATTTTAATCATTTTATTTTGAATTTCTACGACCATCTTTCTTCCATAAAGGAACAAGGTTTACAGTGCTTACATCAATAGCAACTTGATAGGGTAGAAGAAAGTTTTATGGACAAGAAGCGTTTGTTGAGGTGTTGATGGGTTTGGGCAGGAAACCACAAATAAATAGCAATATGTAAATTATACAATTGGTGTCATTTTGTATTTTGGGTTTCCTCAGAGTAGAACACTTTCAAAATAAAGAGATAATTTAGCCTAAAAAATTCTGTTTCCTAAATTCTTACTATGTGTTCGCCAATGAAAGCAAATTAAGTTTTCGACCCTTTCAAAAGTAACCCTTAGGAGAAACGGAAGAACTTTTTAACATAATGTATTCAACTCTGTAAATCATTCATTTATGAAGATGAAGTGTCACGAAAAGAATGAATATCTAATGAAGTTTGCTCAAAAGTATCGACTCGACAACAGCAATAATTCTTAATACATAATTACAAATTTATATAAGCGCAACAGAGCGTATGATAAACACCTAATGGATTTTGCACGATTTTTCTATCATCTTTTATCAAGTTTTGTTTGCTTCTGAAAACATTTAGTTTCGTTTTTAGAGAACGAAAAAGGATACACACGGTATCAATTTAGTGTAAAGTTCTAACTATTAACGTTGGATGATGTAGAATACGTTTTACGTAATGGGTAACCTTTATCGAATTATAAAACCATGCATTTTACTTAAGGTAGGACAGTTATCAGATCAATGTCGTTATTGTCGTCATATCCGGAATGTGTTTTTAGAAATTGTTTGAAATTTTAGAACCAAAAACTTTTTGGAAATTTTATGAAATTTTCTATAAAGAAAATTTTATTTCAATTCAAAAGTTTCAAAACCAAAAAAGGCATATATTTAAGAAAGAGTACAGAAAATGTGATTTGGTACTAACGTCGGTCATGAATTTACAAAAGGAAACAGATGTGATTTGTTTTGTTTAGTTTTGTTTTGATTTGTTTTGTTTTGTTTTTCATTAAATCTTTTATAATTCGCTTATTGATATCCCCTCCGCGCAACCTTTTCGCATTCATGTTAAGTGCTCGAAGCTTTTATAATGAGAATATAATATGAAAAGTTTCATTATTACTGACAGACTTTCCTTCACCTTCATCTTTTTTTTTTCTTTTTCTCTTTTGTTTTGTCCTTGCTCTTCCTTCCTCTATTCAGAAATAAGGATGTACCCATTTTAAGGGCTCTACTTGTATTCATAGAGTGTCCTCAGATTCGTACAGTTTTCACATTCGTAAATTAATACTGATATCACATCTTATAAAAGGCCCACTTACTTCTGCTTTACACAACTACAAATGAAATTATACCTACATATGTGTGTATGTATATACATATATCTGCTTATCATTTGTACTCATAAAAGCTAGCTGTATTCATACATACACACATGTTAATGTCTGTCGTTGCCTGAACTTTAATATAGAAAAGTGCACTCTTAACCCCGCAATATTCTCGCGATAAAAGTTTACCCGATAAAAAGACTGAACAAATTCAAAATTTTACAAGAGAAACAGCAATGCAGATATTGTACGTTACGTTACATAAAAATTACCATCATTAACTTTTTTAAACATGTGAAAAATTATGAATGCTCATTCATCACTAAAGTTTTCAGTTGACAGTTTACAGATATAAAGTATCTTTACAGATCTTTACAGATATAAAGTAAGTGATTTGAATTCTACTCCTGAGTTGTATATTACGCTACTTGTATACTGTATCATATATGACGGCTTTTATTACGAAACACCATAAAATAATTCAGTCTTTAACAACTATTCAGTCTTTAACAACTATCCAAATAGGCATACGAGCTTGACCTATAGACCAATTTTGCAAAACTCACAATAAAATCTTCCCATCATTATTACGAATAATAAAAAGGAATTCGACAATAAACCCAAAAACGAAAATGAAATTAGTGATTCTCTGCGCTGATTAGGGTTAATGGGATTTTTTATTTGTTAAATGCTTGTAGGATTTTTCATTGTTGCTACTGCTCATGGTGCTTGTCGCGCTATGCTATGTAATGTTCCTGTCCTTATTGTTATTGCTATTACTATTGTTTCCGCTTCTGTTTTGTTTTAAAACGGTTTTTGCTATTGTTGCTTTAGCAAGCAAGTTGCATAAGCAAGCTTTTGTTGCTTTAGTTTTTGCTTTTGTCGTTGTTGTCTGTTTTGAAGAGCTGAGTGAGATTGATGACGGCAATCGTGCTTAGCAGATGTCAAAATAATTAATTGCCTTTACTTAAAACTTTGCGTGAATGTTTGTTTGATATTTCTGTTATAAATGTAAACACGTGTGTGGGTGGAATGGGTATGGGGGTGTGTGAGTATATTTGCTTTTGCTTCCGGCTTCGTGATAAATAAAATAAAGTATATCGCAACTTATTTCATTACATTAAATTTACAATAATGACAACAATAATTTGTCGACATTGAACAATAAATAGGAGAAGAACTCATAAGAAAAGCTTACATTTTCCCCCCCAAATTTACTTTTATGATGTTTATTAAATACACAGGCGTAGTTCTCCTAACATTTTTAGCTGCACAACACAGTTTATGTCTTATCAGGTTCTTACGTGTTTGTTAAACTCTGACAACTCTAAAACTCAACATATCTATAGAAATAATTCTACATGCGCATTCTGGAATTATGGAAAATTTGTTTATAAAGTATTTAGTCTAAACTAATACTCTCTGCTTTCGTATTCTTTAGCAGAGAGGTCGCTTTAAGTATATCCGAGGGACCACTATTAGTTTAGACTAAATACTTTACAAACAATTTTTCTACGTGTGCCATCAACAAGTTGTAATCTTATCTAAGGATACATAAATCCTGCAGTAAATGAAATTCTAGCAGTAATTAAACAAAGAATAAAGAATACGAAAGCAGAGAGGTCGCTTATATGTATATTGACAACAAAAAATTAATGAGTTTTTCTTCCCCAAAAAAGCAAAATAACAAAACATAACGAATGCAATATTAACACTAACTTACGCTTATCATCCCTGCCCAGTGTACCCGCAAGTCTGTCTACACAATTTAGCTCTAATCTCTTGCAATCTCTGGTTAAACTTACTTGTACTCGTGCCATCAACAAGTTGTAATCTTATCCAAGGATACATAAATACTGCAGTAAATGAAATCCTGGCAGTAATTAAACAAAAGTGTAAGGTGTTACGATGGATCCCAAAAATGTTGTGAAGCTTCCCGAAGCTTTTGCTTCTGGCTTCGGTTAAGATTATATTATATAAAATACTGATAAATAAATTTATTTAATACATTGAACAACTTATACATACAGGTGTTAAAATTAAAAATTTTAGCATTTGAATTAAATTCATTACATTAAATTTTAAATAATTACAACAATAATAGCTTCTCTACATTGAAAGATATCACGACAGTATTTATTAGAAAATGCGTATGTCGAGAATTTAAAAAACAGTGCGATTGCACATTTAAAAATGGCAATTGTTGTAATAAATTAATAATTATAGAATATTCATATAATATTTCACATATATTCTACATACATATATACACACATATATAAACTATATGTTATTCTATTGCATATTGCACTGTTAGCACCCAACATATGCTGTCAATATTGTCGATAACAAAAACAATAATACAATAGCTACAACAAAAACTAGTATGATTGAAATGTAAACAACATCAACCAGATCAAAACAAACAAATAAACAGAACTTTGAAATAAAATTGTATATGAACAAGACAGCGTTTCCGATAAAAACAATAAAACAATAATTCTGTCAAGTGTACAAACAATAACAACAACAACAACGTTATCAACAAGTCCTAGACGCAAGGACAGATGGATACAAATTAATTCCGGAAAATAAAACAAACAAAAAGCAGGAGCTCTGTGTCTACACTACGGATGGGTCGGTTAACTCGTTCCTGCTGTTTCGGTTGTAGTTTTTGTTTCTATTTTTATTGTATCCATAAATAAATAAACGTTGACAATGTTGACGACTTTAAACGTGATTTCATTAGAACTGATTTAGTAAGAATTTGTAAAATAAGTCCAAAAATCATATATAATGAAAAAAAAAAAATGGCAAGAGAACAATTTTTTAAATAAGCAAGTAATTAAAGAATATTGTAAGGAAATAAAGTATACATAGTATGTGCTCGTATTTGCATTAACAACTATGTACTTTGAATTAAAATTCCATTAAATTTGTCTGTGTGTTACTTTAGGCCATTTTTTTACAAAGATTACTTAGCATATTACAGATTTTTAAAATACATAGTTGAAAGGTCAAATGTTTTCGATGGGAAGCAATCAATAGAATTTTAGAAATAATAAAATATCAGCATAACGATAATACACGCCATAAAACACACTCATAGTCACAGTCTCCCTTGCTTACGTGGCAGTTAATAAATATTATAAATGTATAACATTAGTCATGTCACTCACGTTTTAGAAAAGTGCGAACAAAATAATCCAAATATTAAAATCAGACAAAAGATGGATAACTAACTGATCGATCAATAGATGGATAAATAGATTTAAAAATGCAGACGATGTTATAAAGAAATTGTGTATGTACATACGTACATCATGGCAAACATTTACAAAATTTATGTGCCGTTTAAGGAACTGACTTGGGAAAATCATAGCGACATCAAAGGAGGATAGAAGGGTACCATTAGTTACGGCATCCCCAGAAAGAACATCTGAAAAATACGAATTACAGCCGTCAGCAAGCAGCCGGTGTGCAAAACGGAAGCAAAGCAAACAATGAGAAAAGAAAAAAAAAACAAAAAAAAACCATCAGAAGAACATGACAACAACAGTGAGCCTAAAAGTATGCCAAGGTTTCTTAGTAGCATGAAACAAAATTCCGCCAAAAACAAAGAATCCGAATGGATTCCCAACGAAGTTATTTTTTGTAGTATTTTTTAAAGGATTACAGGTAATTTTGTAGAAGAAGGTGTAATGTTCGAACTGGAGTGAGGATTAAAATCAAGATAACACAGGCGAAGGATGTAGACGTGTTGAGTATCTTCTGAGTGGAGGAATATATTTTAGTTTCTTCTGTTATATTTGAGTTTATGTTGTTACACCACGAGGTAATCTTTCTCTTGGAATTTTTTAAGATTGAGTACGTACCCCTCCAAAATTGAATCGTTTGAGTACGTACTTTACTGTTAGGAAAAATGGTTTATAGAAATAAATGAGATCGGCGAGCAAGCGTAAATATTTGCTTCCTTCATAGGCAGAATTTTCTGCTTCCTCTCCTATTTAGAGGAAGAAAAAAAGAAGAAAGAAAGAAAGCGAAAGTAAATATTTTTTACTTTCAGACGCCATAACGTGCGTTTGTACAGTTTTCATTGCCTCGGGATGCTGCATAACCTCCAACATAGTAAACATAAAACTGTGCAATTATGCAGAAAATTAAAGGGGAAGGGAAAAACTAAGAAAAAAATTGAACCGAAAATATGCAAATTTGAAAATTGATGCAAGATGAATATGAAAAAGTATACACTAAAATTTCACTTAGAAGATTTCAAATTATTTTTAACGGTATAATATCCTCCTTCTAAATTTATCAAATATTTATTTTAAAATAAAAAAGCACATTGTAAACAAAAGTCAGTCAACCATAAAATTTGTAATGCAGCAACAACAGCTTCCAATGAATATAGGAAAAACTACATAATGTGAACTGTGCTGCTTTCTTAAAACGCTCCATTTTCGGTGTTTGTCTTTTTGTGCGAAGTATGACACAGCGATGTAGAGGAAACAAGACTTCTCGAGAGCTGAATTCTTTTTTTCGAAACAGAATAACGAAAGTTGTTTCTTCAATATTTTAGAAATGCAAATTAAATGACCTCCAGGCGACGGGTGCCGGCAACCGGTGCTCATAACAACAGCAAAGCCGAAACACAAGCACATATTCGTTAAGGACTACGTTAAAATAAGTAGAGACATGATTGAGACGGTAGAGAGACGGGATGCGGCTTTAGCTAAACGTCCACAAGGAGTAAATTGATTCTTGAAGAAAGGAAGACATAATTTAGCATACGAAATTGCTTTAAATACTATGTAAATTTATGTAAACTGGAGTTCCGAGTTTCTTTTGAAACTACTCTTACATCTAAGAGTTCAAGAAATGCTTAGCAGCTCTTATACCTAAATGCCTAAGGAACAATTTTCATCGCATTTTTTCTTTATACACTCATTATGATATGTTTACATTAATGTTTGAATTTAGTAATTCCAGTATAGGTAATATTGAAATACCATTCACTTTATTAATGCTCTCCAAAACGCTCTCCAAAACGATTCTAGGTTGATTCATCGTAAGCAATTCACCGCGAGCAAGTCATCGCAAGCCATTCATCATCAAATTCATCGCAAGGCAAACTCATCACAAGCAATTCATCGCAAAAAAAAATTATCGCAAGCCGAAGCAGAAAAATCGCGTGACTTTCAAAATAAAGTTTTCTGTTAAATTATAAAAATTTTTTGTAATTTTTTGAAATAACGTTTCGGCACGCAATAACGCAAAAACTTTATTGCTAAATTGTATCCAATATCCAATTGTATTTAATCCCAAATAATTTTGGAAAAATATTCCAGAAACTGGAAAAATTAGTTTTTAATATTTCTAAAATTTGTGGCTAACTTTATAATTTCATAATTTTCGGTGGAGAATTATTAAATTTTTTTTTAATTTTAAACATTAAACAACGCTATGAATTACTTTGCGTTGAATTTGTCTTAAAGTATCGTAAAGTAATACTTTACGATGATCATCACGTAAAGGAAAAGAAACCACAGGCCGGGCATGGATGCAGGTGCAGCGAGGGAGGTCTAGTAGGACCTAACGGGAACCCCACTCTGAAATAGTGCGAAAACGGTTCCGAGGTGGATATGGGTTCCGTTAGAGGGGGATGTTTTTAGTGTGTGCAAGCTGCACATACTAGTGTCTGTAACGACAGCGCTGATGATGTGTAAGACAATTTGACCTCGTTGTTCGCAAAAAAAAAAACCAATCTAATCTAATCTTATCATCTCATGACATGTAAACTCTTTAAAATATTAAGATTATGACGTACATTGAAAATTCCTAATGGGTAACTTCTCATTAATTCCAGCAAATTTAATAACTTGGCTATTATAATCGTCCCCTTTTTCATCCTTTCCCAGATTTCATTGACATTGTCACTTCTTGTTACTTTTTATTTTGCTTAATACTCAAAGGTCACACCCGCCGGTTCGCTCAGCCGTTAACAAGCTGGAGCCGTTAACAATATAATAAATTTTGTTCTATCTGCGATATTGTGCGTGCCTGATAAATAAAACATTTCAATTCGGCATTAATTTATATTAAAAAAACAAGTCCTTTTTTTGTGAGGCACGAAAGGATGCGATGGTAGATATATAAAAGTAGATATTGCTCGAAATCAAATTCTGAGTGATTTTGTTTGCCTAAAATTCAAAACTTATGACAGATCTGAGGATTAATTTTTACTCCCGGGTACACCGCATTCGAAAAAGTAATTTCACAAAAATGAGCATGATCCATCATCACACTCATACTCAAGCTTTTAACCAGATTATATAGAGGAATTTTCTTATAGCTAAAAGTTCTATACTTTGATGTTATTATTATTTACATATTTAACAGGAAAAAAACGTATGCCAAAATTGAAATTTGCTTGGCTTTTGCTTTTCATACACTCCTACTTTATAACGGTTTATAATGCAACAATTATCATTTTTTTCAAATTAGATTAAATTAAATATTTGTTTTCAGAAAATTTTCGAATTAACTGAAACTTTTTAATGCGTTTTGCATAGAATTACTTTGTATTGGCTTCAATTTCTCAATCAACAACTCTTACTTGCAACGAAAAAAATGTGGTTTAAACGAACGTTGTTTGTGGCTTTAATGAAAACGAAATTTTTTAATATGGAAAAGTTAAATTTACACTTTCGTTTCTTTTTAGAAAAAATTTTAAAACTATAGCCATCACACTTCCACCGTCAAGCACAAATCGACACAACTGCATCGCCCGACAGATGCCGAACAACTAAAATTTACAAATGCTCGATTCTGAAGATATCCAACAAAAGAAGGCCAAAAATTGGTATGAAGAATAAATATATCCAACATCTGTAGATGTCGTCATGTCTTTTGCAGTGCGTACGCAACTGCACCTTTCTTAAAGTCCAACTAAGTATACAGTCGATTAGATGCACGTCAAGCAACGACTTAGTTAGTCGGTAGTTTGAAACATGTGTGAATCAAAGCAGGCGTCGGCAATCTTTAATTCGCGGCGTTTCAATTGATTCATTTGTTTTTGTAATATACAAATTCATTAGAATATATAAAAATGTGGTATGTAATGCCCAAAACACATGTGCAGATTATTTACTGCAGATTTGCACGAAATTCTGCAGTTAAAAAACATGTGCAGATTTTCTTTAACATTTCTATGCATTGTTTATTTCAAATACAACAACAATGCAAGCAGTAAGAGCAAGTCGAAATGTTGTTAACACTAATAAATTTCTCCTCTTACATGTTCTGTGCAGAATTCGTACATTTCAAATGAACAATTTTCTGCAAGCATAATATCTGCACATGTGTTTTAGGCATTACATTACTCAAAAATTTAACCCAAACAGTAACAGATTTTGGGAATTTTACTTTTTTCTAATACGAACTATTCGATACTAGAATAATCGAAATGTTTTCTCATTTTTACATTATGGAACATAATTCCGTCAGTGTTTGGTGCCAGTAACTGCGAACTAGTCCTTTTTGTCTCATTCTATGTATATACATACATATATCCATATTTCTTTATAATTCTTACTTGTGCTTGTAGGCTTGTAACCTTGTTTAGTGTTGAGTGTTATCGAAAGTTATTACTATTTTTTACAGTATGTATATTAGTGTGTCAAGCCGTATCAAAGACAAATAATAAGAAAAACATAAATTTTTGAGTAAATACATATAATTTATTCACATTACTTGAAAATACTATTGCCCACAAAAAAGCTCTCATAATTTTTAATTCTTAACTCTTATAATTGTAATTAAAGTCGAAAGTCGGAGTATTCTATCAACAGCCTTTATCTCTAAAACTAAATTTTTAAATATATATTAATTTATATGTAAGTATATGTAAGTAAATATTAGTTTTTGATATGAAATTCCACCGTCTTTTTCATGGTTACGTTTTGGTTTGTTTTGACCCCATGCTAAAAAACGGTTACCGACACCTGGACAAAAAGTTCGACACACAACACATTTGCTTGCAACCGTTTGAAATTAACGGTTGCAAGCCGTTATTTTTCATCCTTTGGCAATATAAGAAATCGTTTCATTAAATGTCTGTGGAAAGGAACGAGCAATTTATTATGAAAACTTCCACATCTAACGTCTTGAAGACATCTTTGCACTAAATCACAGTATTGCATTGCAGTGCAGTGTAGCCTGAAAATGAACGAAATAAAGGACTTAAAACGAATCCCAATGACACACCTACCCGAGCAAGTTATATCTTGATTCGTCACTACCAACTTCGAATGAGATCTGTGTTGATTCGTTTTTTGTATGAATGACACTAGTGTTGAATTTTTTAACAGCTAAGACACTATTTTATTCGAATTTATTCGAAAAAGCACCAATATTAACATCGTATAACTTTATTGTGGTAAGGCACTATATTGCGAATAATACTGTGATTTATATCAAATCGATTGAATCTGAAATCGATATACTAATACTTTCAGTAAGAATTTATTCCCCTATCTTTGATTGTCAACAAAATTCTGCTCAACTGATTTATTACTTCGTTTATTTATATTTATTTATAAATATTTATTATTTACTTATTTTTATTTTTGTTGCAGGATTCTTTTTCGAAATTATCTTTACTCTGATCGAATTAATAACAACTTTGCATCATCGCTAGTTGCTGAATAGCGCCACACCCCACGCGGTTCTGCATGTAATCCGGAAAGTTGCTCTGCAGTACACGCATCGTATTCCTTTTGTAGTCTGGTATAGCATGCGTGGCCAATTGACAAATCGACGATCGATAGACGGATTTGAAATTTGACTCGATGAAGGAAGTTTTAGTGTCCCAACGAAATACATTGGAGTCACCTTCGCTGCGGAAAAAAATCGCTGAACCGTTATCAGTGCCGATAATGACAATGCGAGTGGGTTTCTTACCCAAATCTGAGAAATGAAACAGATTAGTTCGTAGCAATTAGTATATAATTCTGACAAGATATTCACCTATAACTTGAGCTTCTGCCATTCCATTGCGCAAATACTCTGTTTTCAACTTGTACAAACGACTCGCGCTCAAATAGGTAAAGTACAGTTCAGCATTTCCATCTTCCTTTCGTATCAGCGCAGTGTAGAGAACATCCAAAGCCCGATTGGCCCCGTTGACCAATTCGGGTAGTACTACACGATAACCGCGGTCAACATGTAGATTATAAACAAGAATTGCACGGTTTGCGGCATCGCTAACGTAGACAAAGCATGCGCCATCCGAATCATATTCCACCACCAGGTATTGAAGGCGCGACCTACTCGTTGCCAGCGCCTCTAAAGAGATAGATTTCAACATCTTACCCGTCCTCACCGACATAGCCACTACTTTAGGTGGACACCTGCGTACTGGTATCTCTAATGTATTAACGACGCCTGTATCCAGCACCCACAGTACCTCATTCTGGTCGACCACTACATCAACGACTGACTGCAAAGCTTTGCAGTTGCCTTCCTCCTGCATGTCCCAGGCGGGGAAAGCTTTGAATGTACCCGCCACTGAACCACTCGGTTCGACGCTCGCGCTGACCAATGTTGCCGGAATTCCTTGCCGGTAACGAGGCAGAGCCAAAAAGGCAATATCATCGACTAATTGAGCACGTGTAGCGACCACATTTCTTGGCAAATATTGCCCAGAGTGCTTCAGAAGAGTCTTTGTTGAGGATGTTGGGAAATCGAATTTGCCGCCAGTCCATTGAACAAAATGCTGTTTCGCTTTTTCGGAACAAGGTTTGTATGTTAGACCGTATTTAATGGCCTGTACCAATGAAAGCGACACAAAGCAGTAAGAGAAAGTGGCGATGATTGGATTCCGAAAGCGCATTTTGTGTCCTTAATGTTTTCAATTCGATATTTTTCTTACTTAAAAGTGCGATTCCGCACTGAATGACATTTATGTGATCTGTCAGTTCATTGTTAAACGCTTTATATAACATGCAAAGCGATAAAAATGATGTGGTTGTTGCTGAGAGGCAGACGTGCTCAGAACTCATTGCAAATTTTTAACGGTGGGGGCCAGCAAGAAACCATTTAACCAATTTGTCAAATTGTTCATTGAGAACTGTTTTGTCGTTAACAGTTTCATTTATTCGGTGATAATAACGTGCGCTTCACACGAAAACATGGTCAATGGAAAGTATGTACTCGGGTTATCGATGGTTGATGTTCCGGCTACCGCTTTTTTGAAGGTCGTCGAAGATTTCGTGTTTTTATGCATTCAACAAAAATACTCGCTTCACTGCAAAATACTTTTCGAAAACACATACCACAAACATTTCTCATTTCACTAACCTTGTAATTGGGCATAGTTCTATAAAAAAAGAAATGTGTATGGATTCCGTACACATAGTTCGTATCATACTACAATACAATTTATTTCGTTTTGTGGTATCGTGTTTTGTTTTATTTTTATAGCCATAATGGTTGTATTGTTTGTAATTGTTTCATAAAATGGCAATGAATAGCGAATAAAATAAACAACAAAGTAATAGATAAAAAATGAAATTTTGATTAAGAAAAGAAAAGGTTTTAAAAACTTAATTGTTGAGTTATAAGGCTTCGTAACCATCAGCTACATTGAATAAAGGCATCGGCTACATGAAATTATGTTAAAAATGGAGTATTGATCTTGAATAACCAATCATCCATCCAACCATCAGTGAAGCCTATCAATTATGACGTCCGTTCATGCCGCCACTGAAACCTATCAATCTATACTGGTTTAGCTTAAAATATTTTTAATAGTGCCGCTTTTCCTAAATGATAAAATTAATTGGTAAAAGGGATAAATACGAGTAAATCAACTATTAAAGCAAATGTGATTCAAGCTAAGAGCACTAAGAAAAATCAATTTATACTAATTTTTGAAAAAAATACTATTCTTCTGAAATAATGAAATCGAGAAATATTTAATTTCATATTCTTATTTGCAGCCATTAGCAAAACCTTGACTTAACCCTGATTAATGTTTTCGAAATAATGAATGATTTTGCGACGTTTAAATAACAACCTTCTGTAGAACTCTTCGTGCCAATTGGTTGAAAAAAGAAGATTGGTTAAAATTCACCAACTCTCCAAATAAAGAAAACGCATCGTTCGTGCGCTAAACTGATCTTGCGATATAAATGCAAAAGCGCATTCATTACATTTTGCAGTCTCTGCAGAAACACCTTCGACAAAGACAAGCTGTCGTCATTAAGAGCGCATAAATTTAATTAGAATTTTGCATTTTATTAATTTTTAGGTTCTGAAAACAATTCAAAAGCTCTTACAAGTTTAGTGAACAATTCCTCACGCTTTCGAAATGTTTTATCGGTCTTCCGCCGTGTATCGGTTACTGTGGCGACTATTACTTCTGCCACTCCATCAAATTCTACCTTTCAGTCCCATTCGGGTGCAAGCAATTAGTAATTCATTGTCTGAACTAAATTTCGAACTGAGCGGTAATTATTTATTGTGGCCGTGTGACGCGACCAAAAACATTTACGTGCAATCTGGTCGTTATGTGCCTCGCAACGTTATTGCGACGCGTGCTCAATTGTTACGCGATGTCGCCTTTGTTGCACTGCCGCGTTACAAGCAAGGTGTACCGATTACCCTGGGGAAGGTGCAATTGCAAAAGGATCAGAACGTGCTGAAAGTAGAGCCTTATTCTTGTTGGGCCATGCAGGAAGAGGGCAACTGTCAAGCCCTCCAGTCGGTCGTCGATATAGCGCTAGATCATAATGTGAGTATAAATAATGAGTTGCTATAAGAGTATCTTTTCATTCCTATACTCGTATCTTATAAAGGTTTTTATAGCATTCTATAAATTAAATTTAAAATAACAAAATTTGTAGACAAACAATTTTTTTTTTTGCTTAATTTACAGGAAATTGATTTGTTATGAAGAAATTGAATTATGTACAATGCATAAATAAACACAAATTATTGCAGTAAATTAAACAAAATTTCATATTTTTATATTCGTCGTTTCTAAGAAATTATATGGAAAGCAATTGTGAAAATAAATATTTATTTCGTAAATTTATTTTAACCAGATGATGATACAATATCAAATACAATTTGATATTTTTAAATTAGCGTATATACACACAACACGTACATATATACACGCGTATATTTACATACAATTTAATAAATTTGTCAGTTTTAATTTGTTCAGCAGTGTTTGCTGTCGTAACGCTATGAGATTATGACTAAATGTTGCATGATACATTTCAAAACGAAACTGTGGAATCAATCTCAACTTTTAAAAACTAAATAAATCGCATTTTACTTTGGTATAATAAATACAGGACAATGAAATTTTAAATATATTAAGCAACAGTTTTGTAAAAGTATTGTACTTATAACCTCTCACTCTATATCGATTAGATAAATCTATATAAATATATCTAAGATAAAAACATATATTTTTATTTAGAAATTTTCATTAATTTGAAAATAAGCAATACAGATCAATACAAAACAAACAATACAAAACAAAACTTAGTTTATTGGCCAGTTTTGCTGACGTACAAATTACCTTTTGCTTTTGTAGAACGTGCATATGGTCAATATGGCTGCTTTTTTCCGTTTCTGTTATATCTCAGTCTATAGCGTCTGTATCGTATATATTATATACATATATACAATCATTTATTGAAAATTTTTGTTTATTTTATTTCACTTTTACAATATTTATACAAAATTTTTTAAATCGCTCCAACATATGTACATACATATATGTATGTATATATATAAATACAAGAAAATTTTATTATTTTAATTTCATTCATTTATTGGATATAAATAATACAGTACATAATAAACATTTTTCAATAGGGCTTGCTTTGGACTTTGGATGTTGGTATAGTAAATACATTGGAACAACCAATAAGACGTTGCAATCCGAAAATTCTTGCCATCAATACGGCTGATGGTAAAGTGGTGAAAAATATCGATATGATGGATTTAATAACGTCAGAATCACGACTACAATTTATTGTTGTTGATTATAATAAGAATAATCAACCTTTCATGTAAGTGTTCGTAATACGATAATGTTTGAATCGATGAAATATACATACATGTATAGCTACATATATTGAAATAAACACGAGTCTATGTACACTGGTGCAACAGCATAATTTCCACTTATCTCATTATTATATGTACATCTGCCTCCTTTCTGTAGCTACGTTGCCGATGCTGGAGCACGCAGTATCCTCGTCTATGATATCGCAGCCGAAAAATCCTATCGCATCGTACTGCCCAAAGCTGTAGCCTCCACCAAAGACGTTCTCTACATGGCGCTCACGTCCAAGTCGGACGGTAGTTCTACACTTTTCTTCTCTTACCTCAGCTCTAGTCATCTTTACTCGATTAAGAGTCGTTATCTGCGTTTGGGTCAAGGTATCGGATCGATAGTGGATGTTGGTGCAAATCCATACGGTAGAGAAATGGTGCTGTTGGGAGCTGATGGTGCCACGAACCTGTTCTTCCGTTACAAGGGCGAAAACGATATTTACATGTGGGACTCGGAGTCGCATTTCAAGGTTACCAATTTACAAGAAGTACAGCGCGGCGGTGATTGCAGGCTTTCGACACAAGTATGTCCAGTTACTGTTACAAATTCTTCTTTCTTTAAATTTTCTTCTCCTCCTACCCTTCATACAAACAGGTATTACCCGGACACAAAAAGTTCATGTGGTCGCTCGAAAGCAATCTTCAGGATTACATAACAGACCGCACCGGTTGTAATGGCGCCTCAATTGTCTTGCATCCGTTAGTGCACGATTATAATGATTAGAAAGCTGGAGTGAAACCAAGAGAAAATCAAAATGAAAAGATAACAATATAAAGAACTAAAACAATTCACGAAAGCGCTTTATTCTGTTTTATTATTATAAGATATTTAGATATATCAAAGATGAATAAAGAAAAAGAAATTAAATACTGCAACACCTCAAGTCATTTATTTTTAAAGTATCTTTATCAGAAATTAAATTCGGTATTATAATAATATTAAAATGTCCAGAAAATACTCACGTAGAATAAGAATTTTTTGTATTTGTGAACCTCAAAGTACATATTTATAAATTTTGAGGCAAAAATTTGAAAATATTAGGGCCGATAACACAATGTCCGGTTAAGCGCTAATCAGGACTTTCAAACGTTAAAATCTCTTATAAATTGAGGTTTGAAAGTCCCGATTAGCACTTAACCTGACATTGTGAAATTGGCCTATTTTTAATATTGGCTTATGTTAATATTATTTATTATTAGTACAATAATATTAATATAATTAGTACAATAATATTAATATCATTAGTACAATAATAATATAATATTAATTTGAAACATTACATTAGTAAAACCAAATCGTAATTAAGCTTAACAGCTTCCTGGGACACAAGACTCGGATTCTGCCTTAAAGTGCGTACCGGAAGGACACTTCAGAATAGTAGTCTCTCCGCATTTCCGGTAAGTATGACAACTATTACCAACTGCCAGTAAGGAGTTTGGCCGGCATTCCACGGCATCGTCTGGTTTAGCGGACGTTGGATTTGTCACTGCTAATACACATTTCTTGTTATTTGTAAAAATCATTCCAGCCGGGCAGCGATAGAGTAACGGGACGTTCACAGTTTCACCGTTCCACATCATCGGTATGCAAACATAAAAGATATTCGGTTCGCTAGGCCATGGGTTAGTGTGACCAACTGTTTTACATTCGAACTGCTGTCGTTGACACTCTTGGCTTTGTTTGGGCAGTCTGCATGTGTTTTGGGTCAGCGAGTAGCCGAATCCATTGGCGCAGATATGAGACTGGAGCTTATTATCGGCATCACATTCGTGATAATGCATACAATCGTAAGGATCCGGATAGATACCAGGATTTTGACATTCAAACGGCGGCAAGTTACGCAAAGGTGTCAATAATTTACACTCCTGACTATAGGAGCAGCCTTTTGCTTCCTCGTCGCAATACAATAAACCTTCACATTTTCCAAGCTCTGCGGTGTGCCAAGCGCCGTTTATTTGGGAACAGAAGCCAACTGTGCGGCAATCGATGCACAAAAATTGTGCATTACGAATCTGACTGCATGGATTTGCTTCGGCGGCATATACGTAAATCGAAGCCGACAGAGCAGCAGCAGCAGCAGAAAAACTTATGATCTATGATGATAATCAGAGTAACATTTGAGACGAGAGTATGTATGTGGATTTATAGAATATATGATGAAGTCTTCATACCAGGCTTATAAAAGGATTTCCTGTAGTCAGGATCATATCGTTCTCTTTCTTAAATACACAACAATTTTCACAGAAATTCAATGGATACTGCCTTGGTGAAAATTCACTGGCTTCTTTTTATATGGAGTTTGCTGATTAGTTTCAGTCCAACGCAAAATGGTATATGTTTACTTATAGCATTCTTCATTTTCTTCGTTTCATAAAATTAGTTTTTCACTCAGAACCAAGATAAAACATATTGCTACCACACTAATGACCTTAAATATTAACGCTAAATACAATATTAAAGAAATTTCAAACTTATAGTTACTTTAAAGGAAGAAGCGTGAACAATTTAATTGAAAAGAAGAATTTAATAGGCTTCTCTCTGGAAATCGACAATACGTTTAATGGTTTTAGTCAATAATAATTATTAAACCAATTTATTTTATCTAATCAGGTTTTATGTTGAATTTTTATATACAATTTGAAGATCAAACAAATTTTTTATATACTCTCTTGTGCTCTACATTTGAAGGGAAGGGCTGTACTTAATTTACTCTACCGTTTGTAACACATTAAGGAGGTTTGGTGAATATAGACAAGTATAATATCGAAGTTTATTGGTCACCGTCTTCTCCTCAAGTCTATCTCTGTTAACATCACAATTACAAGAAAGGCAATAAAAATCTAACGAAGAAGGAAAAAAGCTATATAAAATTTGACTAGTATCGATAAAAATAACCGCACACGGGGAAGACTTTTGTTTAGAAAAGCGATAATATAAAGATTTCAGTTCAGTCATGGGTACTCTCTGGATTCATAATTGTCACTTTTAATTGTGTATAAAATAATAACTTCTTATCTCTTTGTATTTAATTATAAAGTGTTTATTTCAAGTTGTTCTTCTTTTAATCTTAAAATCAAGGTACGAAAAACATATTATTTATAATAATTATGATAAAAGTTAATCAAAGGAATTATTGCATAAAATTTGGAAATTTTATATTTGACGACTCTACGTATTTCACATTTCAAGAAAAACATGGTAAGTATTTGTTATGAAACATAAAGTCATGATGTGGAATCTTGCCAAAAGTTTTGAATTTGATTGAAAAACTGAAAACGTGATGATTCGTAAATAAAAAAGAAGTCAAAAGCAGACTGAAATGGCTACTTAGAACTCTATAGTACATATTAATTGTTACAAGTACCCGGAGTACAGGATGAAATCGATTTCTTATAATAAGTCCCGCGTGGGCATTTGTTGTGAACTGATGAGCCATCGATGCCCGAACAGTAATAATACTTCTGGCAATTTTTCGGGTCCGCCATCAAGCCTCTTCGCGTACATTTGAAGATATTAGTTGTTTGCATTGTGGTTGTAGCTACGCTCCCGCTACCCATACTCTCCTCTTCTGCTGGTGTTACAGTGGTTCTGTCATTTGATGGTCTCTCAATCAGTGCGGAATCAGAGGGAACGCATTGATAACCATTGAACACCTCACCAGCGTCACAGCGATACAAGGTCGGATAAAGGATGCGCAATTTTTCATTCGACGTTGCCTTACAAACATAAAAAATATTTGGATTATTCGGCCAAGGATGCGCTTCACCGGCACTCAAGCACACAAATTGTTTATCCCGACAAACGCTGTCACTTAGCGTTAAGGAGCACTGACCGCTGGCCACATTGAATGCTTTATCTGCACCGCAATCGATGGCAGCCGAAACTAGTGTCGACTCGACAAAGTAGCACATGTGATAACGCTGACAATCGTACGGATCCGGAAAGACGCCCTGAGTGGTACATGGGAAGTTACCTTCGAAGCCGAACGGATGACAAGGACCGGTTGAGTTGCTGCAAGCGCCCAGATTGGCGTTGCAGTAGAAGCCATTGCGTGTATCGCATGATTCGACGGGTATATTGACCCAACCGGTAGCCAGTTTAACGCAAGTTGCAAGCAGTTCACAAGATTCGCAAATCGTACCATATGCTTGACGTTCCATGCAACTGTTGGTCTCACGCGTCTGGATGCGTCTTCGCTGAAGACCAGCACAGTCAGCAAATTTCATCACTGCGAATAAGACCTGAGAAAATGATATTGAAAATGAATTGATATTGCTAAAATCTGATTTTTTCATATAAATCAAATCGTGAATCACACAAATTTGAATGTGGGAAAAATGTATGTTCTTCATCTTTGTTTACTTCAAACAAAGTATTTAAATATTTTTTCTAAGTGTATTTTTCAACTTTTAATTATTTTTGGTACGAACATACTATTTCTTTTCGGACCTTATCAAAGGGATTACATTAATATTCAAAACTTACCAGGATCTTGACTAAAATAGGGCACATTTCAATCTAAAATTTTACTTTTACTTTACTCAAAACAAAAGAAATAGAAATTTATTAAAATATCACCCTATAATATGTTTTTTGAATATTTTCCACTTCGGTACGTGTGCTATGAATTGTTAAAGCGTTCTGACTAGTTTCTTCCAAGAAGGCATTATTAAAGGTAAATTTGGGGCTCAAAGCAATCATGTTACTCTCAATACTTCGAAGAAAGGCATAAAAAACAATTGTTTACTCATCAAGACTT
Source organism: Conops quadrifasciatus (assembly GCA_949752815.1). Taxonomy (NCBI): domain Eukaryota; kingdom Metazoa; phylum Arthropoda; class Insecta; order Diptera; family Conopidae; genus Conops; species Conops quadrifasciatus. Next base: position 37,865,532 of record OX457079.1, read on the forward strand.
TCCTTCACAGATTTTAAAAGTTCGCTGAAAAACAGTCAATATGCTTAACAGTAAAATGTTTTTTTTTTTTAATTATCGCTAATATTGATCTATCGTTTTGTTTGAGAATGCCAGAAATGATCAATACATACTTCTTTTTGAATGCTTTTATTTGGAGCATACAGATCAAGAAAACAAAAACAACTTTTAATATTCATAAGATGACAATTACATGAATCGTTATGAAAGAAATTACTATTCGCGAACGAAAAAAACGATGAAAATGGCGTATCGCCGAAACCATTTTGCCTTATTATTATTAAAAAATCTACATAAGTTTTAACTGATGACTAGAGGTCTCATATAAATGATATATAATATTTTTTCTAATTTCAAATATCATAGCTACAACATTTTTTATACATTCTTATTTATAAGTATATTTGTAGTTATTCAATTTCAATTCAATAGAATTTTATAATAAATAAAGTTTTCTAAGTGTAACTTATTTACTTCATGTCGTTCGTCCGTTACGAAATTCCTACAATCTAATGAGACATGCATAATCAATTAAACTCTGAAGATAAAATAAACTGTGATAAAAGAAAGCTTCAAGAAAAAAATTCCCTCTCTATTTTTTTCTTTTGTCTGTATATATGTTTGTTTTCAAAACATTAACCTAAACCAATATACTACAAAAATGTTTCTTGAGAAAAAGCAAATATTTAACAACCTATATTTTAAATATTTTTATGAAGTTTAGCTTAGTTTTTTTTTTTAATTTCAATGAATTTTTTATGAATTTAAAATAGATTTTTAATAGATAGAAATAGAGAAAGAATACTTTTTCATACTTTTTTATTTTGTGGAGAATTGATGAAATTAACTGGCAACTTCTATTAAATTGCATGACATTCGGAAAATCCCAGGTCCCTGAGATACCAATTAAATTATAAATCAGAATATCATATGGATTGTAATTTAGAGTTTAAATGCAAGATAATACATAATAAATTAATGGAAGATAATTCAATTAGATACTCAATTTTATTAAGCATTAAAATGTATTTAATTTTTACTAAAGAAGATAGAAAAATTAAATGGAGTTATTTGAGTTATCTGACAAAATTATAAGTGAAGAAATCAAAGACCGTTATAGGTATATTTTAGCTATAATTTAGCTACAATTTTAATATATCAAAATTTTCCAAAAACATCTTAGAAAATTAAGCAACATTGTTGAGTTCTTAACTAAATAATAATAATACACTATAATTTTTATTTGAAAATTCCGTGAAGTGAAGAGTTGGCACATCTCTTTGTTGCTCCTTCCAAAATATATTTTTATTTTAATCAAATTTTCTTTTTTATGCAATATTGGTAAACTGTGTAGAAGAATTGTGTGGAGAGCATATAATAGAGCTTCCAAAGATTGAAAGACAAACACAATAACAATAATTATGGATTTCCTACATGAAGGGATAGCGCTTGGAGTGGATTTTCTTATTTTGGGATTGTGCTTGAAAGAATACTACAGTTACAAGAGGCACGTCAACAGTTTAAAGGTAGGCATCTGGAAGATGTAATTTGCAATTATTGGCCAAAACAAATAAACTACCTTTCCTAGGCTGCACCACAACTGTTCATTAATAGGGACCTGAAAGATTTTGTGACAAAGCAAAAGGATCAAAAAGTCCCTTACGCTGTGGTACGAGGAACCGTAACACCTATTGGAACTCCTATGCGCAGCGTAATGTCACCAGCTGTTACTGGTGTCTTACAAATAATTAAGCTGAAGTATTATTATAATGTGATATAGTTTACTCAACTTTTCACCTTATATTTTTCTCCAAGAGAGCATCGCGTTGCTCGTGGATTTGCTGGTTTCTGGACGGAGCAGAGCAAGCTAATTCACTTCTCGTCCAATGAGATGCCCTTTGCCCTAACCAGTAATGGTCACAGCGTGGAAATTATTGACGCTTTGTCGGCCGCGGTGCTAGATTTGGATGTTGTCTACGATAGTTACGAACCATCATCGTTGTCATTATTCGATCATATTTTTGGCTTCTTTTCGGGAGTGAGACAAAAAGGTCTGCAAACAACAGAAGAGATTTTGCGTGACGGTAGCTTTATAACAGCCATCGGTGAACTGGAATTAGATGGTAAAACTTTGCGTCTACAGCCATCGCCAGTAGGCCCACTATTTTTAACTACCGCCACCAAATCGAGTCTTATTAGACGGCTAGAAGAAGCAAAATCGTCCATGATGTAAGCTCTTACAGTATTAGAAAGTAAAAGTTGGGTGAAATAGAAATTTTCACGAATTTCATTTTCGCTGCAGTTTCAAAATTGTTGTCTGCAGCACCATTTCGGCAATCTTAATCAGTATCATTGCACGGAAACTTTATATAAAAAGAAAGCAAGACCGCGATGAACGTAGAATGAAAGAAACTTTGGAGAAAGAACGTCGTCAGAGGCGTGCCAGAATACGTCCACCCAATCTCAGTGCCGAAGAGTTGTGTGTAGTGTGCTCAACAAATCCAAAAGAGGTAGGTTCTCCTTTCAATCGGAATTTTTTTTAATTACGCTCTTTACTTCCTTCAGGTTATTATTTTGCCGTGTGGGCACGTCTGCATTTGCGAGGACTGTTCGGAAAAAATTAAAATGAACTGTCCAGTGTGCCGAGCAAAAATCAACAACAGAGCTGCTGCGTTTATTGCCTAATTCGCTTCTAATTGGAGAAATGGGTACAAATTTCAACTAGTCTCGTTACATAAAGTTATCATGAGTTATAAAAAACAATCTATACTAAGTATATGTATGTGTGCATAATATGCTTATGGGAAAAGTAATTTGTAAACAAAACAAATACAAAGAATATGAATGTTGAACTCTCCGGTAATCACGATTCCATAATTGATTTGTATTTTTTTTGATCTTCCAGCATTTTCAGAAAGACTTTATACTTGCGATTATGATAGTCTTGTGTGTGAGCTTTTGGTCTAAGAATTTCGCCATTGCCTCCCAAGGCATTTGAAGCTTCCTATGGCGATAAAAACATTGGAACATTACACTGCTTTTTTCTAAGTTTTTCGATATTCACCTCTAAGCTTGCATAAACCTTCGCTGCGCAAGCGGCTAATATAGCGGCGCCAACCAAAACCATTTCCTGTTCCTTTGGCATGACAGCTGAAAGTTGGCAAATGTCCGCATGACTTTGTACATATAGTTCATTTTTCGAGAGTCCTCCGCAAAAAAGCATGACTTTAAAGGGCGCACGTTTGTGCTGCTCCAAATTTTCGATTATATGCCGTGTGCCATACTACAAAGGATAAAGAAACTAAAAGATTTCTATATCTATTGTGTTGTAAGTCATTACCGCTAAAGCTTGAACGAATGCTAAATAAATTGTGGCTAATGACTCCTCATCGTTACCCATACTAATACCCGTTATCTAGCAAAAATAGATTTGTTGCTTAAATAAGTTTTTAGAACAATTCAAAAGAAATACCATTCCCCTTAAGTTTGCATCGGCAATCGGTGATCGGTTACCATGATAATCTGGCCAGATATGTAAACCTTGAGTTAAAAAACAAGGATCCTCTAAGCCTTTTGCCTCCGCCATCTTCTTCAATAGTTTATTCAAATACGTATAAATATGTCTGAAACGTAGACGTGCGTAAAGGTACACTGAATCCTCTTCGACAGATATACTCACTCATTTCTCTCCAGCTTTCGTTGAACGTGCATATATTGTGGATGTGTCTTTATAATATGATCCAACAACACACCTGTTGCGCTTTGGCCACCCTCATTCAAATAATATTGCGGCAATATAGCCCCATAATAAGGCCCCCAAACACCAGGCGTAGAACAAGGGCCACGCGTTAAGCTCATATGACATGTAGAGGTGCCGCAAATTAAGGCTAATTTGTTTTCCAACTCAATTTTTTCGAATGTTTCATCCGTGCGACGATATTTAGCACGGCAGCCAAACATACCTAGCGCTCCAGCATGTGCATCAATCAGTGCAGTTCCAACCATGGTGCCCGGTAATAGGCCCAATTCAGTAGCTGAACGTTGGGATAAGCCTTTGCCTACCGGAGAACCCGGTGCACATATGTTTTTCCCAATTACTTCAAAATTTTCCAAGGATAATTCTTCTAGGCCGATTTGGCGCAAAAATGTCTTGTCCCAACACATTTTCTCCGCGTCAAAGTTCCATTTGCATACCACGGTGCAAAGAGATCGTGTGTCACAGTCTGTACTACGCCACGTTAGGAAATCGGGCAAATCGAATGCTCGCCACAGCTTCGTCCATGTTGATATGTAAGCATTCTTCTTCAACCACAACAATTTCGGCATCTCCATCTCGACAGAAACCTGACCACCCACGAATCGCAGAAGTTCATGGCGGGTCGCATTAATTTCTTTAACTTCAACTTTTGCTCGATGGTCCATCCAAAGTATAACATTTTGTTCACGATTTCGGCTATTGCTCACGGACAGCGGCTCCCCGTGCTCACCGAGTATTACAAGAGAGCAAGTAGCATCAAAAGATATTGCGACTATTTCTTCTTTGGGAATTCCTACGACAACAGTCTAAAAAACACTGGATGTTAAAACGCAAAACAGTTACATTGCATTACGAAGCATTCTAACATTGAACAGAAAGGCTGGAAGAAACCAGCTTCTTTTTGATTAAGAAAAGTTATTGCTCAATATTAGATGTCCCTGATAGTTTGAATATTTCCAAATATTAATAAGGCCAACAAAACAACTTCTTTTAAACAGCGATAAAAATACATATCTATATGCAGTTGAGCTATTATAAGTCTTATGTACTCACCGTAACGCAACCACACACAGCTTGCCAGATATCGTCCGATGATTGCTCAAAATGATCCCATTCTGGATTCCAAATCTTTAGTGGTTCCACCGCCTGTTTTACTACCTTACCATCGGATGATACCAGCGCCGCTCGAGCACTCGAGGTACCCACGTCTACACCAACGAAGTATAATTTAGGCATGATTCTGATCTTTCGGCCTGTCGCATTACAATAGAAAAAATAACGCAAATCAAAGTTTTGGAAGTGGTTAATATATCAGTACTGATAACAAATTGTTGATGTGTGCATCAAAATACAACGAATGTGAAATGTATAACAGGTTCTCGATAGTGATCACCCGTTGCCTCTATTATCAATTAAAATTTCTACGGCAATTCAGTAAGAAAGAAAGCGACTCACAGAAGGCTCAAGTTACGAGGTGCTCCGGCAAAATTTAAACTTATTGTATCTCATTAATTACTTTCTCTCTCTCTCTTTGTCTATCTCTCTGCCTATGTATAAGCAGCGGCGAAAAAATATCGTACTCTTCTGGCGTAAGGTTTTAGTAAAGTAATGTTAGTAACGCATAAACACAGGCGATCCAATTATTGCTTTTATTTTATAATCTTAACAAGAGATCATAACTCTTCAGAGCAACTCGCAATAGAATCGAAAATTAGAAAAAATTGTAAATGCCAAAATAGAATCGGGTTCTTTTTTTGATAAAGTGTAGTTAGTTCGCGGGGTGAGATTTTATTTTTCTCTAATAATTTATTAGTAAGAAATAAGAAATAGTTTCGCAAACGCTTTAAAAAAATGTATGCAAACGTTGCAACGTTACAATTAACGTTGCAATCTAAACTGATAACAACTGTAATAAGAAAAAATATCTTGAATATAAATTACGCTTTGTAAACGGATTTATGTACCTATAAGTACGAAGATTGTTGAAGAATGCAAACTTTTCAATTTATTTTTGCTTTATTTTTACAATTTCTAGCCAACAAATCTATAATGTAATGTATTCTCTAAAATCTTATTAATTTTAATTCAATTACATTATTTTACAAATTAAGTACATTAGCTTCATTGTTTTTTCCCCTACTCGTGCAGAACAGTAAAGTAGCAGAATACAAAATTTTAAAAAATCTCTCGAACTTAATGTTTAATACAAATACATATGTTACAACCTTAAATATTAGCATTAAATCTCAAATAAATTATATTCAAATGGACAAATCCTGTTGCTTACTAATGGCATCAATTGATCTCATTATTTTAGGACAAACAATTTAACTAGTATTTTTCCTATCGTTCTTTCAAACAGTTCTTTAAGATTTCAGTCTCCTCTTCTAAATAGTCCAGTTTCTTCATTAGAATTATCTAAAATTTTTGCATTCAATTTTTGTGTGCATTACAACATACTTTTTCAATATGGCTTACTTTTGCTGCAGCTATTATTTCTTTGGCAACTTTTAAAGATACATGTTCTACCGAGCGGACCAACTCTATAGGTCGACAATTGGCAACATCCTCGATTCTTTTGTAACCCGCTGCATACAATTGTTTTGCACGATTCTATAAAAAAAATAATGAAATTCATTATATTATTAATTCATTGATGATGTAAACCCTTTACAATTTTAACCCCTGGCAAATCGAGTAACGGTTCCAGCTCCATTGTACCACAGCGATCTATCTTTGCAATTATACGTTCAAAAAGTGGACCATAACACCAAAATTCCTCTATCTGCTCGCAAAGTCGCACAATTGCACAACCCCCTGAGGCTGCCTGGCTTACCATATTTTGTAGCATGCCGCGTTCAATACTGAACTTTCTGGAAACCGTTGGTAAAGGCACCAAATTGAGAATGTCAATCAAAACCAATACTTTAAATAAACGATTTAAAGTTAGCTCCATGGGACCTTGTACAGATTGTATTTTAGCAATCTTCGCTGCTTGTGCTTCGGTGAAGCCGAGCTGATTGAATAGCGTCCGAGTGTTTTCATCCAAACTGTTATACGAACGGAAAAGAATATTCGCATCTGCCGCAAATAACTCATCACCTTTCTCGTTGGAATTGAAACATACAACTAAGTACAGCAAATGGGCGTAGTTACTGAGCAGTAGTTGCTTCTGAGCAATCTGAAGCTCTTTGTAGACGGTCTGAGTACGTTTGTAATCAATACCAGCCTTGAAAGCAGCTCTTCCGATCACGCTCAGCTTAAATCTTGTTGTTTTACTTATGAAAATGCGTCGGTCTTGTGAGAGACTCGAGGCAGTCAAAGAGAGCCTGGCAGCAGAACCAGTACTATTTTGACTGGTGTAAATATCAGTACTATTACCAAGGTTATTGTCGCAAATTTCCAACACTTTGTGTTTGAACATCTTCCGTAGAATTTTTAAAACTAAATCTTCCATACAGATGTCGAGTTGAACAGCTTGAACCGCAAGCAGCGTGCTATTAACAAGGCGATACAAATCCTTACGACAGGCAGCCAACTCTAATCCAATTGCACTCAAAATTAGACCCTGAAAAACGTCGAGAAACATAAAAATTAATTATAAAGACAGTTATTAATATGTGAACCGCTTGTACGAGGGTTGCTATTTATGTATCCGGAATAACAATCAGAAAACGAATATTTATCATTGGAAATGATTTTATTTTTTTTCAAAATATTCTTCGTCATTATCGCGAAACTTTTGCATACGTTTGAACCAATTCTCAACGCACTTTTTTCGTTCCGAAAACATGCATTTTCAACGCATCTACCGCTCCTTCAGATGTAAAAAATCGTTGACAAAACGTTTTGAATAAGCATACAGTCTAAAATGTTCAGCTTTACGACTGATATGTCAACAGGCACCTAGCAACCACAGTGGTGACAGTCCGCTTTATATTTACAGCAGCCTCCGTAAAAATAACGTTTTTACCTGTAAACCCATAGCTTCATTGTTATCCAGAGAGCTTAACGCTTTGTCCATTGGCGAGAAAAGCATCTCAGCAACACGAACATTATCACGGCTGGAACTGATTAGAATACTTTCACCTGCCTCACCCATGCCTGCTCGTCCAGCTCGACCGATCATTTGTTTATATTTACATAGTGACATAAATTCTGCACCAACGTATGGTGCCCGAATTATGACACGCTTTGCGGGCAGATTAACACCAGCTGCTAATGTTGAAGTACAACAAATGACAGATATCACACCGAAGCGATAGGCAGTTTCAATGAATTTTCGTTCATCGGTGGTCAGACCGGAATGATGATAGGCGATGCCAAACGGTATAGTTTTGGCAAGAACAGGACTTAGTACACCGCAAACTTTGTCTAAGGCATCCATTAAATCACACTTTTCGCTCTTACGATGCGCAAGAAATTTTGACCTACAGCAAAAAGCAACAATCGCCCATGTTACGATTACCTCACAAAATAATGGGGAACAAGATTTTGTACTTACTTCGGCAGGATGCGGCTAAGTAAAATTGCTACATTTTCACAATTTTTACGGGATGAACAAAAAATTAGACACGAATTTTCAGGGGCACATTCTGCCACAAGCCCAGCCAGATGATCAGGATCTGCTCGTGCTACACTTTCGCTATACTAATAAAATGTACTCGCTATCAAACTTTTAAATGATTTAAAAATTATTTAGAAAGAAATCTTTACCTTAAAATGAACACTTCTTTTATACACGAAAACTTCTTCCAAAGTTTTCCCTGAGGAATTTATTTCTAAGATATCATTGCCACATTTAATGTACTCCTTCAATTCAACGGGCCGAAATCCGCGGGTGTAAACGTCAGCATTTAGAAATGCAGAAATTTCCGGTAAATTTCCAATGGTGGCACTCATTCCTACGATCTGTATACTCGCTGAAATATATATTAAATGGATAATGAAATTAGTCTATTAAAAAATACATACATATATACGTACCCTTCAGAAACATAACTTTTACAAGTAGACCCTCTAGGGTTGCGCCACGTCCCTTTTCGCCAATTAAATGCAATTCATCTACGACTACCAGACCGATTTCATTGGCACGTTGAGCTTCAATTAGACTGTCAATTAGAATTGCTCCTTTTTCGATGGAGGCTATAAAAACGCTTCTTCGTTTTTTTCGAGCCACTGGGGGGCATTTGCCTTTTCCCGCCGTATACTCTTCAACAATGAAATCCAGTGCAATTGCAAATGGGGACATGGCATTAACCTGGAAAGTAAAATTAATGTACTTGCGGTCCTCTTTTTTAACCCTCAACGGGGGTACGTATCACCTATTAACTCAGACGACTTGCCCGCATACAAATTTTATGGGTTAACTTTTTATATGTATTACAGTACATATAACTGAGAAAATGGAGCACTTACTTAGAAAATTATACATGACTTTTACAGAAATTACTGTTTGGGATAACTTATGGAAATGTTTTTTTCTCTTTCTCTATTGGAGAATATTGTGCACGATCTTTAAAAAATATTCCGTCATTTAATAGTACTTGCTGCCCTTTTTGAACAAAGGTTAAAAGGCGCGTGACAATATCGCTGCCACCTAGACCAAGGGTCGGCAACCTTTCTGGAGTTAAGAGCCATTTTTTTTTACGATATAAAACGTTTTTACAAAGAACTATATAGTTTGACAAAAATTATTCAAAACTTGAAAAGACACTTTGCAATTTTTTCAACATTTCGTGGGCGTGGGTGGTTAGTTTATGTTTACTAGTTCTGAGTTAAAATTTCGGGTTTCCAGTTTACCGGGAAACTGGCCTACATTGCTTGCCTCAAAGTGGGCGTGAGTGGTTGGCTTATGGTTTATGTTGCATTGTTATCTGCTTCTTAGCTATGGGTCCAATTTCAAGTCCCCAGCTAACCGGGAAGCTGGTTCAAAATCCATTTCAAAAATCGAGGCATTTTAAAAGTTTCTTGATGTTCGTTTATAAGACACTGAAGATGGCACATCGCCGAAACCGGTTTGTCTCCAAACCAAAATTGACAAGGGATGACGGAAATTCGTTCCTATACTCATCACATTTTAAAAGGGCCCTTATTTCTTGCCTGAAAGTGGACATGAGTGGTTAGTTTATGCTTGGTTTTGCATTATCATGCAGTTCTAAACTATGGTTCAAATTTCAAGTGTCTAGCTCATCAGCAAGTTAATTTGACCACAAGCCACAAGTATGATTCTACTGAGCCGCAGGTTGCCGAGCCGTGACCTACGCCATAGTTGGCCCATTGCGAATGCGAAAAGAGTGAGACCAACTTAAACTGGTAATGGGTGGAAGTACAGAAGCGTCTGCTTCTTTGATATCTCGGGAGGAACCCAACCGTGCCTTCACATCCGCCTGTTTATTGCCTGGTATGTCAGCATGGCCCTGAGCTCAGCAGTGATTCACACTATGGTCCCTTCGTAGATGATTCAGCGTACCTCTACACTTCTGTGCTGTCCCTGCGTTCATTTTGTAACGAACCTTGGAACTCGCCGGTTCCAGGGTCCTTGCAAGACTTAAAGTTTTCCGTTGTAAAATGAAGACACGCGTTATACTTTATTTCACGATGTAAAGTTTTATTATTAGTTTTATTAGATTCTAAGCTTTATTCACATTCATTCCAATTATCGTAATTTGCCTCATTGTCTCAGTTGTCTCATTAAACTAGTCGTATCCAATAGTGCTTGTATGCTAAGGGTACAGAACCTTATTGGGAGTTGTATAGACCTTACTTACTAAACATAGGGTAACACTGAACGATCTCAGCGCATTGGAAAATTTAATGTCTCCCCTATGAAAAGACTTAAAATGCTAATCTACCTAGCTCAGGCCATCAGGATGTTCTCAACCATTCATGCCAGGTCAAGGCTTCACAAACAGAAGAACTGTTGGAAGTTCTCGCTTTGTTGTTTATTTAACTAGCAATACAATTGTATATTAACTATATACAACTACACCTCTACTATTTACTTAAAAACCTCTCTTTCTAAAAAATTTTTGCTGGTCCCATTTTTTAGATTTTTTAGTGTCATTCTAGTATCAGTTGTGCTAAGATACACTGGTCTAGCACATTTACATGTAAAATTCAGAAAATCATTGCTTGGAGCGAATACCGATTTCCAAATTCCGGTTTATTGATGCTGCACAATTTCCCATACCGACAGTAGACGCAAGCTCCTTTCTCTTTTCCCCTCTAACGAAGCCAACAAACTATTAGCAGATGGTGCATCTGCATCAAAAAGAATTGTTCTCTTTACTGCTGTTGCTAAAATATGCTAAAACATACCTATGCTTCTCGAAACACGTATTTTGCATATTTGGTTATTGTCGCGGTCCTTACCTTTTCCTGTACAATAGAAACATATGGCAGAATAAAAAGTACATTCTTTTGTCGGCATATAATTTCACGCAACATAAGAATTTCTGCTACCAACGTCTTTCCCCCACTTGTGGGAAGAGCATATATCAAATTTTTACGATTACGTACAGCTGGAAGGTTAAGACATTCGTCCTGCCATTCTAAAAATACCATCAATAGAAAACATATCACGTATCGCGTCGTAGGTTATTTTCTTACCATACAGACTTTTGATTCCTTTATGCTCGAATATTAGCTCTTTAACCCTCTCGGGCAATCCATAAAAATCTCCCTTTTTGGTAAAAGGTTCAAGCGCGTCTGAAAAAACCTGAGTTTCCCAGTTAATACGATCAATTGTGCAGTGGACACCATCAGTGATGCTTGAATGCAATCCTTGCGATAAGATTGAACGGGTTTTAATTTCTTCACTTGTTTCATACTGACTACCTTTTATGGGCCCCTCAATCAGAGATCGGGACTCAAAATGGCCTTCAGTCTGGGAATTCGTGTAGACATTGGTACCGAAAAGAGTGGTGTCCTTTAATTTCGGAACTTTAAAAACCGCGTCTAGAAACTTTTGTGTATTTTGTATTCCACAATCTCGTAGTAAATCATCAGCAAATAAATCATCGTCATTTTTATCCGAGTCAGAATCAGCTTTTAAATTATCTTCGAATTTCAAGTCCGAAAAAATCGAATCGTTCACCCCAAAATCGTCATTTTTATCCGAGTCAGAATCAGCTTTTAAATTATCTTCGAATTTCAAGTCCGAAAAAATCGAATCGTTCACCCCAAAATAGGAATGTATTGATTGCGAGTTACAGCATGCTGGAGGAGTTGTATTATTGACCGTACTTGCGCTTGCTGTGTCTTCCAGATCTAGTTTAATGCTACCAAAGAGGCTGTCATTTATATTATGCAAACTATTTCCAGCATGTCTATTGGGACTACTCAATTGCATATTGCCCTCCAAGTTCACCAGCTTTGAGTTTGAAAAGAAACTTTCATCCTCGTCTTCTGGCCATAAGATATTTTCGCTTGGTTCAATGCGTGTAATATTCTGAAATGTGCATTTACGTTTTGCATTTAAAGGCGAGTTATCCAAAGGACAGTCAATCTTTCGAGAGTTTTTCGACATTTAGCAATTAATAAAATGTTTTAAAAGTTCCAAAAGTTTTTAAACGAAAACGACGGCTGAGCACCCAAAAAAATAAAATTGCCAATTGAAAAAGCAACAGCTGTTTTTTCCTATAATTCTGAGATCTCAAGTCAACAAATTTTCTTACTCTGAAAATCCTGAAACACACTTTTCTCATATTACCCGATAGGTAAACAGTTATATAGGAGTTATGGACTGCGTTCAGGATCGACAATCACTTTATCCTGCTTGAATTGGAGGGGGGCACCAAATAAAGAAATATTCATATCCCGTTAATTCATTTTTGTTGGTGGAATCCATGGAAATACGTTTTTTTACTTTACGCCCAGGGAAAAAAGGAAAGTTTTTTGTTTCTTATCTATTTGTTGAAGTTTTTGTTAGTGGAATCGAAAGTGGTAGTCGCTGGTCTTTGGAGTTTAAGCAGTGAGAAGAGGGAAAGGTTTTTTCATTTCTTCATTTGCCGATAATTTTCAGACGCTTCTACGGCGGTCTTCTGTCTGCCTGCTAGGACGGCAAATATCGCGAGAAACATGCATTTGATATTTGCGGGGAGGAAAAGAGGGAGTTTTTTCGTTTTTTTAATTGCACACTTTCAGGCCCTTATCTGCTGCCTGCCTTGCTCCGACGTTATCTGCTGTCCAACGCCTTTCCCCTCCATGCAGACACTGTCTAAATATTACGTAGTTTCCTGTCTGTTATGTTATTTTTTATTGTACTTTTTTATTGTTTTTTAAGCCTGTTGCCGTCCGCAATGAAGAACATATACACACAATGTTTACATACATAATGTATACGTACATACATGATTCATTCGAAATTTGAATGAATTTTTTTTTCCTTTAGGTTTTACCCTAATTTCAATCGTACAAAAACGTATAGAGATTCGGTTTCATTCGACTCTAGTTGGCGTTTGTATTTTTGAGTTTAGGAGTAAAATTTCCATTCGAAATGTGCTGTACTGCAGTAATGTATTCAAGTGTATTCGTGTGTTCGAGACATCCCATGCAGAGCTCTAATACACATTGGAGGGCTGCATGAAACGTCTCGAAAGGTTCGAAACTGACATAGCAACATTTTTACGTTGATGCAGTGATTCCATTTGATTTCGAATCAAGTGTGAGTATCGGAAGCATATGTGATAATGTTTTCAGCAGCGCTTCCTAAAGTCTCCGCTTGATTTGAAAGCAGTGGAAGCATTTCAGACAAACCCCTGAAACTTGCAAGACATCTTGAACAACCCTTATAGACGTCTCATGCACCGCTCTAATACACATTTCATTATGAATTGACGTTAATTACTAAATACATAGAGGTTAAAATGTAAGCTGAATACATAGGGGAGGAAACACTTTTAAAAGAGCATGCTTAAATCAAAGGAACTTCAGTCGACATTTTAACCACGGTGAATCTAGAATAAATTAAATTTATTAGCATTTACATATTTAACAGCAATGATTGACATGACATTAACTTTAAATGTAACCGTTTAATTTCTACAATGAATTTTTTGGCTTATATTTACCGTTTGACACTAGCTAAAATTTTTTTGTATTTTTTGTTGTTATTGTTGTTTTTGGCGCTGATCCCAACGATACTGGTGAAAAAATATGTCCGGAAAGCTAAGGACCTTGTCTCTCTTAATATTGAAATAATGATATGGCTTAGTTATTACATTTTACAAAGAAAATAATAAATGAATAAAAAATAAATTAATGACATTTTTATTAGCTTTGTAACGGTACTAATATCATCCATATATTCCATAACTATATCTGTTATAGTTTAGGAAATATAAGCGAAATAATTTGAAACTTTGGAGAGCTATAACTCCTAAACCATAGGACAGCGAAAAAAAATTTTGTTTGTTATGATCAGCGCCAAAACCAACAATAACAGCCAAAAATACAAAAAAATTGGAGTTAGTGTCAAACGGTAAATCTGTTCCAATTTTTTAATTTATACAAAAGTTGTACACCACTTCTTCGTAAATGTTTTATAATCTATAAACTTTATGAGATTGCTTTTTGCACTTTTTTAAAAAAATAATATATTTCAACAATTTCGTTCACATTAAACACGACAATAGTAAGCTTCAATTACGAAGCTTTCAGGTCTGTACTCTCAGAATTATGAATTTAACGGTACGCCCGCTTAACCCAAGTATACCATTTGTGAATCAATAATCACAAAGTATAATTTCCTCTTCATACAAAGGATCTTCCAAAGGATTGGAATTTATATCATCTGGAAGGTCGTTGCTAGGTACAGGTCTTACAAATGCCAAGGGATGGATTTCGTCATCACTGCTCGCAAAGGGCTCCAACGAAGATGAGGATGAAATATGAATGAGCTCTATATTGTCATAAGGATATGGCATGGACAATTCGGATATGCTACCGGACGGAGCAGATGAAATACACATCTTTAAACCACTAGCACTTCGTGGAGTGACAACCATTTTTTTAGTGTGACCAACAGCTTTACACTTCCGCTTTGCCATCGTTTGCGATTTGATTTGAGGTCGTTTGCTCTTTGGGCCCATAAATTCCTCATCTGAAGCTGTGGACGACGGTGAATAACTACATTTGAATATTCTTCTTCGCTGTGGTCTCAACTGATGGGTATTTGATGATGACATAGGCACCGATGTGGAATTTTGCGACTTCGACGGGTCTTCTGAACCTAAAAAGGTTGCTTTGTACGTAAACATTAATGTGAATGTGATTATTAATATAAAAATATAAATATTCATTACATTTTTGTTGATCAATTGATTGAAATTCCTCGCCTGATGCTATCGCTAAGGTGTTATTTTGAATGCGATTGATGAACACACGTGGCTGGCGCAAGTTGCTGCAATCTGTTACCTTCAAACGATTTATACGAATAACTAGTTCCTTTCGTGGGAAATTTATGGCACGACTTTCAGGCGAATTGACCGATCTACTTAAAATATTGTCGTCTATTTCATCCTTGTGCTCTTGCAAACCACCTTCCGTCTGTTACGATTATAAACAACAAATTTAAAAAAAAAAGGCACTTAATCGACTTTGTCCAATTTGGAATATACCACTAAAATATCAACTGGTTCGGAGTTCTTAATGCTTCTTCCTTTTATGGTATTATCATGAATCTGTTCTCCTGATGATGTTGCTTCAGAAAATTGATTTTTCTCAACATTCAGAATTTCACAAATATTGGATTTAGATGCTGCTGAACAATCATCATCCTCCGAGTTATTTGCAAATGTTAAACTTCTTTCACGCTGGCTTTCTTTTTTTACAATAACTAATTCCGCTGAATTTTTAGTAATCGTGTCGTACTGGTGTCTTTCAGTGAGTGATGGTAAATCTTGTCCAAATTGGTTTTCGCTTTCATATTCATATTTTATATTACTTTCTGTTAATTCAACATTTGTCGCTAAAATTGATTGTTGTGAGTTTTCCTGATTTTGCGGTATATTTGTTTCATTGGTAGCTGTAGGACTCGTAACTTCAGCATTCAAGCATGCAGCAGGGCAAGTGTCTAGCTTTTTACTAAACTTCAAACTCTATTTAAAAGCATAGAGCTAATTAACGGTAACAATAAATTACAGTGCTACAACTTCAGAACAATTCCGTATACAAGCGCATCCTACCGCTTTATCGTTCGGTAGCCTGTGAACTATATTATATTTGGTATACATATGTACATATGTATATAATATTTGATACGCGAAAACAGTTAATATAGGCCACCACTTATCGAACGATATACCTGGGAGTTCTTGTATTTTTTTGATGTAGCATTGTGTTAAATTAATCATAAATTTCTAAACTTACTCCTTCAGGCTGAGCCGTAGCTAATTGGGAACGATTATTTTCGTCCAAATCCTGGATTCCATCCAGAGCACTAACAGCATCTAAGTAAAAAAATAAATACGTTTATTGAACCTAAATCACAATATAGCTACAATATAATCACTATTACTTTTAGTATAATCCTTAATCGAAAGATTATCTTTATCAATCGTATGTGCGGCATCATTAGTATTAAACGAATTCTTAGTGTGAGCAGAACCATTTAGCATGTATTTTTCGTCAATCGCACACTCGCTATAGCACTGTCTAACAATCGTTTCGTTTGTTCCCTCCTTATTTGTACGATCTGCTTGGTTACGGGGGGTTTTGAGTAAATTCACATAATTTTCTTGAGAAGTAGTTTTATTAAGGTCAGTGCCGACATCAAAAATATCCAAATCAGAAGCACCAAGAGCTTCATCTGAAATTATATCGTCAATGGATTCTAAACCTTGAGAATACAAATTGATTTCCACACCCAGCGTCTCAACTTTCACAGCAGATTTAGTAGCTGCCTTTAAGAATGCTAGTTTTTGATAGAGCCTTTCATTTTCAGTGTATTTTTTATCTACACTTCGGAGAATGCTGACATCGAATTCCCAAATATCAGGAAAGGATCCAAAACCAAATGTTTCGTTGCGACTTATAGGGCGCTCTTGTAACAGCTCCTGCAGATTGAGCTTGATAACATTGGTAGAGCTGGCGTCGCAGCTTAATTCTTCACTCGAATGTATATTATTGGGATCGGAAAAAATTTCAGCAACCTTTTCCATTTCAAGCGGCTCATTAGCTTTAGGCAAAAGCTCAACATTTTTAGATCGCTCCTCTTCACTTAACATTGCTGTTGCCATAGCCGCAGCAGTTTTGGATCGAGTTCTTCTAGTCCCGGAACTATCAAGATTAACCAGTTGATTTAAATCTTCACAATTTTCTAAAATTTATTTGGAAAATTTTTCATTTATTTTGAAAAGCGTTGTTGGCAATAAAATTGTTTCTTTATCTTACTTTTAGCTGCATCCAGACCACGCTTCTCTTTTCCACGCACTTGTTCGTAATCTTCATGATCCGAACTAAAGTCAGCTTCTTCAATCTCAATGTCGTCCTCAATATCATCATCACTGTCCCCATCTTCTTGTTCTCTTTCAGTAAAATGCATTACACTTTCATAACCTTCTTCGATCGTACCGTAATCAAGTTGCGGTCGGTTCTTATACTTTTCGTAATCGACATTCAGAAATTTCAAACGATCGTTTGCCTCTGCCATATTAAGTTCGACTAAACGCCGCTTCCACTCGGGATATTTAAGTAGTTTCTTACACCGTTTGCGTAACTCCGGCCAATCGAGAGCCCAAGAGAAGCTTTTGTTGCGTGGCAAAAATGTTGCGGTTATTAAGTCTTTAACTGTTCTCAACGACAACTTCAAAGCCGAAAGACATTTATTCAGAGCATCATAATCCGAGTTGGGCGTTTCATGATTTCTAATTTTTAAAATTTCTGTGACATCGATAGTAGAACTTAACAAACCATATTTGGCGTATTTTACACTCTTTTCATAAGGTTCACTTGTAATATGTTTATCGCCTTCCTCGTCCGCATGCTGAACTCGTCGTTGCAAACGCATGCCGCAACGCAGAAGAGACTTGTAGTATTTTCTAACGGGGTTCAAGTAAAACGCTGTCAGCCAAAATTCCTGCTCCAAAAAGAAATGTTCATAAAAAATCAGGGCTAAGTCTTCATAATGTCTGGAAAGTTTGGTTTCTAGGCCAAGCATAAAATCGGTGGTTAAGCCCGGATGATAACGCCAGGTCTCAATGACATTCACCTCATGCCCAATAATTTTAAGAAGTAAAACGATTTTGGCGAAATACCATCCTTTGTAGGTCTGTAAAGAAGAAGTTTGTGCTAAAATCATGTTTTGAGATTACAGAACCGCTTTTAATTTACCCGTTGGGCTAGCATTCGGTACGCATAGTTAAGTATTTCTTCATTATTCGGCATGTTTTCAAAAATGGCATCTGTTTTTCTATTGGCACCATTTTCGGTTTCCACTCCTTTTGATGCGCATGCATCTTCTGAGCTTTTCTCACAATCTACGATATTGTATGAGCGGTTGCCTTTGCAGAATATATTCTCAATGTTCGCAAGATTTTTTATGGTTAAGCGCTTGGTATGCGAGTTGCGTTGCAGCTCTTGCTTGTTCAACTCATCTCTGAGGAACAGTTCACTGATTTCACGCTCTTCTAAATATGAATTTAGAATACTTTTATAGCGTTCTATGTTGGCATTGAAATGTTCGTGATTCATATGATTCATTTCCATCAATTGATTACCGAGTATATAACTTATGTAAGATTGTGACAAGATTCCAAAAAATGTTGTAAAGTTCTTTTCTTTTCCTTGACGAGTGAAAATTTGGAAAAACGTATGCATTGAAATATTCAAATTGATGCACGTCAAGGCAATAAAACGAGCCGGAGTAAAATTTAAGCGACCAACTATCGTTTCCAATGGCTTTTGGAACTTTTTATCAAGAAAACTGTTATAGTAAAATCGTATCTTGTTCATCTAAGGGCGTAAGTAAAGTAAGGTAAAGCGGAAGAACGAAAGACTAGAAGACTATAAGGATATTACCATATTATCGATGAGAAATCCTCGATTGCTATCCATTTCATAAATTGCCATTAAGTAAATATGGCAAATTGATACAATACAGCGCCTAAATTCAGTTGGAATCTGTGGTGCATTATTCCCCGGAATATCTTTAGCACGCTCAAAAACCGCATTCCAAGCAGATAATACACGCATGGACAGTTGTTTCGCACCTTCCAAATTGTACCCATCAACCAACTTTATCAATCTCATTACAATAATTAAAACGTCTTCCTCCCTCAGATAATCAATATCTGAAAATTGACAATATTGTATAATTCATTTGTAGGTGAAGTTACCTCAAATGTTTAGTGTAAATTAGTATGTATGTACATGTAATATATACGAGTAGATACTATCTACTTATACATATGTAAATAAATAGAAATGTGAATGGGTTTGAACAAATGACATAACCATAAATCTAACCATAACCATAAGCCATCCCGCATATGAGTCTTATTCGCTACATAAACAGCTCCTTACGGTTTGATTAAGCGAAGGGAATAAGATCCGTGTGGTACCACAACGGACCTAAAAGCGGTCTACGTGTGTCTTTGAGGCAGCCACAATAACCTAACCTAACCTAACCATAAATCTCCGAAAGTTCTTTACTGATTGCTTTGAAATTTTGGCACAACGTTGCATTCGAATACGCTCGTGTTCTTATAGTAAAAAGAAGTATACATATATAACAATTCATAAATAAGATTTAAATATCAAAATTGTTTAAATTAATTTTGTATGGAAGCTAAAATTTTGGATGGCGATTGGTCTTACACCGTAGAGGTGTAATGAGAACACACTTTCAAGAATTCCGCGCCCTAAGTGGTTAAAATGGGCGTGTCACGGTCTGGCATGGCTCAAAATAGTCAGAATTTCAATACACGCCAAGTTTTCTGATTCTAAGGTTATCGCCCAAAGTGATTACACGGGAGTGTTTTAATCCAATTTTTTTTTTGCACCAATCAATAAGAAATATCGGGAAATATACATGATTTTGGTCATGTGGGGAGGTATGAGGCGACACACAAAATGGTCAATGGTTAACATCAATCGGTAAGAATTTTCGGGAAATATACACGACTGTGGTTATGGTAGGAGAAAGGTGGCGACCACCCAAAATAGTTCGTTGGTAACCAAATCACTTAAGAACGGCTGGACCGATTTGGCTAATTTTTTAAAAATGTTTTAATGGTAAAATTATAATTTAAAATAATCAGAACGAAACAAACGAGGAAAAGATTGAAGATTTATGTAATATTCGTAACTGACGGTAACACCGTGACGCTAGGTGCCCATTGCCGAAGCGAAGCGAGGCCTCGGGCAACTATTTTATATATAATCATAGAAACTGGTATATACTGGTATATAGCCTGATCGCAAAAGCATAATACGTATAGAGTGGACAAAAAATCCGCTACTATAATTTGTTTCTTACCCACTTTACTGGCCGACTCCTCAATGTCTTCAATTGCTAGTTCTTTCGTCTGTCTAATCTTGGGGCTCATATTAAAAAACCCATTAACATATTTATTATTCCACGGATGTATATCCCACTTCAGAATATTGCTCCAACACACCAGCGATAACTCCGGAATGCTTAACAAAATATCTTCAGCGCGTTGCAAGCAATAAACTAGACCCTTTCGCATTTGAAACTCGCAGCTATCAAATTCTCTGCTTAGCCAGAGGTCAACTGAAAAACGAGCTAACCATTTGATGACAATCTTTAGACTTCCGCTCAATATGCAGCCGACTATTGTTTTGCCGTCTGCATTTTGTGTATTATGTAAGTGAGTCTCACAAATCTCCCAGCCATAAATAAGCAAAGAAATACGCTCATCGTGCATTAATTGATAGACATCGGCATCAGAAGCATGTACAGTATACAAAAACTTGTCCTGCAAGAAATACATATTAATAATATTATGTGCAATCCCTACGAAAGTGACGAAAAGAAAACTTACCGCAATGAATTCATCAAATCCTATATCAATTGCACAGAGTCGAAAGGCTTCTCTATCCCCTTTACTTAAAGGTATTAAAAGATGCATTTTCATAAGTGATTCGCCCTTGTGTTATGTACATATATTCAATGATTGTTTATGGTATGAAAGTGAGCATCGATTTGGACAAATTGATTAACAGATTTAACAGACCACTTGTCACTTTTAATTTTTTTTGTATATTTCCTGTTTTCTTCCATGCGGCACATTTTAATATAAAGTTTACGCTTTAAAATTCTATTTCCTAAGCATCAAAGATATCACGAAAAATAACTTTAGAAACCGGCTGATTCTATCAAACGTCAAAATACGTGGATGTGTTCGGAATTACGTTATATTCTACATCGCAGAAATTCTTATTGGCGACAAATTTAATGAGAAGGATATATTTTATTTCACTGGGGGTCCGAACACAATCAGAGAATTAACCAGGCGTCGCCTAAGTGCAAAAAGTGGTTGTTGGGAGAAAAGTATATATCGGAATTTACAATTTTCTCGGGAACTATTAGGCTTGATTTAGGAAAATCTTAATTTTTTGAGATTTTTTCGATTTTAAGTCGTGTTTTTAGAAAATTCTCTGTAACACCTAAACGGGGGGAATTTTCTTTTTACTTTCCCCCAATACGATTTTTCTCTTGACTAGACTTAACCTACACGTCCTAACCTAAGATACATCAAAACATCTTCCGCAGAACACCTTATATATATGAGTACATATGCATAAGATTGATCCATAAACACAACTGGTAATTGTGTGAGAGTTCAACGGTTATTTAAATCCATCACACAACCATTTGAGTACTGAACATATACGAATATATGTCTGGATTTACTATACTTCACTGTGTGCTTGGTGTGTAATTTAGGCGCTACCCATTCATTCTCGCATTTATAGTCGCACAAGGAGATGATGATAATTAATAAATTTATACTAGAGGGCCGCATAGAACGTCTCGAAGGCTTTTTTAAGACATCTTGAAAGTTTCAGGGTTTGTCTGAAATGCTTCCATTGCTTTCAACTCAAGCGATGCCTTTTGGAAGCGCTGCTGAAAACATTGCCACATATGCTTCCGATAGTCACGGCTAGAATCTAAATCAAATGAAAGCACTGCATCACGCAAATATGTTGCTATGTCAGTTTCGAATCATTCGAGACGTCTCATGCAGCCCTCTAATTTATACCATAGAGTTTTTAATATGATTATTTACTCGAAATGTGCTTGCCCTTTACATTATTTGTTTTTACGAAATAATCACTTTTAAAATAAAAAATAATACTAATATTGATAGGTCTTGATTTTCCTTTCATGCGATTGTATCAGAAAATGTAAAGTAATTCAAACTAATCATTTCCGCTTTGTAAAATATATATAAAAAAGCAAACGTGTTCAGGAGAATAATGTGGAAACAATTTACCGGAAAGATTGGGCGCCATTTAGTTAGAGGGTTTAGTACCAGTAAACCGCACAATTTGAAAGTTTGCGTGTGCGGCGCCAAAGGTGGTATTGGGCAGCCGCTTTCTTTGATCTTAAAAACAAATCCGTTAGTCAGCGATATAACATTATACGATGTTACAAACCCACACGGACTTGCTGTTGATTTGTCACATATAAGCACGATTCCAATAATTAGGGGCTTTTGTGGACCCGATAATTTGAAGTGCGCTTTAACTGATTCCGATCTCGTTGTTATAGTGGCTGGTGCAGCACGGAAATCTGGCATGCAGCGATCGGACCTCTTCAAAATGAATGCAAACGTTGTAGGTGAAATTGTGTCCGCGATTACTGTCGTCTGCCCCAAAGCGTTGATTGTAGTGATAACAAATCCAGTAAACTCGCTTATACCATTCGCCGCGGAGGTATTGAAGAAGGCTGGTTGTTACGATCCCAATCGTCTCTTTGGTGTAACCACCCTGGATGTCGTACGCTCACGGGCTTTTACCAGCGAACATCTTTCTATTGAACCGCACAAGGTTAAAATTGATGTGATTGGCGGACATTCAGATATAACCATTTTGCCAGTCTTCTCGAATGCCGAGCCGCGGGCACCTATCCAGCATATGGAGCACGAGGAAATTGAGAAATTGACTATTCGTATTCAGGACGCTGGCAAGGAAGTTATTGAAGCGAAGGCTGGGGAAGGTTCCGCAACTTTGTCCATGAGCTATTCTGCCGGATTGTTTGTTAATGCTCTGCTAATGGGCCTGAAAGGCTTGGACCATGCACCCGTTGAATGCTCTTATGTTCAGTCGGATGTTGTTCCCGAAGTCGAGTTCTTTTCCACGCCATTACGATTTGGCATGAATGGCATAAAAGAAAACCTGGGGCTACCGCCGTTAAGTGAATATGAGCAAAATCTGTTGAAATGCCTAATTCCGCAACTAAAGAAGGATATTGAGATGGGAAAAGGGGCTGTCAAGTAAAAATTCTTGCCACAAGTACGACTTTATCTCTTTGTGTTCTTTATTTAAGTATTTTTTCTATCCAGTCTAAAACCGGATAAGATATGCATATTTAAATATAATAAATATAATACATTGTAATTATATTTTTTATTATTTTCTTAAAAAAAAAACGAATAAGCGTTAGTTGGAGGTTGCAAGCTTCTTTAAATTGCTTCTGGTTTAATGCTTTTTCTGTTCGCTATTCAACAACACCTATTGAAACCGAATTGACCTACAACGGTGGATTAGCATTTGAGATGAAGCGATCTCAATAGAATTGTAAACATAAAGGCCAGGGCCGGCCTTCTCCAAAAAAAGGTGCCCGGGTGAAAGAAACCAATTGGGGCCCTAAATTTTTTGGAAAGTAAAAAAATTACCAACATGAACAAATATTGTTAATGCATGTTAATGCGTGATCTTGTTTTTGCTAATACATTAATTACTTCAGAAAAATGACGATTTTTTTATTTTTCGATGCATAATATACATAACTAGTACATTTAAGCGTTCTGCGCACATGCTTGATAGTTCTTTATTAACTTTAATTTGCTGAAAGAGCGCTCAGCTCTTTCTATCGTAACTGGCAACGTAAAGAAAAGTTTTAACACAATACTTTTAGAAATAACTCATTATAATCAGTGCTTTTTTGTCATAGATATGTAGGCAAAGCGCATGAAATACAATAAAATAAATAAGCTTAACTTTGCAACGTTTTCCGAACGAAAAGGCAGAGTACTATCGCACCGGAAAAAGGTGCAAAATTTTATTAAAAATTTTGCAATAATAAGGGCCAAGTTTACTATGTTACGTGAAGTGCTAATCGGGACTTTCAAACGTAAATTTGACAAGAGATTTTGACTTTTGAAAGTCCAGATTAGCACTTAACCGGACATTGTGAAATCGGTCGCAAAACTATCTTAAATAAAATTTTAAAAAGATCGAGTATTGGCGATATTTCTGATGGCAGACCACTATATAAGCGAACTATTAAAGTATATAGTAAGTACTACTTCAAATTTGAAAACTTATATATTATACATATATTGTACCAAGGCCCGATTTCACAATGTCGGGTTCAGTGCTAATCGGGACTTTCAAACGTCAAAATCTTTTACAAATTCACAGTCATTGTAAATCTTTTAACCGGCCATTGTAAAATTGGGCCTAAATAAGTTTTTTAAAATGTTTGTGTATAACAAAGATATTATTTCTCTTATTTAATTTTATGAAGGTCTAAAATAATATTCTGCTTAAATGAACGTGTTTTTGAGTTTAATGAACTATGTACTTTTATTCTATGAACATGTTCTTTAATTTAATGAATCATATACTTTTATTTAATGAACGTATTCTTTGATTTAATGTACTATGTTTCTTGATTTAAAAAATTATTCGTACACTAATGAACACGTTCTTTAAAGAATGATTAGAAATACATTGAATTAAAGAACGCATACTGGACAAATTTTAAAGAAAAATAGATGGGGACAAATAACTTTTTCTTTGATATTATGTACGATTTTCGTTCAGTGTAACCTTTTCAATAGATACTATTTGGATAAAAACTGTTCTTAACGATTACAAACGTTCGTAAACCTTAGAATACTGGTGTAAGGCTCTCAGTTGAATATTGTCGAAATTCAGAGATCTACAATAATAACGTTTACAATAAAATGAACTTTTCGTCATACTGACAAAGTTAGGAATATTGTCAAGTTTTCAAGTGCAAGAGTTAATTATTTTAGTTCTGGATCGTGTTGAGGCCCCCTCAATCGCTGGGCCCCAGTACATACCATCCGCCGCACCCCCCAGATGACCGGCTCTGCTAAAGGCATCTAAGTTACACAATAAGTGCCACAAAAACCACGCTCAATAGGTAATTTATTTCAGCCTTCTTTGCCCCGTGGATAAAAATAAAAACTGCGATATCACGAATATGAAATAGTTAATTATTGGTAATTGATAATATTCAATTAGGCTCTCAGGAAAAACCTACGTGTTTACCATAAATTATTTGAGAAACAAAAATGGCTTTATATTTCAACAAAAGATTGATAACAATAAATATCTATAGTATAATTTATTAGCGCTTGAGGCAATATCAAAACATTTTATATTGTATTGTTTATCATCGATTATAAGGGTGTCTATTGATTCAATCATTTGACGTATGGAGACGCTTTGCATATACATGCATAGGTACGTTTAATTGTATGTATATATTTGTTACGACAAATTAAAGCAAAAGTTTCATGGTGTATATGAGTTTATAGTGTATACGTCACCAATTAACTTCTCCAGATCCAAGAAAATATTGTTAAGATAATACTTCATAAATAAATGTATGTACATATTAAATTGTTTTGAAATTAAGGAAAATTAAAAAAAAATTTTGTTATGTATTTGAAAATATTTTACAAAATATATATTGTAATACTGTAAATATTGAAGATTGTTTAATTTATATTATTACATATTATTTTCAAATTTGTTAGACATAAATTTCATTGCTTGCAACAAATGTGTAGGCTCTTGCTTGATCCCGCGAAAGGAATGTACGCTGAAAAATCCAACCCCCTCAAAATAAAGGCCAATGAATAGCATTCATCATACTTTTCTTTTTGCGGCTGTCAATCCGCCTTTCTTCCACCGACTCGCGCGCCAAAATACTTACCCATATTACCATCGTGCAAAGCCATAAAAAATGAAGTTTTACTATTTTACTGTTACTGTCGCAGTTTGACGATCCGACGGACGTTCTGGGCACGATGGGGAAGAATGCATTGTGGAAGCAAGCGGTATATTCACTTACTACGAGTATATGTATGTGTGTATGTACGCAGCGCAGCATCGTACATGTATGGCTTGATGGCCTTTTCATAAATTTATATTATGCCTTTATTATGTTTGCTATTGACTTTTGATGACGATTGTTTAAGGACTTAGCCTTCAAGAATGTTAAAAGCTTACTTTTTTTTTATTCTACTTTTTTTGTTGCATTATTCTCAAACAATATAGAAAAGAAATACATCTAATAACCTGAATATTATAGTTTAAAAATATACACAAATCACAAATGATAACAGTGCATATATAGAAAATCTTTAGTAACACAATACTCGTAGCAAAACAATTAGTTGAAATTAATCAATTAAATTAAAAAATTTATATTGTTAAAATTTTTAACATGAAATATTATTTAAATTTAATTGATTAATTAATTTAATTTAATTCAAATAATACTAATCGGAATTTGGGCATATACAGATTTATAAAGAACAGTTACCATGAGTGTAAAATGAAGTGCATTTATCACATAATCAATAATCACTCATACGCTATCTTTTAATGTACGAGTATAATTTAATCAAAAGGCTTTTTCCTACACTTTGGCCTTAAGCCTCTAATCTTTATTGTTAATTGAGAGCAACAACAATTTGACAACAAAAATTTGTCATATATTTTACCAATCTTTATTTTTGGTAAAACATCGTAAACATCATCACCCCTAGATAGGCTACAATTATGTTCTCAGTCCAGTCAGGACAAAGTCCATCATACAAATAGCAAAGTTCAGTAATAATGAATATTTATGACAGCCAATGGATTTTTTCTGCTATTCTAGTTATGATGAATGGGTTGAAAAAAAAAAATCTAGGTTGAAAAAAGATAGAAATACCTAAATCTTATGGTTGAGGCACAAACATAACCTACTATCGTATAAAAGGAAAAGAAAGGAAAGGAGAGAACGGACTGCTGTCCTGCCAAGTGGCCATTTGGTTTCTAGGAATAAAAAATTGATAATAAAATTGAAAGTCTTTGTTGTGGGAGTGTAATTGAAATGTGAGGGAGCATGCGTTTTTTTTAAGACACAATTTTTTTAAAACGCATTTTGTCACCCCAAAACCGCAAAAGTAATTCCTCCAAGAAAACTATTGTAAATATTGTTCTTAACGATTACTATTTATTTATACAAACAGTGGAACAAAAATTATTAGATTAGAAGAAAAACACGCTGATTTACATTAAAGGATTTACGCAGACGTTTCGTAATATTCTATAGACCTGTATTTCCCAACGGGTGGTTCGCACAGCACTGATGTTCCGTAAGAACTTCGAAGGTGTTCTAAAACACACAAATCTGATAAAAATCCGGAACGTAGGGCCTCATATATCTGTTTTAAAATTCGAAAAAAATAAAATAAAAATGAAAAATATTAGTTAATAGAACGGTTAATTATTATAATTAATTAATTCATGATTCTTGAATGTTGATAAAAGATGTATGTGATCTCTTTATCAGACATCATATTCAAAAAAAGACAATTTTGTTTTCAGAATCAAGTATAATGTAAATTACATACGTATATTAATAAATTATATAAATATTAATTTCTCTTTAATAATTATAAATGTTAAAGAAATGATGAAGAATATTATTATCTTCTTTAATATGTTTGTCTCACTGTAAATCACAATTTAAATAAACAGCACTTAACGTTCGAACACCCAGAAAGAGGTAACACTTATGCGTGCACGCGTAGTGCCGCAACAGGTGTTTCGTACTTGAAGAATGTAACGAAAGAACGTAACGAAGGAAAGAAAGAAAGAAATAAAGCTTGTATTAAATGTCGTTTGACTTCCCGCCAATAATGAATGGTAATTAAAAAATTGCAAAATACTTATCGTTAATTTGAATAGTTAGTATAAGAGAGAAAGAGAAAAATCCTTTATCAACAATAAGTTTTTATTGTTAATAGAATAAAAGTACTAAAATGTTTTATACATATATTGTATAGTTTTTTTAATT
The DNA here is from genome assembly GCA_949752815.1 of Conops quadrifasciatus. Taxonomy (NCBI): domain Eukaryota; kingdom Metazoa; phylum Arthropoda; class Insecta; order Diptera; family Conopidae; genus Conops; species Conops quadrifasciatus. Next base: position 37,893,608 of record OX457079.1, read on the forward strand.
TTGAGGAATTATAATTTCTTTTTGTTTGTTTATTGTTTAAATAGATTGCTTTTGCTTTATTTTAAAATGTTTTTTGCTTAAACTCAAATATATATGTACATATTCAAATTTTATTGCTCACTCCTTTTTACACTACATCTTATGCCATCGATGGCGGATAGCAAGAATATCCGCCACTCGTTGCTTTTGTTCGTTGTTGGGCGGCTCGTGTCGCGTTGCGTTGCGTTGCGTTGCCACATTTTGCATGTGATTTTTGCCTATAAATACATGGATTCTGGCGAGTTGGAAGCATTTACAGTTAGTCGATCAACAGGTTCATTTAAAATCAACGGGAAGAGTCACTCAGTATTAAAGTAATAATAAACGCAACAAGTTGGTGTTGTTCCAACTTCCGAATAAATTGTATCTAAATTCGGTTGAAAGATTGGTGACTGTAGTAAACTACTAAATTAAATATTATTTGATTGTTTAAACTATAAAAAGTTCGGGTTTACTAAGTGTTACATACAAAAAATCCAGCCTACCAAATTCTGTTTAAAGGTACTTATACTATTAATTATATTAATTTGTTGGAATTATTAATATTAATTAAGTTCAATTAGTTAAAAAATTAGTTCAACATTAGTTAAATTATTATTAGTTAAGTTATTCAATTTCATAAAATTTTCACAATCATTTACTATTATACTGTGTAAATTTAACAGTATTTATAGAAATGAAAGTCTAAAAATTTATTGCTAATATTTTGTTAAAGATCTTTTTATTATAGAATTACACTACATTTATAATTTTCCATTAAAATCGTAGGGTATAAAATTTATTTATTAGTTATTTTTTTACTTTATCATAAATTTTAAAGAGGTATTAAGGACTGGTGTAAATTCTAACTTCTTTTAATTGTTATGATTACACGCCTAACCTTTGTTTTAGGCAACAATCGAAATTTCACAATTTCGGTTTAGCTCAATTTAAAGGTTTGCATAAGGACTTCTATTTACACGAATATCCATACCGTAATTTAAATTTAATACGTTCAGGTACCAAAATGGAAAAATTGGAAGCGTACGATACTAATTTAGACGAAATTTTCGGTGAACCATTCTAGCAAGGATCAATCAAACGAGAGTGCGGTGTGTGTAAACAATTATAGTAAAAATTAATTAATTATAAATATAAATATAAATATAAATATAAATATAAATATAAATATAAATATAAATATAAATATAAATATAAATATAAATATAAATATAAATATAAATATAAATATAAATATAAATATAAATATAAATATAAATATAAATATAAATATAAATATAAATATAAATATAAATATAAATATAAATATAAATATAAATATTAAAATAATAAATTAATTATGAATTATATTAAAAATTAATTAATTATAAATAATATAATTATTTAAATAATTTATTTTGAAAGTGGGAAACAAATTGAGTTCTTGTTGCAGAAAAATTGTTTCTCTATTTTAGTATGATATTATTTTTGTCCAAGAACGGTCTAATTGACGTCTAATCACTAAAAACCTAAAAACAAAATTTTTTTATCAATATAATTACATTACTTTTAAAAGCAAACATGAAAATATTTTGAAAATGTAAAAAGTGTACTTCTGTAAAAGGTTTCATATTTACCGATATAAGCGTTTCCTATATCGGTAACTAAGACTTTACATTTTATTTAGTTGTACGTAGACTATTTAAACGTATGTTAAGGACACGATGTTTACAACTCTATAAACACGAATTTTATTTAAATTTCTTGTTATCTTTTCAGAGGGTAGGTTTTCAAAAATTAAAAATATATCTCCACGTTCATTCATTCAAAGCACGTTTTTTCTGCTCCTTCTAGCGCTCTCTCTCTTCATTTTTTTACTTAGTTTATTTATGTGTTTGTTGTCATAAGTTTATCACTTAAGCCTTACGAAATCTCAATTCCTTTACAAAATTTACTAGCCCGACCGACAACCACTAAACGAAGAACTGCTGAACTGCAAGTCATTGTAGAGGTTTTTAGCACTCGTAGATTCGATTGAAATCGGCAACAATGTGATGCCACGATGATAATGATAATGATAATGATAATGATGATGATCTTCTTAAGAGATGGTCCTATATAAATAGAGGACATTTTCGCCTACTTACGAACATTGAGTAAACATTGATTGCCACTTGCGGCATTTTTTGTTTACTCTCAATTTGATTGAGACGAATTTTAAAAAATTATTTATTGGCAAAACCATTTTGAAGAGTTTTTTTTTATTTATACAATTTTTAAATGCGTCCTCACATCAAACGAATTTTAGATTTCAATTGATTCAAAATTATTTAAAAGCATTACATTTGAAAATATGTAATAACATTTTATTTGAAAATAGTCGCTTTTTTATTTATATTTAAGTTTAGTTGTATGTTGAGAAGAAGGGAGCTTTTTAGATTTTTTCATTGTATTATTTTATTGCATTATTATTATTGTATTATTGTGTTGTATTATTGTAAAAATCCCCAAGAATATTTGGAAGCTATACATTGTTAATAACAAGTGACCCATATCTTCTGGATAAATATCATGGACTGTGTAATTTTTTACTTTTTTGATCTTAATACGTAGGAGTAAAATAATCCCTTATTAATTTTGGAAACAGGAGTTTCCATTACGGCTCTGTAATGGCTCTATTTGTAACTGTACAAATTTTAATATTTTCAAAAATTTATGCAAATTGGTTTGCATTTTCATTACTTATAAATAAAAGAAGTGATAATAAGGTGCTTTACACAATTATTGTTTATGGAAAAATCCCATAAATACAATTTGTAAAGCTCTTATTAATCGGTAAATGTATTTGTACGTTTTTTAACAAAAAACGAATAAGTTTAGTTAAGTTATAATAAGTTAAGTTATAAAAACAAAAACTTATCAAAAAATTAATTTTAATTTTATTAGGCTATTTTAATATAACAAGTGTGGTTGACCAATATTATCGCGCGGTTACTTTAGAAATGCATTACAGACATTTTTTTAATTTGAAAACTTGAGAAAGAAGTTAATAATATATTTAATCAAATTAAAATATTTTTAATATATGTCGGTCGCTATAACCAAATCTTGCCTCGCGAAATTTAGCATTTCTCCGCCATTTCATTACTTCATTTATCACTCTGCTATGGTGGTCAACAATTGCAATGTGAAATGATAAATGATTTTATCTTCATGCTAAAATGACGGCGTGCAGGTGAGAAAAAATTAAGACGCGCGGTGTTAGAAAATAACACCGCGCCTTAAAATAGCAGAGAACCTACTGTTAAGATTCAAGAGGTAAACAATGCGCCTCAACGAAGTTAGTACTTAAGTTCTAAAGGAAGTTCAGGTAGAATGTTATAAATAAATGGATGAATTACCATTAATAACAGGAAGTTAAATACAATAATTTACATAAATAATTTAATATTATCATATTTATATAAATACTTTAAAAGTAATTTAAATAGTGAGTATATCACCTCAAGAGACTCTTATACACATGGAACAGTCTATAAAATATTAATGTGAATTACCATTTCGCCGAAATAAGTTAATAAGTTAATAAGTTCATAATTAAATATTTTTCTACTCTGCTTTTTTTTCTTTTCATTTCAGTTTCCTGTTTTTGTTTAATAAGAACCAAATGGCGCCCAGATCGAGCTCGAAAAGATCGCAACACTGGCATTATGTTGCAAATGTGATGCAATTTTTTTATGTGTTTGGCTTTATAACCCTACGACTCGCATTGGTATCATCGACCAGATCACCAAATTTAGCAATCGATGGTATCATCAACGGAAATTATGAAAAAGCTGTACATAGCTTAATCAATGACGCCATGGAGAAGCGTAGTTCATGGCAACAGCTTCAAGGTTCATGGGGGAAACGTACGAGTACATCACCAATAGATATTGATAGCGGTTGGACTGTTGAGCCCACCGAAGATGATGCTATACTGGCGGAGCGATGGGTTCCGATATTAGCAGCTAACGGGGGGACTCTGTCACAACAGCATCCGGAGGTTTTAAAGTATTCAATGATATATTTGACAAATGCAGCTGCACTGAAACAATTAACCAACCATCGACGACATGACACCGACGATGTGAGAGCTCTAAACGCCAATGACGAGAATGATGATGACACCTATGGAAAGGGTAATAGTGTTGCTGATGATGGCTATAAATTCAACGATGATTTATTTGCATCAGCGAATAGAAGTGAGAATGACGAGAACTTGTTGAATGAAAAGCGAAATTGGAAGAGCATGAACGCAGCCTGGGGCAAGCGGAGGAATGAACCGACATGGAATAAATTCAGGGGTGCGTTAATTAACGTCATCACACTCTTTTAATGCATTTAGTCTATACAATAACAATCCTTCTTGTCAATTAATGATTAATGTAGGCGCTTGGGGTAAACGAGAACCCAGCTGGAATAATTTGAAAGGAATGTGGGGCAAACGTAGTTCCAAGGATTGGAAAAAACTGCAATCTGCGTGGGGAAAACGAGCAGCAGATCTCACAGGAATCAACTAAAGATCTGAACGACGCTGGTTACGTTGTTACAAAAGGAAAACAGTTTATGGCATTAAAAAAGTAGTTTTTTTGTCAAGATAAAAATTAAAACAAAAGCTAAAAACCGAAAAAAAAGTTAAATTTAATTAAAATGATTATACAATTCTTTCAGAGGTTGTAGTGAAACCACCATCTTTAATACATATTAATAAATATACATAAAAATATATGTACAGATATATGTACATTCATATGGTTATGTACAGATGTACAGGTATGATTAACGATAATGAATGTACATACATAAATGCATGAAAGTCGATAACTTATATAAATTGTGTAGATATTCCATTATTAAAATAAGATTTTGCTATATCTAACTGTTGTTTAATTGTTCAAGTTGGTTAGATTTCTTAAAGCAAAACAAAAATAACTCGATATACAATATATAGAAATATATTCATCATGTAAAATGTTCCCAAATTAAGCTCTCAATGTATGTACGAGTATGTTCCAATAATACTTCAAGTAATTGAGGGATGCAGCTCCCACTGTGCGTATTTTTAATATGGAGCTTTATGGAGCTATACGAGTATAAATTTTTTCAAATAGCCATAGTGTCAATGTTAAACAATTATATAGCTTCCCGATTTTTTGCGAAATAAAGCAATCTTTTAAAAGGCCACAACTGGTTAAGTTTTAATGGTTTATTTTACGTTCTATATAAAAATAATTTATATATACATACAATATATAAGAAAAAGGTAAGTAAGTATAAAACCTCGGTTAATCCTACCTAACTACTCGGTTAATCCAAGAGATGAACAATGAACAAACAGAAGGTTGGAAAAATAATGACCAGTGGACGACGATACTACTGAAATAACTCTTTAACAGCTTTAGCCGAAAACGATTTATGTTTGGCGTTCGGAAGAGTTAAATTTGAAGCAGTTTTCTGCTTTAAAATGTGTATGTGTGTACAACCTCCATATTAGAGGGCTGCACAAGACGTCTTCAAGGCTTTAAACTGACATAGCAACATTTTTGCGTTGACTGCAGTGCTTCCATTTGATTTCGAATCAAGCCGTAACTATCGGATGCATATGTGGTAATGTTTTCAGCAGCGGTTGATTTGAAAGCAAACACTGACAGCCACCGCTTGATTTGAATGCAAATGGGAGCACGTCAGACAACCCTGGGTCTTGTGCAGCCCTCTAGTACATATCGTCTTAATTTACATACGGTCTAAGTTTACTGTCTGAATTTAGAGCCGAGATTATATTTAACACAAGTTTTTAAAAAGTGTTTTCAAATGTCTCAAAATGTCTCACATACCCAGGACTAAAAATTTTTTTTTCTTCTGAAAAATATTTAACTTTTTTGACTCAACGGAAGGAAACTCCCTACAGTGTTGCCAGTATTAAAACCGGAAAACATCCATCTATCAATTGTTTAGTCACAAAAAATACTGTTGTTGGCTTGTCGGTGTTCGTTGACTTCTCATAACATTTATTTTTAAAATACACAAATATGCATTTGAAATAAGGAATTTCGGTGTAACCATGTTGGAATGGATTTTCGGATTTTTATTAACTGTTTTCATTGTGTTTCTGTAAAAATATGAGGTAAGAGGTTACATATTTAAATTTAATTAAACGAAAAAAGATAAAAAATGTATCTATCTACCTCCAGGTATTGATTTTTCCCGCGTTACGACAAAACAATACTTTAAATTAAAAAAATTATGTAGAAATATATAAATTTCTATATTCTGCTCGTAAAATGCTGCATATTGAATCTCCGCATCAAGGCTTCTATGCTCCGTTGAGTCAATTGATGACGGATTCTGATTCCGAAGAAGAAATTCACAATTTGAGCAAGCATCGCAGAGAGCAATCGCAAAACAATTGTGTGGATACTAAGCCGCCGATCCTTTTAGGCACACAGGAGCAACCACATCTTCAGTATCAGCGCCAATTGCAAATAGAGCGACAGCGACAACGACAACGCCAATTAGCACAGCAACAACAAAAACAATACCAGCGACAACAACAATATCACCAAAAATTGCAATCACATTCTCCAATTGGTTAGTATCTTATACGTTTGTGTATATGTAGGAGCACATACATATGCATGCATTATAGAGCTGCATGAGACATCTCGAAGGCTTGTTCTCAGAAGCCTTGAAAGTTTTAGGGGTTGTCTAAAATGCTTCTTTGATTCGAAATCAAATGGAATCACTGCATTAACGCAAAAATGTTGCTATGTCAGTTTCGAATCTTTCGAGACGTCTTATACAGGCCTCTAGTATGTATAGGTACCATATAGTAGTAGTACAGTAACTCTAGTGAAACTTATACATAGACTCCAAAGCTTTGGTTTTATGTACGGCTTTTCTTAGCAGGAAACAACCGACAACAACCCACTAGTTATACCACAAATATGCAGAACACCTTTCGGACCGTCATGATGGCGGATGGTGGTGCACAAAATTGTGCTGGTAGCAGCTTCTCAAGTTTCAATAGCGACTATGACGAACGTCACCATATTGATGCTGACAATGTAGCAATTCTCGGTGGCAGCAGCAGCAATGACACAGCGAAAGACGCTACCAATGAACCGATGTCATCCGCACGCCGAGTTTGCTTCATCTCATCGCTCTTGCTTTGTGTATTTGCTGTGTGTGGGTTCGTTTGGGTGGTTCCATGTGGACCGGACGGCAAAACTTGCCCCGCACCTGTGGATCGCATAAAGACCCACAACTGGTACAACAATTACACCAAGCTGGAGTTAAAAGGCGGCATAAATATAGTAAATGGTCTCAAAAGCTGGGAAAATAATTTGATATTTCTCTATCGCGGCGACATTTTTTTTCCCGAATTCGAACCCAGCAAAACCAAGCGAAATGGTATAATCTGCCTGATTGGCAGTTCCGGTGCGGTGGCCTGGTTTGATGAAATGGTGGATGAGCCGGTGGCTATTGACTGCACTCTACTAGATGTGGATAGCAACGGAAAGGCGGATTGCTTGGTAGTTGATGAATATGGTGAAGTCGGCACCATAAATCCCGTATCGGGTCAATGGCATTGGAAATTCCGGGAAAGATCAACACAAAAGTTAGGAAGTGCAGATTTTCCCGTCATGTTACCCGATCTGGACGGCGATGGAGTATTGGATATATTAATAGCAACCACTGCTTCCTTGGAGCAAAAGACAAAAAATCTAATGCGCCATTTTGAGTTGAAAAACAGCACTTATGCCAGGCATGCATATTCGAATGGACGCAACTATCTTCGCATACTTTCCGGACGGAGTGGAAAACCTATTGGCGAGGGTTATAAATTGCACAACTGCGATAACTTGCGAAAAGTCCAGTTGGAGAACACGGACACGATATCTTTTAAATGCGTATACAATAACACCGAAGCTCAGCGCTGCAAAACGCTTGCTGAGCTTTATGCTCTGATTACTAACAAATCGATTGTGAACCAGAAGTTATTGCCAGTCTCGAATATAGCTCAACATCATTATCACGAGCAGGGTAAGGACATTGACTCGCAACGTAACATATACTCTCTGAGCGGACGGGAACTCATAGTGGAGAACAGAGGCAAGTGTCCCGACGATTGCAATGTCACATTTTTACTAAGAGACACCCGGGCTAGTGATGGCAAAGTGAATATAATTAAAAAGTTTACAAATGTCGACACGTACGGCATGGTTCCAGCACAATGGCATTTTAAAAATAGCAAATCGAACATGTCCGGCTTCGTGATGAAATTCTGGAAGTGGCAAAAGTCCACAAAACAGAATAAGAAAATTGAAAACCACGTTAGTCAATTCTCGGATGGAAATATATTCAGCGATGATCACCGACATGAATTTCCGTTTGGCGAATTCGATGCATTCGATCATCTTGTACAAAAGAGACAGACCTACACCATGGAAGCCGGTACCAGTGAAGGGAGGCGGACAGGTCGTACTGCAATCAATGAGACCGCTAAGCAACAGCGACAAGAGGGTCACAGCTATAAGATGAGAATGATTACCGAAACTGTGATTTTAGTAATTTTTATTGGAGCGGACACGCGCATCGAGAACACCTCACAGAGCAACATTATACAATTCTGCCGTATCGAACACAACGAGGACATCTGCCAACCAGATCTCAGTAATCAGGAAAACTCTATGCTGATTGCGGACCTCGATCAAGATGGCTCACAGGAATTGGTCTCTTATGTCTCCATGTTTGATAATGAAAATGTGCATAATCCTAAAAATTGGAAGTTGCTGACATACGTGCGTCTGCTGCGTTTACAAGCAGAATTGCCTCAGTTCTATGATAAAGCTAAACATAATTAGAACTCAACGAATATTGACAGAGCAATCGTAGCTCTTGATTTTGTCTCGCATTTTTATAAGTATTATATTAATAAAGACCCTTATAGTAGTTACTTAAAAATACGAGGACACTTGATCAATGTCCGAACAGAATTGCAATCTTTTAACCACAATAATTCGTAGTCAACGGAAATTAGAATAACTTTTGTTATTTATGAATAGCTGCCACCTTATAGGAACTATCGTCACAATAGTTGTAGAGCATTGATTATTAGATTTTTTAGTGTCCATTTCATAAGTAAAATTAAAAAATATACGAATTAACAAATTATTAAAGTAGTTTTAATGAATTGGATATTTACATATATCTCATCAAAAATTGTCATATATCGTAGAAATACCTGTAAACCCATTTCCTTCTCCTGCCTTTGAATATTAACGACTTAAAACTGATTTTGAAGAATGCAATTGTAACATTCTAGCCAAGAACCGTTACATTCTTCATTTTGAAAAATTAAAATTTTTAGGATAGTCTCTAGCACAGATTATGGAGTATATATGTATGTAGATATAAAACTATCATGGAAATAAACAGCGTTCCGGTTAAAGTTGCTTTTGAAACGAGAGAGCAACAGTTTTATTACAACGAAAACAACTACACAGTGTTACCATTTCATTCCTTTTCAAAACCGCTAAAACCTAATTTAAAAGAAGAAAAAAAAAACGATATTTTCACTCCTCATCTAACTTGCCGGCGAATTATAGACTTTTTTTTTAAATCACATAGGAAAACACATATGTATATTTTATTATCTTTGCCTTGAGGCTTTTTGTCGTAGCAGCCGTCGTCGTTATTCTACAACAATAAAACCGTTACTTAAATTGAAATTAAAAATAGTTGTTTTATTTTTAGCTATAAGTTGTAACAATTACAATTACAACTACCAAATGAATAACTTTACAGAACGTACCTGAAATTACATAACTGCCAAATAATACAGTACTTGGTCAATGGAATAATTAGTATAGTATATAGAAAAAAAAGTTTCCTGCAGGCATACCCTTCATTATAATGAAAAACACAAATCTATAATGGTATGTATGTACCTGTACATACATCCACTATCGAAATGCATAAATTCGACTACGTTAGAGAATATTGGTTATATACACAATAATATACATAGGAGTAATATACATAATATACACACTTTTATGTTACAGCATTGTCGAAACAATGCATTAACAGTGTCGTCACACTTTTGGAATTTGTATGCTTGGAGAATTTCGAGGGATCAGTTAGTAGAAGATCGCTTTTAACTTTTATTTTGTTCTTTTGATTTTGCTGTTGCAGCTGTCGCTGTCGCTGCGAACTCGTTTCAGTCTCATTATTTGTGCTGCCCTCCGTCGGGACAACTAGAAGGGTGTAACTATTAGTCCGGCAACTTGATTTCGGTTCAGCGGCCACCGCTGGCAATGGATCAAATGGTTCTGCGCTCTTATGCTTTGCTATGTGAATGGTAAGCAAGGAACGATTGATTGTGGCAAAATTACACTGCTTGCATTTAAGCACAATGTTGTCTGCCAGCTGAGGATGCTTTTGCTGAATGTGTTTCTGATTGTTTAAAAGAAAGTAAAAAAAGGACATCAATACCGATGTCTATTAAAATGTTTAATCAATCTCCAGTATAGATTGATAATACCTGGAAAGCTACACTTTGAATGGATTTGTATTCGCAATAGGGGCAAAGATACATTTTGCTTTTATCATGGGTCATTTTGTGTCTCCGAAATGCATTGTGATCGTTAGCTCTGTAATCACAGATGGTACATTTAAATCGACTTGCCACCTCATGCGTACGCATATGCAACTTCAACGATGACTTTGACGAGACAACGCGGTCGCAGATATCACAACTCATCGCCTTCCTAAACTCGGGGTTTTCCTTACACAAATGTTCGCGCAGAGTTTTCTGATGAGAGAAGGCCGAATTGCAGTCCTTACAACGATGTAACGGAGCAGAATTTACTTTATTGACAGGGCCGTCAGGCTCTGTGGCATTAGTTGTCAACGTAGAGGTCCCTGCAGTCGTCCGATGCCAGCGGCGATGGTTTTTCAATTGTTTACTGTTTTTGAAGGCCTTCTCGCATTGATCGCATTTGTAATTACGCTCTTCGGAATGAATTTTGGAGTGCGTATTAACAAGGCGTGAATAAATCGGTGTCTTAAATTGACACAGCTCGCAACTATAAAGTTCCATGTCTATTTGATGGGTACGCCAGAGGTGCGTGTGTAATGTATTCCAGTTGGAGAAGCTTGCGGATTGACATTCGGGACAAATCATTGAGTGTGGCGATGTCAAGTTCCTGAAAATACAAAATATAAATTTAATTTAAGTTCACACTTACATTATCCCTAACTACGTGATCATATGATATGATAATACAGGCCGATACAAATTTCCAAACCAGAAACCATACACCGTTTCTCGAATCAAATATTGAATATCGAACTGTATGCGGATTTCTGAACTATATGCGAGTTACTATACTTTTACAATAGTAATATAATCTTGTTTGTGCCATCAAATTTTGGCGACCTGTACAATCACAAATATGCAGTAAAGTGTTTTTACCCGGAGTGACATCGTTTATGGTAGTCCAGTGTTTCAGATTTTTTGAATCGGAATGCACACCCTTGGACATTACACTTCATACCAACATCAATCGCAGCGGCGTTTCCATATAACTTACGTATCTTTGTTATGCCCGTTCGATTAGAACCAAAGGGTCGCCCCCGATTTGAGGTGCCACCAGTTATGGAAATCGCTACAGGTTGATCGCTCGTAGTGGAAGAAGAAGAAGACTTTTCTGAAGCTGGCAACGGCTGTTTTTCTAAACCAGTCTGCATCAGGTTATCAGCAACATAAATGCGTCCCTTTTCGTTAGCAGTAATATTTTGCTTTGGAGTTGGTGAGTTTGGTTTTAAAGCGCAGATAGCAGCTGGCAAGGAAACTGTAGCCGTTTCTTTTGAACACAAAGGGGTCAAATGCGACATCGTCACCCCGACGTCATTCAAAACAGATCCCGTCGCTGTTGTCGAGACATAAATCAGCTCAGATTTTTCTGATAATGGTGTACTGGGCTCGGATATCTGATTAATGTTAGTCTGCTGCTCACGTTTGAGTTTATCAGGGTTGGGAAAAGCTGTTTCTCTTTGGCAAGAACTGTCTATGTTTTGTTCAATGCTTTGTGGCTGAATGATTGTTGAGGACGCTGCTTCCAAGTTGTGATGCTTATCTGATACATGGAAAAACACATCAGATGACTTGCCTGTTGAGATGAGAGTTTGTTGTTCGAGTTCTACCTCATTCGCATCGTGCCCAGTGCTGTTGATCTCTACTGAATCATTCATCGGCATTGTCTCTTCTTGGTCACTTCTAAGATCTTCCACATTTAGTATAGAAACAACGGACATATGCGGTGTTTCTAAATCATACAATTGCTTCTGTAATAACATTTCCGTTTCGGAAGTATCTTTTGTTATTGCTTGTGTGTGTTCCGTTATAATTGAATCCAATTCGGCTCCTAAGGAATAGCTACTATTTGTCCAGCTGGGCACTCCTTGTGCGTCTTCGGATTCGTTTAATTTTAAATCTAAACTGTTAAACGGAATCGCTTCTACGGAGATTTTAGAGTTCGCTATTGATGAGACGCTATTTTTTTCTACGTAATCGCGATTTATTTGCGAATTCTGAGAAGTTTCCAAATTTGGTGCAATTAAATTTTCGACTTCAGTTTTGTTCATTAGATTCAACTCGTCTACTGTGCGAAGATGCAATGTTCCACGTGGCTCCTGGAATTGCGGCTCCTTTAAAATATCGACATTTTTAATAAATATTTTCTGTTTTTGTTGTTGATGTTGATGCTGCTGTTGTTGTGTTATTGTTGTTGTAGTTGTTGTTTTGGGCGACGGTTGTGTTTCGTACAGATTAGAGTGGTCTATTTGTTGTTCCATGGGTAGAGGAGGTGGCGTAGGCTCAGTCATAGTCGGTTGCGTACCTGTATCGGTTGAAAGATTTGTACTTAAATTCTGTAAATTTGACTGATATTTAGGGCTTTGCACAAGAAAATTGCTGTTGTTGTTGTTGTTATTTTGGGTCAAAGCATATGTCTCCAGCTCATCAATATTCTGCAGGAAGGTGTTACTTGTTGAGCCATCGTATAAGAGAGATGAGTCAGCCATACTGCCTATGCATAAGTGCGAGCCACCAGCTCCTGAGCCATTGAATACTTGACCCTGCGTCGTCACCACCTCCGAATCAGGTGAACTCAGAAAATTGGCGCTCGGGGGTATGAAATTAAAATCCAAACCGCCACCGCTCATTGCATTTAGACTGGTTGATAAAACCAATGGCTCTTTAAGGATGTCTACATTTTTTATATAAATTTTTGGACGGCGGGGCTTCTCAAAGGTGCTTATGTCTTTAGGCACTGCGTTATTATCGTCTAAATCGAGGTTGTTGCTATAATTGAATTGATTTTCCGTATCCAGCGTGTCGTAAAACTCATGATCGCCACATTGATTGCTATTAAGGATACTTAAATTTTGCATTTCAAAATCACGTCGCAATAAGGCTGGTTCACGTAGCACATCGACGCTTTTAATTGAGATTTTTTGTTTAGGTGGACTTTGTTGTTGTTGTTGTTGTTGTTGTGTTTGTGGACTAACGCTTCCAACTAGATTTAAATCATTGCTGGGCTCACTTGGAATACCAAGATATTCCGTTTCAACTGCTGTAACGTCTGTAAGTAGTGCGGTACACCCATCATCATCAAAGTCGCTCATTTGAAAGTAATTTCCATCATTTAGTTGCATAAGTTGATCTTCTAAGGGCCGCGACGGTGGTGGTTCACGCAAACATTCCACATTTTTCAAAAATATCTTAGGTTGCACCTCATTTGCATGTGCATCCACTGCATCCTGTTGGTTCTTAGACTGTGGATTGTCATCCGCATATCTGACCGCCTGCGTCACGGCTTGCAACAATTTGTTGGCTTCATCCAAACTCATTTGGTGATCTTCACATAAATGGACATAGAAGGAGTTTTGAGCATAGAAGAAATTGTCGCATCCTATAATGGTACGTCCGGGTAAGAAATGTTTAATGTTCATAGACATTACAGAATTAATATTTTTCTGTTAAATCAAAAATTAATTAGGACAAAAATTTGTTGACCTTATTACAACAAGGTGGAAGTTTCTACATGAACATAGCATATAAAAAATATAATATGTTATAAGAAAATTAATAAAAATCGTAAATACGGACATAAAGAAAGATACATTTGTAAATGTATAAACGAAAAGTTCATTCCAATTTGAGGCTTCGATAAACAAAATATGTTGAATTTATTGTTAAAATTAGAATAGAAATGCACCTATCCTTCGATTTACACGGCATTCGATTTGCACATTTCGGTTTCGGCTTTACTATTATTCTTTCTTGTTAAATGTTTTTCCATAAGAATATAGAATGTTGTATTACTTTACAGACGGGGTATAACCAGTGCTTTTTTTGTAAAAATAAAGGTGGTGATAAAAATAAAGACATGTCTATGTCTCCTATATGTATATACTATAAATATTACTTTTATTAATTATATTTAAAACAAAAGTTTATAGTATAGTTGTCCAATTTTATCTCGATTCAACGTGGACCAAACATCAAATTTTAAAAAAAACATTTTTAAAACTTAAAATCTTTCGAAAAAAGGCGGTGGAACGCAAAAAAGCACTGGGTATAACTATACCCAGTTTTCCACAGTCAGGGCATCAAATTAAAAAAATAACTTTAATTTCTTTTGTGTATTTTTCATACACAAATATCACACTCAAATAATATGATTTTAGTTTGTGCGACTTTGCCGGGAAGCCATGTAAAATCGAGGATTAGGTATAATTGTAAACCTGGACATGCAATTCGCGGTCGTATTTCATCCGTGTAAATTCCACTGTTGGAGTGACTCCTCTCAACATGTTGTTGCACTCCAGTTTCGCTTAAGCTGATGAATGCGCAATTTGAACACTTGTAAATCTGAGGCACCGAAACGTCTGTACTTGCGCTCTTTAGATCGTTATTACTTTTATTCGCTTCGGAGACATCCTCAATAGTTCTATCCTGAGACAGGTCTGTTAATTGTGAGTGACCACAAATCGAATTTTCTGATGTCGACGGTAGGCATTCACTTGTGACACCTCTGCAATTGTGGGTACTAGCAGCTTGCCCTGCAGGCGGCGTCGGAGTCGTATTTGCATTGTCTTTGGTGTTGGGCTCAGTGCTCTCTGACTTGATAGGTTCAGATTTGATCTCATCCTGATTTGTGGTGTTTCGCCGGAATACATTCCCGTAACTACTACGCGTTGGGTTCACATCGGTGGTATGAATTTGAACAAAGGGAAGACTGTTCAACGAATTATTGTTACCGATGTTGTTGGTATTTTTACCATTGTGATTATTGTCAATACTACTGTTATGTGTGTTGCATAGTAGAGCATTTTGATTCAAGTGGGTTGCTTGTTGATTGCTTTGATGACTCGCACCAGACGGAGAAAATTGAAAGTGAGGTGTCGAATGTTGCTGTTGCGGTTGCAAGCCACTGCTTAAGCTATTGAAATAACTGAATGCATTGGAATATTCTGCCTCAGTTATATGAGTAGTGGAGGACAAATCCTGTTCACGTTATAGAAAAATTAATTTAAGTATTTAGTATGTTAAATTCACCATAAACAAACCTGAAAGCAAAAGTTAGTGTCGCTTGACAAGTTACTGTCGTTCATTGTTGAATATTTTGGTTTTGAATCATTCTATTTATTATCACAAAATCTAATTATTTGGAATATATGGTACTGTAGCTCTGGAAAATGCAATGTCAACAAATGGATAGATGTCAAAATGAAAACAAAAATCAGCTGATTCAAATAAATTGATACGAGTAATAGCGTCAGATTAGCTTTAAAGCTTATCATTCAAAAAATTCAAAGCATTCAAAAAATGCTGAACAATGAAAATTAAAAAATACTGAAAATGCAAAAAGGCTTTAAGAATGATCTATTGCTGAAGCCAGTAGAATCTACAACCTTCTGTTGATGACGAACATTTATTTTAAAACATATTATATACTATTGCATACTATAATATAATATAGTATTACATAATTCGTTTATTTATTAATTTAGTTTTACATACTAAAATTCTTAAAAATAATATTCTTTTAAATATTTGCTGTGCATTCTAAACAGGTTAAAGGCTCTTATTTATTATAATAAATATAATTAATAAGAGTTATAATTAATAATTTTCTAATTAATAAGAATTATAACTAGAAAATTCTTCAAATACGCTGAATCTAATATATTTATATTATTATATGCCGTGGTTATAAATAATTACATCCATAATTACGTATAAAACGGTTTTATAAATGTTAATAAAAAATAGAAAAAATATTTCAACTTTAGAATACAGTTGATTGCTTAACCGAGAAATATGAGCTATACATATCTTCTTAAATTTTGGCTTTGAACTGCGAATCACCATTAAACATATATTCAAAAGGATAATCCATCCAGGATTGCACCTGTTATTTAGATGTTATCCAGTTTGAACAGTATTTTGAGTTATTAATAATTTTCAATCTTTGACAATAAGTCGCGTTGACAACACCGTTTTTTTATTGATTTTCTTGGCATTTGACTTATATTAGCTAACAATGGGCATTTTGTTATTGAAAGAGTATAGCAAGTTTTGGTTTTATACGTAAACAGTTTTGTTTATCAATTCAAAGAAGCTTTAAATTTAGTCTTTGACTTCAATCAATGGTTGAAAATATTGGAAAACTATGTCTGCAATTGTAGAAGAGGAAAGGTGGCGCAATTTTTTTGAGCTGTATCGGAATTTACCCGAAATTTGGAAAATAAAAAGTGATGGCTACAAAAATCGGCACAGAAGAAACCGCGGTTGGCGATTATTATTAGAAGCGTACCGAACGATCGACAAGAATGCATCAATGGAGAGACTTAAACATCGCGTAAATAACATACGAACATGTTACAGAAGAGAACTTCGAAAAATCAGACTGAGCAAAAGATATGGAACTTGTCCCGATTCTGTACATGTTCCCAGTTTATGGTATTTTAATTATCTGGACTTCCTTAAGGATCAAGAATCTGCTCAGACACGCCGTTGGCGCCTACGATCAGATGAGATGATGAATGAAGGAAAGCCTGATATTAATTCGCCAAATGAAATCCATCCTACAATTGGTTTTGAGGTTTGTATAACACTTACGAAATTACATTTAAGAGAAATACATATGTATTTTTTTTTATTGGCCAAATGCATATTTGTTCTCGTAGTAACGTTCTTATTTCCTTCATCCTTACCAACGTGGTATAGTGGAAATCCTTCATTTAATGTTACATTCTGTCTTTTTATCTGCATCTATATGATATTGTAGTATCTTACCTCAATTTTCATACATTCAATGCGAATATCATTTAATCCAATCACAAAATATTTTGGTTTCTTTCATTAGGATATTAATGAAACCAGGCCAAAACGCTTGAAATTTAAAAACAAATTATCAAAAGTATCTGTTGAACCATGGATAAAAACAGCACCCGAAGAGAATATAAAGGACGAAGCTATTATATATGCAGATAGTTGGGCGTGTTCCTATCGAAAATTATCAACTGAACAACAACTATACGCAAAGAAAGCTATAGAAGAAATATTAATCTTGGGGCAACTGAACGCACTTTCTTTGGATATGGTAAACTCAGCAAAGACAACAGCAAAACCAGAATTTGAAGGGGTTTTTGATCCACATAATGCGGTCTTTAATAATGACAACCAAATGCAGTGCTGTCTCCAAGAGACATAAAGACTACTTCGGCCAAACAAATATTCCGAACTGCTGGACTAGTTCAAAATTAATTTTTTACATTTGCACAATATGTACATTTTAAGTACTTTATACAAGAGGTCCAGAGATATATTTTGTTTTTCTTATCAAAGACTCTGTAAATAAAATAATGTAAGTAATATATTAAAATATTGTTAACATTAATTTTATGAGTATTATAAAATCAATACTCGATATAATAATATTCAATAATCTAAACAACAAGCTTTTTTGAAATTTAATAGTTTTGATTTATTATAGTTTTTTTGTAAAGATCCGAGGAACGTATATTAAAAAATTTTTAAGATGGCAAACGATTGGGAAAAAATTGGTAATGATTCGAAATACTTTTACTTTAACAAACCGATTTATTTGTAGAACGTAAAATTTTAAGTCAAAAGAAAATAGTAATCAATAAATAGTATTTAAAAAACTATTGTGGAATTGTAGAACGTACGAAAAAAACAACACTGAAATTTAGAGTTGTCAGAAAGTTTGCCAAACTCGGTATAGTTTTGTTTGGTTGTAGAGGAGTCCGCGGACTAGGTTGATCTCAATAAATTGTCGCCTAACCATCTTGACACCAATTTTGTTAACTACAAAAAAATCAGCGGTTGAAAATATTAAATTTCAAAACGATGTCTGGCAGTTTGGACGATGAAAGATGGCGCAGATTCTTTGAACTTTACAGAGATTTACCCGAAATTTGGAATGTAAAGAGCGAGGCATATAAGATTCACAGAAAAAGAAATCGGGCTTGGGAAATGTTACTGGAGGTGTATCAAACCATTGATAAAAACGCAACAATGGACAGATTAAAGCATCGCGTGAGTAACATAAGGACCTGCTATAGACGAGAATTAAATAAAATAAGGCAGAGCCAGAAGTTTGGTTCCAGCGCCGACGACGTACATGTGCCGACTTTGTGGTATTTTAATATGTTGGACTTCCTTAAAGATCAAGAAAATTCGCAAACTAGACGTTTTCGTGGACAAGTTTTTAAGGGTGAAATGGAAGAGAACGAAGATGTCCCCAGTGAACATGATGTAATAATGTTAATCTGAAAAGCAAAATATATAAATAACATTTGTTTCTTCGTCAGAGTGAGGAACCGAGGCGAAAGCTATATAAAATAAAAAACAAAAAATTTATGTTACAAGAAGCAATCGATCAACACACTAATAAGTCGTGTCTCGATAATACAAAAGATGACGCTGCTATATATGCTGAAAGTTGGGCGTGTTCTTATCGGAAATTATCGACAGAGCAGCAGCTATTTGCCAAGAAAGCTATAGAGGAAATTTTAATTTTGGGGCAATTAAACGTTCTCACTTTAGATGTCATAGACACATCAGTGAAAACAACTGCAAAGCCGGAATTTGCGGAGATTTTCGATCCAAATAACCCCGCCTATGACAATAGTGATATGCAATGTTGCATTGAGAAAATATAAGGAAACATACGATGTTTTTATAATTTTATATTTATAATATACATACTATCAATTGTATATATTATCTGTATAAGTTAGAATGTACACCCATGCACACATAATTTTTAAATATAAAAGATGAAAAGTTTGCATCTATGTAGGTACGAATAATGTTACAACATTTATAACTCCCCGAAATCCTATTTAGCTTTTCTGTAGTTACATTTTTTGCAATTCTAGTATGTAAAAGAAGATCCTAATAACTGAATATGAATTATGATTGATTTATCCTATGGAGTGTACCTACACGTACAATAATGAACAAGTAAAAGCGTTATCTTCGGCCTGGCCGAAGCTCATATACCCTACACCCGCATCGGTCGAAGTGATAAAAAGTGGGCAGATGACACCTACTTTTTTAAATTTACAGGGAGCAAATTTTGATCCACTATCTCATCTACAACACCGCTTTCCCTACCAAACACCTCATTATATGGTATATTATATAAGTGGGCGTGTCGCGCCCATTTATGAGAATATATTTTAGTCTAAGATAGAGGACTCGAAAATAAAATTTTAGCGAAAAATTCGGTCTACAAGTCAAGAAATTGAGCTAAAAGCACGGATGACTGCATATTTTCTATAAAAAGTAGGTGTGGCACTAATCCGGTTTTCCTCATTTTCATCAATACCAAACAGCGTAGGATAACAAAGAATATTCGTGCCAAATTTCATGACGATACCTCTATTCGTTCTCCTGTAATCGTGATTTCCACAGACGGACGGACGGACAGACAGACAGACAGACGGACAGACATGGCTAAATCGAATCAGGAGGTGATTCTGAGCCAGAATATATATACTTTTCTATACCTGCCACGCTTCCTTTAATGCGTTACAAACGGAAGAAAAAAGTGAATATACCCTCATCCCTTCGGGTGTAGGGTATAAAAATAATGTAGATATACTTAAACTAACCCTTACTAATACCAAATACATGATGCAAGAAAATCATTTAAAGGTGATATCTTGCTATTTATGTATTGTATTTTAAGGAAACTGCATATGATTTACTGCTGCTAAAGTGTCCTGCCTTTAATAATTAAATTAGCACTAGTAAACTAGCACCCTAACTTTACAAATAAATCTATTAATCAAAATCTATTTATAATTCATATGGTTAAAAAACCGTTGATCAAAGTAGTGGTAGTAAAAGGGTTTCTATTTTTTTATTAATAAAATATACAATAAGAGGCTCAGGGAATTAAATGAATTGAAGTGGCAACAGTTTTTAAAACAGAAGTCAATTCAAAAACAAGAGTTGATCAATGATGTGTTTTTACAATTCATATAAAGTGCCATATAAACTGAGTTCCATACAATTAAAATTTTTAAATTTTTAAAGTGAATCTTGAAGCAACATTAAAAATCAGTTTGTAAATATTTGTGAGTCAAAAGCACTGGTCGCTACCTGTGCAACAATTCTCAGTTCTCCGTAGGCCCAAATTTACATTACCGTCAAAGTACCCTCAAGCATGAGAATTGATGCTTCCACAACAAAAAAGAAGAAATAATTTTTTGCTTTATACTTAAACATTTTTGACAGCAAAGCAACAACAAATTATAATGGGTGACAGTACTTAAGCGCCAATGTAATTTCGTCTAATGCAGTCTTGCACGAGCTAAATATTTAGACGACGGCAAGGTGTTTGATTAAGTACAAAGCAGAGATTATCTCTGATACAAAGGCTTGCAAAATAATTCGGGTTGCAAAATGTGTGTGTGTGTGTGTGTGTGTGTTTGTGTGTATTAAGTTAGTAAATTATTAATTGGCTGTTGAATATAAGTCAGAAAAATCATATCAAATTCGCAACTGGGATTACTTATCGAACAAACACTTCAGATATTCTACACGATTTTGTTCGCGTTAAATCAGTTCAGGTTGAAAAATTAACTCGGAATCTGCTTCTTAGTGAATGTTTTAAAGAAGCTTTAACTTTGCAGTACAAAGCATGTCCAGCAGCAATTCTAAACTTGACACGGTTGGCAGATACAGGCACGCTGGAGAACTTACCGGAGAGCCACCCACCCGAGAAGTAAGTTCAGCCAAAAGAATTTCGTACTTTACGAACGTAGTGCAAGTGGTTTTAAGTTTTTATTTTATATAGCAAAAGTACAAGATATTTACACTTTTTTAGTTTACCGAAGTCACTATTCCCATGCCATGGGGTCACCTTGCAGCCAAATGGTATGGCCCGCAAGATGTACAGCCAATTGTCGGACTCCATGGTTGGTTGGACAATGCTGGTACCTTCGATTTACTTGTTCCCTTATTTTCGCCGGATGTTGCCTTCCTCTCTGTAGATCTCCCTGGGCATGGATTGTCGTCACGCATCCCAGATGGCTGTTATTATAATATGATCGATAATATATATGTTATACTTATTATTATGAAGCACTACAAATGGGAAAAGATTTCACTCATCGGCCATTCAATGTCTTCAATACTTGGTTTCATCTTTGCTGCGGTTTATCCCGACAAGGTTACCATGTTTATTGGCATCGATGCACTCAAACCTCACCAACGACCACCACAAAAAGTTATACGTACGTTGGCAACTAGAATGAATGAATTTTTCAGGGAAGACGAAAGAAATCGCTGTAAAGCAGAACCTCCCAGCTATGCATATGAAGAGCTCGTCGAACGCTTAAACATGAGCACGTTTAACTCACTCAACAAGGAAGTCTGCAAGTATGTGCTGGCGCGTAACATCAAAAAATCTACAAAGTATCCGGAGAAGTATTTCTTCTGTAGGGATCGTCGTCTGAGATTCTACAATTATTCTGTGGGCCCTCAGGAGCTTTGCGTAGAGCTAGCCAAACTCATAACATGTCCTTATCTATTTATTAAGGCGCGTCATTCATGTTACTTTGAAGATAAAAAATATTACGACGAGGTATTGGAAGTGCTGCTCCAACATCCAAATTTTAAATACTTCGAAAGTGATGGTACACATCATTTGCATCTGAATAATCCTGAGAACATTATTGGGCCCATCAATGAATTCATACAACTATTTGGACCAACAAGTAAAAATCAGCAGGGTTTAAAGAAATCACATTTAGAAAGCAAGTTGTAAATACTTTAGTATTTACCTATTTTATATGAGTTTGTTTACTATATTATAGTTGACGTTATTTACAATTATTAATGTTTTCCTTTTTCAATGCTTGAATTATAGTAATTGTATATAATTATGGGTACTTATGTTTTTGTTGTTTTATATAATTTAGTAATTTTGTTATTAATTTGAAAATATATTCTTTGTGGACTTTGTTAAAAAATGTGATAAATTTAATTGTTAATATCAAAGTTGAAGGTTTTTCAACTTCACTTTTTTTAATTTTATTGATTTACGAACCTTATTTTAAGTATTTTCTGAGAAAGATTATTTTATTTAGCGAAAAACAAAGAATTGATAAGGTATAATTGTGGAATAATATACTTGTATACATTATATTTAATGTATGCACCACTTATTTTCAAGGAATGCTCCAATCTTTAAATTACTAATATTAAGAGTTATTTGTGGGTCAAAAGGTTATGTAAAATAGATGTTATATCACCAACAAAAATTTGTATAAGATTCAGAAAAATATAGAAGAGTTTTAATTTAAGAATGTGTAATTTTACTGCAAATTAAGTGGAAAAAACTCATTTTCAAGTCTATTGATTATTTTAACTTTTGAATAGAAAATTATTTTGCGGATAATCCCTTAATAATTAGCGCCTGTAATTATGCTCTAAAAGTGTGTGTGTGTTGTTAAATTTAAATAATTAACAGCGAAAAACAAGTATTTATGTATATGTACATATGTCAACTTTAAATTCAGCTTATATACTACATATTACATAATATATAACAGTGACGTACTAAAAAAAAATATAAATATATAGAGTATAGCAGTAAAAGCAGAACTTTGATAATACAACAAATTTTTTAATTCGTCAAAAGTAACAAATAATAACGTAAAAAATAAACGAGTAAGAGCGTTAACTTTGGCCTGGCCGAAGCTCATATACCCTACACCCGCAACTGTCGAAGTGATGATAAAAAGTTTCCACTTTCATATCACTTACAGATAGTAAATTTTGATCTATTAACTCATTTACAACAACGCTTTTCTCAGCAAACACTTCATTCTAGATCGAACATTACAGATTCCATGTTTGACATCATAGAGCTTTAAATGGAAGAAAATATTCCTCACCAGTTTTTGTCACCATTGGGCGAACCACACCCATATTTGGAAGTATATTTAAGTCTGAGAGGGTGGCCTCTGGAATAAAATATTAGCTTCAAATTCGCTCTACAAGCTGAGAAATTGAGCTAAAAGTGAATATACCCTCATCCCTTCAGGTGTAGGGTATACAAATAATGTGGCGGATGTTACATAAAATTTATGTTTTTTAATCTTATAACAATGATTAATATTACAGTAAGCTTTTTGCGAAGAATAGTTTGTGAATTAAGAATCTTCTTCTTTTTTCTATATTTTGTAAAAAATTCTCTGATGGCGATGTTCCATCTTCAGTGTCTTATTTACCCTCTTCGAAAAAAAACCCATCCCATAATATAGATTATCTTTCCCAGATGAAATCACTGTTTGTATAATATCATTAGACAAAATATTTATGAATAATACTGACCTCCTTTGGCATCATGTGATAAGCTTGATATTAAGAACAACAACATTGTAACAGAAGCAAAAACAAACTAATTCCGAATTCCGTGGATTTTGCGTTTTCAAAACAAAATCCTACCTAATAATATGAAAATTAACTACTACAATGTGTTATAAACCGGCACTATCGATGCAGCAGCGAACTACTACGGAAGTTAGTAACAGAAAATGGTAAGTAGATAGTAACATTGACTGAACCGGCAAACGACCGGGTCGAATTATGCGATCAATACGTTTATTTATGTAATATTGTGTTTTCTTTATTTATACGAAATTTATTATCTTATTTTAACTTAACCAATGTAAATTAATTAATTAATTCCGAAGATTCCAAATTTAATGTAAGCGGAAGTGAATAAAATCTTATTACACCCAAAAATCTAGATATAGAAAAATATAGGTACATCTCACTTTACGTTTCGGCGACTACGTCGTAAGGCGAATTGATCACTCAGAGAGAATCTGCTCTGGAAATATAGGATGGTTGTAAAATTATGGAACAAACATTAAATTTGTCCATAAAATCAACTAAAAACTTTCATAGTCGGCTTAAAGTGTACTCAGTGCGCAGGTCACATTCGCCACTGACTGACACAAGCTGGAAAAGGAGACTCCTCGAATTGCAGATCGAACCTTGAGTGGTCGCTAACCAGATAGGTCGTAAAATGAGTAGTATACAGTTTGATAATACGACAATTTTTTTCATACATAAATATGTATAATCTTGCTCAGAATCACCTCCAGAGTCGATTTAGCTATGTCCGTCCATCTGTCTGTCTGTCACGATTATAAGAAAACGAATAGAAGTGTCGACATGAAGTTCGGCACGAATATTCTCTGTCATTATAAGCTGTTTGGGATTAAAAATTGGAAAAGCTTGACTATAAATAATTTTTTATGTAGGTCGGTTTGCGCAATTATTTTTCTTTAATTTGACAATTAATTTAGTAAAATAATGTTAGTTTAATGTTTTATTATTATTTTTCCTATTGGATTATTTTTATTAATTTAGATTATAAATTTAAATGCTTGAGGAGTTTTTTAAATTTAGTAGGTTTTTATTTTTATTTTAGTAATAAAATATAAATGCATTCTTTTTACAGTAAATATAACTTCATCTATTTTTTAAAGGTAAATTTTGTCAATTCTGAGTGAGAATATACTATATACGTTTCTATACCTGCCAAAACTTTTATGCGTTAAAACGGAAGAGCAAAGTTAATATGCCCTATTCCTACAGCTGTATGCTATAATGAACTGAAAATGGGCAAAATCGGCCGCGTTCTTCTCATCATTGATGCGACCTTAACCAAAAGCCTGCGAAATCATGACGCAAAATTGCATTTTTATAATGAGGTGCTTTATTCACGTTATGTATATGCATAATAATTATACCGATATAAATTTTCAGATTATACATACATATATATATATATATACAAATAATATTATCTTAAATGCTATTTGATCTAAATACAATTGCTTCAATAGTGTTCATTGTGCTGATGAATAAAAGAATAATATAAAATCTAAAAACTTCTGACTAGCTAACAGCATAATTTTTTTAATCTAATTTCTTGTGGCTCATTTTATCTTCATTCTTGATTGACTGCATGTGCTAAGTTTATATACATTTGTATAATTGCTATGGCAGAGCTAATGTGGGTTTGACCAGGAACCATTCTATTCCTCCGATGGATGAGTTGCTATGTATTCCA
This sequence comes from Conops quadrifasciatus, assembly GCA_949752815.1. NCBI lineage: Eukaryota > Metazoa > Arthropoda > Insecta > Diptera > Conopidae > Conops > Conops quadrifasciatus. Next base: position 37,919,374 of record OX457079.1, read on the forward strand.
GAGCCTTGAGAATGGCTTCCGGAATTGGTGGCGGTGTGGGCAAATGCGCACCGACTGGTTGGAATCCATTCTCATCGGCCGTATAACTTAAGGCAATCTTTTCTCCCTCGGGCGAGACATACTCAAAAGCACCGGCTGCACCGTGAGGATTTCCAGCCTCCTGCTGTTGGATGCCGTTGCTGGTATCGAATGCATAGGCGTAGTGACCTTCAGCGTCGGCGGGTTCATTTTTATAGCTCAGAATTTGAGCGTCCCGATCTATGTTGTCGGCGTACGCCAGAGCAAGAAGAGCAGTCAAGATCAGCAGCTGGAAAAGAAATAACTTTCAAAGGTCTTTCTGAGAGTAATCAAGGATAATTAGTAACAATAATTGGAAGATTTGTTGTCAATCTTCCTTTAATTTTAGGTTTTCTAGATTTTTCACTTTTCACTTTATTTTTAAGTCACTTGAGCATTTTGCAAAACTGACTACAACACAGATTTTTACTAAGCAGTTGGGATTACTCACTGTTTTGAACATTTTGCTTTGATTTGCGTTACTTAACTGTTAATGAACTCACATTAATTTGGGCTTTTATACTTCTTCATCATCAGCCCAACAGACACAAGCTAAAATTATGAAAAAATAAAACAAGGAAAAAAATAAAAATATACGAAGCAATGAATGAAGAAATAGCAACAATAAAACACAAATAAAGATATTAAAAATTAATTTTGAAGTCATTAACTGACGCTCAAAAATACATTTGAAATAGCCCGGTTTGTCTGAATGAACCTCTCAGTTGTCGGTAATCGTATCGAACCTTACCCAACTTTTAATCTTCTTCACGTGAATGTATTCATTAAAACTAACCAAAATGCAAAGCTTCTTTTGCTTACTTGACTTTACATACAATAATTAAACAGCTTTTCAAAGTGGCAAATTCACTAACACTCACCCATATCCGAACAAACACATCCACTTCAAACTGTTAATGAGTTTTGTAAGTCAGTTTTGATTGAAATTAATTTCGAGATCATTTAAGATCTTATTAAATTTTTGTGTTAGACGTTCAGAAATTCAATTATATCAGATTACTTTAATTATTACTTTAATAAAAAAGTAAAGAAACTACTGTCCCAACAACAAACAACAACGCGAATACATACGCAACACTTCTAAACCTTTAAATTGCTTTATTTTCAGAAACCAGTTCTGTTCACGAGGGTTTTAAAAAATTCGGTCAATAAATTCAGTTTTTAATTTTAAATTTCTTGCAAGCATATCTGTTATAGTTAGTGAAATATAAACGGCCTCAACGCGTTTTTAATTACAATATCTGTGTAACAAATGATGTGGAGACTATTAATTATTTAAATGTCTTATAATAAAAATAATTATAAAGAAATTATAATTTATTCTCTTGAAACGCTAAATAAATGTGACTTTGCCTATTCTTGTTTAAAATCCTTTCAGGATTTGGTTAGAATTTGTAATAAACGCGCTTTACTTTGTTTGAAATGGAACACCAGTTTTTCATAAAGTATTTTTGCCTCTCTTTAGTAATTAAAATGTCATATCTCCTTGGATGTTGTTTATAAATACGTATCATGATCTGAAGACTTAAAGCACAAACTTTGCAAAGTAAGCCCAGAAGAACACAAAAAAGAACTTAAAGTAAGCACCGATTGGATCGGATCAGTAGATCAGAAGACTTCCTCAAATAAAAAGTGTTTACATTTTCTTAAATAGTTTCCTCTCCTCACTAAATATCATTTAGAAGACAAAGAATTTTAATGTATAACGAATCGAAAAGTGTAGCGAAATCCATCAACGAATTGGGTTTTCTTTGTACCACTAATTCTTAGCAAGCTTCTTTTCTTTGAAAGATTTACCACCTATCATTCAATGAACACATAAACTATTATATTGTACAATAAATAAACAATAAAAACGTTTCTTCTGCTACTGCTTCTCAACAGCAATGTGTTATTTATATAAATTGGTTCAATGCCGCCGTAGCTGTCAAATTGAAAGCTTTAAAAACGAAGATGGAAAATAAAATTGTGATGACCACTCTGCTGTTGCTGACCTTGCGTTATTTACTCGTATTATCCACAAGTTTTAAGTAAATAAATATTTTTCTCTTATATACCATCACTGTTCCGTAACTCTTGCCATGAAGTTATAAAAGAATAAAGTAACGATTTTATAGAGCGTTTAATAATAATAAAGTAATAATATAGTAATGAAGTACTAATAATTTCACTAATACTTTTAATTTTACTCATTTTATGTAATTACTTTTCATTATATATTTAAAATATACATACATTGTTTTAAAAATTCATTTTAATTATTTTAAATCTATATACATACATTTCCGAATTAAGATTATATGTATATTTAGATAATCAAAACCTTTACAGTTTTCTTTAAAATACATAAAAGTATAATATGTAATTAGCCTATATACCAACAATAACTGGTTAAATAGCTTCCCGCTCTCTTCCTTCGACATTACCAATCTCATACTCTTACTCAAAACGACCTGGATAATTTAAAGGATTTGTGCATTGATTTAAATCGAATTTTTGCAGAACTTGTTTTAGGCTCAGGCTTTTGAATACATCACCTACATCTTCAATAACAAAACCAACAACAACATGCAAACATTTTTGAACCTTTCATTATTGTCTGTACGGATACATTGCAGAAAGTATAAAAACGAGGTGCCTCTGAATAATGGAAAACAGTATCAGCTGTACGTACCTTCAATCACCAGCCTTTAATTTTTGGAAATATTTACTGCTGTTTATACCTGAAGATACAAAAAATGTTTAAACTGGTAATTATTGTACAAGGCTTTTGTAAGGCTTTCAAAAACAAACACAATAACCAATAATAACTGCTGCACAGTTTTTAAATCCATAACATTTACCATTATATACGTCATATCACCAAAGTATTTTTATACTTTTATTTTTTCTGTAGTTAATTTTCAGTGTCTTCGTGTCCTTGATCAACGCCGATAATATTGACAAAAATGCTGAAATACGTAACTTAAAAAATGACATCGCCGATGCTGACGGCAACTATCATTATGCCTATGAGACCAGTAATGGCATTCAGTTCCAAGAGGCTGGCAACCCGAACGGCGTACGTGGTGCCCTCAACTACGTCTCCCCAGAAGGTGAACACATCGCCCTCTCTTACACCGCTGACGAAGAAGGCTACCACCCGGTTGGTGATCATCTGCCGACGCCACCACCCATACCTGTTCATGTCCTACGGGCTCTAGAATATATTCGTTTGCATCCACCGCCACAATTGAAGGAGCAACAATAACTTTATAATGCAAATTTTGATTTATATAAAAGAACTCCTAAGAAATACATACACATACGTACATATGGTTAAAATTCTCGAGTCACTGAATTTTATTATCAATTGAAGTGTTGATCGTTGGTGCGATTTTGCTGTCATCTTAGCGTTCATAACTTTCCCATCAACTAGGATTCAATTAGTTTCATAAGCATAAAGACTTCTGATGATGATTATGGCTCAAAGGGAGAGAGGAAGAGAAAGAGCGTAATAGTTTTTATTGTAAACATTTTGGCGCTATCTACTGTAATGAAAGATATACATACATACGGAGTGGACAAGCGCTTAAATCTGTTTATTATTTAATGTTTTATTTGATTCATAGACAAAATTAATAACAACAAATGAATAATTTGCTTTAATGCATTTAAATTAACACATTGATTTTGAATTCATACAACCAGAAGCCAGTAGAGATAGCATTTTTGGTTTCTTGTGTATTCACACAAATTTGACGCATATGAAACTACAATTGAAGGAATGATCTTCAATTCAGGACCTATAAAATACCTTTCAAAAAATTCAAAGTTTTAAATATGACCCAGATTCTGAAATGTTTATTTATAATATCTTAGCGATGTCAAAATAGTCGATTAATAAAGAAATCAATCTTCCAAATTAATTAACTGACAGTTTTTTCATTAGTTTTTCACAACGAAAAAAGAGAATGGCTTTCAGGCGCTACAAATTATTTTTTGGGACAGATCCATAAGTATTTTTTTCAGTGCGGCATATGTTGTATTTCCATAAATTTTTAATTAGTTTAAACAAAAATTTAGAATGAAGGGCAAGGTCAAAGTCAAAGTTAAAATAACTTTTTAGTAAAATACTATAGAAAGCGACCGTTAAAAATTCGTATAAAAGCAAATGTGCTGCACTATATGTTAAACAGTTTCCGAAGAGGAATCGAGCTTAAAACATAATGGCAAAAACTATTATACTCATTCGTAAATTTTTGTGCTTAACAGGTTAGGTGTATATAAAATATGAATTAATAAAATAATATCATTTTCTAAAAAAGGCGTCAACCTAATTTATACTACTCCTATTTTATTTCCTCGGTTCCTTCCTTCTAGTATTCCTCCTTTGTACACTGTTGCCTACAACATCAACGGAATCGGATCGAAATGCTATTACAACAGTATTCGAATATTTTCCTGTAAATCGAATGGGTATATACAAATACGCTTTTGGCACTAGTAATGGTATCAATGTACAGACCGCTGGCGGTAATGGCGGTAAAAGTTTTGGTATCTTTAGTTACACTTCACCCGAAGGTATACCCATCCATCTGCAGTACATAGCAGACGAGCTCGGTTTTCACGCCATCGGGGAGCACTTACCAAAGCCGTATCCGATCCCCGATTACGTATTGAGATCCATCAAATATATTGAAAACCATATGAATAAGAATGTTAGTGAAAAGTAAGTTGTGCATTGATGGTAAACATGGATAGTGCAAATTTAAATTTAAGAATTTATAAATAAAATATATACATACATACTTAGTAAAAAGAATATTTTTTGGTAAAAAAAATAAGGACAAAATTGTATTAAAAATATTTGCATAATACGCTTTGATTATTTTAAATTAAAGTTAAAGTCTCGAAGGCTTGTTCAAGACGTCTTTAAAGTTTCAGGGGTTGTCTGAAATTCTTCCATTGCTTTCAAATCAAGCCATGACTTTTGGAAGCGCTGCTGAAAACATTACCACATATGATTCCGATAGTCACGGCTTGATTCGAAATTAAGTGGAAGCACTGCATCAACGCAAAAATGTTGCTATGTCAGTTTCGAATCATTCGAGACGTCTCATGCAGACCTTTAGTATACATACAGCAAACCCTCCTACAACGCGACACTTCTACAACGCGTTTTCGCTACAACGCGATTCATAAATTGAGGCAATTTTTTTCACAACGCGATTTTTTTCCTAAAACGCGATTAAAAAAATTTACTTTTTTAAAAAAAATCACTTTTCTCGGAATGTTTAAAATTTGACATTTAACATTTGGTTGTTTTGTGTAAATTTGTAAGTAAAAAATTAACTCCGTTTTTGAATGGACTCGTTTACTTACGAACCTATCCCTTGTTCCAATAGTTCAGATTCGGATATAGCACTAGCAAAACATTCGCGGCATAATCCGTTTAGCAGTGATGACGAAGAATTTGCATAAATAATATGCATCAACAAAAAAGTTTCGTTTTATTATTTTCAATGCAGTTTTTTATACTTGGAACCTAACCCCCTTTTTTCTAGAGTTCATGTCTCTTACAACGCGATTTCCTACAACGCGACGTTTTCTAAGAACGTATCTGTCGCGTTGTAGGAGGTTTGACTGTACATAGTTCTTAAAGCGTAAGTAATTTTTTCAACAGAAGAGAATCGTTTAATAAATTTTAACCAATTTCTTCTGATTTAATAATTGATGTGAAGGTTTAATGTTAAGAAGGAAAATATATATTCAATGATAAAATGGAATCTGTAGTGAAATTTCTTCGAAATGTCAAAATTGCCAAGTGATTGTTCAATTGTTTTTTGAAAGTTTTAATTAAGAATAACTTGATAGACTATATATTTGTTAATACTGACGGATTTAAAAATGAAATTTTCTAAAGAAACACATTTGCGATTTTGCTTAAGTTTTTTTGTTGTTTATTTTCATACATGCACGTACGTTTGTTTATCGTGCACAAATTTCGAAACCAGTTTTTTGATTAAATGTTGTATATGTTGATTTCTATCCCATCACATTATCGCATTATGGCAATTTTTAATCTAAGCGAATGTGACACAAATTGCATCAATCACTGGCTTTCGTTTCTTCGGTTTATTTCATTCGTTTCTCGGCTGAAGCCAAGATATTCTCTAATTCTTGCTTCAATGTGCTCATTTTTATAAATTACACTATGCGCATCTTATTTGTTTAATAAAAGGTACGTTTAATGTTTTATAACATATTCGTATTTCCATTTTTATTCTTGATGGTAATAGCAAAACTAGCCGACAATAATTTGCTGTAGTATTCAGGAAGATTTTCTAAAGAACTTTAATTGACTAATTCTAAAAATCAGAAAATAAATGAAACTGTAGTCTGTTGGCCGCGGCAGTGACACGAAAAAAAATGTGCTCTCAATCCCTTCCAAATGGAGCAGTGCCAGAGAGCATGTAGTATTCAAATGGAGGATCGATGGGTCCAACATTCCTGGTTGTGGTGCTTTTAAGGGAAAAAGTGTTTACTCAGTTCGACATAAATATTTGACACGACATCTTTATTTAATTATGAATATTTGAAAGTCATTCGCAAAAAATTGTACATATGTTAAAAATTTTATTTTTATGTATTATGCACATTACTGTTACTCAAAGCAATGACCATCAGTGCTTTCATTTCATTATGACCATTTCAAAGTTGTTTTTTATTATATAAGAAACTAGATTATCATTTAAAATTATTATAAATAAAATATCAACAGGTTTAAAGCTCTTTCATTTTGGCATTTTTATGCTCGAAAGTGAAAATAAGTTCATTATAAAATCATACAGATTTTAAAATGTTTCATTAAATTTGGCAAATACCGCAAATATATATTATTATTATTGACCTTTTTTTGCAGTGAGGTTTTTACAATAGCCAGCAGCAGTGTACCAAACAGCTTCATGTGTCTGAAGAGGGAAGTATTTAAAAAAAATTAGATTCAAGAAATGTTCTACATATTTCCTACCGTTCATAAATAATAATTGAAAAATAATATTTCGTTTGAGATTAAACGTATATACTCTCTCTCTCTCTCTGATGCAGTATTTCAAGTTCTATAATTCCTCCGTTGTCCACAATATTCGTCATCTTTTTCGCAACGAGCTCATCTATAAAAGCATCCATCAAACCTGCAGCTCCTCTCATTTCGTCTGAATGTCTGAATGTTACTAGTTATCGTCGAGAGTTGTTTCAACTAATTAAATTTTACCCATTTTTTTTCGTACGATGTTTTTTTTGGCGCTTAATCGTAGGAATAATTCCCAGGTTGTTTTAATAAATACACATAATGCATGAAAGCAACAGCAACTAATTTCATAATCATAAAAAAATATATATATTTTTCAGCGCGTACAAAGGTTTACATTGCTGTTACTACCATCTGTGCTACTCGCTTTGGCTTTCATTCCACAGGATGTACATAACACAACACTGGAAATGGATCGCAGGGCTAAAACTCTTTACTACCACAATCGGCCACCAAATGCCAAAGGAGATTTTCATTATGAATTCCAAACCTCAAACGGCATCACTACAAAAGCAGCTGGAAACTTGCACGGAACCAGCGGCGTGTTTCAATACGTCTCGCGGGAAGGTATACCAATCACCATGACATATGTTGCAGATGCCAATGGTTATCATCCTAGCGGTGAGCACATATTAGTAGACAAGTCGCAACAAGTTCAGCGGATAGTGCAATTTGCAAAAACTCATCAAGCGCCAGATGAGAAGAAAACACGATTTAAGAGGAAATTACTCTAAATCTAGACTATATAGTGATATTGGTTCTTAAATTGTTTCTTATAAACAATTATAAGAAGTACAGCAGACCCGCGTCAATCCGATAATTGTTTTGCAAGGCGTTGTCCAATTATCAAATTTGTCGGACTGCCACCAACCCCTTGGCCTGCTGTAGTATACTCCAACAAAAGTTTAAAGTTATTTATAAGAATTCCATAATTGTAGCAGTAAATCAGTGATCCAAAAGATTTTAATTAATGCATAAAATAATTGCAAAATAATTAAGTTATACATAATTGATAGACGCTAATTAAGCGTACTGGTTGGAATTGCCATCAATAGTAAGGGATAAGATTCTTTAATAAACTTGTTTACAACTTGTGCGCTAATTAAAATAATATTAAAAATAATTATTAAATACTAGGCAAATTCATAAGAACATTTCTCTTTTAGTGGTAATAATTTTAATTTTTTTTTAGATTTGCTTAATATGTTGTATAAATACTATTTATTAAATAGTTAAAGAGTTCTTAGAGTAATATGATATCAGAAGAAATTGAGTTAGTCGTGATGACAAGTGACAACTGTCCATGATAAAACGAAAGAAATCAAAATGTCAACTTCTCAAGTGAACTGGAAATCTATGGACTGAGTGATAAGAACTTTAAAACTAAAACGTTTTTTACGAATAAACAACCGAACAATTGTTCTCAACTCACGCCTTTTCAATCAATAAAAGTATATCGTTCTCGTATTTCTCCCTCGTTTATCTATTTGGCTAAGGTCAAACATCATCAAACATATACATATATGGAAACATTATCATTATATAACAATTAATACAAGACTAAAGAAAACTTTATACACGATACACGTACTTTTGGCTGACATTATCTTTGGAAAGAGGAAACGGCAAGTTTAATTTTGTTTAAAAAAGCTGTTGTTTAAGTGCAAAATGGGAAAAAATAAACCAGTTTAAGAATTTTAAAATAATAATAGTAATTAATAAAAAAGTAGATATAAAGTTCTATTTCAAAGTCGATGCTTCTCTACCCACTTTTTTCTGTTCTTCGTATAAATATCATTCTCGTTAATAAATGTACACGCAGACCACTTTTAGTGTGAATTTTCTAAACGCGAATTGAGTTATACAATATTATTATGATTTTTTTTTTCCGTTTATAGGTCTTTAGAGTTTATAGGGACTGGGAAATTTTAATGATTATATTCTGTTTTAATTAATTCAATTCAAACTTGTATCCGAATATCTAATCCAGAGACCTTGTATCCGAATATCTAATTGAGAGTAAATCTTTCAACAATAACGAAATAGTAGAGATCGTTTCTAGTACTCTTAAAACCGAAGAATAATAATGATATAGAGGACCCTTTATACACTTTATACACCCTTTATACACTTCAATTATCCTACTGTCATTTTCCAAACAGAAGGATATAATTTCCCAAACTCAATTTTTCAGCGCCTTCCATTCTTATTTATACACTTGTATAGTTTTAGCAAAGGCACATTTATCATTGCATTCATTCAGTTTATCAATGTTAGAATGTTGGCATAATGAAAAGAAATAGATATGTCTCGAAGTTACTTACTGGGAGACGTCTCGGCCCAAAAACCCATTTGGTCCGCGATTTGCTATCTCTTCACTTGTTGCTTGAAAGCTATATACTCGTACATTCTTTAAAACAAAGTTTAGGTTGAAGTTTTTTGGTATATTCTACGTACAAGTACATAAACGTGGTTGCTTATCGCTGCATAAAACTTAGGATATGTTTTTCTTGGAATTATTTGAGAATATGACCAACGGCATAGAAAGGTTGTAGTTTCATTCATTTTCATTTTCTTTGGGCTTCGGACTTTCTTTTAAGGGACCACTCTTTTCCCGAGATAACTTTAATTTGTACGCAATACCTGCCCGGAAAAAAGAGAAAATCTTCCAATTTAATCGAAAAAAAGTAAATAAAATTTTTTCACTTTTTTACAACTATACTTTTTATTTATTTCCTTACTTATCCTTAACATACAATTCTGTGTATAATATGTAGAATACAAGTAATTAAGTTATATTTTAATTTTTTTAAGAGTAAAAGTCTACTTCTATTACCTCGAAAACGGTCCCCTGCGCATGTTTTTTGTTTAGTTCAAAATTTTCTAAAAATTGCGTAGACATTTTGTTACTAGTTACTGCAGAACGTGGGCGGACCGAAAAACTGATTTGGAGGAGAAAGCAAATTAGAAGAGTTGTTTTGGATGCATGTCTGTATGTTTAGTATTTAAAATTTAGCTTAAGTAAAAAAGAAATGTTCGTTATTTCAAATGAAATCCGGCCTATCATTTTGTAAATACGTCCGTTTTGGATTTCGAATGGCCTATTTTTTGTTTTCTCTAACAAGAGATTAAATTGAATTGCATTTTTTTCCTTTGTATCATCAGTAATGATAAATTTATTTGTGGTATTTTAACACTCTTTGTATGCTTTAAGAGAGAATTACATATACATACATACGTTCGCCTTTGCTTATTTTGATAACCTACTTTAAAAACTACTTGTGTTTTCTCTTTCACAAATGGTTAATAAACCTTACTCTTTTTCTCGTCGTCTTTATTGTGTGTATATGTATATCATGCTTCAAATAGTACTCTTTTCAATCTGGAAACTATGATAAAATGATTTGGAAACACTGTGGAAAGTTTAATGATGTTTCATTGAACATAATAAAACAACTGAAGCATTAAAATATATGCATATCAAGTTATAAACGTCTAACGAAAACCGTACCAGAAGTACTCGTACTATTTGTCAATAAATGAATTATGCAAAACTGAGTTAAAAGAAGTGTAAGTCTTCTTATAAAATAACTGCATGTTGATGTGATATATGTATGTATTTCAAAGGTATGAGGCCAACACTGTTTTATATACTTTTCACCAGCAAGTTACACCTTTAACTTCGCTCATATTAAAAATACGTACATATATGTATATTAAGAATTTTTTACAACTTAAGTTATGAACTTTTAGTTTTTTCCTCCTACAGACTCCAAATGTTTCAAGTCAGTGATTGCTGTTACGACTGCGTACAAAGCCTGCTTTATGGGTACCGAGTGTTTGCATTGGCTTGAATGATAAAACCAAAATAAGAACGCCTTAATTTAGCAATTGTGTGGTCGAATCTTAGAGCTCAGTTTAATATCCTGAGAAATAAATTTACCTCAGATGTTTGAAATCCTTCTCTCAAATACGTAACCTATTCACTTCTCTATTCTGCATCTTTGGCATTGGCCGCGTCTGCGGATTGCTGCATTAGATCCTCCAATGCGAAAAAGCCACCTCCTGACGACGTACCGCCTTGAGAGCTTTCAGAAGTGGCCGTACCTTGCGTCCCATCTTTATCGAGAGATAGAAGTTGCTGTCCCTCGGCAGTTTCTAGCACCTGCTGCTGAACCTGCACTATCGGCTGGCCGTCCGCTGTGTAGGACACTGAAACAGGAATGCGCGTACCATCCTCGCCGATGACATGGGCACCCTCGCCCAACTCACCGTCCTGGCCCTGCTGTATCACCAACTGGCCATCGGCATTAAGCAATGAAGCATCGATTAACTGCGTCTCATTATTGTCTCCTTGCACGAGCACCATTTGACCGTTCGCATCTGTCATCATTTGTAAGGTTTCGCCGTCCAAGCCCTCGCCGCCCTGCAGCACCCCCACACTTTGTAGCAACTGTTGAATTTGCTCCGGGTCCTGCACAAGGATCTGATTGCCTTCAGCGTCTGTGATGATGTGGTTGTCCAGTTGGAGCAGCTGGCCGTTTTCGTTGAGAATGAATTTAATTTGACCACCCTCCACTTGCGCCTGCATAGCTTCGTCCAATTCCATTGTGACATGTTGCTGGTCTCCTGACGCCTCCATATTCTCGACTGTGGCTTCGTCTGCAACACCGCTATTGCTGACCCCGGTGCTCGACTGTTCTTCATTTATGTTAGTGTCGGTGTGGGTGTTTGGGGTTGAATCGTCATCCTCATGCATTTCCTGGTCCGCCGAGCTCTTTGCAGAGTTTGATGTGATCTTGTCCCCTCCATCGATGGTTGAATCCTTGTCTTTCTCTCGCATTTGTGCCGCTTGTGAACCTTCTTGGGTTTCATTGTCATCGTCTAAACTTGGCATACTAACCGGTCCAGTGCTTTGCTTTGCCAGACCAGAAATATCATTAGAACTGTTTGCTTTCTTCTCACTGCTTCCCCTTCTCGATGCATTGTTGGCTGGAGGCTCGTCCGGTTGATCCAACATTGGCATATCCATGCTAGCCGAGACAGGGGCGGTTGTTGTCGGCGTAGTAACGACTTTAGTGCTCTGAAAACGATTACTTATTATCTATAATTACACACAAATCTGTATAGCTTACGGTGCCGCCTTGTTCCTCCACCGAGGACCCGCCGTCTGACTGCGGTATAGTTATGTTGAACGTAATGCCGCCCGAACCAGCCTGAGAAGTTATTACCAAGTTGTCTCCAGTAGCATTTGTGCCAGAAGTTGAGGGAGTTGTTTCTGCGCTGCCATCTCCCTTGTCGGAATGCATTTTCTCAAAAATGCTCTCTATATCCGCTTCGGAAATTGTGGTTCCAGAGGCTGAGGAGCTGCTGTGTTGTATTCCGCTATTGGTTGACGTGGTGTTGCCGAGATGGCTGTCTGATTTAGTGGCTGCGGAACCGACTCCTTCAGAGAGTATACCTGAACTGGAACTCAAAGTGGTAAGCGCTGAGGAGCTACTGGTAAGTGTCGACGAAGAGGACGCAGTGGTGACGGCGCCGGCTTTCTTTTCGCGCTTGTGCGTCTCCATATGTTGGTTGTAGTAGTTCTCTTGTATGAAAGTCAGTGAACATATGTGGCATGAAAAGAATCTTATATTTGCGTTCGCTCCGGCGCCGGTATTCGCATCAGCTGCGCTGGTGGGCACTGTATCACTCAGTGCCTCATCAATTGTTTCTTGTAGTAATTTTTGCGTAGTCAACAAAGTATTACTAGTGGTTGTCGTCGCTGTCTGCGTGTGAGTAACAATTTGTTGCTGGAGTGGCGCGTTTTGTTTGCTTTGTGGTGGTTGTGGCGACGATTGCTGACGCTGTTGCTGATGGACTTCGAAATGTTTTACTAACAACTCTCTCTTGGGGAAGGACATAGAGCAAGTACCGCACTTGAAATAGTTCGGCTGATGTTGCTTGGCGTGAACAGTGGCCTGCTCACGTGTCTCGAAACGCTGAGAACAAAGACGACATTTGAACGGCTTCGGTTTGGCGCCTGGTAAATGCTTCCGCATGTGTTCGTCAAAAATGGGCTTGTCAGTGGATTTGAACTGACAATGGTTGCATGTGAATAGCGGTGTGGAAGTGGTCGTCGGTTGGTGTGGTGTGATCGCTTCGGCGGCCGGTGCTGCCGGTATGGTAGTTGAACTGGTGACGACAACGTTAGTGCTGTGATTGATCTCCATATGCTTACGCAGAGCTTGATCACTAACGAAATTGATGTGGCAGACGGCACAGGTGTTGTCCATTGGTGTGTTGTGATCCTTTATCATGTGCTGCTTCATGGCTCCGAAATTGGGGAAAATCTTTTTGCAATTCTTGCATTGGAAATTCTGCTGTTTGCAAGTCTCGTAGTGTGTGTTGAAGAGGCGCATATCCGACGTCTTGTAATCGCAAGTGAGACATTTGTAGATCTTGGTGGTTTTTCTTTGTAATGCTTGAGTCTGAGATGTCTGCGGTGTGGATATTTTTATTTGCTGCACAGCGCTAACTACGGGTTATAAAAACAAATAACAAAAGCAGAGTTAGACGATTAAAAAGTTGAACAGATTTCAAGAATTTAAAAAGAAATCGTGCCATCTAAAAGATATATGAACTCAATATGAACTTATTAAACATTTAGTGACTAGAGAATTATTGAGTCTGAAGAAATCGTTTAGCTCAGTAACTTTTTCAGCTTGACCAATAATAATAGTTATTAATACTTAAAAATTATTCTTGTAAAAAAGTGACCACCTGGTGGTTTTCCTATCGATCCATCCTGTTGCACCGAAGTACTCTTTCTCACACGATCACCCTCGTCGTTTGAGTTGTTGGCAATTCGATTGACGGCCGCCACATTGCTTGATAGTTTTTGCATTTTTGGGGGCGGAGAACCGCCAGATAAGCTTACAGACTGTGTTACGCTGCCGCCTCCGTCGTCATTAAGGCCGTATTTTTTATGTAGCAAATTTATTATATTGGTTCGCACTCGCTCTACATCGTTTTCCAAGCGATCCAAATAATTTATGAGATTTGTGCAACGAGAACAAACAATGTCTTCCACACTAACAATCACCATGAATGCATCTCCAACTAATTGCCCGATTTTATTGGGAAATTTTGTGTTTGTGTGCGAGGTATGCATCTCTGTAAGCTGATGCTGAGTGGAATTACTTGAGATGGCATCATCGCATACGTAACATCTATTGCCGTAATTGTTGTGGACGGCCGCATTGTTGCTGTTAGCGGGGCTACTGGTTACTGTTGTGGCGCCGACCTTCTGCTTGAGGATTCGTGGCTGATTGGGACCAGTAACTGTAACGGCCCCACTAGATAGTAGATTATGTATCTTCCGCACTGCGCTGTTCATAGGATTGTTCATTTCGTTACTGTTGGTAAAAAGTCCGTGATTGAATATATGGATAGCTACTGCAATAACGATGTGGTGGTTTTGCTTTAGTAGCTTGTTTGTGCTGTACTTGCAGCAATGGTTGAAATTGATTATTTGGTGTTTTCATAAACCTAAGGAAAAATAGAGGTTGAATTTAACTGATTTTAGAGTTAATGTATGATTTTTTTGAGCTAGGCGAGTTTTTTTCTATTTTATTCTTTATACCACTCGTCACTAAGCGTCTCATTTAAAATTATTCACAACTTCTGGCAACTCGTTCTACAAGAGATTCCCTTCGTCAAATACAGCACACGAGTGTCTGAACATCCCTACATGGTGGTTTCGTTGGGTTCAGTGCAATGGCGCCCATTAAAAATTTTTAAGTCCTTCTCTTTTCCTCATTCGCATTTAACATCTTTAATAGAAACAATTGGCACACATGTGGTTGTTCTTTTCTTTTACTCAATTTACCAGTGTTGCTTCATATTTTTTGTACATACCTTTCAGCAATTAGAATGAATAGTCTTATAACGTTTACTGTACATTTTTCTAAGGAATCAGTCTCAATTAAAGAAACCAAATTAAAGACCGGCGATATTGTAAATTTCATATCTCCTGGTCTGCACGAATGCATTGAATTTATTAAAGAAAATACATGGTTCCACATGTAAGCCCTAAACATAAAGTTTGCAACCATTGAAAAAATAAACTGAAGTAAAAATTCAAAGGTTTGGTTTATGTTTAAAAACTAATTTATTCATTCTATTTAGAAGGATCAGCCTAATTAACCTTTATCAAATCAAATACGGCGGAAACTTCTAAAATGAAAAAAAAAAATTGTGGCAATAGGAGTATATAGCCGCTAAATATCCGGCAATCTACCAAGGAAACAGAGTAGTAGGCCATATTTACTAAGAATATTCGAGCCATCGCAGCACTATGTTATATCTATAATTCACAAATGTTTTATGTTACATTAAACTTCGCACTTCAAAATACAAAACAAATTTATCAAATCCAATATTACTGTTCTAACTTTATCAATATCACATTCACTTTTATGTACGCGGACGTCACAAATAAGGAAATCTAATGATATCGCTCCTTGCGCGAAAGTGACGACATTAATATTGTTATGTATTGGACGAATCAGCTTGCTCGCATCACGTTTAGCAGACAAGAATTTAACGAAGCAAGTAAAATGGCTGCCGCAAGTTGAGTTTACAAGAAATTAACGTGATTTCCTCAACACTGGGACCACAGCGATACTTTTCTTTGCGCCATTTTTCATTCATAATTGTTAGGCTACAAATTGCTAATACTTTAATTATTAATTATCACTTATTTTAATACGATAGCATTAATCAGTATTTTATGATAATATTCCTACTTTTATTTTAATTTTGCAGTGCGTATCGCAAACAGGCAATTCAGAACTCTTTAAATGTTTCACGTCTATGTTCCCCCATTCGTTGCTCGACGTTAACTGAAAAGCGCGAAGCGGCATCTTCTCTGCAGCAGCGATACTACAGAGAGTGGAAGAGAGTTTTTAAGGTGACCAGTCGAACGCAGGTTTCAAGATTATTTCCAGCTCCAAGGTTTTATCAAAGTATATACAGTAGATATTTATTACATATTCTTTGGTTTTATGTTTTGGAAAATTAATATTTTTTTAATTTGAAGTTAGTGTTTGTTGTCTTTTTATTGTCAACAGGAATTTTTCGAATTCAATTTAATTTATAATAATTGTTCCTTCATATTATTATAACAGAGTTCTAATACATTAATAGAATTATTAACTGTATTAAAAAGTTGCGGCACTGAAGGCGTGTTAAGATATGTTTGCCGGAATTCTTGTTCTTTATTTGTCTCCAGGGAAACGAAATAAAAATGTAAACAAGAAGTCTAGGAGCTGTCGGGTCAACTTATAATAGTAATGGAGCTACTGAAATAACATAGCTAAAAGGAACTAGGAACCTCTCGTAGACACAATGCGGGGCATTTTAAAGTGGAAAGAAAAGATTGAATTTCCAATAGTCAAAGAGGATGATGTTAGGTGGGTGGATACGAGTATATTTTGTATTGATGCGTATCATTAGCTAAAAAAAAATATTAATGCTAAATGGTTATCTAAATTGAACCATTTCCATATGTATACATATGTGTTTAATTGATTTGTGAATTCAATCATAGCGTACATTGCGTTTGTTACCATCCCGAAGGCATTCAACTGGTTGTAGCCGCAGGAGAACGCGTCTTAATATATGATCCAAATGACGGCAAGTTGTTAAATACCTTAAAGGCACATAAGGACGTCGTGAACTGTGTTGCTTATGCCCGCGATGGTAAAAAATTCGCCAGTGGAGGAGCCGACAAGACTGTCATTGTGTGGTCCAAGCAACTGGAGGGATTACTTAAGTATTCGTAAGAATTTTAAATTACATTTATTTAAATTACAGCATACGAAGAATAGACAATTGCATTGCAGTACAACCGAAAATGTGTCCGAATTTGTTTATTCCAGACATGGTGATTCGATACAATGCATGGCTTTTAATCCCATCTCACATCACCTTGCTTCTTGCTCTGGTTCAGATTACGCATTCTGGTCCGCCGATCAGAAAGCTGTGCAAAAGCACAAAATACACTCACGTATCAATGCTTGCGCCTGGACTAAAGACGGGCAATATGTAATACTCGGTTTATCGAATGGATCCATATCAATTCGCAGTAAGGTAAAAAAGAATCATAGGAAACATAATGTCATGTAAATAAATCCAAATTGTCTTTAGTCCGGTGAAGAGAGAAGATGTATAGACCGTCCTGGCAGGCCAAATGGGGCAATTTACGGAGTGCAGTGCCATCCTACGGTCGGTTCGACAAATAATTTAGAGTCTATTGCTGTTGTTGATTGGAATCAGACTTTGACATTCCATACCCTCAGTGGGCAGATGCTAGGCAAGGAACGTGCTCTAGGCTTTGATCCACTCTGTGTCAGTTATTTCCCAAATGGCGAATTTCTTGTTGTTACCGGTTGTACACGGTCCCTTCATTTCTTCACCAAGGATGGCGTTCGCCTGGGTTTGCTGGGGGACCCTTTAGATTCATGGATTTGGACTGCGGCTTTCCATCCGAATGGATTTAGCTACACTTTGGGATGTCAAGATGGCACATTGGCCACCTTTAATATTGTCTCAAGCACAGTTCATGCATTGTATCGCGAACGGTATGCATTCCGGGAAAATATGTGTGATATTATAATTCAGCATTTGGTATCTGGCCAAAAAGTTCGCATCAAGTGTCGCGATTTAGTGCAGAAAATTGCTATTTATCGAAATCGCCTAGCAGTGCAGCTTCCAGAACGCGTTGTTCTCTATGAGTTGAACTCGACGGGAGATGCTCCAATGCATTACAAAGCGAAAGAAAAAATACAACAAAAATTTGAATGCAGTCTTCTCGTTGTTTGTGCAAACCACATTGTATTGTGTCAGGATAAGAGGCTAAAAAGCCTTGATTTTAGTGGCACGTTGCAGCGTGAGTGGTTGATGGAAACCTTTATAAGATATATCAAAGTGATTGGTGGACCAGAGGGACGCGAAGGCTTAATGGTTGGACTAAAGAATGGACAAGTCTGTGGTCAATTATTTTTCTGAAGAAAGTTTTATTGTATTTATTGCATTTTAGGTTTTTCGAATTTTCCTCGACAATCCTTTACCATTCCTGATTACCTCAACTGTGTCGGCAATTCGCTGCTTGGACATAAATGCAAATAGAACAAAATTAGCTATTGTAGATGATGCCGGACGTTTGGTTGTCAGAGATATTGATAATGACACCCTACTCTATCAGGACTCGGGAGTTAATTCTGTTACTTGGAATACGAATTTTGACTCCATGCTGTGTTACACGCACACCTCGGGAGGTCTTAGTGTACGTGTTGGGAATTTACCACCACGTTCCCCACAGAATATACATGGTGTCGTGGTTGGTCTTTGTGGTGGTACCGCCTTTTGTCTTCGAGGCAATATAATGCACAATATACCTTTAGCTCTGAGTGCCACAATGTGGCAGTTTATTGAAGCAGGATTTTTTGAGTAAGTTTCTACGTAATTAAAGGCGAATGTTTTTAAATTTTTTTATTAATAAAGAATATTTGTTTTTAAATAGCTAATAAAATCTTCCAAAAATAGAATACAGGAGCACATTAATGATCTTTCCCCCGGTTCACTTACGAAAACCTTGTTACGACTTTTACTTTTTCTAAATAATAAAGTTCAATCAAGTTTTGCAAAAGCAACCCTAACACATGAATAGCGTCACAGTAATCACGTCCGGAGATCTTATTAAATAATTCAATCGGAAATACATAGTACACGTAATCAATGCAAGTTAACGACTCACTTACTGGGAATTCCTAATTCATGTGAACAGTCTCAGTTCAATACTCCTCTGATTACAATAAATTATAACTATGTAGATTCGCTCGCTTATAAATACAATATTTTTGTACGCGCTTTTTTATTTGACGTGTAAATGTTAGGGTCATCACAAATGATCGTGATAATGAAAACCTTAATTATCCGTTTGTTCTTTATTGAATCCTTTTCAGTGAAGCTTTTCAGGTTGCCTGTCTCGGAGTTACCACAGCCGATTGGGAAGGTTTAGCTCAATCAGCCTTGGAAGCACTACATTTAAATACATCGCGCGATGCGTACGTTAAAGTACGGAATCTGCCTTGGTTACACCTAATAAATGATTTGCAGGAAAAGAAAAAGCGTTCTGCAGTGCCTAAAGAAGTACTTCAAGCTGAAATTTGCGCCTTTTCGGGAAAATATAGAGAGGCAGCACGTCTATTCCAAAAGTGCGAACAACCCCGCCGGGCACTAGACATGTACTCGGATTTACGCATGTTTGATTCAGCACAAGAATACTTACCAGATGGTAACGAAGACGAGAAACGTGCTTTGGTAAAGAAACGTGCCGAATGGGCTTGTTCCGTAAAGGAACCACGGGCTGCTGCAGAATTATTATTGTCTGCTGGAGAGCACGTCAAAGCTATTGAAATAGTAGCTGAACAAGGCTGGGCAGATGTGTATGTTGGAGCTAGAAATTTTTTATTTTCTCATATTGAAAATGTTTTTCTTTAGACTATATGATATAGGGCGTCGCTTGAGTTTGAGTGAGAAACAATCACTCGAACTAGTGGCATATAATTTAAAACGGCTGAAGGCTTTGCCACTAGCAGCAGAAATGTTTAAAAAGCTTGGTGATGAATCCCAAGTAGTGCAGCTACATGTTGATGCTCATGACTGGGCGGAAGCATTTCGATTAGCGGAAACCATGCCGGTATTACTACCCACTGTATACTATCAGCAAGCACAATGGTTTGCACAAAAGGACCGATTTATTGAAGCACACGAAGGTATGCTTTGTTATTAACATTTACAACCTTATTTTCGATAAATGAAAGTAAGGAATTACAGTAAGGAAAACAAAAAGAGTAGAAAATTAAAGTTGCAGTTAAGCTCTCGTTGTGAGTTAACTAAACACTGTGAAACTGGCCCTTAATGTTAAGTAATATTGTATATAAATATATTATGCTCCTTCGTTATATATAATTCTTCGCCAAAGCTTATTTAAAGGCTGGTCGCACCAAAGACGCCAACCGACTCCTGAAATCTCTGTCCAGTGCTGCCATTTCGGAGGAGCGATTTATTGATGCCAGTTATTTCTATTGGTTGCTCGCAAAGCAATTTTTGGACATATATAATGGAAAGGAGTAAGGATCTCTTCAAACTCCCCCACTCTGATTTTATCTGATCTATTGCCTTTTAATTTTAATAGTGAACAAAATATGATTGACTACCATTTAAAAGAGTACAGAAATCACATACGCATCGCCAAAATTTATTATGCTTACAACATTATATACAGTTATATGAAGGAACCCTTTACCACGTATGCGCCTGTGAGTCTCTTCAATGTGAGTCGTTATATTCTGAATGAGGTGGAATATAGGGGTGCACCTAAAGGTGTTAGTATGTTGTAAGTTGGTTTATTTCTTTATTTTGTCAATGAAATTAATCTTTATGGTATAAACGTACAGCGCAGTATTATTCACATTAGCAAAGCAAGCTAAACTCTTGCAAGCTAATAAATTATGTTTGGTGGTCAACAAGCGTTTGCAGTTCCTAAAACCACCGCCTGGCGTTCAAGAACAAATAGATGTGAGTGAGATTTAAGAGCTACTGGAACTTATACTAAGAGCTATCCATCTGTGCATAATTACTTACAGATAAATTATCTAAACAGCAAAGCCTGCAAAAGCGGTTTCAACGATCCTGAGGAACTATTTCCGCTTTGTTATAAATGTTCCAACTACAGTCAGCACCTGAATGCAAATATATGCCCCACATGCAAGCAAGAATATATATTTTCATTTGTCTCATTTGGTAATTAATCCTATAAAAAATGCTTTTTTACATAAGAATTTTTGTACTCCAGAAATACTGCCGTTAGTGCAATTTCATCCGGAAGTTGACATCTCGGATGTGGATGCAGAGCGTTTACTGTTAACTCCACCGAAGCCTGCTGAAGAGAATGATCCTTTTTCGGAGGTGCTTTGCGGAAACATGTTTTTGGCAGATTTTAATAGAAATTAATGTACATTAGCATTACAGGATGCAGCCAGTGCCTTGCCTTTGAGCCTTGATCGTAATGCTTTGCGTGCAATCGACCCCAGTCACGTTATCATAGTAAAACGCCGCGAAAAACATGTGAAAAATATTTATTATCGCAATATTTTGCCCGATCTTCAGGTGACATTTTGTCCGGAATGTTTGTTGGTTTGTTTATATTTTGTACATTTATTTAACGAAATTACAATACTTTCAAATACTTTTAGGTCTTCTATGCAGAAGATTTTGAAATGCAGGTGCTTCAGAAAGGGTCGTGCCCCTTTTGTCGAACCTCGCCTGATAAGTTATATGAAGATTATTAGAAATTTTTAGTAGTGCTTATGGAATTTAAAATGTACACATTATTTTTTCCGAAAATTGAGCAATTGAGCGAAGAAAGGAAAGGAAAAAATGTTATAAAGTTCCGAAATGATCGTCGTAGAAAAATTCTTCTAACATAAATAATTGTTTTTACTTAAGTAAAATTAAGACCAACTTTTTCTATAAAATCTTAATTGGGCAACAGTGTTTTCATTGATAATTTTATTAAATTATTAGCGGAAAAATGAAGTAACATATTTTATTATTACAAGTTACATTTGCAAAATAAATATACAAATTTCCTTAAATTTTAGTCTGCTATAAATTAAGACGCATTTAATTATAATTTGAATAATAAACCTATACATGTATGGAGCACCATTTGAGTTTTCTTAATTTGTACAAAAGTTATTTGTAAAGGAGAAGTTTCTTTGCTAAATTACAATAAACTTAATTACTAAAATTTTCTGAAAATTCAAGTAAGGTAGTAGTAGTATATTCACAATTACTTTTAGATATGTTACAAGCTTGAACTCACTAAAAAGCATATATTTAACTAACCTAAATATATGTTTTTTAGCGTTTACCTTCGTGTTTAGAAATCAAACTATCCCTTCAATTCTTGCCCTTTAGAAGTAGGTACTGCACGCGAAAGCGAAATTTAAGTTTTTCGATGTTCGATATTTATTTATCAATAATTGTTTCTGTATTAAGACCACGTTTCTTCCTGATACCGTTTTTCTTTAATCATTTTCTCAACGTATTCAGCATCATCATCCATTACAAATATAAATGCTTCTTTCACTTCCTTTGGCATGTTTTTGGATGTACCGGACACAAGAATTACTGCATCTTTGTCCTTAATATAGTTTTCCAGAAGTTCTTTGTTTTCTTTTATTAAATGTTGCACATACATTTTCTTTTCCTGGTCTCTTGAGAAAGCTATAAAATTCTGCGTCAATTTTGTTGATTGCCAACGCTGGAAATCGTCGCGAAAATGAAAATCCTTCTCCTTATATCGGCAGCCAAAAAATACAATAAGTTCTCCTATGCTTTGGCCAGCTTCACGCTGTACACTCTTATGTTGTATAACACTTCGAAAAGGCGCTATACCGGTACCAGGCCCTACCATAATTATTGGTTGCGATATTACCGCAGGAATATTCATAGTACCAGATTTCACACAGCCCAATATTGTACTTCTGGGTTTTAGGCTTTTCAACCAATTTGAACATAAACCCAAACGAGGTGTCATTAATCTTGTTTGATAATTCACCACTGCGACTAGTAAGTCAAGTGTGCCTTCTTCTGACCCTGAGGGCACAGAGGCAATAGAGAAATTCCTGGGCTGTATTATAGTAAAAATTTCAGATAGCAAATCCAATGATAACTTGGAGGCAGCATGTCGAAAATCTTCCAAAACTTCTAAAATGTTGCGTCTCGGACGATTTATGTACTGCACTAAGTCGTCTAAACCTTCAGCCGTTGTGAATTCTAAAAGCTTCTCCTTCTCCAGCACGTCTTCGCAATTGATGGCCAAGAGTTCAAAAACTCTCTGACGTGGCATCGCACTGAAGTCCCAAATATATTTTGCTAATTGTCCCACAGTTACAGGCTGCTCATATGCCTTTGGTAATAGCATATCTTTGAAAGCAGTGCTCAACTGAACAATGGTGCTTGCCTGAAAAGGCCAGCCGTACTCTTTAACTAGCCCAAAAAAAATCTCAACTTGTGCAGTTGAATTACACGGACGTACAGAAAAGATATCACCTGCTTGCCAATTAACGCCTTTAGGAGCCTCAAATTTTAACAAGCGCACGTCCTGAAAATGATCTAAAGTCGTTGTGCGCTGATTCAATTTAACAACAAACCTTTGACATTCCTCGCGCAGAGGCCACTTTAAAGTGTCCTCAGAAACCAATTGGTCAGTATGCGTTATTATCTCCACTTTCCATTTCATAATGTATGCCAGAGGTTTTGTTTCTACTATATCAGAACTGAATATCCGTTTAATTTCCATCCACAACATCTGCTTCCACGCTAGAGCTACAGCATGCAAACCGTAATCGTGCTGGTCATCACACAAACCAATTGGTATTATCATGTTTCCTCCTAGCTGCTGAAGGCGTTTGTTGCATTTTTTAGCGGCAAAGTTGAACTTCGAATAGCTGGAGTCGCCCAAACCAAGACACGCAAATTTAAGCTGGTGGAGAAAATGCATTGGTAAACTTTTACGGAGCAGAAATTTCCAGCTTTTTTTCATATTGTCCGGTTCATCTCCATTTCCCGTCGTTGCCACAACCACTACCATTAGACGCTCTTCTGAAAGATTCTGTATCGGATAATCATCCATGGGCAACACCGGGCCTTCAAACCCATAACGCTTTGATTCACGCCAAATCTGTTCTGCCTCATCCTGTGCCGTTCCTGTTTGGCTACCATAAAGTATCAACAATCGCATGACAAGGTCGAATCGGTTAGAAAATTAATTGAAAGCTGCCAGCCGAAATATGGGAAAATACAGGAGAACCATTTGAGAACCAGGGCTGGTGTATTCTAATCAGGGTTTCCTATACTACGGAACAGCTATGTCGAGTACACACCACCAACACCCATATGTCCATTCCAAAAATTTCTTTGATAGACCAACACGTCCGTTTTTATGTAAATCGTTAGTTAAAGGTAACCAACTTTCATCTTATAGTGGATTATCTGCTTCTCCCAACCGAGATAGCTTAACCAGGATGCTAGAATTGTGAAAAAGGTTTTATCTGGGGTTTAAAACAGTTTGTATTCATTATCAGATCTTTAAATTAAACATGTATAGTTCATTAAAAACATAGCTTATCTTCACCTATATTAACTCCTATATTATGCGATTATCCATGTTATTTCGCTCCGTGACATTTTTGGCGAAAGCGAGAAAGGGCAGTACAAATTATCTCTCTCTCCTCCAATAAATTATAACTGACTAGCATGACTATTTTTGTTCTTGTTTGAAACAAAAAATCTGCCATGGTACAAAATAAAAGTTCCAGCTTGGCTCCAGCTTGTAGTTGAAACCTATACAAAAAAGTCTCTTCTAGTAGCATTATCAGACAATTGATAAATCCCACAATTACAAAAGTTGTCTAACATAAATTTCATCTTCCTAGATACTGTGCAATAATGCCTCAAAGAAAGTAAATTTCAAAAGGCTGGTAACAATATTTCTTTTATCATTTCAGACTTTTACCATATGGAGACTTGAGATTTAAAGATTTTGTTATTGGTTTGTGACAGCTTTCTAGTTTTGTGATTTAAGAATTTATTGTTTCACAAAGCGTGCCTTTTGAACGGCAAGCAGATAAATAACGATCTATACAATGCAAGAGGTTGTAAAATTACAGAGTTCATCGGACTTCATCAAGGTAAATGTATCCAACTCTAAAAATGACAGCATTGCCTTTGAGAAGAAATTTCCTAAATGCCTGACGGTGGCCCAATTAAAGGTACGAGTATATATCTACAAAATGTTTGAAAACCCATTTATTTTGATGTATTGTAGAGTAAGTTAGAAATAGTCACCGGAGGCAATGCTGGCACAATGCAATTAGAGTTGTATAATGGCGACAACTTGGTGGCCAAGCTTTCGCAAGACGACCAGATCATAGGTTCCATGCCTATCGAGGCGGGGATGCGCCTGCACGTAATCGATAATTTCTCATGGTTGTCAGAGGAAAGCGTCGAAAAATTCGAACTGACTGATGAGCAATATGAAAAGAAGGGTGATACTGTACGCAGTTTTTTGAAACAAAACCGTCTAGGCAAATACAATACAGAAGAACTAAAAGAGATGGAGGAAAGAAAAAAGCACATAGCTGAATTAGAACTTCAAAAAGCACAATTGTGCAAGGTTGGTGCACGTTGTAAGGTAAACGATGTCGAGTTTAACTAATATTGTTCAGAAATCCTTGACTTATTAGTGTTTTTAGGTCACTGTGAAAGGAAATCCGATACGGCGTGGTACAATTATGTATAACGGCCCTATAGACGGTAAAGTAGGTACTGTGATTGGCGTTAAATACGATGAGCCTTTAGGGAAAAATGACGGATCGTACGTTATAAACATATCTTTTTTCGAAATCTGACTAAATATTAAATAAGAAAACTTTGCTATTTTTAGAATAAACGGAAAACGTTATTTTGAATGTCAACCAAAGTATGGCGGTTTTGTAGCGCCAGCGGCAGTAGAGGTTGGCGATTTTCCTCCGGAAGATACTATGGATGGCATAGATGATGAATTATAATTTGATATTGATTTATCGTTATTCTTATGATCTGACACAATGCTCAAGATATAATATAAACCAAAACAACATATATATATATATATACATTAAATCGACTGCTTAAGAAGGAATTATTTCTGATATACAATGTATGTTCGAGCTGACAGAAGGGTTTGCCTATTAGATTTTATAGAATATTAATAAAAATTTACTAAGATACTTTTGCACTTACAAAGAATTCCATAATGATATGAAATTAACCTACTTTATATATTTATCACACAGCTTTAAGGCTATAAAATCCGTTTTTCAATTGCGTTAATACTTACATAATAAATAAAAGGAAAATTTCTAATATGATTTTAAATTAATTATATTTTCAACGGAACATGTTAGGTGACGATGAACATTTTGTTTTTAGAATTTATCAAGGTTTGTATGTTGTCTAAACTTTATTTAAGAAGTTTTAGTCGTTGAATTAATTTCTGAACACATTTGTTTGCCTTAAAATATAGAATACAGCCTAATGTGCTTACTCTAATGTGCGTCTTATTGTTATTAAATTACAAATCCGTAAAATACGTTTCTGCGTATTCTAAATTCCTTGTTTCAATTCGGCTTTAATTTAGTACCTCAGTAGTTTTTGTAGGGAAAAAGTGATTTTGTAGGAATTTCGATAATTGTGAGTGCGGTAACCCTGATTATAGTTGTGTGAAGGCAAGTTTGCAAACTTTAGTAAAATTGTGGACATACGAATTTCGTCATCAGGATCAGCAATTATGTGGTATTTAACGAATGTGGCTTTACGAACTACAAGCCCTGTGATGTGTAAAGTTTTGCAAGGGCTTGGAAACCGTCGTATGGTATGGAGTAAGGTACAACAACGGCATCCCAGAGCCATAACCATGACACGAACAGAGCAGACCAAACACAAAATCACTCCGCTAGGTTTGTTTCTCTTGGTAAGACAGTAAATTGTTTCTCTAAACTTAGTAGTATTCTTCTCACCTAATGCAATTTAATTTTAGCTGATTCCGGCAACGACTTTTGGCCTTGGCTGCTGGCAAGTTAAACGTAAGGCTTGGAAAGAGGAACTCATAAAGGATCTGGAAACTCGAACAAAAATTCCTCCTGTCTCAATTCCTGAGGAGTACTGAGCTTGTTAATTTCGCTTTGAACTATTTATCTAACATTATGGTTTCGTAGTCTGTCAGAATTAGAAAAAATGGAATACCGTTCAGTAAAAGTGCGTGGTCATTTTCTTCACGATAGAGAGCTAACTTTGGGACCCAGATCATTAATAAGGCCTGATGGTGTTGAAACTGCTGGCAGTTTATTTTCAAACCAAAGCGCAGGCAGCGGTTACTTGATTATTACGCCCTTTAAGCTGGCGGATAGAGAGTGGGACGATGCAATAAGAACTGACTGTACTTTCATTTTCAATCGTTTTTTATTTTAGTGATATTATACTCGTAAATCGTGGTTGGGTGTCTCGCAAACAGCTGAAACCGACAGCACGCCAACACGGTCAATTATCCGGAGAAGTCGAATTGACCTGCTTAGTGCGTTTGGGAGAGAATCGTCCGCAATTTTCACCCGGACACAGTGGAAATATATTTCTATATAGGTACTTGCCGTTTTTATATTTATCTCAATGTAATGTGAAGCACATTTTTTTATTCCTATAAAATATACACTTGTATTACAGAGATTTGCCAAAAATGTGTGCTGCGACTGGAGCTTTACCTGTATTCCTTGATGCGGCCTACGATCCGTCTCTACAGGGTGGTCCGATTGGTGGTCAAACACGTGTGACATTGCACAATGATCATTTGTCATACCTGATCACTTGGTATGGCTTGTCGGCTTCGACGGCATATTTGTGGTACCGGCAGGTTTTAAAAGGAAAATCATTCTAAGACTGATTTAAAAATATTTTTGTTGTATAGAAGCATAGAAAAATAATATAGTAGCACGTAGTATACAGCTACATGGTTTTATCCATTACATATTGCCTTTAAGAAAATGTGTTTAATTCTATAATTTTATATTAATTAAAAATATAACATGGACATATTGATTTCGAATTTTAGTACGCGTAACCAAATTTTGGAAGAGAGTGTGTGTGTCATGTATGTGTACTACTTCCGGTAAGTATAAAGCTCTAAACTCTTGCAAATAACCATATCTGAATTGATCTCATTATATGAAGAAAAATTGCAGATATATATTTGCAGGTTTCTTGAGCTCGAAAACGTCTCGTAAGAATTATTTTAAATTCGCGCAATATTATCACAGATCTACTTAATCAGAC
This sequence comes from Conops quadrifasciatus, assembly GCA_949752815.1. NCBI lineage: Eukaryota > Metazoa > Arthropoda > Insecta > Diptera > Conopidae > Conops > Conops quadrifasciatus. The sequence goes on from OX457079.1 coordinate 37,947,509, forward strand.
ATTGTGAAATCGGGCCATAGTGTTCTCCGAGGGAGGGGTATGTAGTGAAAATCGAAGGGAATAAAACAAATTTTTCTTCTAACTTATATTTATTAAATATGTATATACAAATATCTATGCGGTGCTTAACACTTGAATAGAAAATAGTTCATATATTGATTGATATGAGATAATTCAGTTCTCATTTCTTTCTCATTAAAATAGGTGTGAAGGAATTATTGGAAGTAATACTCAAAAATAAAAGTATCTTAGGCTTTTCATTTCGAAGTGCTTCTAGTCCGTTTCAGTGGTCATTATTGTAGGCTTTTCACTATCTTTACAACTGCGGAATGCTGCCCCAAGATCTCATAAGACCTGTTCGTTGATACTTTTTACCAATTGTCTGAACATGAAATCCAATCTGCTGTAGACGTTCATGATCAAGGATTTTACGACCATCAAAAATATACGCTGGTTTCATCATGGATTGATAGATACGTTTATAATCCAACTCCTACATAGAAATTAGTTTTAAACAAATTCTCGCATTCAAAATCAATTGCTCATAACAAGTACCACCTACCACAAATTCATCCCATTCTGTACACAGAACAATGGCATGTGTGCCACGCACAGCACTGTAGGGATCACTATGGATTTGTACAGCCTTTTTTACGCTCTCTGGAGATTCGGTTACGCACGGATGTGTGAGGTCATCAATTATCTGCTCAGGCTCAACTTTAGGATCATAAATGTCCAACTTGGCACCTTCTTCCAGCAATGTTTTACAGACTGTAATGGCTGGTGTCTCGCGTGTATCGCCCGTATTTTTTTTGAAGGCAAACCCGAAAATTGATATGCGTTTGTCCGAGACCGTATTGAAGAGGCTTTCAATTATCTTTAGGGGTATAATACAATTAAAATTTCAATAAAAAAATCAGCCTACCACAAATTCAGAAATACCTTTTGTGAAAAACGCGATTTCTGATACTCATTCATGTCGATCACCTGCTGCCAGTAGGCAGCCACCTCGGGAAGATTAAGTCCTTGGCAGATATAAACTAAATTCAAGATGTCTTTCTGAAAACAACTGCCACCAAAGCCCACTGAAGCTTGCAGAAATTTCGAGCCGATTCGTGAGTCCAAACCAATGGCACGAGCTACTTCGGAAACGTCCGCCCCGGTCGCTTCACATACGGCAGAAAGTGAATTAATACTCGAGATACGCTGCGCTAAGAAGGCATTAGCAGCCAGTTTTGACAATTCCGACGACCATGTATTGGTTGTTAGTATATTGTGCTTAGGTATCCAATGTTCATAGATCCACGAAAGCTTCTCAACTGCCTTGTGTCCATCGGTGGTATCCTCACCGCCAATCAAAACACGGTCCGCATTTAATAAATCGTCGATTGCTGTACCTTCAGCCAGAAATTCAGGGTTCGAGAGTATATCGTAGCGTATGCCAGGCTTTTGATTGGCACGCAATATATGCATAATGCTTTCAGCAGCACGCACGGGCACCGTACTTTTCTCAACTACGATTTTATTGGATTGAGCAATTTCCGCAATCATTCGTGCGGAGCTTTCAACGTATTTCAAGTCAGCAGCTCGACCTGATGATGGTGGTGGGGACCAGAAAATTAAAAAAGAATCTTTTGTGATTGTGGTTATTTTCGGAAGAGAAATAATAAACCTTTGCCGTTGCCAAACGTTTTGGTTGGTGTATTAACGGATATAAAGATCAGATCTGCTTCCTTGATTGCAGTCTCGATGTCGGTGGAGAAATAAAGATTGACGTTGCGACATTTTTTCACGACCTCATCCAAGCCGGGCTGCGTGCCAGAAGTTATCAATATGCAGGATATACGAATTGAAAATAAGTGTTTTTGAAATTCCAAAATTAATGATTAAGAAAAGTTTGTAATGAAGCAATATTCTTGGAATATTTTTTCAATTCGTAAAATTGAGATATGTAGCTATATTTTAATTTTGTAATATTTTAATCTTTGTTTTACTCGTATTTGCTTCAAAAATTTTTATCTACTTACTTCCAAAGAGAACACAAACGTGGCAATTAAAAAGTAAAGAAAATAGTGTTCTTATGATAAGAAAAATGAATAAATACTCAGTCTAGCAACGTGTTACTCTAGAAAATTAAACAACATGCTAAATAAACAACAAAAATTCACATAAAAAGACTACAGGGCCGTGATGTATATGCCTACGTAACATATGCATATATACGCATATATATTTCACAATATTTGACTTATTTGAGTATGGAATATACAGCAATATTATGATTGCTGTTTCATTAACATTAGAAACCATTTAAGTAAATATTGGTTTAAGACTAAAGGAGACTAAGACGTACTCGTCTTATATGTTTAATATAAGCTAGCTGCAGCGAGTCTCTTTTTATGGAGCTATAAATAAATCTTTAAAAAAATTAAAATTTTCTTTTAAAAAATATATTTTCATATTTTTTTATAGCCGTTACGTGAAATAAAAGCTTTATGATCACTTGGTTCAACATTTTCAGGCATGAAAATCGAGATACGTAATTTTTTTTCAATTGAAAATAAATTATCATCTTCCATTGCGACCTATTGATGATGAGTCTGTCTTTTGATGCAATATGATTCTAAATTTTTTAAATTAATAAAGGTCATAAAAAACCTGTTTCTCTTTTTCAGCACTCACGATGTGCTATGACTAAGAAATATTAAGATTCCTATAAATAAAAATGTAAATACTGAATTGTACTTGAACAAAAATTGTTGGTGTGACTATATGTTTAAGGAATATTTCGAAATGCTATGATACTTCGTGGATGCAAAGAATTGTAGCTTTACAATTTGCTTAAGGTTAACTGGCTACAAATAATGGAAAAAAAGATATTAAAACTCTTAACTTTAGTAAATATGAGTATGATATATACAACTTCCTGGTATATACTATATAGTATACAAATTTGTTTTTCAGTATTTTTGTCCCCCTTAAGAACTTCATGAAGTAACAATAATACGAGTACATAGCAAATTCTCTTTGAAGCGCAATATAAAAAATTGTAATTTGAAGAATTTTGATAACATTGACCGTGGCAACCAGCACAGATGTTGAGTATACATATACCGTACGTATTGACAGTCCTCAGTACGTCGTTCCTTACTGATACTTATTTTTTCTTTGCCAATTTACTCCTATTAATTATCATTCATTGCGTACCTCATAAATGGGTAGTTTATCCGAATTCCATTGCGCGATTCGTTCGGTGCTTTTATCCACGACGGTTACAGTAATATCTGGGCATTTGAGAGCCATTACAGAACATGTTGGTCCTCCCACATACCCAGCCCCAATACAGCAAACCTTCATTGCAGTACTATTCATTATTTTTTGGTTTTGGGGAAATTTTACAAACTATGTAGTTTTTAACCAATGATTGTTGGTGATTACAAAATTGATTTAGCACAGCACTGAGTTGGTGTCAAATAAGACTCGATGTTAGTGATTCTATTTTCCTCCCTACCACCGTTTAATTTAATCTTTATTTAATACTGAACAAGTTTAAACATTTGACTAAGCCGAAAACTTATTCATTGACAAATAGCGATGGAGTGAATTCCTCCGTGGTTATATACTTGGTTTTCTCTTTGTTCCATCTTCTGCCAGAGATGAAAAATTCGGACTAATGGTTGTTTTGTGAACGTTCAGCGAATTACTTAGTAACGAGTAATTATAGAACTGACAGTTTTTCTATCACCCTGTTACTTTAAAACATTAAATTATATCTACATATCTATCTATCTATCTATCTAATCTATCTATCTACCTAATCTTTTAAACGAGCTAAAATTGTATATATATTTGTGGCTTTTTTGAGATCGAAAACGGCCTGATCAACGGTTGATCAACAAGTGTGTAATTAATTTATTGAATTTATTGATATTGTTTTGTTTTTGTTTTTAAATTTTTGTCTGTTCTGAAATAAAATGTCAGTATATATTCAAATATTTTTGTTTTGTTTTATAAAACTTAAAGAAATTTATCAACAGATGTCAATGTTTTCAAGGCAAATATGTTTATAGAAATTTAAAAAATTTTTAAAGAATACAGGCAAAGTGTTTTCCCTTCGCTTCATAATGATAGAACGGCCTTTTATTTTTAAAATTTTCCGCCCCATTAATCCTAATTCATAAAACTTGGCCTAATTCATAATTCATAAAACTTACTTGATAGAACTGGGCAACGTTCGGAAAAGAGTTCCGAGCAACTGCTCGGGGTCCCAGGTTCTTTATTTTTATAATACAATTGATTGAGACGGTAATATCTTTATTATCTGGACTTTATATTGTGCAGCAAATATAAAGTTGTAAGAGTTTCAATCAATAAATGGTTGTTTAAATTGATTGGGAATACTCGCTTAGGAACTACCATCGGCTAGCTTTCCTATGTTATATAATTTTCAAAAAATACATGCATGCTTATATAATTAAGTTCTTACGCCAACGAGTTTTTATATATGTAGACCACTGTATCATAAATTCTATAATTTTTGTATGCATTATTATTACATTGTATGTATGTATGCACATACGTATATATACTTTCTTAGTTACCCTAACAACGTCATTTACTATGCCAACCTCAGAGGTTCAAATGTAATATTCACACCTTTTTCGAAATTCAATTTTGGATTCAAACAACCTTTCAAAAACGTGACAATCAATTTTTAAATATCACATAATTTTACATAGTTATATTTTTTAAATTAATATTGCAGTCACTAACAAAATATATTTCTGACGATATAGTCTTTATTTATTCCACCATAAAAGAATTATATTTTATAATAACTCAAACAATACAACAAACTAAAAGGATGACGCAAAATCAGGAAGATGCTGCTAGTGTAAATACTGTGGAAAAATTACGACCACGCGCTATATTCGGAATAAATGGGGAAGTTCGATATGGTGTCCATTTGCATCCGGATGGCAAGCACTTGATATTTCCATTTGGAAACAAAATAGGTATTAGTGATACTCGGACCAATCACCAAGAATTTGTAAGTGGGCATACAAACAACATATCCTGTCTTGATGTCAGCAAGAGGTTAGAAGAAAAACTCTTTACTATTCTACCGTATCATAACTTACTTAAATTTTCAAATTTTTTAAATTTAAGCGGTCATTATTTGGCATCCGGACAAATCAATCATATGGGTTTCCGTGCTTACATGATTCTTTGGGATTTTGCTCAACGAAAGGAATTGGCGAGGCATGACTTGCATAAGGTATAATAATAGATAGTAATAGCCTTAAAATCGTTATGGATACAAATTTTTTCATTGTTACACGCAATTTTCTGGCTATTCATGAAGTGAACTTATGCTTATACATTACGTCCGGGCAGATTTAGTTGTCGTTTAGTTTTCGCTCTGTTGTAAGGTTTTATTTTATAACTTAAACTTAATACAGCAAACTATGTTAAAAGGTTGACCTAATATTTTGGGTCTGTCGTAGGTGCGGGTGCAATCAATATCCTTCACTGCGAAGGACAAGTATGTGGTTTCAATTGGTGGTCAAGATGATGGAACATTGATTGTTTTCGATATTGAAACACAGTACGTAGGTAAAAACTTTTAAGCAAATTCTCTAACTGATGTATAATTTTCATTTAGCACGCCTATTGCTCGTTCGGTAGCTGCTCGCAGTATATCGGGCTATCCATTATGTGTTCGTGCGTTAAATAACCATTCTTCCTTTTTTGTTGTCAGCGGAGATCGTAAGTATTTGTAACTTATTTCAAGAAGTAATCCTAATACGTAACATATTTCTAATTGTGACCCTTGTGAAACGTGCAGGCCATTTACGTTTGTGGAGCTTCCAGCGTGAACAAAAGAAGCTTCATGTTCATGATATCTTCGTTGGTAAACATCAACGTTGTTTTACGCAGATAAAAATTGATGGCAACGACGAATTCGCTTATATTGGCACCATGACAGGCGATGTGATTAAAATCAACCTTAATTGTTGTGACAAACTAAATGTAACGAAGGTAGGCTACATTGCATCGTTGCAAGGTGCCTTTGGTCGATACAATTCACGTAAGCCCTTTGGTAAAGACTGTGATCGATGGGTGCGCGGTGTGCGCGACATTCATCTCGTCGACAATGGGTTGCTGTTAATCGGTGCCGGTGATGGTAAAGTAGAATTACTAGAGGAACGTGATGATGTTAATCTTCACTCATTCAAAGAATATCCGAGTCCCACATGGCCTATGCTTAGAATGGTAAGAAAAATAGGTATATGGAAATCTTTAAATTGTTGAAAGGAAGCAGGGTGCAAAAATTTGAAAAATCTGTATTCTGTAAGTAAACATTCGAAACAAGCATATTTTTAAAAAGTTATCGTCATAAAAAGTAGTTTGGTCCCAAAACAATAAAGATTTATGTCTGCATATATATTCTAATATATATATATTTATGATTATTCTATGGCATTTTTATTCTATTATTTTATTCTATTTTTAGTTGAAAAGTACTAAGGTTAATGGTGCTGTCAGCTCAATGGTTCAAATAAATCCTATTGAATTCTACATTGCCACCGATCAAAATGAAATGTATTTATTAAATATTAAGTCTTTTAGTTTAAAGTTACTTAAGACATGCCACACACAGACGGTGAACTCTATCGTTTTCCCAAAGTGAGTTGAGTCACCGCTAAACCATAATCGTCAAGTGTAGGGTGAATAAAATCTTTTAATCTTTTAATTTATTGCAGACATCTTTCTACCGTGTTTGCCACCGCAGGCTATCAAACCATAAGAATCTGGTCAACTAGACGCCTGCAGGAACTACTTCGTATCATGGTATATAATTTCTACTGTGCCTCCATAGCATTCACAAATGATGGTACTAGCATTATATCGGCATGGAATGATGGTGTTATAAGAGCATTTACGCCCATAACTGGGCGTTTGATATATGCCATACCTAACGCACATAACAAAGGTACAATTGACCGTTGAATGTAATGTAATCATACATATGTATCGTATGTCATTGATTGATGGTTTTACTTTTTTCCTGCAGGTTGTAGTGCTTTAGCAGTATCATCAAATGGGCGACTTGTAATTACAGGTGGTATTGAAGGTCAAGTACGCTTATGGAAAATAGAGCCATATCAGCAAAGTTTAATAGCCGTACTCAAAGATCATTCTGGACCTATTTCGTCGCTGGACATAAATCACTTAGACACTGAGGTCATTTCGGCTTGTACTGATGGATCTTGTGTTATATGGGATATAAAGTAAGTAGCTACCGTTTAAGCTTTGCAAAAAAGTTTGGTGGAGGGAAAAATATCATAAGTATAACTATCAATTTGAAAGGAGGTAAAGGGTAAAGCCGTATCAGCGTGTGATATGTATTTATGTGTTCCTACTACCTACCTGAAAATGCATTAACTTTTCTTATTTTTTACGTTTTTGGGCAGTCGCCTTGCCAGAAAGCAAGTCATCACAGCCAATACACAATTCATGTGTGCCCGGTACTTTCCAACCAGTGTTCAAATGGTGACCTGCGGTTCCGACGGTCGCATCAATTATTGCATGGTCTACAATGGAGGTTTAATTCGCGAAATCGAAGCCTCCAAAAGGTCTCCCATTAACGGGGTGGCAATTAATGCCACTGGCGATTACTTCGTTTCGGTTGGAAGTGATCAAATGGTTAAGGTAAGTTTATAATGACGGAAAAAAGAGCCTACTGGTTATTACTTTGTCGCGGTTTCGGTAGCGATCAAGCGATGAAGGTAAGCTGATAATTATTTGAATATATGTATGTAAGTAAAATGAACATTGAAAAAGTGAACATATGAAATTTTGATGCTGACAATCAATACCTTTGTAATCGTTTAGTTATGGGATTACAATCTTGGTGTCGCTGTCTGTATCGGATCAGAACATGCTTCGTCCATCATAAGCGTTGCTTATAGTCCATGCGGAAAGTTTTTCGTCACCGGAGGTTCAGATGGTTCATTAATTATTTGGGATGTACCTCAGGTAATGTATTGGAATCATTATTTACTCATAATTTAAAATAAGTAGAAATTAATACACAATAGGACGGTTCAAAGTTTGACTCATAACTTTGCCATTTCACATTTTACAGCTGAACTATACAGTGAGATTAGAACTTGGCAGAATTTCAGTTCTGCCCATTATAGTTTGAGCCTGAAATATGAATGGCCCTTATGAATACCCTTTGGACTTTTCAAAGAATATTTAATGTACATAAATACTTCATCATTGCGTTTTTGCAGAAATACTGGGGCAAGAAAAATCCACCGCCTTCTCAAGAACTCTCCTCTGCTAGCAAGACTAAAATCGAACCAAAGGAGCCGACCGTAAAACTAAGTGCTCCCATTAGTGGTCCCAAAGTTGAGAACATAGATGCTTTAGTTGCCAGTTCCAAAAAAGATGATGTATGTTGTGTGGAGTGCCCACCAATAAATGTAAAAAAGAAGCCCGATGCAAAATGCGATATTGTGAAAGATGTCAAGAAATGTTAATGTTAATTCAATATATAATTGGCATCCAAAGAAATATGAGCTTTCGACAGAAATATACATTTTATGTATGGATATGTACATATGTATGAGCAGTTGTGTCAAAAAAATTATAAAATTTTTGCCAAATAAGTAACTTGTCTTTCCAGCTTGAGTAGAAAAAATGAAACATCGCAGAAACTTAAGTATTACTTTTGCGATATTTCATTTTCACTTTTTCTTCTTGGCTTTAAGTTCTTCCTCCTCCTACTCCCCACCGTTCGAACCAGTTTCATCCTCATAACCATTAGGTAGAGCATTCACATGAGGATTGTGAAATAAACTCTTGTTGCCCTCGCCCCAGGGAAAACGCTTATAGCGGAGTCGCATGTATTCGTAGGGTACAAATTTGGGTCGTTCATGTTCCTCAATATGGGTAAAGACAAACGCTGAAAGTCCGGCGATGGTTGGTATAACGGCAAAAAGACATATATTGCGCAAGGCTGTAGCCTTATTATGTGGTGATGCATCTGCTTGGAGGAAACAGAAAAAAAAATTTAATTTTTTGTATAATTACTATCTTCAAAGTCACCTTTCTTCTTTTTTTTGTCGCATTTTTTACTTGGTTTTTGAGATTTTGGTTTGGCTTTACTTGTACTGGCAAATTTGGTACATCCAAAGCCCAATTTGGGCTTCATTCCTAAATTTTTGCCCCAAACTGATAGCAGGGATATACTCTTAACACATTTATACATTTTTTTGTTTTTCAATGTGAATTTAGCTCATAAAAAGATGTTTAATACGATATAAGTAATGTGATTGATAAAGCCTGGGTGTATATTGTATGTATTGTTTTTTGTGGATATAGTAGTTTTATATTGAAATTCTCAGGTTTTCCAGAAAAAGTTTTTATATAATCGTGGCAAGATATATTCAATTTTTACCGACGGAAACTTAATTAGAGGGTAGCTCATGCTTGCTCTGGCTATCTTTACCAAATAATAATTGTTTTTTAAGAAACTGTAGCTTATATTTTAATTTTTCCAAACTAATTACATTGATTAAATATTCCACAATTATTATTTAACGTTAATTGGAATTTTCAATTCCATGTACGTTTTATATTTTGAAAATTATTGCTAATTATTTTATAAGCCCTTTGCTTGCTTCGTATGGAAATGATGTGAAACCATATACATGAGGGTCTTTCATGATATTTTTTACTTACGTTACAGAGCAGCATTGAATTTAAGTTCAGTTCACAATGGATAGAGAAAAGCAAAGGAATTGTTTTCAACAATTGGAAATTGGCAGTATTTTAGCTGGGCAAGGCAACTAAACTAAACTTGTGCTCTTTCAAATATACCATTTAATACAAAAACTTGATATTTTTGATTTGAAACTAAGTTCGATCTGCATACTTAAATATGCATATGCCCACATAAAAAATTTATTTAAATCTGAGGATATTGGACTTTGATAAATACAAATTTTTATATCAAAGTTTTTCATTGCTGATTATTACGAGAAACAGCTGTTTTCTCCTGTGCCCAATTATATTTTTGTATTTTGTTTTCATTTTTATTTTCGCCGGCCGGCGCTACAATGCTTCTAGATAAAACTGAAAAGGATAATAATGGCCGCGACATACCCACACAAATAATTAATAGGCCAATTTATGAAACCATGTTATATGTATATGCAGATATATATATATCTTTAAAATAAATGGAAATATGTAATATAATATATTCCCTACATATTTATAAATCCTACACCCGAAGAGATAAGGTAAAATAATATGCAATACATAATTTTTTAAATTTTGAAAAATTCGTTAGTAAACTTGAAACCAAATCCTTATCTGAAACACTTTATCTCCGACTGGCTTATAAATTTATTACAGTTAGTTTGACTTTTATTTAATTTTAATTATTATAATTAATGTTAGTTAAATTTTAATAAATACTTTTAGATTTTTTAAGTATAAGCAAAGACTTGACGAAATAAACATTTGGAAAAAATGAACTGCGAGGATCTTCACTGTACAAATATTTTGTCCTAATTACAGAAAATACAGCCTGCAATTATGAGCAGTTTATTCGATACTCCAGTCTTTTAACTAGTCCCGGCTTAATTTGTAGAATATTTTACATATTTATAAATGTGTTTTATTCATACCTATGAGCATGCTCGTATATGTATACATATCCTCATACGCATATACGCATATCCGTAAATGTCCATAAATATCTACCCCTGTTATAATGTATCCAGCGTTTACCTTAAACGGAAAAAATTCGTGCCTGCTCTGCCATGCTAAATACAAATTGGAATTTTTAACTTGGCCCATAAATTCTTAGCTTTGTCCCTTTCTCTATGCGCTAAATATCCGTTGCTTGTATGCATCGTATGGAAATCGATTTTCAGCAAACCTATCTACTGTTTAGTTGGGGAAGACGTTGCAATAGAGAGCTTATTCCGAATGCAACTTCGTTGGTGAACAGTGGACTTCCAATCGAGCTTCCATTCAGCGCTGCGAACTAGTTTAAAAGGCGAAAATTCAGCAATCAAGCCTTCAAATGAAAACCAGTTAGGAACAGAATCGGGCGTGTGTACTACGGACCGTCGAAGTAGTTGCTTATCATAAAACCAGGATATAGTTTAAAAAATAGAAATTAATTGATTGAATCGGTTAATTAAATTACTTGAAAATGTCGTTAATACCATTTATACTCGACTTGGCTGATGAATTAAATGAATTCAGTCGCAGCCTCGCCTCCGGCATGGATGTCGACGATTTCGGCTTCGGTATGTATCCGCATGAATTGCAGCAGACGTCACCGCGGCGCTCTCGCACGCTGTCGCAGTTGTATTGGTTACCAAATACTAGGGGCCGGCACCATCCCTATTTTCGGAGCGGGGGTGGTGGTGTAGGCGGAGGTGCAAACAATAGCAGCAATAGCTGTAATATTGGAAAATCTTGTTGTGGCAGGTCGACGGTGACTAAGGAGGTGCCATGCCTTAGCGAAAAGGAAAACGTAGCTAAACCAACGGTCACGGGTGGCACTGCCTCTGCCGCCTACTCGGTGGTGAACAAAAACGGCTTCCAGGTCAGCATGAATGTGAAGCAATTCTCGCCTCATGAGCTGACCGTTAAGACGATCGATAATTGTGTTGTTGTTGAGGGGCAGCACGACGAAAAGGAAGACGGACACGGCGTCATTTCGCGACATTTCGTACGCAAATACATTCTGCCTAAGGGCTTTGATCCCAACGAGGTTTTGTCGACTCTCTCTTCGGATGGGATTTTGACGGTGAAGGCACCGCCGCCCGTGAGAGCCGAAGAGAAACTCGAACGTGTCGTGCATATTCAGCAAACTGGGCCAGCCCAGCTGCCCGCAAAGGATGCCGGTGGTAGCAACAAAGAGAAGGAGAAACTGCAGCAAGCTACATCGATAACTACAACTACACAAACATCGCCAATAATACAACAGCCGCAACCGCAACAACTACAGCAGCAGCAGCAACTAAAACAACAGCAGCAGCAATCACTACTACCACAACAGCAGCAACAAAAAAATGATGAAGAGAAAGAAAATGAGGTTAATGAGCGCAATGGAGATACTAACTCAAATGAAATAAGTGAGGAACAAGAGACTGCACTAGAAATGACGTCGGCAACCATTGAGCCAATGGTTCTCGTTGCCAACATTGTCACTCCAGCCGGAATCGATGCAATTGTAACTGCTGCAGCAGCTACCGCAGCAGCTGTGGAGGAGAACGAAATTGACACGAACATTTCCGATATTTCAATGGCCGATGTTTCCGTTCCAGCTGGGGTAATTGAGAGCATCGTCTTGGTTGCCTCTGACGATGGGGCAGTTGATAGGCCTGATGCTGTTGGAATCGTTGGCGAGCCGACAGCCGAAGCCATTGTAATTCCAACACCGCCGAGTGCCGGCGATTTGGTAGCGGCTGCCGATGCGGCAACTATTCTCTTGGCCAAAACACAGTGTGAAAACGGTAGCAACGCAACAGCCGAAGAGCTTGCCAATTAAGCAGCAAAGAGAACTGCTATCATTTAAGTTTCAGCAATGAGCCGCGTAGCGCAGCAGCTTACTACTTTTTCCTACTTACAACATACATATATGCATAGATACATACTGTGCATAATTTTGCAATTTTATGATATTTTATACATACATATATATAAAGACTTTCTGTGTTAGCAACTTGTTTAAGATATAAGTGTAAGAAACGACAGACTTGATTTATTATTTTTGTTCTCTAAATAATTTGCAGTTGGATAAGATTCAATAATACTAGAAAGCGTCAAAACGTAAAACATATGAACTGTAATAAAAATATACATATATATAAACATACCATAAATTAAAAAAGATATACATATGTTCTTAATTAATTATCTTGGAATAAATGCGTATTTTCAGTTTCAGGTAAGAGTTGGTAATGAGACACCCTTTAAAAGTAAATTTTTTTTTCTGTGTAAAATCAGATTTGCGCAAAACTAGTTAAAGCTCGTCAATTCATTACCAAGGAAGAGTTTTCTCTTCGTCTCAACTAAACCTAACCAATCCTTGAATATGTACGCATGACAGGCGTTGGAATAGTGAAATTTCCCCATTTTTTTATACCCTACACCTGAAGGGATGAGTATATTCACTTTGGTCTTCCATTTGTAAGCATTAAAGAAGGCGTGGCAGGTATCGAAAAGTATATATATTCTGGCTGAGAATAACCTCCTGAGTCGATTTAGTCCTGTCCGTCCTTCCGTCTGTCTGTCCTTCCGTCTGTCTGTCCGTCCGTCTGTCCGGCTGTCTGTCCGTCTGTTCACGATTACAGGAGAACGAATGCAGGTATCGTCATGAAATTTGGTACTAATATTCTTTGGTACGAAATCGGACCAGTGACACGCCTACTGTTTATAGCAAATATGCGTTAATCCGTGCTTATAGCTCAATTTCTCGACTTGTAGAGTAAATTTGAAGATAAAATTTTATTTACGAGTCCATTGTCTTAGACTAAAATATACCCTCAAAAATGGCGTGGTCCTCCCACTGGTATACCATTCCATATAATGAGGAAATGCGGTTTTTCGAAGAAAGCAATCGTGTAAATGAGTTACTAGATCAAAATTTACTCCCTGTAAATAAGAGGAAAGTAGGTGCCACCCGCCCACTTTTTATCACTACGACAGATGCGGGTGTGGGGTATATGAGCTTCGGCCGAAGATAACGCTCTTACTTGTTTCATATTTAATATAGAGCAGTTTCGTTATTTTTTTTTTCTTTTCTATATGCATATGTATGTATATAAATATCTCTGTTTTTTGGACTTCTTTAAATAGAAAAGAGTTAGTGTATTAAAATAATATAATAAATGATTATTTTTTATTTTGATTACTTACCTTATTTTCTTTGATTTTATTTCTTATTTCTTTTTATTCTGCTACTATGGATCCATGTTCTCTAAACTTAATTTTTAATTGACAAAATATGTATGTATTAGAACTGGTGGATCAACGGTTTTCAAAGTTGATTTTACCGATTTAGAGTTTTTACCAACATTTTCTAAATTGACATTGCATTCGTTCCTCGTGATTTTGTTGGATGGGTTTGGGAATAGTTATTTCTGTGCAGCATGGCTCACTTACATTCACAGTATGTACATATGTATACTTGTATTTATTCAAAAAGTAATTATTAACCTTGATTTTCAGTGTTTTGCATAATTTACCAGTGGGTACATAGAGTTGATTTTATATTTTTTGGACCCAAAATTTTAAATATGTACTCATATTATAAAAGTACTGCTTATGTATGTTTGGTTACATACATACTGCTTATGCTTATGTATGTTTGGTCATAGGAATAAAAATTACTCGTATTATTTATTCATAAGTACAGAACTTGAGAAGATCCGCTGCGCAAATATCGAAAAATTTCTAACATTCTGATCATACTATTTTAAAACCTTTTAATAAAAAACGAATTGCAGTATGTTTTAGTTTGTTTATTTTATTTTATGTACATTTTTAATCCAAAAACAAAAAGAAAATAAATTTCATCAGATTTTTTTGGTATTGGCGACTAGCCATATACAATATGTTAGGTAATTACCGATAAGGTGTAACATTCATTCATCAAATTCATTACATGCTATCTATTATATATGTACAATAAATTTACATAAAATACGTTTTTGTTATCAATATACACAGTTTATATTTTTGATAAATTTTTTGTTGTTTAGCGATAAGTTTCTTTTGGGGTTTACGTAATCGTCTAACTATTTATTTACTATGTATTTCTTTTACTTTTAAGCAAAGAGGCACGACGATTTATCTGCGCAGACTATATATAATATAGTACATATGTTGCATACATGTTGTGCATCAATATTTTACTTATATAACAAAATGATTTTCGATCATGTTCAATTATTCATCAGTGCCAATCTCTACGCTTATGATCGTTAATACGCACCAATCTCGCATGAGGTGCATAAAAGCTGCTTGGCGGAGGTGCTGGAACCTTTATTGTCAATATTCCCTCTGCCGACATACTTGAGAAGACATCGTTTGCATTGAATCCGCGTGGTAACAGGTAACGCCGCATGAAATGTCGCTCCTCCAGACTATTGCTGTGGATATGCTTCTCATGGTTAGCTTCTATCACAACATAATCCTCATTGCTTTTCACTACGACTTCATGTGGTTTATACTGACTAACATCTATGTCCACTTGAAAGCCTCTTTCATCTATAATTAAGCGCTCGCCAGGGCAAAAATCCATGGGATCAAGGTATGGATATAAGTCCCACAGATACGGATATGAATTTATATCAGCGGGAGCACGAAAACGCGGCCGTTTAAAATGGTGCTTCGGTGGACGTAATGCTGGTGGCGACTCTCTCGATACGAGTGCCATATTTAACCATGCACCGAAAATTTCCGATACGTTATCAAACTAAACTGTTGGCTGCGGTAAGGATGCGCGATGAAGACCTTAATGCTTTTAAGAGAACTTCACGCTGCATCACAGTCTTTTATACTTTTCTCGTGTCGTTTTCAAAAATGTCGTTCACACGAAAAGAATGGGCGACATTTATTGTGAGTATCGTCGTGAAAGTTCTAAAATTTTGTAAACTAATGAGTTGATTGCCAAAACAAAGGAGATCGATCACAGCGTGTTTGGGTGCTATGATCAGAACAAAAAAACTGCTTTTAAATTGTTTCCTTCTCCCCTTCTACTTTCCTTTTTGAAAAAGCAGGGTTAACGGTAATTTTAGTCATATATAGATATGCTTTTTTATGGTTTCAATCTTAGATTCAACGGAAAACGTTTCATCATTTATTTGTTCAAACGGCAAAGATTTCGGAGTTACGGAAACAGCAAGAGAAGATTTTGTCTCAACCAAATCTCTAAAAGAGGCAATATCAAACAGAAAACATAACATAAGGTGAAATATAAATAGGCTGAAGATGAGGTTTAAAATAGATGAACCGCACAAATTGTATTACAACAGAAGAAGAGAAAAAAAGAAGAAATGCTGCGTTTAAAGTTATTGCTTTATTTGAAAAACAAGGAACATTTTTTATACTCCTAATTAGAGATGTCCGGGAGATGTGGCTACCGAATATTCGGTAAAAGATGTGTACATTTCGCGCGTGACTGGTTACGAGTAGTAACCTGTCTTGTGTGGTGTCTCTGAGTATGGCGGAGCGGGCGTATTTGTTTCATTTGCGAGTAGACCTTGTTATAGAGTCATTGTATTCATAATAAGGGTTTTCAGTTTTATTTTTTATAAATTATGTTATTTTTCTTTATTATAAATAAGGCTCTTCTACATGACTTTTGTATATCGTATTACAATAGAATGAAAATAGTTTAAAACACTCAAAATTGAATTTTACAGTTTTGAATCTTTATAGTAAAATTCAATGGAGTAGTTTTGAATAAAGTAGTTTAACAATAATGTAATCTAACACTATACATTTGCCGCGATAACAAGGACCACTTAATAAAATTAGCCTATTTAGAGATATTATGAGATTTGTAGTCAAAATAATAAACTAGCTAGGTTTTAAGTATTAAAATAATACGTTGTGATTAAAATAAATATATTTTTGAGTAATATGTATGTGCGTTTTTTTCTTGATTTAATATTCGACCGGCGCACCACGCAGTATTCGGCCGAATACGGAATATGTATTAAAAAAAGAAGCCGAATACCGAATAGTGACCTAATAGTGGTGGCATCTCTACTCCTCATATGCTATTTTTAACAGTGGAAAATGGACTTATATGTACATTTTAAGCTTATAAAACCGTTTATTTGCTATAATAATTTTAAAAATTTTTATCATCATAAAATTTCAAAGATTTGTAGTGAAAAAAACTTCACCCGAATTGATTAACGTTTTTCAATATTTTTAAATTAATTCGAACGCAAACCCTTAAATATCTCGATATATTAAAAAGTGGACTTATGCACTTATCATTATTTTGAGTGCACTTATGCACTAAAAAATAACGCCTTATTTATTTATTCTAATTTCGGATCTTAAAATTAATGCTCCATTGATTATTTAAGTTCACACTCGTAGTTTGGGCAAATTCCTCGTAGCATTTTAAAAATTACATTGAAATTGAAAAATTTCTTTCACGTTCGTTACATAGCCGTTGTGTTCACTGCAGTCATAGTAATTAATTATTGCCCCTTGCATAGTACCACGATGATTAAAAATTATAGCAAAATGCTAATAAGACCATTGTCAAGGTCACGCCATTTTGTGTCAACCCCAGTCGCGAAATTGAAAAGTCGAAAATAAATTTTAATAGGTTTTCAATCTGTGAGATTAACACAATTTTAAAGAGAATATAAAATTATAAGTTATTTAATTTACATTTCATGCTATTTAAATTTGCAATTCATGTTCGGTTGCTAAAATCTTTTTAATCTGCTCTAATGACCTATTGCAGTGATAGCGAACCTTTTTCCCGTGTGGGTCAATATTATATACATAATTTTATTTATAAATTTTACAGCGTGGGTAAAAATTGTACAATATTTATATTTAAATTTGGCAGTAGGTCAAATACTGGGTTTTTAAATTTTGTTTCCATACACCTTATTATATTCGATTTTACGCAAAATAAATTGCATTGGATTTTTTACATGGTTGAACTGAATAAACCTATCCAAAAAAGAATAACTGTTTTGGGAAATGGTTAAAATATAGACATGAGCCATATAAATACGTGGCGTGGGTCATAGGTAACCTGCGGGTCATAGGTTCGCCATCACTGACCTATTGGCAGGTCATGCTTCTCCCGCAGTACTTCAGGTATTCTCAGCTACGAGGACTAGTAGCTAGATTGGAGTTGAAAACATTTTTTTTTGGTTCTGAAAAATTTTTATTGTACAACTAGATGTACCCGTCCCCGCGTTGCTGTGGCTCATGCTGGTTAAATGGTTAGAAAGTGTGTGTTGCTTCCGACCACAAATGAAATATTCCTTATACAAACGTTGAAACCCGTTTTCACCCCTTCAGGGGTTGAATTTTGAAAAATGCCGATATATGTATTTGATTAATTATACCAAAGAGTATTAAGACCAAGATTCAAGCAAATCTGACCACAAATTAAATATTCCTCATACAAACTTTGCAACCCCTTTTCACCACCTTAGGGGTCGAATTTCGAAATATCTTCTTCGTGCTTAGTGCTGTATACAGTTCTTAGTGCTTGTATACATCATAAAGGAAACGTCTCTGCAAAATTTTAGCTTTCTAGGTCCAAGCGTTTAGCCTGGGCGTTGATGAGTCAGTCAGAACCTTCATTTTTATATATAGAGATTATGAAAATAAATTTACTTTGCAATAAAATGGTAACTCGGCGTAAAACGACGTCGTGAGAAAAGAAGATAAATGAGATGAACAGACTTTTAAGGGGTGAATGAATTCATTTATGGGGATCAACATCGTTGTCACTGTCGAACTGCCCAATTAAAAGTCACAAGAATTTTGTTGACACGAAAAACTAAAATTATTTTTCTGTCATTTTAGCCAGGTATAAAATATGTATATAGATGTTAGATGATTACGAGTCGAATATCCACTCCTCAAACATATTTTAAGAATTAACTGTTATTGGGTACGTTTTCATGTACATGTGTACGTTGTGCAATAATTAATTAAGTGAACAAAGTGTCCTTTCAGTTTTCATTAGCTTTTATTATACATATGATTATGGATCTTTCATTTTAATATATTTCCATATAATCAAATGCAATATAACGTTTTCGAATTAGGTACCATGTATCATTTATAGAACAATCAGAGTCAATACAATTTTGCATTAACTACCAATATAGTATACAAAGTAACTTTATGGATCACTACTACCGCTGCTGCCGGCATTTGACTCCGTTTTCTTTTCATCCACGTCTGTGCCACCGTCTTTTTTTTTCTTTTCGTCGATTTGTTGAATGTTGATTTCATGCTCGATTGCTGGAGGTTGGGATACGTTTACGGTTAGCACGCCATCCGGAGACAATGTCGACACTACTTTCTGTACGTCATAATCTTCCGGCAGAGTGTAACGCTGTACAAAATGATGCGTGTAGTACTTGTTGCCCTCAGAGCGCTTCTCTTGTTTGCCCTCGACCACTAGACAATCGTCCACTACTTTTACTTTCAACTCCTCTGGCTTAAAATTTTTCACATCAATAGCAATTTGAAAATCATTCTTTTCTGGTTCATTCTCGATAGACTTCTGGAAACGATCCACATATTGGGTGCTTGCCCAAGGAAGCCGCGGCTGGAGGTGCAATGGTTTTTCAAAAAACGGCGACGACAAGGATGACATTGATAGACGTTCCAAATCGTGCATTAAATTTAACATCATCCGTAAAGAACGCATTTTAATTTTAAATAACAGAATATTTCTTCTGAAAATAATCTCACTTCAACTGTTAATAAACAAATACCGGTCTTCGTAGTCAGAGGGAGCTATTTATATACAATTTCGAGAGAAAACAGACCTCCAGTGAGAGCGATCTCTCAGATAACAAATGTTCCGTTGTTTCTGTAACTTTCTGGACTATTCTACTTTTCGTACTGTTCCCATCGGCGTTGAATTTCTCTCAAAAATCGAAGAGAAGATGCATAGAGAATACGTGAATCGGAGATAATGAGATGAGACACTCTCCCTACTACATGCGCATTTTCTTGATGCAATCGCTAGTGCTGGGAACTATCGAATAAAAACTATCGAGTTATTCGATAGTTGAAAATTAATAATTTATTCGACAGTTTTACTAAAATTAGTAATTACTAAGAACTATCGAATAATTCAACCATTATATTTATTTGATAGTCATATCGAGTGTTAACCCTTCTTCTACTACGAAATAGAATGAATGAGTGAAAAACATCATTTGATAGTTAAAATCATTCAGTAGGTATCGATAGTTGAAGTCCCTCGATAGTTCCCAGCACTAAAACAGACCTCCAGTGAGAGCGATCTCTTAGATAACAAATGTTCCGTTGCTTTTGTAACTTTCTGGACTATTCTACTTTTCGTACTGTTCCCATCGGCGTTGAATTTCTCAAAAACATCGAAGAGACGATGCGTAGAGAATACGTGAATCGGAGATAATGAGATGAGACACTTTCCCTACTCCATGCGCATTTTTTTGTTGCTAGTGTTGGGCACTATCGAATAAAAACTATCGAGTTATTTGATAGTTGAAAATTAATAATTTATTCAATAGTTTTATTAAAATTAGTAATTACGAAAAACTATCGAATGTATCTATTTATGTATCTATTTAGATTTTTATTTATTTAATTATTCATTTCATTAATTTTTCATTTCATTTCTTTTCATGGCTTAAATTGAGCACAGCACAAGCTCTCCAATGTTTTTTCTTTTGTTGTTTTCCTTTTTTGCGCCGATCCTAACAACAAAAAAATTTTTGGTTGCTCTCATCTGGTTTAAGAATTATATCCCTTTAAAATTGGAAAATTTACCGCCTATATCTCCTAAACTGTAAAAGATATCCGAATGATATACATACCATTGTGAAGATATTACAAATATATTTTATTTATGTTAAATAATAATTAATCCAAAATCGTGTACTTTTGAAGAAACTTTTAATTTTTAACTTTTAATACCATTTTTTTCTATTCATTAATTTTTCTCTTTGTAAAATTTACAATTAACCCATATAATTAGGTCCATATTAGGAAAGCCGAGGTTCTTAGCTTTATAGGCATATTTTTTCTCCAGTATTGGTGTAGGATTTTAGGAGAAAATGTATTTTAAAACTCACTGAATGCAAAAATATGTATTTGTCATTACCGCGAGGATTTTGTTGATTTTTGTTGTTGTTACGCAACAGGACTTTTTGCGAGAATACTTTACATTACCGAGACGATTTTGTTGATTGAGGGGTATGATCCCTGCCGCGGCCGAAGGCCGCTAATACGTGGGAAAACCTGTATGCAAAAAGATATTTTAAATACCTTTCCAATGGTACGTCATCCATGTATCTTTGATAGTTTGGGAGATATAGACGTTAAATTTTCCAACTATTACTCAACAAAAAAAAAATAACAAAATTAGAGAGTTTGTGCTGCCTCAATCTGTTCCCACTTCATTTATTCACATGTAACTAGAAGCTAACCTAGGTTGAAAATATAAGTTACAGCAGATTTTTTATGTAATACGTTTATAACTTTCATAAGTTTTTAATTGATTGAATTTTTTATGCAAAAGTCTCATGATTCAAGCAAAATTATTTCAAATTACAGTTGTCAGCTAGTGCACAAGATATCACAGGAATTTATGAAAACAAGTATCGTGTCGAGGCTGCTTATGAAAATTTACATAAATTAAAGTTAAGATTAGGTTTTGCAATATGTACAATGTATGTTATATATGTGTTTATGTTTCAAGTGTTTGGTGCATTTTTATACAATTGGTTTTTAAATATTTACTAATGCACATGGGCACATGGGTAAACCACCCTTAATCGATAACATTATTTTTCTTCCTAACTTCACGTAGTTTAAGTTTTCGAATGTTACCTCAACAGATTGGATTTGGTCTATTTGCAATTTGGCGTAATATTATGTGTATAATTTCTGTAATTTTAATACGTGACATATTTCAATAGGCCTGGCTGAAACGAAAGTTAATTTGAAACAAGTAAATAAGTAATTTTGTTCTGTAAAAGGTTGTAGAGTAAGTGGCGCCGATAATATAACAGTGTTGCATATAAATCGAATAAACAAAGTTTTATAGGATTATTACTCAAACCTCAATAGTGATCAGAGGGATAAATTTGGAGTTATTAAAAAAGTAAAATGTTTTAATACATTCTATCAATAAAATATGTAAGGACATATAAGTTTTAATATTGTATAAAATTATAATGCATTTAATTGATTGCATCTATTGCATATAACTACAAAGGTCGAATTGGATTTAATATATATGTTAATAGGTGGTATATCTACTATAAATAAATTAATGTAGTAATTCACTATAATACAGATAAAATTTATTTGCCAAATCGATTGGACAAAGCACTAAAAACATCCTCGCTTCGTTATCTTAGTGAAATAACCGTTAATTATAAAAAATTTTTGAATTACAAACAATTTAAATGTATATTCGGAGAATTGTTCTCAGATAATTGATTTTTTCTTGATTCCCATAAGAGCCAATAATAATAATTAATTAATTTAATTTTGACATTTAATTTGGTTTTTAGTGCTTTGTCCCTCTAACTGTGTGGAGGACATTATTCAAATCGGATTATAATAATGGAATTGGTAACACTAACACGAGCAATAAGTAAACATTTCTGTTTTGGGCTTACCTTAATTAGTGAAAATCTTCTTTGTTTGTAATCGCAATTCTAAAGGTTTCGTTTAAGAGATCTTTACACCAAAGTTAAGAGAAAGTGACTAAATTTAATAAATTATTTTTAAATTTAGTATTGAGCATATATATATATATATATATATATATATACAGAGGTCAGAAGATCAAATAAAATATTAAAAAAAATGCATGTCGATAAGATTTTGCGTTTTAGATTTCTGTTCGTGCATTAGTGTTGGTGAAAAAAACAAAAACAAAGTAAGCAATCTTTTGTTTGCTGCCTCTGTGTGCCTGCGCCCTGAAGTTGTTTGTATAATTTTTTACTGGTGGGTTTATTTGCAATTTTTCTAAGAGTGATAAATTTTAAAAAATTGTCTTATTTTAGATTTGTCGGCCCAATGTTGGATTTGGAAATTGTGCCCGAGATCTCGCTCGGCTGCGAGAGCTGGGAGTTTGTATTGGGAATGCATTTTTCCCAGGCCATCGCCATTATACAATCGCAAGTCGGTATCATCAAAGGCGTGCAAGTCCTTTACTCAGACACCAACCCTCTGGGGGTAGATTTAATTATAAATTTGCCACAGGACGGCGTGCGTCTTATTTTCGATCCAATTGTGCAGCGCTTGAAAACAATCGAAGTTTTTAACATGAAACTTGTGAAGCTCAGATATTGTGGCGTTTACTTTAATTCACCCGAAGTTTTGCCCTCCATCGAACAGATTGAGCATTCATTTGGAGCTACGCATCCTGGAGTTTATGACGCTGCAAAACAATTATTTGCTTTACACTTTCGTGGCCTAAGTTTTTATTTTCCTGTTGATAGTAAATTGCATGCGGGCTACGCACATGGTTTAGGGTCGCTGGTATTCCTCAGTGGAGCGTCTCCAGTTGTGTCGAAAATGGCGTTGTACTCCGGCAGCAATGTCAGCGAAAATCGACCACCTGCACTGCCGCTCTCTTGTTACAATCGCCAACTGTATCTAGATTCCGCACATGTAATTCGCAGCTCCAACGGCCAGACTAAAGGATTGAAACTAAAGTTGTTCACGGAGGGAAGTGGACGCGCGTTGGAACCACGCCGTCAATGCTTCTCTAAGGAGATACTCTTCGGCGATAGTTGTCAGGATGTAGCAATGAATTTGGGAGCACCTAATCGTATTTTTTTCAAGAGTGAAGATAAAATGAAAATACATTCATCTAATATGAATCGTCAAGCTCAGAGTAAGCGTAGTGATATCTTTTTCAACTACTTTACACTCGGCATCGATGTTTTGTTTGATGCACGCACACAGACTTGCAAGAAGTTCATACTGCATACTAATTATCCGGGGCACTTCAATTTTAACATGTACCATCGTTGTGAGTTTCAGTTTCAGCTGAAACAGGATCGTATTGATCAGAGCTCTATTGCGATAAATGGCAGTAGTGCAAACTTGGGAGATACCGTGAAGATTACGGCATACTCGAAATGGGATGAAATCAGTTCTGTTCTGCTGCCATCAGAGCGCCCGGTGGTCTTGCATCGCGCAAGTTCGACGAATACCGCAAACCCATTTGGGTCAACTTTCTGTTACGGCTACCAAGATATTATATTTGAAGTCATGCCCAATAATCACATCGCTTCAGTAACAATGTACAAGACCCCAACGCAGAAGCACACAGACCATTTGTGGCAACATCACAAAATGCAGGATATTCGTTTGACTGTCGCGTGAAAGTAATAAAATCGAACTGAAATATGTTGTGTGTAGAACAAAAAAAATTTGGAAACCATTTTGTCTCTTTGTTAAAGATTTTAGTTTAAAAATGAAAAGTTATAATATTGTAATTGAAAAGCTATCATAATCCTATTCATAATCATGATCCTTATGTTCTTATGTTTCTAATAAATATTGGGTGTAATTAAAAATATGTATGAGCGATTTTTTTTTAGTTTTACTAATAAATAAGGATGCATCAAATTGTATGCTAAAGAAATAAATATTTTTCACCACGCTTAGGCATGAACATTAGAATTAAGTAAGTTTGCGGTCACTATATGTATTTGAATGAAACATTTAGGTTGAACAGATTATATAGATTGTATATATGCAAAGATCAGTCTAAATTAAATGCTCGGGATTAAGAATGTACATACAATATATTGAAAAACCTTTACTTTTTAGGACAGTTTAATTTGTTTAAATGACCGAAGTAAAAATGAAGCAACAGGTCACTGAGGAGAAGTACGATGCTGCTATTTTGGCTGATATGTTGCCTGTCTATTATAGGCGTCTGTTTCCGCATAAACCATTTTATAGATGGTTGTCATATGGACTTTGTAAGCTTGCTTTTGAACAGCTTACTCTGCTTATACTAACGCTGTATCGCATTTTACCCCTTTCTCCCCAGCCGAGGAAAGTATATTCGCCAATCGAGAAATTTCCTTTACCTTGCACGATGATATATACATTCGCTATTTATGCTTCGAAAGTCAGAGCGAATTAGAGAAAGAGATTTGTGCTAGAAATCCATTCAAGATAGATATAGGAGCTGTAATGACTTCCAGGTAATTACTCGTATTCAAGCAGTGTCGACAGACCAAATTTGCGCTCTTTAAATATATTTGGATTTTCAGGCCGAAGAACGTCCGCTGCTCTGCGGCAGCAGTGGTGCCGGTACAACGTGAGCTTGTGTTTGATATCGATATGACTGATTACGATGATGTACGCCGTTGCTGCAGCGGTGCTGAGGTCTGTACTAAGTGTTGGAAATTCATGGCTGTTGCTGCGCGCGTTTTGGATGCTGCTCTACGAGAAGATTTCGGCTTTGAACATATCTTTTGGGTGTTTTCTGGTCGTCGCGGCATACATTGCTGGGTGTGCGATTACGAGGCGCGTCATCTGGACTCACGAGCTCGCACAGCAGTGGCAGAGTATTTGCAAATCGTAACCCATGTAATGGTGAATGGTGTTAATGTGCCGCGAGCGAATGTCGGAGAACGTGTTCATCACAGTATAAAGAGGGCTTTAAAATTTATAGAACCTCTTTTTGAAGAGGTCATTTTAGAGGAGCAGAACCTCTTCGGATCGCCGCAGGGTGTTGCTAAATTAATACAAATGGTCCCTGATGAGACGGCGCGCACAGATGTAGAAACATATCTCAAGAAAAATAATGAAGTTGGCGCTGCATCGAAGGTAGTTTGGGCTTCTTTTAGTAGATATGTCAATTCGATGCGAATGTCGAATACTTTGAATCGCAAGCTACGGAATATAATAGACCAGATACAATTAGCCCTTATGTATCCGCGATTGGACATAAATGTCACCAAAGGATTCAATCATTTGTTGAAGGCACCGTTTTGTATACATCCCATCTCCGGCAAAGTTTGTTTGCCGTTTAACGTAAGCGTTGTGGGCAAATTTGATCCCACCTCGGTGCCCACCATAGTCACGCTGCTGAATGAAATTAACGCTTTTGATGACAAGCTACAGAAGCCAGAAGTTTCAGAAGACAAGACTCGCATTAAAGACTATAAAAAAACGACCATGTTCAAAGGCGTAGTGGTCTTTGAAGAGTTCCTGCGTAAATTGGAAAATAGTTTCAAGACAAAGGCTATCGATGTCAGCGATCAGAAAATGGAATTTTAGTTATAAAGAAGTAGTGAAGTTTTAATTACT
This sequence comes from Conops quadrifasciatus, assembly GCA_949752815.1. Classification (NCBI taxonomy): domain Eukaryota; kingdom Metazoa; phylum Arthropoda; class Insecta; order Diptera; family Conopidae; genus Conops; species Conops quadrifasciatus. The sequence goes on from OX457079.1 coordinate 37,973,621, forward strand.
TCTCAAAATCTAAGAAGACGAATGAATAGTCGATATGTGCGCGTTATTGCTTCTAATAGTTTAGGATTAAGAAAAATAGTTTAGAAAAACTTTCTATTGTCCTTACAAAAACTACGTGAAGTGAAAATCAAAATCGCATTTACAATTTGTTTTTTATTTTGATTTAAATTAATAAATTTCAAAGAATTGGAGAATTTGTGGTTTCTCTAAAGGCAGCGCAATTTTATAACCGGCGTCTTGGGGTTACCATTTTCCCCCTCGTCTAAGCTAACATCGGCTTCAATTCTAAATACACCCTCGTCAGTCGTCACTGCATCCGACAGGTAAACGTCGCTTACCACATCGCCTATCTTTATGTGAAATACGTTGTCATCATCCGACACTGCTTTCGCCGCTATGTCAGGTTGAACGTCTACACCGATGACACTTGGCACTAAGGTTCCTTTTCGGAACAAAATTCTCGCATTAGCCTCATCGGTGTCATGCCAAATGAAAGCGTCTGAAGCCACGCAAATACATTCCTCAGTCACTTCTAAATCTTGTCCATCAGGATCTACTAAAAAGGTAGCTTGTCGTGCACATCCGATGGCTACTACTTCGTCCGCCGCTAGTGAAGAATTTAGTTTTGCGTCCGGCCAACGGGTGCTGATCGCTAATTGCAGTTTCGGTATCTGCGTACTGGCACCAAGCAAGACAATCTCATCAATTTTCTTGACATCGCGGTGCTTTTGAAAGATCTTATCAATAGATTCGTTTAACACTTGCATGAAGTTGTTAATCTCCGGCTGTATAATACTCTCGAAACGTGCGCGGGACAGCTGCATGTTGAAATCGATGCCATCCATCAACGAATCGATATAAATTTGCGTAGAGGGTATTGTGGTTAGAATGTGCTTGCATTTAGTGACTGTCGTTCGAATTTTCTCCATAGAACGGCGACTTTCATGCGGGTCTAATTTGTACTTTTTCTGAAACTCTTCGCAGACAAACTGAGCTAATGCTTCTGTGTATTGCTTTCCACCAATCCTGAAGGGACCTTCGGAATCAAGCAGTGTGTACAGGCCGTTTGTTAGTTCATACACCGCAAAGTGACTGAAGAGTCCGCCACATTTTATGCTTAGCACATATTTGCTTTCATTTGATGGTGTCCCATTGGCTATAGTCTCGTCTTTCTCGCCGATGCCATAAGCAAGTACAGCAGCTGTAGACTCGCTTATAATTTGCGCCACATGAAATCCTGCCTCCTCTGCGGCTTGTGCCAAAGGCAACCAGGACTCTGCAGAATAATATCTAGGTATGGATAGGACCACATTTGGTGTCTCATTACTGCCGTTGTCCAGGAATTGTTTTGCCAGCTCAAGTTCCGCTTTGAAAAAATTCACGTGCACATCAAAAGGCGAAATTCTAAAACTTGGAGTCGTATCATTGTCGCTCATATGCATCCGCAGTTCAAATTTATGATTGTCTTCGTCGTAGTTACACGTTATGTCTTCAGAGGCAGCCATCACTTTTTCGCTGGTCATTTCTTCCCGTGGGATAAGAAACTGGAAGCTGTTGGTTACGCCCTGATTGGGACGCAGACCAATCTTTTGTTGAGCTGTGAGACCACATTCAGTTTCATTTCCGCCATCCCAGAATAGGCAAGCCTGGGAGATGCGGTCTCCTTGTTTATTAGCGATAACATCAATTTTTCCATCCTCTTTGACAGAAGCGATACACAGGGTACTATTGCCGACTTTAATGCCAAATCGCGGCCACATTTTTGATTTTCAAAAAATTGAAAGCATGAGTTAAAGTAATTTAAAATTAAAATAAAAAACACAAACTAACTTCACGCGCCCGCTGGTAATGGGGTAGGACATAACCCCGCGTTCGGATTTGTTGACAAGTATTCTGGACAACGTGCACATATCCGTCAAGATAGGAACAAGTTCAGTTGACAGTCGAAAACTTATATGTTCCACAAGGTGGCTCAGAGAAAACCAAAATAAAATAAAATTGCAATTTGGTATAAAGGCTAAACCGCAATGTTTCTTTAGTATGTCGCTTTAACGATTCTTCGCACCTACCAACAACGAGTTTCGAACTGAAATTCGTAGAATTCCATTTTTCAGCTGAATTGTAGGCTTGCTTTGTACTTTTGTCAATTTCATTTCGACAAGAAGTAATTTGTAAGTCCGTTCTTTTTTAATTTGCGTATTTATCATGGATTCATGGATATTCATGGATATCGATGAAATGTATATGAATTTCTTTTTACAAATAAAGTTTTTAAAGTAAAGTGCTTATATCCCTCAAACCCTATGAACCATGCCTATATTCTTTGCTTAACGTAAAATAAACTTCAGGCCAAAGTCGACGGAACGAAACTCGTATGTTAAGTGGAGAGCATCTTTAAAGTTTAAAACTTTTTAGCTTGCATTCTCTATAGGGCAATATTAAAAAATCGACAAAACTAATAGCCTGAACACAGTCATTTCGTTGACGATGAGCGATTATAGTTGTCATACGCTATCGGCCAAACACAAACATATTTCCTTAGCGAAAGCGTTGAGCGATGAGAGCTGTCAAAGTTCTCGTCAATTTTTGTAAATAAACAAAAAAAGACGAACTATGTGGCTATGGAAATAGGGCGAACACCGGCGATACTTTCATCGACGATGGAGGGGAAATTTTTGTTTTTCTCGTTTTCCATAAAGGCTCAGTTTCATAGGCTCCGTTTGCGTGCGTATCCGTCAAAAATTTCACGCAAGAAAAGTTGAAATATATGTAAACAAATGGGATAAGTTTCATAGAGTCCGTGCGTTTACAACAACAATTGTTATAGTTGTAATAGATTTCTGACGGATACGCACGCAAACGGAGTCTATGAAACTGAGCCTTAAGAGCCCATGTAATTTTGACACTAGCAGCGTTATTTGTAGTCAACGAAATTTGACTGTGTTCAGGCTCAACGTCCGGCAAGTTTCTACGAAACTACTCGTCTGTTTAGGGTCAGCCTATATTCGTACTTAACGAACATGAATAAAAGAAATTTCGAAAGGTTTATACACGTTGTTTTAAACGTGTCAATCGAGTCGAATATACTTACTTACTTTTATATATACTTACTTACTTATATATATACTTACTTTTTAATCATTCAAATGTAAAAACAAAATTATCACGCTAATTTTACGCGATTTTTTATTTCAGTTTTTATAAAAAATTAGTCAAGTACTTGTTTTACTTACTAATAAAATATATGTATTAACAAAAATTTTTCGTGTGGTGAATATTTTAAATTACATAAATATTACAACTCGCATCAATCGAGTATAACCGAAAGAGTTTCGCTGACGTCATTTCCAATCTCCGTTAATATCTCCGTCAAGTTACACAAACGAGCTTACATTTTTGTAGTAGATTTGCAGTAATTTAATTGTTGCCCTGCATGGGCCTAACGGTATTTTTAGTCAAAGGTGAGAAAGAAGAAAAAAAAAACGGAAAGCAAAGAGCAAACCAAAAAAAGGGATAAAAACTTTTCAACTCTTCCAGGATTCTTTAAAACAACGTGCAGAGTCAGTCACATACTTACATTGTAAAAACCGTTTTGTTTTTGTACATTTAAAAACAACGAACATGATACGAGTATCTCTTCCTGTATTCATGCTCGTTGTAACATATTTCATTCTGTAGTATTTACATATACATATATAGTACCTAGAACTTTGTAGAAGAAAATTAAAGCCATTTACGAACTTTAGATCCTGAAATTTCCTTGCTTGCTTACTCCCACAAATCAGGTTATTAGTAACTGACAAATTTTGAACAGTTTTTATTTTTAATTTTAAAAGAAGCAATGAGCGATGAACAATTGTAAAATAATTGCAAACGTAATTAATGAAAACATACCTAAGGTCACTAATTTAATTGATTAATTTTAAATTCTAGTGAGTTAAAACTACATTATGATAAAACTACATATATCAATCACAGATTAATAGTCCATTCTCTTCGCACACCCAGCGATGAAACTGGACGAGGTAATAATCACATCAACCCAAACGATTCCATGTTCTCATGCAGGATCATTTCATGAACATCATTGAAAACTTTACGCACGCAATTAGTGTCTGTGGCAACGGTGAAGTGGTAGTAGCACTCACGCCGCGAGTAGTCCATGTGCATGCGGGAAGTACGCTTAATCGGCTCCTGAGTGATGTCCACTAACTTCTGCTTAATGAATTGCTTCGTCCAATCGCACTCATCGAAATAGTTGCCCACTTGTGCGCTGCGGCGATATTTCTCGAATTCAGGGAAATAGTTGGCAATGCGTTTACCAGCACGTAGTTTGCGTTCCATTATATCTTGTTTATTCAGGAAGACGATCATGCCAGCTGATGATAGAAAACGATTTTGCCAAACGCCACGAAATAGATTTAAAGCCTCTTGTAGGCGGTTCTGCTTTGAATCCTCACGCAATGTTTGATCGAAATCACCACAAGAAATTAGGAACAGCACGGCTTGGATACCGTCGAACACCTGAATCCATTTGTTACGTTGGTTGCGCTGACCGCCCACATCGAACATGCGAAACACCTGTTCACCGCCCATTGATTTGGGAACCTTGACGCGAAAGGAAATATGATGGATTCCGGTAGTGACTTTCCGGCTATGCAATATATCTTCAGTCGATGGAATATAATCGTAAGCCGAAATTCTTTCAAAGTTGTCAAGGAAGCTGGGAGTTAAATAAATTAATTAGTTTGTTGGTATTTATAAGAGAATTATGAGTGAATTCTTTTTTGAATGTAAATAGTACTAATTTTGTCTCGAGCCTGAACATAGTCTTAGGTAAGGTAACATTTAGGTAACATTTCATTAATGGCTCTTAGCTTTTAAACAAGTTTTCTGTTTTTTGTGGATAGACTCTTTTGTTTTAACTTACTATTTCGTGCTGTCCAACAAAGGAAATTCATTTGATCTGTCAAAACAGGCGCGTATACCAAAATCGTTCCACAGCGTCATGATATGATCACAGTATTCCTGCGAAATAAAAACAAATTTTCCTTTAAATTATTTTGTTCTTACATAATTAAGTCCTTCTAAAGTTTTATTTTAAAATTTTTTTTATAAGGAGTGTCCAAATTTTATAACTTATTAATTTATATTAAGTATAAAATTAATATTAAAATAATAATTAAAATAATATTAGTATAAAATCATATATTTCAAAAATGCAAGTAGAAAGTATTTAACACACTTTCTGTAAAATTTCTAAAAGACGTTGACATTGCAAAGACATGCCATGAACGCTTCCAGTCGGTGTTAATTTTTAAAATATTGAAATTTAGTTATATTTAAATTTTAATTATTTATTTATAAATTATTAAATGGTTCAAGGCAAAGGAACCAAATATAAGAATGCACACATTAGGAATATTTAAAAGATTAATATTAGACGTATTGCTTTATATATTTTAATCTACCCTTTATCCATTCTCCTATTAAAACATAACAGTATCGTTATTAAAAAGTTAATAAATATGTATAAATGTATACATTTCGGAATTCAAAATGGATAATTAAAACCTTAAAGCTTCAAATTTCTTCTAATAACTATACCCAGTTCATTCTGTCTGTATGTTCGAGTACTTTAGAGGCTAAATTAAATAACTTTATGGATCGTTTAATTTAGACTATTAGCCATAAAAATCTAAGCGTAATGGATGTCTTAATCACTGAATCAAAAAAAAAATTGATGGCGATTTTATTTATCAACAACCGTTGATCAACGATAAATCTGTATCGTGTATATATTATATAGTTGCTTGTGTATTTATTTTTCATTTGCTAGTGTGTTCTATAATATTGTATATAATATTAGTGAGTCTACCTTAGTATTACTATATATAAATACATGCTTTATTGCTACTGATTAGTTTATTATTTTCTTATTTTATTCGTATATACTCGATACAGAAGTAATCTAATTTATCAGTTTTAAGATTAGACACAGTTTATAGATTGGCTAAAATGTTTAGTCTACCTGCTCCTCTGGTAAAAAGTGACCACGAGACAGAAAAAAAACAACAAAAATATATATGTACATACGTCCGGAAATAAAAAAAATTAAAAATTGAATTCGTGGCAAAACTTAATTAATTACTTAATACACCCATATTACATAAAGATCTTATTCATGTTAGACGAATAACTCGTAACTCTAAATTTTTCTACTCCGAATGGCCTTTCGCTAACGAGAACTATTTATTTATTATTAGTAAATTTCGCTACCATTATAAGTTACAGTAGCGCACTTATAAATTAATGGAGCTAACACAAGAGAAACAAGCATAAGCAAAAATAACAGTAGGAAATTATCGCTATGATTGATATTCAGTTAGCTGAAAGACAATATGAAATTATTATTATAAAAAGCGAGAACTAGAAAGAGATAGTTAGGGGTGGGGAAAATAGTACGTTAGGTAGAAGAGGAATTAAGATAGATGTTCTTTTTAACTATCTGCAGAACTAACCTCGTTCATGTATTCGGGCGCATTTTCACCAATTGCGAGTATATATTGTGCACTGTAATGGCTGCTACAACTTTTGTACTCTAGACCCAAAATTTTCATTTGCTGCACCAGTTGATAAATTGATTCGTGTATATTTTGATAGATTTCAGGAATTTTATCACGTCGCTCGCTGTAAGTAAATGTTTGTTAAGTACATTCAATATATACGACCTATGGTAAGACATTATACATTATTTGGTTATTATAAACCAAAGGTTTTAGTTTAGTTTCCACGAAATGATGGAATATCGTAGGAAACGTTTCACTTACTCATCAGTGTATCCGTTTATGTGTAATATACGCATTTGTTTAATTATTGTGGTTTTGCCAGACTCGGCGGTACCCAGCAACAGAATCTTGATGGCTTCTTGAAATCGGTTATGCATTTCATTAATCTGATGCTTCATTTGATTGGGCGTTTCCAGTTCTTCAGGGATGGGCTTGGAATTCCGCAAGCAACGCAGGATTCTAAATGTTAAATTAGAACGGAAAAAACGTTATTTTCTAAACATTATTTGTTAAATGAAAGAGGCTATTTCTAATCAAATAGCAATAGTAAGATCGATCGATTTCGAAATTTTCCTTGAAAAGTCTTATTATACGGTCTTATCACGTATTCTTTTTTGTAGGAGTCGGAATATTTCTTTCCGACCAAACTTTTTTTTTAAAACTGCAAATAGTTTAAAGCTATATGCCAGGAATTTCGTAGATGCTTTTACAAATATAAAATAAAATAAACTAAAGAATAAATAAGTAAAGAGTAAATATCAGTAAATAAAGAAAATATTTATTGTTCTAAGTGAATATTGATTAAAGGAATTGATTAACTGAAAACAAAGAACGAAAAACTGGCAGGTAAGTTATCTTTCCAACTTGAATTAGTTATTATTTAATTATTTTTAAATAATAATCAAAAATTAAAAATAATGCTAGATAAAAGATAAAAGAATCACACCTATTGGAAATGTACTATACTGTACAAGGTAGAAATAAATGTTAATTTTCATTTATGGATTAAAGTTATTTTATTGAGTACTGAATAATAAATGGATTTTAAATATGTATAGTAAAAAATTTTTCCAGCAGTAGGCAGCAAATATCTTTGAGGAGTAATCGTGAAAATTAATCTTGTAAATTTTTGAGACTGTAATTGTTTAACTGTGTCAGAGTGACATACATAATTGTTTTTTCGCCAAGATAAGATTTCCTTGGATTTTAAAAATGATTGATCTATATTTGATTTATTGTATTTTCGATAAAGGCGCCAGAAAGATAATGAGAAAATAATAGAATAATTTGTGTTCAGCAGATGTGTTCAGTTGAAAGTCTAAATTTTTTTATTCAGCGTTTGATTATTTCTGATCAAGGGTTCAAGCAGTACATTCAGAGACAACCGAACAAAAGTTATGCTAGTAATTATTAAAAAAAATCAGGTCTTATTTACAAGGTTACAACTGTTCGAACTGTTGGTTTTTAAGACGTGATTAATTTTCCTTAACTACACTTTAAAAATTATTTAAAAATACATTATAAACAATATTTACCTCATTTTCATTTTGGAGAAGATTTAAGAAAATCACTTCAATCCTTACGTTCCTTAGAAGGATTTACAAAATTTATAATTGATAAAATGTAAATTAATCACTTGTAATAATTTTTAGAATTTAATTAAGTATAATTATTTCATTATTGTTCATGTTGTCATATAACCTCTTCTGATTCTGATGATTTTTATCACTTGCGATCAGCAAGAATACGTTTGAGCTATCAAGCTATATTTCTCTAAAGTAAGAATATTTAAAACTATGATATATTTTGTAGGTTTACGAAATGTTGGAATATAGTCTGTTCTCGCTTAAGCGTCTTCCTGCACTAGAAGCCAGTTGCTCCGGCTTTTTGTTTATATATCGACAAATATACGATAGCTTATTGAATATATTGTGCTATGTATTGTGCAGTTGAGAAATTAATCATTTTGTATAAGAATCACCAAAACAGTTTTGTTTTTATACGACTTTTTATTATTTTTGGTATGATTTGTTGTTTTTGTTTTGCCGCCAAGATAAGATTAGATTGTGCTCGTATGGCATGTGTTGGTCGTGCTGCTGCTGTTGGTATTGTTGTTGTTGTTGATCAGGTGCGCATTCAATCTTGGCCAGCGTGTACGTGTACTCGTACATATAGAAACGTCAAAGGCTTTGGTTTCCTTGTATTAAATATTTTATTTTGATTATTGAATTGTTTGTAACCTTTTGTAACAAATATTTTGTTTTTTTAAAAACGTAAGTGGAGTATAAATGATTGACATTGCCGTCTTTTAGATCAGTATCGTAATTAATCGATAAGTAGTCAATAATTCTTCTATGAACAATTTGAAATCCATCGTTCGAGCATATTTGAACAAAACAATGACAGCGCCCGCTTTCAAGCTGAAGATCAATCTGCAAGTACATAAATTAATTTGCACAAGTTGAGCTCTTCAAATTATAATTTCGAGCACGAACGTTTGTGGCTTACGAAATTAAATTTTGGTTATTTTCCATTTCCTCGTCATGTCTCTATAAATTATTTGTAGATTATATTCAGAATAATAATTGCTAAATAAGAACATTTTTAACCACATACTCTATCCGCATGTTTCCCTTATTAAGGAGGACGTATTTAGGGGGTGGTCTACGGGTCCGAACCCCCCTATTCCCCGCAAAAGGAAATGGGAAGAAAAAACTCATGATTTCTTAAAAGATTCGTAATTTTCTAGCTATATTTAAAGGGAATATGTATATATGTATATATATATATATATGAAAATATATATTGCAATATTTTCCTTATGTATTGATTAATTTTTGCCTTTTTTTTTTAATTATACAAACATCCAAACTTTTCTCAATTGAAATGACTTTGCGCTCGCCACTGTGACTGGTTGATATCAAAACGCAAAATGGTACCTCATCGTTATGTCAAAAATGCCGAATTGATTGACTTACTAAAAGAGATAATGAGACACGAAACTTCTACAATTGTACAACTCCGGTAGTGATTTAATGTCAAAATTTCAGATTCTCGGGTTTTTGGCAACCGCTATTTTTATTTACACACTGACGCTTAGAAACTATGGCATAAGGCCCCAGGAACTATGGCATAGACCCTATATCGCCCACTATCTCTGCTTACTAAGTTAACCCTAACTACTAAAACTTTCTAAATTGCTATAAGCAAAAACTGGCAGTTTCTATATTTCAAAATGAAGTTTTCCCTCTTACCAGTTCGTTGTATATACACTTTATAAAGGAGAAAGTTTCTTTATTTTCAGGAGTTTCAAGCAATGCCTCTTGTAATAGTATCTGGCGTTTGCGATATAAGAATGTCTTAGCAAATATCCCGAAGCAGAATAATATGAACTGAACTTAAACAAGGATTTTCAGGGAGATACTTGGAAAACACGTGTAACAACTTGTGATAAACTAGCAATTACATGAGCGCTGTAGGTGATATAGTAGAATATCTCCTTGGTTATCTGGTAAATGGGCTAAATTATCATATGCGTACATACGTATGTACCCACAAACGCTTATCACAGTCATTGAATGATGATGTGCTTCCACATAGAAACAAATTATTGACTGCTTTCATAGTTATTTGCCAGCCAGACCGACCCGTCCACTCAACTTAATAATCTTTGGAATTTTTGCTAGATAAGACTTGAGCTGTAATAATATATCTACACACGCATAGTGTGATTGTAATTTGTAATGGAATTCTCATTTCATAGGCGTAATTTCGAAGTCTTCCGAGGGTAAAAAACCCGTGGCATATTTACTTCTTGGGAAAAAAAAAATTCAATAATAATGAGTTTTTTTGTTGGCTTCTCACAAAATTCAATTTTCGTCGAGTTGTTTGAACTTCTTTTAATTAATTTTAACTAAATACGAGTAATTACAGATGCTTACCTAATGATTACAAAAACCCTAGTTGTTTTTTTTTATTTTAACGATCGGCAAAAGAAATTTATCAATGATAACGTAACCTATAGAATTTAATGAATACACAGTTTTTATCAGTGAAAAAATTATTATTACTTAAGAAGTATAACTTAATTTAGAAGTATAACTTAAGAAGTCTCTCTAAGAAATTTGGTTACCTTGCACAAGGCTAATTTATATAATTTTTATTAGCCTAATCATTAACTTAAGAGTTTACGAAGCCAACTCTCTTCCAATTAACCCTTTTCAGACGACGGTTTTAGCTATAAGAATAGCTATACGTTATAGGGCTATAGAGACGTCTCGAAAGATTTGAAACTAACAGTAATATTTTTGCGTTGATTCAGTTCTTCCATATGTACTTCCGAGTAGTAAGTAGCGCGTCCGAGTCACCGCTTGATTTGAAAGCAAAGCAAGCCTTTCCTGCAACCCCTGAAACTTTTAAGACGTCTTTAACAAGCCTATGAGACGTCTCATGCAGCCCTCTAGTATACATACGTCGTTCTGTGAGGAACGACAACAAGCCTATGAAAGTAAAATTTCCATAAAACGTTCATTTATTGGGCCAATGCCCAATTCCAGCTCTTTTTCAGTTAGTTGTGTATTTATACGATATTTTTTATTAACATAACTATATACTCAATCACTTCCCATGAGAATATTTATCCATACATATACTTATAAGCACGAGGCTTTATGATAACCACTATTCACAGAATTGCTATCAACATTCCTCACATGGTTATTAGCAAGTTTCGACGGCATGATTCACAGATTCTATGTGATTCGAAACTCGAGACCGATCATTAGCGTCACTGAAAAGATCCATAATTTGAAGTGGTAAATAATTAAAATTGAGATGTGTTAAGTTATGAATGAACATGTATGTACATATATTTATTTTCGGAAACCCAAAACGTTTCTTTTAATTAATTTATTTTTCCGATCGTTTAGACTATTAAATGCTAGTTTTATTATAATTTAATAGACTTTTTTATAAGTACAGATAGCACCTCTCTAACAACCTATTTGTTGTTCTTGTTGTCGCCTTTTCAATGTACTACTTGTGTGTTCATTCATCCATTGTCAGTAAATTTGTCCGTTTTATCCAGTTTTAAACAAACACTTTGTTTATATGTATATGAAATGTTATTGACTTCTTATATTGCAGGCATATAAACTGTTCTGATCGGAGAGGCTTGGTGTCGACATAAATATAATACAATATTTAAAAATTTTCCTTTACTTCCACAAAGCAAGTATTTTATGGAGCACATGGCGGCGGTGGGTCGATGGCTTGCACGGTATTATAAAAATTAGCTATAAACGACTTCATTATATTAAAAAACATGGGATTGAAACGTTTATTGCGTAAACTTTATTGTATATAATTACTATTCAACTTTACCAAATTGATTCCAGGCAATTTATGTCAAAGAAGTAAAGAAAATGAGCATTTTCGCCACTTTCATTTTTCTGAAATTTACTATTTTTAAAATATCGTTTATATTTTTAATAGTTTATATTTTCTTTATATACATACATATATTCTAATGCTTGAAGAACTCTGCAGTTCTATCATCTGCAGTACATACTTTTAAAAAATTGTTTGTGTAAATCGAATGTTGTAGTGTATATAATACGAAACAGCTTAGCGGCAAAGAAAAACGGATAAAATAATATTTTATATAATTTTGGATAATTTTCACTTAAGAATGGACCATTTGAGTTGTTCACGCGCCGATTGTAGAACCTGAAAGAGTACGAAATATTTTGGGCCGATTAAAGTAAACTTTATGTAAAAGAACCTTAAAATTTTATTGTTTGTTGTTTGCAAAATTAAATTAAAATACATTACAACTGTTTGTTATTATAAAATAATATCACAAAATATAAAGAGAAAAATGTAGGTGGGAAAACAATATTCAGGGTCTTAATTAAACAACTTTTAATATAGGGCTTGAATGAAAACACTACACGACGTCTAATAAGTTTGTGAAATCTTCAGATTTTCGTTGGATAGTACATTTTTGAGGGTAAATAAAAAGAAATTAAATTTTATAAATACTACAAACAGGAGGCATTTTGGTTTTAAAATTTGTACACTTTAATATGTAGTTTGATGGTGACTTAAAACGGATTATTTCGTTTTTGTCGAAGGCTACTTGATATTTTTAAGACAGCAATTTCATCCTTTGAACTGTACTTCCTCTAATTATATTTATTTCTTTCCGTACTACTTTTTTCTACCTCTTTAAACTGTTCTGTCTATATTTTAGAAGGCAGAAACCGTGCACTACCAAAAAAGCCCATTTATGGTGTTAGTTACCTGGGCTACAGTTTGTTCGGCAATTGGGATATCATCATTTCGCAAATCGACCCGTTTCACTACCGATGAGGGATCAGCGTCTAATATTATACTGCAAAATTAAGATATTTTCATGGATTGAACTAATTGCTTTACTGCATTATCTTACCCTCCATCACAAATCTCATCGAATGCCAGCATTATAATTTCCAGATTATCCAACACTAAGCGTTTCTCCACATTTTTTTTAAGAATTAAGCTGATGGAATCGTAAAGACAATTGAGCACTGAAAGTAAAATCAATTCGTTTTCGGTGGTGCTACCCATGACGTAGAAAAACAGATCTACATTGCTCTTATAGACGCACGTCAGACCATCCAGCATGATAATTTCTGTATTCGAACGATGAGTTTTGGTGAATAGATTCTTCTCAAAGGTCTTTTGTTCTTTAGTGGTCGGCAGTATGTTCTTATCATAATATTTTGCAAGTATCCGATTACCATCGTTGTCCATTATGCACATACCCTTGATGATATTAAGGGTTGGCTCCTGTGATGGCAGAAATTGTGTTATTATGTATTAAATAGTATTAGAAGTAATGTAAGTAGTTACCAATATAAATCCATCCATTATAAATTGTTTTTTTAGTAATCAAATAAGGGAGTAACTTGAATCTTATTATTTTTGATGTAATTCCCACGTCAACGTATTCCCACCGCATCCCAGTGACATTTGACGCAGGCACGTTCACAATAACTGTGGTTTTATATGATTAGATACAACTTTTTTCAGTATGTCAGTAGGTCTAAATGTAATCTCAGAATTTTTCCGGTAAAAATAGTTCACAATCGGTCTTCATTAAAAGCGTTCCTTTTTTCTTTTGACAATTATTTCATCTGGTTAAAAAAAACGTTTGATCCTGTTTAAAATCGAAAATATGACAAAATTTTTAATATATTGTAACAGAACTTGGCATTGTTGCGGGTGAAACTAGAAATAATTATTATTTTACTTTAATGAAATATAAAAAAAATTTTTATGTTAGATGCAGGGCGCATCTTACGAATGTCTATTCTTAATACACTCCACTCTGAAAATATAAGTTATGGTTGTAAAGTTCCGGACATGTATAGTTCCTGGAGATGTCTCCCACTCGGATATGTTCCCAATCATTCCGATTGAAATATTTTAGCATGTCTAAACAGTTCTTATTTCCCATGCAATTGAAAGAAACAGCTGAACAGCTAAACTCTCATGATGCGGACACGGTAGTTACGTATAGTTACTAATATATGTATATAAGTACATACACTAATATTTACTCATCTTCTTTTTAATCGAAGAAATGAACTAAAGGCAATTTTCACAAACCTCTTTCTGTTAGCATCCATCAAAATGTAAAAATAATTTGTTTGAATTTTTGTTAAAATTTTTATCCCCAAATTAAAAAATAAAACGGCTTTTATAGTAAAGTGATTCGAAACGACTGCTTTGAGTAGCGAACGATATCGCTTATTCATCGAAATAAAAATGCTTTAAAAACGCTCTCATCGAACGACAACTCGTAAGAAGTATTGAAAGTGGTGTTGTGAAATTATTCGATCACTTCGTTCATTTACTGAAAATGCCAAAATATCGATCGAACGAAAATAACAAAGTAGAATCGATAAGAATCACTTCGTTCTTGTATTGAAAATCTTACGATTATATTCCAAAAATAAGGTTTGATTTAGCTGAGATCCTCTGAAGTAATGGAAAATCGCGTACGCTCCTTCTGTGGTAGTTGTTGAACAGACCTTACTCCAGTTTAGCAAAGTGGAAACAGCTAAAGTAAGTACTGGGAATAAAAAATCGAGAACAGATTTGTGGTTTGCATCCTGACTATCTGCTAAATATATAAAAGAACAATGTGAGAAAACACAATTCTCAGAACTGTGTGTGAGAATAATGTGAAATATTTTGTAATAGTAGTGGTAAAAAGGGTGAAAACTTAAAAGAACACAGGGCTGGAACGAGGATCAGAATTAATAGAAAATAAGAAGAAGAAGAGTCTAAGAAGAAGAGGCAGTGTAGCATAGGTGAGTAAATTGTAGAAGAAAAAAAAGGAAGAATATTAGATAATGCAGTTTATGTTATGATCCAGGAACAGGTCCGCGAGAATAGAATAAGGAAAGACTGTTAGTAGGCTAACGAACTTTTCATCATCAATCTTCCTTTTTTTTACCAGAATATATGGCTGTATTTTTCAAAATTGAAAAAAAGTTTACTGAACAATTTTCTAAAAGAGCTTTTTTAGGCTAAATATAAATTTTGAAATTTACTTTTGCTTCTCTCCAAAATTCCCTCCAAGAAAGGATTTGTTCCCTCCAAAATTCCAAAAAAATCTCCCTATGGCTTAATTTTGTTTGTTCACGAAATCGGAATGATCGTTGGTTTCACTAAGTATTGCCGGTTGTACCGGAAATTGTTGTTGCCTCCATTAGATCGGAGTGATGGGTTAAGAACCACGCCATGAATAATGCGACCTAGTTTTGGCGAGGTCATACCGGGTCCGAAGAAAACCATTTTTTGACAAAACCGGGTCACAACAGCATTTCTAATACATATTATTCATGCCTTTTTCATATATAATCAAATTGGCTCTAGATTTGTCTTCAAATGGTGAAAAAGATGATAATACAACTTGCTAGTCTGTTCACAATTGTACCTGTTCAGTACAATGTTAAAAACTGTGAATCGACTGGAAACAATAATTTTAAACGAATTTGGAAATTCAAAAAAAAAAAAAATTTTATTTTATACACGCATTTACCGAAATATAAAAAGAAAATGGATGTAATATCAAAAGAAGATCGGGCCACAATCACTGATATGCCAAAGGCTCGAAAAGTCCGCTATCACGCAACGCGCAGCGAAACTGGAGTTACAACGGTCACTGCGGATTCAACGATTGAATCTAGTTCCTCTGGACCATCGGTGGAAAAGAAGAAATCGGAAACAAAAAAGCTGAAGAAACGTTTGCTTGTAAGTGGCTATAGTGGCTTTTAATAGGATGCTGCCGTAACGTTTAATCTTCTCCATAGGATGTGGCTGAGAAAAATGAATCTCTAGCTAAAACAATTCTGGACAGAAATAAGGAGATCACCGAGTTGAAGCGTTCTGTTCAATCGCTCAATGAGGTTCTGAACTCGGTGCCAATCGATGAGCTGCGTTGTAATTCGTCTATAGCTGGTAACAAAATACTGGAATTAAGCAAGAAGAACAGAATGATACGCGCAGAGCTGGAGGTGATAAAGAATAAATTGAATAGAAAAGAAGTTGAAGTGCAAAAGTTGGAGCGCGATTTAAAAGAGGCTCAAAATAAGGAACGTCTGGAGCCGGATGCAGCTCGGAAGAGGGTGAGTGAGTCTGGCTATTGACTATTGAATGTTCAATATTGCTTCGTAATCCATTTTCATAGACTGCGGCTTCGGGGGATGAGCTGCAATCTAAATTGAATAGCATGCAGCAGAAACTTTTCGAGACTCGTAATAAAAATACAGAGCTGCAGGCTCAGTTGAAGATGGCGCACAAATGTCTACAGCAGGAGGTGGGAGAACCGTTCAATTTGATTAACATTTTCTCGCCGGCAGCACAATCCTCTTGGCGCGGTCGGGCTCAACAAATATTGACCCTCCAACAGCGCGTACACGAACTGAGAGAACGTCTCGAGTTATACGAGGGACGAGGTTCAGGACGTCTTCTCGGTGGTTATGCAAACCAGGAAGTAATTGACACATCTACTGGTCGTTCACTTAGCGCATCTGCAAAGAATGCGCCTGACGGGTCTGCGAGCAACTACAGCGGCAGCAACATTGATCGCTTTACTCCAGGCGTACGGAAAAGTGAACTACTTCATCGCGCCAAAGTAGACGCTCTCGACAATGATATTGCTAACCTGAATGCGCAGTTGGAAGAGCATCGAGGCAAGATCCTAGCGCTCAAGGTGCGCAATAAAACACTTAACGATGAAATTGTGAAATACAAAATGAAGGCTTCCTCGTTAGCTGAACAAACGGATTACAACGAGGAGAATATAACGACGATGAATGAGAAGCTGAACGCGCAGAGAGACCAATACCAGCAACGCATTGATGAAATGAGCCGTGAGATGGCGTTGATTGTGCGGAAGCGTGAAGAAGCCGAATACAGAGAAGAGGAAATGCGTAACAAACTTGAAAATATGGAGGAGATGGTCAACAGTAAGGATGATTTTATAGAAGAGCTACATGACGCAATACATCGCTTGGAAATGGATTTGAAAGCTGTGTGTGGAGGATTCTTGTTCTCTTGCAGAGAACTGCGAAAGGTTGGATCTGCCGAATCCGAATCTTTAACTCAAATAATTGATGCCAATTAATTTCAATATAATTAAAGGAAGAATTTATTGCAATATTGGATTCCTTGGAAGCGGAAAAAAATATGCTGATGGAGCATAACAAAACTCTCAACGATCGCATCGAAGGGGAACGAGGCAAGAATGAGGGCCTTAATGAGCAGCTATTTAAACAGAAGTCGCGTATCTGTCGTCTGGAAACAAAAATTCGTAAAGAGAATACAATACTATTATCGCAAAGTACTAAATACTAATTTTTGAATATTAGGTGACCTGGAAAAGGAGCTCGATATTCAAACCGAACGAAAGAAGCGTTCGCAACGCATTGCTGATTATGCCAACAGCATTAGCAACACTTCTCTCCATTCTTTCGTCTTCGAGAACTCTTCGTCGCTTACTAAAGTCCGTAACAACGAAAGTGATGAAGCAAAGGCGCTACCAAAGTTGGAGGATTTGAAAAATAAGTAAGTGCGCTACAAATGTAGTGAAGAGGAATAAAGCGAATTGTAGCAAATTCATTTTTTTTTCAGCCTTGAAGTTTCCACAGAGAAAATTACTTTATTAGAGGAAAGGATTACCAACATCAAGATGGAGAAGGAACAAGACGCAAGAAAATTCGCAGAAATTATTGCCAAAACGAAGGATGTAATTTTGGATACAATCGCCGCACACCGCGACGAGAGTGGTGCCAGTCCTTGCAAAGAGAGTGTTGCTAGTACTCGTGGCGATTGCACCATTGGCGATAACAGTGTCACAAGAGCATAAAGAAAGAGTAACCGACAAAATTAACTAAACCACAATAAAAATTGTAAAATACGGCAATATCATATCATTAATATATCAAAATAAGTGCATTAGCGACTTGTAACGGAACATATTTCTATTACTAAATTAGAGTAATATATCTTTTAGGAGTTGTTGCGGCAAAAAAAAAAAGAATCTGCACTATTCAATTTTTATGGGAGTGGAATGAAGGAATATACAATACAAAATATTTATATTTGATTTTAGTTGACGACCTAGAAGATATGTGAAGACGTGTGGTCTGAAGAGGTTTTTTATAGAGTGTGTCTTAGTTTTCGTCGACTATGGTTAGAGGGCTTTCGCATTTTCCGGGCCGAGTTTAAAATCCTATGCTAAAGCTTGTAGGAAGGATTGAAAGATATTCACTTCCATTGCACGCTATAACTCCTAGTATGCAGTAGACCGAAGGTAGGTCCCAGCACCGCCCGAGGGTAAGTCACTTTTCTGCCTTCACCAGCATGTCGTTCCATCCTGGAATAACAAATGCTTTAGATGTATGTCTATATGTATGGATATAGCTCAAAGTTAGGGTAATGGTTTATGAATGAACGATTACATCGTTCGTAATATTGAAGAAATACGCATAAATGTTAGTAATTTTTATATGTTATTTGTTTATTTATAATTATTGTTTTATTGCGAAAACATAAGGTTAGTTTTTTTCTTTTCTCGGTTTAAGAAAAACAAATTTTATACAAAGCGACTGCGAATTTAATTATAAATAAATAGAAATTCCTGTTTGTTGTTGATTAATACTTTTAATAATAAGTTGTGTGCGAATAACAATATTCTAATGAAATTATATACGTAACTAAATAAAATTGATTGCTTATGTTATAGTTGTTTTTGTATGCATATTTTCTACTAGGTTTTTAGTTAATTCAACTTTAAGTTTTAAATACATAAATATATGGAAAAAATGGACTTACAAATGGCCAATTTCAAATGCATTTTGGAATTTCTTATCACGTTTTTTTTGTTAGTATTTTTTATATAATTTTTACTCTAAAATATTATTATTGATTAATGAAATTATGTATTCTGATTAGCCTTAGTTGGTTCGGAGATATGTTTAACTGTAATATTACTATAAACCTCAAAGACCACAACTCCATCATTACTTCTTTGGGAGAAATTTCTCTCACTCCTCGTCAAATGCGGATTTGCGGTGTCCATTTTCTCCAAGGTTTTTTCGTTCTCTTCTTCGACGGCTTTATATGGTTTAGATAATTCCGAACGATTTCCGTTTCCGACAGATTTCCTTTGCTGCAGTATATCCTCGCGGGAGTAAATTATCTGAAATTTTGTATAGCCTTTGTTACAAACGATGCTCTCTGTATTTAAATGATGGCGAACAGTAATGGCGACAACGATATCCAAATCGATCTAGTGGTCCAGGAGGTTACTTTAGCGAAACAAACAAACAGAAATATTCTATAGAATATTAACTAGTTACAAAATGTATTGGTAATTTGTTGGTTATTTTCGGCCAGTGATTATTTATGTATATTTATTGCATATGTCGTATATCGTACTCGTATATGTCTATAAACGGTTAGTTATTACATACAGAATATTTACTTCGTTGTAATAGCGAAGACTGGAATATTGAAGTCTTGTATATTGTCTACGTGTTGAGTATTGCTTTATATACGATAGTGTAAATAAATAATGGAGCATCATTAAAATCTGAATATAAATATACAATTATATCGTGTCGTTTTATATGTGCTCCCTAAAAGAGCCGACAAGCCTACAAATATAAACCGTTGTCCGATTTTGGCAGTTTGGACAACTTCAGCTGTCTTTTTCGGGTTTAATTGTTGGGAGAATTGTTGTTGTTGTGTTGTTTCGAGTGGCTGTCACAGCTACGGTGGTGAAACATAACAGTACGCTAAGATTGTTTTTTTATTATTAATTCTAGTTTTTATATAATTATGTATTTTAAGGTGTTCTAATTGCAATTAAATTCAGTTTCATCTTGTTATAAAAAGTCTACTTTTTATGAATAATTATTTGGCGATAGAATAATGTGGGATTACTTGGTCATTTACTTGATAACTGGTTCCACAAAAGGCAATCTTCAATGGCATTGCTTGGAAGTGACTTTTTTTTTACTTTATCATAAAATGCAATCGCAATATTCGACGTAAAAGAGTGATTTCATTTACTTACGATATATTTATTTTATTTTTGCTTAATTGGGAAAATATAATAATTATAGTTCAATTAGGCAAGTATCAAAAAATGGAAGAATTTACTTATTTTATAAAATTTGTGAAGATAAACGAAAGCAAAAAATGATTGAAGGCTTTATTATTTATTATTTAATTATTTATTATTATTTATTATCTTAAGTTCTAAAATTCTGAAAAAATTTACCTTTTCGTGTCTTCCATTTCGCTATTTGATAAAGATATGCAACCAAGAAAATACTGAAAATGTCATTCAGATTTTTCACCATTGGTGGTGAATTTATACTCGTTTATTACATAAACAACTAACAGTTTATGTAATTTTAAAATACCAAAATTAACTAAACTTAACAACATCATTAAAAAGAACTCATTAAGAAATCGTTGTTAAGTTAACAACCAGAATAGGGCCGTTGGAATAATCAAGCATATAACATGGTATCGAATAAAAAAAATTTTAATATATAAAACCGTTTTAAAGTGAAGTAAGTTTAACGAAAATTAGCGTAGCGTCGTTGTCGATTTGATGTGTGAAGCTACAATTATACGAACTCCTGTTTTAAGGGGTCACTTGTGATGCCATTTTTGTTGTTGTTGTCGCTGTAGGACGCTTTAAAAAAAATTGCTTACGTCTGAGTTAATTGAGTGCCTTTTTTTTCACATCCATTACACGAAATGCTTATAATTTTTATTGTTTTTTTCATTCCATATTCATTTATTATTGTTCATATATCTTTTTCTCTATGTCTCTATGTCTCTCCGTCTCTCTTTCTTCTCCATCGCTCTCCGTTTCTTTCTTTCCTTCTTGCTGCTACAAAATCTCATTGCATTCTAATACTAATTATTGTAAAATTAATTACAAATTCAGATTAAATTAATATATCGCATATAGTATATGAGTTTATATCCATTTGCATAGATCTATGCAAAAGTATAACAATTACAACAATTTCGGTATGCGGGGCTTGTGGGATTTTCACAGAAAAGCGTGCTGAATTTGAAAATAAAATTCTTGTGGATTTATTTGTGACTTTTGTTGTTGTTGCTGTTGTTCTTGTTGTTGCCTTTGCTGTATTTTCTGCTTCAATTGATTATAAAATTTTAACTGATATTGATTATAATATTGTTTTTGTTGTTGTTCATGTTGTTGTTGTTGTTGTTGTCGTACCATGGCATAATCTTTTGGATTACGCTCATATGTTTCATTGGTTTTATCCGCTAAAATAATGTTAATGTATAAAATTATTAAAAATATTATGTATAAAATACAAATGAGTTTTACAATAACATGATGACAACAACAATAAAACAACTTTTCCTATTATATAACCGCCTGCTCCACATAGTTCGCGGGCAGCATGCCGGTTTTGCCGGTGCGCTCCACCCTGCCGGTCATCCAGCCGGAGTCGATGGAGTCCACTTCGAAGATGACGTCGCCCTCGCGAAAGCTGACCTCGTCGACGTCCTGAGCCACGTAGTCGTAGAGAGCACGATAAACACGCTGCAACAAAAAGAAAACGGAAGTAGGAAGTGCGAGGAGAAAAAAGGAAGGAAGGAAGGAAGGAAGGTAGGGGCGAGGTAATGAAGTAAGCGACGATACAATAAATTAATGGAGATGAATCATACAAATCTCATTAAATTATCGTAAAAACAAATAGTTTACTTCCTTACCAAACTCGATTTGCTTTGTTGTTGTTGTGCTGTTGGCTGTTGTTTATTGTGTTTTTGTTGCAGTTGCTGTTGTTGTTGCAGTTGCAGTTGCTGTTGTTGTTGCAGTTGCTGTTGCTGCTGTTGCAGTTGCTGCTGCATCTGGATTTGCTGATAGTACTGCTGCTGTTGTTGTTGCTGCTGCTGCTGCTGCTGCTGTTGTTGTTGTGGTGTTATTAAATTATTTTCACCAGCTATGGATCCATAAATCCCATTGGCCGGATCAATGTCAGCGATAGAGCCAACACGCTTCGGATAAGCAATATTAGCTTAAAGGATAAAAAGTGGTAAATTTTAAGTGATAAAAATCGGCAATGAAAGAGACAGCAAGTATCGAAATCACAAGGGTTGGCGTTAGGAAATTACGCCCCAAGGAAAAATCGGCCACTACGAGCAGACTACATTTGTCTATAGGAATGTACGCTGAAGTCTACATCTTGAGATCTTGTTTGTCGCTCTGAAGCTTATAGTCTGTAATCGATACGGAAGGGGACCTCCCGGGGGGAACCGGAACTCTTTTCCTGAGAAAGTCTTCTGTTCTTCATCATTAATGAAGAACCGCATAAACCGAAAACTGTGTTTAATCTCAGTCGGTGAAATCCCCAACTTTCCCAAAAACACCCCTCCCCCATTTTTCCGTTGGGCGTAATTTCCCCCCATTCCTAAGATTTCCGAAAGCTCTGATGAATTTTGAGAAGCACTGAAATAATCAGCAACATCACGCATCGTCAATTCACTGCCAAACACAACAACAATCGACCTTAGGGGCGACAGGGACAACGATGTATGTTTATGACATGTTTGTGGGTACAATTAGAGCTTTGACTAACAATGGGTGTGGCAGATTTTGCAACCGAGTGGCGCTAAATGCTTGTATTTTCTAGCAATAATTAGAGCGAGCCGCCATTTGTGATATATGCATGTGCAGACGATACGTACGATAAATGACATGACCGTGATGATAAGACAACAACTCACCGGAACCACGACTATCGGAACTGTAGATTAAAGTGGTGCTGGGCCTCGAAGTGTGCGGCACTTGACGCGGTCCGTCCGTCAAAGGGTCGTAGTCGGCAATTTTGCCAATGTTGCTGGAAGCAACACCACCGCCGCCGCTACCCGTTCCCAAAGCGTGAACTGAGCCTCCTGCTCCGGCGCCGGCGTTAGCCACGCCTCCTCCGTTGTTCAGTACGGAAGCGGTGCTGTTGGTGGCGCTGATCACCATGCCGCCATTGCTGTGATGCGATTGCGATCTGTCGAGCGGCGCTGCTGGCAGCGCTGTGACTGCAGCTGGCTGCTGATTGCTGATGAAATTGTTGCTGGTGTATGATTGTTGAACTGACGGTATCAAGGCAGTCGTTGATGTTGTTGGAGCGGAAAATACTTTTTGTTGCTGCTGCTGCTGCTGCTGCTGCAGCTGTTGTTGTTGCTGCAGCTGTTGTTGTTGTTGTTGCTGTTGTTGTTGCTGTTGTTGTTGCTGTTGTTGTTGCTGCTGCTGCTGCTGATAGACGCCGTGTGTGTTGTTGTTATTATTATTATTATTCATTGTATTGATGCTGTTGTTATTGTATGTTGCCGATGGGCGGGCAAAGTTGTCGAAATGATCGTAGGGGGCGGCTGTGTAGGGCGGGGCTGTGACGGTGTTGGAATTGGAGGACACGAGCACATCGGACGGCACAGCGGCGCCTGTGGGATGGTGTGAGTTTTGCAAAATGGCCGATCGCAACTGATTGTAGTTGTTGGTAGGAGGCAGTTGCGACTGAAGGTGATGGTGCGATTGATTGTGGACAGTGGAAATATGCTGCTGCTGCTGCTGTTGTTGTTGTTGTTGTTGTTGTTGGATTTGCAATTGTTGGTGTTGCTGTTGGTGTTGCTGTTGTTGTTGCTGCTGCTGTAACTGTTGTTGATGCAGCTGTTGCTGCTGAAGCTGTTGATTGTGAAGCTGCTGCTGCTGTTGTTGTTGTTGGTGTTGTTGCTGTTGCTGCTGCTGAAGCTGTTGTTGTTGCTGCTGAAGCTGTTGCTGTTGTTTCTGTTGCTGTGCTGGCGTTGCTGATTGTTGCTGCAGTGGTGTCGCTGCTGGATATAAATGTGATGTTTGTTTAACGGCGGATGTTGTAATCATTGTTGGTGATTGTAGTAATAATAGTTGCTGTTGTTGTTGTTGTTGTTGTTGTTGTTGATATTGCTGTTTTAGTAATTGTGGCTGTTGGTAATGCTGATGTTGTTGCTGTTGTGATTGTTGTATATAATGCTGGTGCTGTTGTTGTTGTTGTCTGTTATTTTGAGTGTACATTTGTGTTGTTGTTGTTGCTGTCGGCGTCTGATTATTCGAAAGAATTGCTGCCGTGATCTGTTGTGGATGTTGTGTGGGTGGCAATGGAAGTGTTTGCTGCGGCTGGTGGTGTTGATACTGTTGCTGCTGCTGCTGCTGTTGCTGTTGGACCATGCCCAGCGATGGTGACGGTGACACTTGCTGAGGCGGCGTCGTTGTAGTTGCTGCCACTACGGGCGCATATTGCGAAAATTGCTCTGCGGCCAGCGTCTCAGAGAAATACTCAGACTCTTCTACAATTCGAGTTGCCGCAGATAATGAGATGAATGTATTGGAGCGTTGCAGTCGTGTGGTGGTGGTGGTGGTGGTGGTGGTGGATGTGTGCGTGTGTGTGTTTTTGTTTTTGTTTTTTGTTGGTGTAGTATTCAAAAACGCAGCGCATAAACGCAGCATGAAGCACGTGAATGAAGCGACGAATGAAAAATGATGTGATAAAAATACGATTATTACACAAATGGACAATTAAAAAGCGTTACTTAGACGAATGATCGTGTAAAATTGATACAACAATTACTTTTATGCAATATTGAAAGTGAATGTCATGAGAAAATCACGAGTTTTGTT
Source organism: Conops quadrifasciatus (assembly GCA_949752815.1). Taxonomy (NCBI): domain Eukaryota; kingdom Metazoa; phylum Arthropoda; class Insecta; order Diptera; family Conopidae; genus Conops; species Conops quadrifasciatus. Next base: position 37,998,449 of record OX457079.1, read on the forward strand.
GCTTTTGAAATGATATTCTTATGCATTCTCGACTTTCTCATTGCTAGCGAAAGATATCATCTTCCGGTTCGATCAAGGCGACTACAATTTTGAGGCATAATTCCAAATTTCTATACATATTTGAAAGCGTATCAACTTTACAGGCAATGCCCAGGAACCATGATGGATCGAATCGCGCTGATTTTTAAAAGCCGTGCTCAATAAATTTCAACGAGCCTGATCTCTAGAGTTTAGCTTTAACATTTGAGCGGGCGGGGGCAAGCAATCACCCGCTTCACACACATTCCATGACCATTCCACCCTCCATGCATGCCATACTTACCGCCACGGCTACTATCGGCTACCTCCGCTGCCCCGCGTTGCTTCTCCATGGCGGCCTTCTTCTCCAAATCTCCATGATAGGCCACGTTCGAGATGATCTTCGTATTTTGCTTGATGCGCAGAGTCTCTGGATCGTCAGCGACCTGATGACGTTCGAGGGCGGTGGATGATTTCGTAAGGATTCAGGGCCGTAAAAATGGACAAAAATAGAAAACTGAAATACTCGTCTTTGAATTAACATCGCGCTAGCATAGAAGAGAACTGCTCAAGAGCTTGAGCGATCATCTAAAAAGAAATTCCGTCCTCTTTCCAGCCAGAAAAGGAAGAAGCAGAAGCAGAAGAAGAAGAAGACGTTTGCTGGATCAGCAACATTCACTATCATTCACGAGTTTGCGTCAACAAGACGAGAAGACCGTGAATGTTGAATGTTGACGGCTGGTCGGACAGACAGACGGACGCCTGGACGGACCGATGGATGGACGGTTGGACGGACGGCTGATTTGAATGCTGACCTGTGTAAATTTGCCTTTGGCCTTCTCAAAGTCTGCGTGGTATTTTACATTCGACTGGATTTTCGTATTTTCCGCTATTCTTTTCAGCTCGGGCGTATCTGCGATGGCTGTGGCTTTGGCTTTTGGAATGTGGCTAGAAGACAACGCAAGTGGAAGAGAGAGAGAAGAGAGAACTTGTTGATTGCAGTGAAATAATTAAATTAAAATTTTATCTATTCATGTAAAGCAAATACAATGAATGTGGCATGAGCGCACGACTGCTGAATTCTTCTCCGACTGCCGACTGACGTGACTGACTCTACTGAAGAATTTTCAGCAGAAACATTCTTAGGTCATTAGTAATAATAATTGTGTATAAAATAGTTTAATGTTAGTAATGCTTATCTTTGGAGAATATTTACGAAAAGTGGTCTAACTAATTGTTATAAGTATCTACGTACGTATATTTTTTATTTCAGGAAGAAAGGAGTATGTATGTACATACATATATAAGCAAGATACATTTTTATAATTTTTTAAAAATTCCATTTTTTATCTTATCAGAATTTTTTATCATTCACATCAGAACAAAAAATTTGAATTAAATTGAGCAAAAAAGTGTCTTAAAAACATTGATAGTTTAAATTTAAAGTACCTCATTATTAATAGAAGAAACATAAAATTCATATTGATTTTTTTTAGTTATTACAAAATATTAATTTTCTCAATTTTATTAATTTTTATTTTTTTTAATTTTCTCAACATTAATTATTTATTTTATGTATGATAATGTGATAACTTTAACTTTTTGTTTCTTTAAAATTGTTGACCGAAAGAAAATAATGTGCTGTAATATTTGTATATTACGTACATGTATCATGCTATAATATCACGAACAAAATCTCACACAAGCCTTGATGACACTTTGTGGCGCTTTAATGAAGCTCTTTATTGGTATAATTAAAAATATGCAACCATATTTTCCATTTCCGTTACGGTAATAAAAAAACTATAACTTACGAGTAGGTACATAAAAAAAAGATTTATTCTTACTCGTATTAAATGTTGAACATTTTTAAATTTTCACTAAGACTAAATATTAACAAAGACTTTAAAGTGGTAATGGATTATCTGCTCATTTTAACGCTACTCAATTTACACGCTTCCTTTTTTCTAAAATCTGATTAAATTTATCGTAAGTTCTTGAAGAATTTAGTTTTCATTGAGTTTTAAACCTTTAAAAATTTATATTTATTGATAAGTTTTAAATATTTTGTTAATATTTTTAGAAATAAGCATAAGTTTTGGAAATAATAGAATTATGTCCATTTTAGCTTTTTTTATTCACAGAGTTTTACGATTCAAACTGCACGACTTCGATTTACACAGTTTTTTTAAGAATCTTCTTTGAACTTTAGAAGAAATAGAGAAAATCTCTAAGTTTTGAAAATAATAATCAAACAAAATCTTGAAAATGAAAATATTTTCGACAAATTTCGGAAAAGCCTGCATCGCTCTCGAATATAGTCGCGAATGATAAAATCAAATAAGATTAAGGTTATAAATCATGACCCTAATTTGATACATTTTCGCGGTTAAAAGGGTTAAAACTCATGCTTAATTAAATTAAAAATTAAAAAAAAATTTATTTCTTCAAATAGGCTCAAGGTTGGTTGTTAGACAATAGATAGATATCTATGTAGATTCGCAGACTGTACCCATCAGTGTGCTTTGGAGAGGAAAAAACCCGCCCCAAAGCATATCTGTTGCATATTTTCAGGCGAAGAAGCTAGTATTGTGAAGAAAAACAGAAGTTCTGTTATTTTTTGAGGTTTTATTTAAAAAAAAACCATTGACAACAATGCCATTATCTGCGGTTCTCTTTTATTGAATTCATTCGTTCGCGGTGCTTGTGACATGATGCCCTACGATGCGATAACTTTGTAATGGTTGCGGTTGTGTGGCAATAGTAACAATGCGAGAAGTGACAGGAAAACCAACCCATAGACTGGCCTTAATTTGTCCATTGTGCGCCGATCGCGTAAAGTAGTTCGACGTTATTAGATTGAAGGCCTTCTGATGTGTTGCTACGCGGCCCAGCCTAACCATACGCCGCCATATGACTAGAGGAAGTTGCCAAGTCCAAGTTGTTGCTGCTTCTTTCGCTTTTAAACGGCATTCTTGAGCGCACAAATCATAACGAGTTAGAAGCTGCAGCACAACAATCAATATAATACTCGGTAAAGTTGAAATTGCGGTCATGCTTGCTGCATTCTTAATTGCGATAATTGAACGGTCAGTTACGTCATGAATGACGACAGCGGATTGTCTAACTGTGTCGTCATGGAAGGGGGTGGGAGTGAGGAAGGGAGGGAGAGTCGGTTGGTGGTTGGGACGTTAGATGGGTGAATGGCTTCTAATAATCGTTAATGGTGGTGCTAAGAGATGACTTATAGGCTACCCTCGATGGACAGGATGATTCGATTGGTTTTTCGAAAATAACGTGTAAATTGAAATCGTGCAATTCGTGTTAGCATAATTTAGTATATGACATGACCGTGTTAAAGTGATATGTGAGTACATGGCCGTGTAAATCGAAGCTCTTTCGCTATTCTTAAATCGTGTCGAACGGAAATGGTGCAAATCGAATGTCGTGTAAATCCAGGACTCCATGTATTTTAGTATGTATTTGTAAATCTAACGAGCATCGCATACTCGTAGACATGAATAAAACTTGTTGGTATTTGCTTGTTGGGAGCGCCGCCTTTTATCTAATGCCTCTTTCTCTCGGTAGCACAGTTTTTTTGTAACAATTCGTTGGCTTGACTGCATGGAGTTATTCATTCATTCATCGCGGTTACGATGGTCGTTTAATAATATGTACCTTTCAACAAAATCTAGAACACAACCATCAGAAAACGGCAACAACAGCAGCCACATTTTTTGGTAATTGAAAACTTAGATTTATTCTTCTTCTCCGTCTCTGCGTCTCTCCGTTTCTCTGCATCTCTCTATCTATTTATTAATATTTTTTTAAGGATCATCACCCAAAAATAATGTACTTCAAACTCACCAAATAAAATATATTCGTAGTACAAACAAAAATCGAAATATGCACGATAGAAATGGTTCAAAATATTGAGACTGAAGCAGATGTAGAGAAAGAGAAAATGAGAGAGGAAAAAATGGGGGACAGCAGAGAGCGAGAGCCAAAGAAATTTCATTTCGCGTCTATGAGTTTTCATGCTAATTCTCATAATTGCATAAGTACAGATAACCCCCGTTAACTATAGCCAGCAAATAAGTGCAAATAAAGACTATTTGGCGCATCGATGTTGTATAATCCGCATACAGTTATTACATGGACGTAGGAGTAAAAACATTCTCTTTTTATTACGACATAAACAATTTATTATGGAATAAGAAAACCAGATGATTACGTACGGACAAAGTAAAACATTATAAAAATCTGGGTTTGCAGCTTATGCCAAGGATTAGGAAAAACTACTCTACTTGCAGTAAGCTTTTTGCTGCTTTTGATTCCAACAATTTTTAGAATCGTGTATAAAAATGGTAAAGATTCTTTTACGCATAATTGATAATGAAGGTTTTGAGAGCAAAAAATTACATATTTCGATTGCAAGATCGACATACGATATTTTTTAATCGAAATACATATGTAATGTTTTTACTAATAATGAAAATCTATTAAGTTAAGATATACTCGTAAATACTCCTACATAAATTCAAAATTAAATATATGAATATATATATTAAAGAACTTAACGATGAATGTAGATCATTTGACAAATCCATTACCTAATTTTTTTATTTTCAAAATATTAGTTTTAAAGCACTTTAAAAACACATAACTTTTAAATATTAAAACAATTTCGATTTGATAAAGAGGTGAATTAAAGAATTTATATTTCATATTTCGAAATTATAGGAGTTTTTTGCTAAAGAGTAAGCAAAATTTACAGGAGTTACCTGTATCATGATATGCAAGAGTATTCTATGGAGAACATGGCAACTATGATCCATTCTATAATGCTAGTTTTTAAGCAGATGAAATTATTATATAAATTTAGACTATTTTTAAGGAAAATTCTTAAAGTTTTCTCGATTTTGTGTATCCTGCCGCAAGAATCATTTAGTCACTTTTGAACAGCTTTTAAATTATTTAAGTATTACATATGAAGGATTGACAGTTCTACGACTGTCACCTGATACTCTACTCTGTAAAGTGTATCCATTCCCTCTAGCATTCCACCCTTGCATTCATTCAAGGAATAACAACGGACCTAGTGAGGTTTAAGTTTGGATTTTAGTTCCTTACGATAAGAAAGGAAGCAAAATTCTGGCTGCGAAAGCAACAAAAGAAGATATAGTATCAACACCATCTTCAAACTCTCTGGAAGTTTGTTGTGTCTTGGCAGTAAACGAGGTTAAACTACTGCCTCTAGGGATAATGCGAGAACGTACTGATTAAAGTTAGATTTATGACGTCGGCGCTTATGTTGGTTTTTGTAATACGCTGTGGATGCATAAGAAGACAAAGCATTGTAAAACGGGCTTGAGGGGTAAGAAATTTTGGGAAAAATTATGTTTACATTATTGAATATTAAATTTTAGTTACTTTGCGCCAATTAAACCCGAAAAAGGGAAGAAAACTAAGAAATGAATTTTAATCAATTACTGAATAATAACATTGAAATTCATAATAAAAATTCAAAAGATTTTGGAACTTTTTAAAATGCATTGAAGTAAAATCTTATCAAAAGCAAAGACCTACGGACTCCTGGACTTAAAATATAAAAGTATTGAAGCAAATTGCATTTATTTTAAATTTCTTAGTTGGACATTTTTTCGGATGGGAAAATGTTTTTAGGAAAAATGTTTATCTCTGATCGGCGTCGTGTGCTTCTCTTTGTAGCGTACTGCAGCGATCAGAAGCTAGACGGTGGCAATCAAAAGACAAAAGTATCTAGCAGCGTTATCACACCATCTCCGCACCCCCGCCCACACCCGCCGACTACAATCCGTGTATGCATAAGTCGTTGTATTGTCATTCCATTGGCCTGTTTGTGACAATTTGCGACATACGATATATACATACATACATTCTATTGTATTATATTGTACGAAAGTGTAACGGAAGTTGCTCTGCGCACTTCCCGTCGATTCTGTCAAAATATTTCCATAATCGTTTAAAATATTCGGAGACAAAGTAGAGCGAACGTCTCCACAAATGGAAGGAGATACATATGTACATACATATATATATATTTATTAAGAGTGATACGTGGTAAATAATAAAGTTTTTTAAATGTTAAATGTAAAAAATCAGGTAATTTTTAAGTAATTTGAAACATTTCTATAGTAAATGTACATATTTTCGCTTTTACTTAAATCAGATTATTTAATTAATATTGTTCAAGTAATATTGTATTACGAGTATACTCGTATTGCACTTACGCTTCACAGTATGGCAGCTTGTTGTAACCTTTGTAAGTTTTCATATTTAGAGTCATGCCACATTCGGTGCATTTGAAACATGTTTTATGCCAAGTCTGTAAATAAAATAAAGATAGCATAAAGTTATTTCTCTTCTTCTCTTATATCTGGTTTTAAGTGTTTCTATAAAAATTGATTTTATTCAATACAATCCATTTTATTCTTTACACACGGGTGATGAGGGTGCTTGGATCCCTCGAGGACCCCCTCGAAATAAATGCGTTGACAACCATTTTGTTGAAAGAGTATTTATCCCAGCTTCTAAGATTTATATGAGATGAGATCAATTTTTTTAGCATCTAATGCAAAGTGTCTACTTAATGTCTCAAAACTGTTTCATTTAGATCATCATCTTTAGGCTTTCTCAATAACAACTCTTGAGTATCGTTGGCTGGTTTCACCTAAGAGTAACTAGTTCTGAGGTAACTTAATCCATTTAATCTATTGAGATACCAAAAGTTGCCCAGTGGTGAAGTACGTATTGAATGGTTACGTAACGTAAGTATTCGCATTTTGATTAAAATATTACCTGAAGTTCTGCTAAACTAAGTAAAGTCTATTCACTAAGAAAGTATAAATTAAAAACTAAATTTTGCTGACGAAACAAATAAAAATAATTTAATATTAAAATTAATTCCAAATAGAAGAACATAATTATAATAAAGTCTTTTAAATTTTCCAAAAAACTTAAAATAAATTTCTTTTGGACAGAGCAACAAAAGGGTTAATAGTGAAAAACCCATTTCAAAATGGCAGAGCAATCCACTGATTAAAAGTCCGACGCAGCATGAACAATATTCAATAGAAATGAATTACTTCAGTCATAACAGAAAAAATTCCATTTAAAATTTGTGCATGTTCGTGTTATGAAAGATTCTGAAGTAAAGATTTGGAGAAGCTAAAGGAAACATATGTTAATCGAATTGAAAAGAAGGTAAAAGAGTAAGTTAATTTATTAAAATTATACCATTTTTTATACTATAAAGCACGATTGGTTAGTTTTCAAATGGTAGTCGATCCATCACACCGCGTCCTTTAGTCTACGTATTTTATCCAAAAGTATATCAGAATTTTATTACGTTACGAGCACAAGTATTTGGTTAAAAAGCATATACAATACATTTGAAGAACAATGACAGACGAAAGAAAGAAGAGCTTACGCATTTGCGTTCGCTGAAGACGTTTTAGTCTTCAGTCTTTAGTCTGTTAGTCCATTTAAACTGGAATGCATGAAAGTGAAAATAAGACAATGACTTTATAACGTACCGTATATAATGCTATTAGAAACGTAAACGCATGTGTTCGTTCATCTTTTTCTCCTTTTAATAGCGGTACGCTGGAAGGAAAAGAGGGAGGAAAAGAGATATATGGTAACTTAATTTCATTACCAGTTGACCAGTTCATTGTTTGATTTTGTCTATTTTTTCTGCAATTTTCTTTTATTTTTCTCTCGCGTAATTTCAATAGAAAGTTTTGCGTATTTGTTTTTTCTTTTTATTCATTTGTCATTCACTCTTTCTTTTACAATTTCTTTTATTATAAAAGTACAATGAATCTATTTGGTTTTTTTATAGAGAGCTGCACACTGTAAAGGTCGCCGATACGGTTTATGTATTCACGCGCTTTATGACATCTTTTTTATGATGTAGAGAAATCATATTAAAATTCTTTATAATACGGTAAATTTGATTTTTTCAAATGTAAAAACTGAATTTTAATATTACAGCAATATTAAATGAAAGTATTGGTTTATCAAAGATGGAATTTTTCATTTGAAATTTACAGCTTCGTGATCAGCTATGAATATTATTTGATTAGCATTAAGTTGTTGAGATCTTATTGATCAGAATCTGATAAAAATTACAATAGCCTTTTGTTACTTTATAAACTTTTTCTTTGGTATACTAATATGACATGTAGTAAGCTTTGGAAACTTTTGTAAAGCTCTGTGTTTTCTTTGTTGTTTTGGAAAAGAAAATCGTTTGAGTTTAATAACACTTCATATACAATAAATAATATTTTCTAGTCGATAGACGATATTAAAAACGTTGCTACGGCAATAGTAATAAATGGGATTATTATCATTGTTGTTGTTGTTGCGTTGTTGTTATCAAAGTTAACTTAACCCATTTCCCGCCAGGTGGTAAGAATTCTTACCAGAGAAGTAAAAAGATATACAGAATGACCTAAATTCTATTTATTCTATTTTTTTGCACATTTGGGTTGCCTATATATTTAAGAATCCATCAAATAAAAACTTTCATAAAAATTTCTTAGTTTTTGTCTTGATTTTTTCATTTGCTCCTAATACGAAAAAAATTGAACTTCAAAAACACAGCAAAAGATTTATAAACATATTTAATTGTTATCTAAAAGTTTATAAAACTCTAGGTAACACTTCTATCTATCATTACATATATCCATTATGCATTATATTCTTACTTATGTGCGCTAGATTTATGTTTGAACTTTAGTGGTAGGAATTCTTACCATTGGCGAAAAGCAGAAACAAGTTTCATACTTACTGTTTTCGAATTTTATCTTAGAATGAATTTAAATTGCATGTGAAGGGTGTTGAACAAGTTTCAACGTGTTCATTTATTGAGTATCGCTTGTGTAAGAAAAATCGGAAAATTTTACGTTCATTATGGAGTGTCGCCTGTGCAAACAACATCGTTTTTGTAGTGTTATATATATATATAAAGTTAATTATATCTTCCACAAGAAAAATGTTTTTGAAGTGAGTACAATTATTTTGAAGAAAGTTAATTAATTTAATTTAAACAAAAAATTATTCAAATTTATAAGTTTTCAAGTTCCAGTTATTTCACGTTTCAAGTTATGACGGTATTAGAAAAGCAACTAAGATGGCAGATATACGTGCTTGGCTTGAGGAAGATATATCCGACGGAGATGAAAATATAATAAAAGAAAACGTAAACACGGTTGTTTATTTACCGCCACGAAAAGTTGATGAAATAAGTGACGAGGAGAACATTGATGATAATGTTATGCATGGCCCTGATATAAATCCAATGCTCGAAATAGCCGGCAAAGTTGAAGTGGAGTATTCGACATGCAATATAGCTGCACCTAGCACGAAGAATAAAATTGATAGCAAGTCGCAAGCAGAAACATCAGCTGGAATTTCGCACCAACCATCTTTTGGTCAACCGATGTGGTCGAAGATAAAAAGAAAGTTTTACCGAAATCAACATTTTAACAGCGAATTAATTAAACGAAATTTAGAATTAGTTTCTGGACTAAGTACATAATTATCATTTCGTTCGTGTTATTGAACTTATTCAAATCATTTGTCATATTTATAGGTGGAAAGTCACCAATGGATTTTTTGCGATTGTTGTTTGATAATGATGTTACCAGTTTGATAGTACAACAAACGAATTTGTATGCACATCAAAATAATGTAGCCAATGGTGTTTGTGATAATGTACTGATAACAAGATTCATTGGTTTCCTTTTACTCACTCGGTATCATACAGTGCCACAGGTAGTCATATTTGAACAACGGATATGATTTAGGTGTGCTAATTGTAAAGGAAGTCCTTACGCGAGCACAGTATCGAAATATAAAAAGTATATACACCTCACCGATAATACTAAACTTGATGCTAACGATCGTTTTGCGAAATTATCACCGTTGCTAAGTTTATTGAACATGAAATTCATGCAGTTCGGAATATTCAGCGAATTCCTTTCGATTGATGAACAAATGGTGCCATATTTCCAGCAAAAATAATATTCCTCGTCGTTGTGCTCATTGCCATACCCATACCCCATTTATATGCATAAAATGCAAAGTACATTTGCACCCAAAATGTTTTATACAATACAGTAAACATAAATAATTATAATTACAATAGCTACTTTAACCTTATTTTCTGAAATAAACAGTTATATGATCAAATCTTATTTAATTTGTCAATAATTTAATTTCTACATTAAATCACTGTTTCATTTTATTTACATATACATATTACGCCACTGGTAAGAATTCTTACCACCCATTTCCTGGAAAACTAAAACTTCGAGAAACATAAAAATTTGCTAAAATCATATTGAAGCATTAAATATTATGCACACAAATTTTCAGTAAGCTATGTCTAGTATTTCTGATACCGGCGGTAAATGGGTTAAGTGAAGGCAAGATATCATTTTTATTGTAGGCAAAGGTAGTGCATTGTGTTTAACGTAAAGTTTTCAACGTTCAACGACCTGAAAAACTAAAACTGAAACGACCGCAAAAGGTACGAACATGAGACAATTTATTATTACTCTATTTTGATAACGATCGTAGTATGTATATAGTATATATAAGTACATATTTATAAAAACTACTCTACAAGCAATTTAAAATTTTTTTAAAACTTTCCATCGGTTATTTTTCGGGTTATTATTTTTGGTTTTTATTTAGGTATATACAATATTTCGTAAGTTAGTACATATAGGTTTTTGTTGGATGGAAGCGCTTTAATTAAGTTATTTTATATATACATTTGATATTAATTGACGACTTTATTGATGAAAGGCCATTGTCCTTAATTTTGGCAATTAAATTAGTGGATCTGCAAAGGCGCATTTAAGGAGAGTATTTGGAAGAAGCATGATAAACTAAAAACTATACTTTTTACATCCTAAAGATCTCTATATTCCAAAAAACTTAAGTCGTCAACATAAATAAATTTCCATTCTGGCAGTAAATGATCGAATTTTGTTATTAAGGGCTCGCTGAATCATTCCGTAAATGAATCATCCACGTAAAAATTATACTAAAAAATAAAAATGAAGATCGTTCTAAACTCTAACAACGAAATACTCGTAGTGAAAAATCACAATAAAAACGTCGAACATTTCACAATTTTCGAAATACTCTTTCAAAGTCATAAATATATGTATGCGTATTTATAAAAAATATTGACAAATATTGAGAAATATATTTTATAAAAGTGACCTCCCCTCCCTCCCTCCCTTTTTCTGAATCATTTCAAATTTTATAAAAATGCAAAATTCCATTTTTTTGCATTCGAATCGAAACTTTTACTTTCACGAAACCGATTGGACACATTGAGCATAAGTAAGTATGTGCACGTAATTAATTCGGCCTTTCGAGCACGTACGTATGTATGTACGTACATAACCTATACTGGTAGAAAATATAATGACTCATTAGTTCCAATAATGTTCATTATTTATTCAACACGATTCACCAAAACAAAACCAGCAAAACATCATCATCATTAACAACAACAACAGTAACAGCAACAGCAGCAGCAACAGTAACAAAGACATGTCATACTCCATAGTCTTGAAAACTGGTTGGACTACTCTATAAAAATATTTTTCTACTTTAAGCCTTGCTTACGGGCTCTTTTTTGCTTGTTTCATTTTCATGTCATCAGTCAAAATGTGACTTGAATCGTATACGTTTCGTAAAAGTATGAGTATGATTATATGTACATATGCATACATATACTATTTAGGTACAACATACATATATACTATAAGTTTTAAAAGGAGTCTGTTGTCTGTTGTCTGGTGATGATGTTGATGTTTATGTCAACAGAGATCTAATTTCCGAAAAACTGAGGCGGACAAAAACCTATTCTTGCGAAATTAAAAGCGCTTAACTCAAGCTAACTGCAATTTAAAACAAAATCTTACCTTAGTGTGAAGTAGAGATCTTAAGGTGTTCCGTTCCTCAAGTTTCCAACAACAGCAGCTGTCTGTCATCAAGTAACAACAAGCTTTTATTACGAAATGCCTTTTCAAATTTCTTTATCTTTGAGATAAAGATGATTTTCATTTTTTCTCTGTACCTACCGTTCGGTAGGTACACTTTTAATAAGATAAAAAGTATTTATAGAAAGCGAACGTACAGTAAAAACAAAAAAATTATTTTCTGTTTTTTTAAAGGTAATTCTTATATCGTTAATTAATCACTGAATTAATAAGTTCTCATAGTAACGCTTTTAATTGATTTTTATTAAACGGGAAAATACCGGTATTCCGGTTATTCATTAAATTGCCAGCAATTAAGTCAAGTTAAAAGAGGAAGGGGGGGAGATTGGAGCATCATCATCATCATCATCTAATTTGTCACTATGTATATACTTTTCGCTTTTTTAACTTATCGCTTTATAAGGTTTACTGTTTGAAGATTATGTCATTGCAAGCACGTCATTGAAACAATAATAACAATGATGAATAATAAACAACTAGACAACTAAACAACAACAATTAAATCCAGTAACTACAAGTAGTTTCACTAAATAAGCATTAAATAAATGTACATGCACAACTGTCGATAAATAAACTAAATGTTGAACGAAGTTATAAAACAAAAATAGCTTCGAACGTGTTTGACCGATTTTGGTAATATTGAAACTATCAGATAAATATAGGTATGTATGTGGTAATTGAGGATTAAAAAACACAAAAAGGAAAGTCTTATTTTAATGGTTTGGAATCTCGTGAATATGTTCATATTATATAAGAGTGATCGATTGATGTGCTAAGAATTTGCTATTGTGTGTCAATCGATGTGTAAGTAAGAAAATTTATCGGTTTTTTTTATTATTAAAATTAATTAATAAAAATTTTATAGTACTTTTATAGTACTTTTTAAAAGTTGTATACGCTTAATTTCGTTCTGGAAGTGAAAAAAACGCTATGTAATAAAATTGCGCTGAATTTCTGGCCAAATGGCCTCCTCGAGAGTCACCTTCCAAATGACTGATGAGTTTCTTCTAAATAAGAACTTTTCATTATATCGTATTTGCGTGAATATTGTTTGGCGCTGAGGCCATTAGGTTTAAACACGACCTCAAAGAAAAAAATCCAGAGGTCGAAATAAGAATCATAAGAACAGTACTTTCAAGTTTCCAATATTATGTACCACTATATACAATACGATAAATTCCATCTTAAATGAAACTGAAAACAATTGCAATAGTCGTGACCAAAGTATTAGAAGTTCAAGTTACGAATCATGAGACTACAATGAGACGATTAATCATTAATTTTGTACGTTAGTTTTGATTAAATTAAAAAAAACAAACATAGTAATGATTGTTTTTTAAATAGCTTTGATTTTTCAATAACATTTAAAGCGAATTACGTACGAAATTTTTATCAGGAAAAGTTTTTGAGGACATTTAAAACACTTAAGTAAGGTTTAACAGAATCATTTATATATAAAAAATGTTCTATGCATATTCGTATTATCTCGTATGTTTTAAATATGTTGCTTTCATCTTTCATACTAGCAGCACTCACTCACTCACGCAGTCACTTAATTTTTGAATCAGTTTTATTATTAGATGAAGTGCAATTTTATTGCCGTCAAAGAGTATGTCAGACGACTAGCTGGCTTTGAGCCGGCGTGAAATAGGTATACATACTAAATACTTCACTTAACCGCTCAACGGTACACTTTCCTTAAATACATGCATCCGTTTTTTTTCTCCCTCTTCCAACACAAAAGACGAATGCTCCTTCCTTATTCTGTCGCAATGCGCGTACCATTTTTCCAATAGAATTATTCATGTAACAGTTAAACATTTTCCATGTCCAATTAGTTCGCTTATACTCTTCTTCATCCTTGTCTACCTCCTCTTCTCCACCTCCTCCCCCTTCTCCCCCTTCTCCCCCTTCTCCCGTTACATCAACCGAATGGCAGACTGATTTTTGTGGGTGGATGAGGAGTTTTAAGTTTGCTTTCTCTCTCTATGTCTCTCTCCACTCTCTCAATTAGTAGTGTTAACAGGTTTTTTATGTAAACTTTGCTGTCAGCACTTTGAACATTTTTGTCAGTTGTTGGTTTAGGGACTAAAATAAAGCCTTTCCTGGAAAGTTTAACGTTAACTTTAAAGTGATTATGGACTTTAAATAAGGAAACCGGATGATTTTTCGTGGCCAAGATTTTATTATAATATTGAAGGTAAACATCTAAAAATAATCATTAAGAATCGTCACATTAAGTATGTCAGGCTGACTCATTATAGTTCTCATTATGGTTCTTTCAACAAGAGATGTCATTTTAAATTTCGCGTCATCTTCTAATTGTCAACGTTTAACTGTCATTCTGATGTCAGTTGACAAGCAGTAACCTAAAAAGGGAGATTTTTATAGATCGATAAACACTCGAAGAGAAAATTCAGACGGTCTTCTTCTCCATGAATTACTTTGTACTCAGGCTTTAATTACTCATAGCCACAAATATTAGTACTATGAATTAGAATGAATATGCCCGAATTCCAAATTTACATTTATTTACATTTAATTTTTATGGCATATTCAGAGTACATTGTGTTGTAGATGGCAGCATACTTGTTGTGGTATTGTATCTTAAACACCTTGAAATAATGTTCGCCTTCATTTTTTATTTAGTACTGCCTTGACGCAAAGACGTTACACCAATAAATTTCTGTTTAATTGTCATTTTTCTTCAATTACAATTTGAAAGAAAGAAAGAAGGAAGGAAAGGAAGAAGGAAATTGTTTTAAGATCGCTTCTACTTTTTAAAGATCTTCTACTTGTGCACTACAAGCGCTCTGTGGCTCGAGGGTTACTTGACCTCTTTGTTCGCTTTGTTTAAATTCAATTGAACTTTATTAACTTTCAAGTGGTCGTTCGGTCGGTGGCCCCCCCGTACAGAGGCCCGCATGTTGCAAGGCTCGTACGCGTGCGCTTTGGTTATTTTCTGCTTCTTGAAGCATAAGCATAAACATCATTATAAGCAACATCATTAGGCATTATGAGCGTGTACGAGTATAATCTTCTGCGTTTATTTTGTCTTTTTGGAAGTACGAGTATATTGTATCTCTTGAATTGAATCTCGTTATTTTAGCCTGTTGATCGTTTGTGATCCAGATCACTCTTCTTTTCTTTTATGTTTGTATAAAAAAATGCGTTGCCGTTTCACTTTTGGTTTTCTTAACAATTAAAGTTTTTCACAAATAATTGTTTTTATTTATTAATATTTTGCTTTGAATTATTTTACACCGTAATAATGAACCATTCTGTGGTGGCAGAAAGGAAAAAAGGAAACAACACTTTTTCAAACATTTTCGAAAATTACCAAAAAGCAATTAGCAAAAATATGTCCCTTGAAAAAAGTTAGTTACAAATGAAATATCTCCCCCTTTCTATTTACAATTCGGCGATAAAACGACCATTTGCATTCTCGAGAACTAATTCCAGGAACTAATTTTGTCAGTTTTTGATTAGTTCATCATTTTTTGTTTTGCTTTGTTGTGTTTTTTTTTTGCCTTTACCGTGTTTTTTGTTTCCTTTACTTTGTTTTTCTTTGGCTTTTATCGCTTGGCTGACTTTGTCTCTTTTTTAGTCCAATGTAAATAAAGAAATGTTGGTATTTAGCAATAATACAATAGGAAAAAATGTAAATGAAATGAGAATAACCAAAAAGTATGTACATATAAGACGAAGACGAAAGAACAAATTGGCAATTTAAATGGCGGTTGACAAACCGTTGACGAACGTCTCGGTTTTGTCTGACTTAAGTTTCAGTTTGGGCATGTATACTCTTTACCCTTTAAGTAGAATTCTTAAAGGAATACCTTCGTATACAAAGGCCCCTCCATAATTAACAATTTTTTCAACGACCGTAGAAGTAAGTGTCGTCTTGAAATTGGTTTCAAGACAGCAATTTTCAGCGATTTTTCTTCTGTAATGTAACCGCATACACTTGTAGAGATTTGGAAACTAATTGACCCCGTTTTTATAACTTTTTGTAGTCTCTTTTACTTAAGTTTTGGAAGTAATCTTCTAACTCAGACGCAATACACTTTTCTTTTAAAGAATAAAAGCAAACAACAAATTCAAACCGACGGAATTTGCGTATGAAAAAATTGAAATTCAAGCTTGCTTAATAATTATCGGTTGTGCTATTTATTAAATGTTTATTTTATTGTCTTTACGTAATTAGTATTGTTGATTTAAATTCCAATTATCTGCTGATAAGAATTATATTCTATTAATTGCAAAATGCCGTTTGCAAAATTGCATTGCATTGCATTTACTTACTTTACTGCTGGCGTAGAAGATCGTATGAGAATTTCGAATAAGAAACAAGAATAGGACCGTCGCTTGGGCACTGAAAACTCAAAAACCGAGCAGGTTAATTTTTATTCTTATATGCCAAATAAAAATCATGATGTATAGTACGTACGTACGTTTGTACATACATTATCATTATGTATGTACTTACATCAATACATGAAGTTTTGGCTTCATTACAAAATCTATTCTTCTGTAATTTATTCTTTACAAAAAAATATTCATTTAAATTTTCCATTTTGTGGCTGCAGTTACTTCTGCCGTCGTCTCATACTCATGCACACACACTCAAGAATTGCCCTTCTTTAACGAGTAACTATTACTCGGTGTCCGTTGGACAGACAGACAGATCGGATTAAAAACCGGCTTGGAAATTCCATACACTTAAACAAGTCTTAATTAATTTATGCGTGTAGCCAAGAAAAACAGTAACAAAATAAAGTCACTGAGAAAACAAGAAATAGGTAAAGAGTAAAAGAAACATACATACATACATACGTACAAAAATACTCCCAAGGTCGGTTAACGCAAAAAATTATCCAGAAAATATTGTGCACCATGTTGGTGGAGACGATGTAGAAGAAGAGAACAAAAGAAGAAAAGCCAGTTAAATATTGCCTACTCTTTTTTAATTTTGAAATGATTCGTATTATTAGAGTGTACACAATGATCACAGAAAGTCCAGCAAGTTTTACAATTTTTCATTTTAGGCTCTTGAATTAAATGGCTGATAAAATGGCTTCCTTCTAATAATCCGCATTGTCTTGTCTTCAAAACATTTTTTTCAGAAAACAAGAAACAACACACAGCTTCAGAACACAAAGCTCGAAAAATCAAGTTTCTAGAGATTCCTAAAACTGTCATTTTTATCATACATTGTATCATACAATTATTTATGTATTCATATTTAAAGTTTTAAGACTAACAGTAATTAAGCTTTTCATAG
Source organism: Conops quadrifasciatus (assembly GCA_949752815.1). Taxonomy (NCBI): domain Eukaryota; kingdom Metazoa; phylum Arthropoda; class Insecta; order Diptera; family Conopidae; genus Conops; species Conops quadrifasciatus. Next base: position 38,015,822 of record OX457079.1, read on the forward strand.
AATAAGAGAAGTACTTTACGGTACATCCAAGAGTACGAGTGAAGGATGGTTATTTTAGTCTAATATGAATATGAATATCCTGATACATGTATTTCATTTGATCCAATTGATTTCAACTTTATTGGCTTTTTGCCAACAAGGAATGAGCAATAATGAGAAACGTTAGTAGAGTAGAGTATTATAGTATCTATGTAATGTAATGTAAGAATTTATGTAATTCTTTAAATTTTATTGTCTTTTCCGAAGAGTTGAAATATACACTCGCTTTCAGTTAGATTGAATTGAAGAATACTTAAGATTTTTGTTTAATTTTTATAAGTATTTTGTAAATCGTAAAACTTTCATATCAGAAATTATCGTATAACTGGTTCCGATCTATGTATTCTATTAGCATGTACTAAACATTTTCAGAAACAGAAGATTTCATCGAGAATTCATAGTAGTGGGAAAATTCTTCAATTCTTACGCAGTCGCAACAAGAGACGAAGACTCTTGCAAAAACCATCGCTTCTTTGAGAAATGTCGAAAACAGATGCTGGTAGAATGCGGCTGGCAGAAGATGACGACTACACGCCAACGAACGATCTTATCCTTAACACCCTCTCTCACTCGCTCTTTCACACACAGAGGAACAGGTTAGCGCACTAATATTTACAGGGCTTCGGATTTGCCGTGAATTTATTGACAGAATATATTTCAATGAGTAAAACCCACAAGCGAAAAACATTATTTTTTGAATACGAGTAGTATTCATCCATATTCATTCTCAGAATTTGCACCATCTCTGTTTTGGTCGTATTTGTAAGATTCTTACCTTATCCAGACACTTGAGCTCCTCGATCGGATAAACGATCTTCTGACACCGAGCGCAGGTTTTATTCATTTTCGCTGTATTTTTGATGTTTTATCCTCGAATATATTCAACCTTCGACGAACTTCTTTTTTTATGTCACTTTTCTTAAAACGAAATTGAATCTAATACCCTTTTTCTCTGTTTCACAGGCTTTTTCTATTTTTCTGCTTTTAAATAAAATATATGAATTATTTTTATTTTTATGAATTTCCCACCAACTTCAAATTTTGATCAATTTTTCAAAACAAATGTTGTGAAGCACAATACAATTTTTTTAGTAGTTTTGTGAAAACTCAAATCACAAAATAATTCAGTATCAAGAATTCCAGTTGGTAGATATTTCCCAACCGAGAATATATCTTTTTTCGGTCTCAAGTTTCGGTTTCGTCTTTCAATTTGTTGATTTTGTTCTTCCTTTTCAATAACTTTTCCAGTTTGTGGCTTTTGGTTTTTTAACACGATCAAGACGAAAAATCCGAAAGTACTTGTGAGGTTTGTCTGTTTTTTTAATTTTTTATTTAATTTTGGGTTCTTTTTTGTAAAAATTTTTACAAAGTATAATGCAAACACTATTTAGAGACTCTCCAGACGAAGCAAAGAATAACGAATGAAAGAAGAGCGGCGCAACCAAACAATTGGAGCCGTTGGCGCTGCTGGAGAAGGCAACACTGGAGCAAGTGTTGGGGCTGTAAAGTGCATTTTTGGAGCTCTGTTTAATTATCTCTTCTCATTCCAGTAAGTATTCAATAAGTGTGAACGAGATGAACACTTATATTTGCTTAATCGGTTACTATGTTCACAATAGAGAGTACGATTGTGAGTTGCAGTAATTTTGTTCACACTAGTGAAATAAGAATAACATGATATAATTATGTTGTAAAACTACGTATACAAATCCATTCGAACATATTTGAAAAAAAAACGAAAGTTTAATTTATGAAAAAATAGAATGGGAAAGTGTGAAGCTCGTAGATGACAATCATTGTTCATAAAATTTCTAAAAAATCTACATTTTCTTAAAAGCTAAATTTTAGCTGAATTTGAGCGGTATTTATAAGGGTCCTAATAAAAATTATATGATTTAAGCCTATGAAATGTTCTTTGATAATATAGTATTGAGAGATGGTTTTAAGACTAAACGCATTATGGAAATAGAGAAAAATATTTACCCAAGAAATACAAATAATTAAGTTAGAGAAGTATTAATTTGTATTTTCAGAAAAAAATCGGTAATTTAGGTGATAGTCCATAATAAACAGTAAAATTGTATTGACACTTTCCTTATTCGGAACGAATGTCCCAAAACTACCACGAAAATGCTGAACTGTCATAAATGTCACTGCTAACTTATACGCAAGTTCTGCACAAATGTACTTACGAATATAATGTCCTTACGTATCCTTTTCGTGATCGAATTTTCAAAGATACTGCAACATTCGTCAATGAAAGGGCGTCGGACTTGAACTAACAAAACAAAAGTTACTAGTGGAAAATTTTTCAAATTTGTGAAAGTGTAATATATTTACAATACAAAAAAAAGGCATATTCTTTATTTGTGCTAATAAGAAAATGTAATACAATGCCAGTTTTGAAAATAAGGCTTTTGAACAGAAAACTTCCAAATTCAATTCTTCATCAAGAGTTAAATAATCTAAATCTAAAAGAAAAGAAATTCGACAATTTAAAACTAAAAAATTTGTAAAATGAAATTGAATGTATAAAATTAAGAGTGCATTGAAAGTCTGGCTTTAATTTTCAGACGAAATATGAGAGGGTGGGTTGCGTGAAAAATCGATAATTGGGGCTGTATGCTGAATACCGGATTATCTGAAAAAGAGAAAAATAGCTTCATTATATATAGATATGAGATGTGTAATAATAAATATGGAATTTGACATTTAATAAAAAGCCGGAAACGACTACTGGAATCTACTCTTTATAAAAATATATAATGGAGAATTCAAATAAAAATTAAAAACGGGGCAATATTTATACTATAGATTGTCTGTGATATATTAAACGATATGTATTATGTGTCATTTAATTTTATTTCAAATTAGTTTATTAACAAAATAATTTGGCAGCAGAAGTTAAAAAGGAATTTCAGCGAATATGCAAACTCTAAGAAAGAAAACCAGTCCTTGCAAATGTAAGTAGTTATAATATTATTTAAATAGAAATAAACTGTTATATAAATTAACACAATTAATATATATTTCAATAATATATTTTTATGCCTGACGGGAAATGTATATTATTAAAAAATTCATGAAAATACATTCGGGCAGTTATAATAAATTTTAGAAATGTTTCTATTAATATTGTACCAAATACGGATACCTAAAATCACGAACTTGGTAATTCCTTTTGAAAACAACTACATATGTATATGTACATAGTCGGTGTCCGTGGCTCTAATTTGGCAGCACTCTAATATTTTCCAGACTGGATTCTAGAATGAAAGAAATTGATGTTGACATTTTAGTAATTAGTTAAATTGGCTGTTAATGTATATATTATGGTCCAAGTTCGGGATCAATTAATCACCTGAAAATGACTAAGCCTATATTATTTTCTATAAAATGTGAAAATAAGATTATATTGTCTTTGTAATGACATGAAAACCGCACTTGGGATTGCTCCGATATTTTTTATTGTTTTCTGAAACTGCAAAGAAAATTATGAATACATATATTGCAGTACATATTATTAATAAACGAACAATACTGCAAAGGAACCAAAACTTCAGAACTGCATCATTTCGGAAAGTAACTGCAGTTGGGCGGGACTTGGAAATTTTGTCTATTTGCTTCTGAAGTCGTCCGTCAAAGCCCTGATCAAATATCAGCCTTTTCGCCCGGGAGTATAGTGGGAAGAAAGGTTATATATACTCTTAGACGAAAATTCAAGCATACAAGGAAGTCGTCTTTGATGCCAAGAGACGACGCTTGGATTCAATTTGCTAAACCATGGTTAAGTCGCTCGTTTCGAAGTTGTCTTCGGCTTCATCAAATATATCGCTATCGTCGACGCTGTCATCGGTGTCAGCTAGTTTACAAGGTGTTGGTGGCGGAGGTGTTGGGGTTGGTGTGCAGGAAACAAATTATTTAAAACGTTTGTGTCTATAACTATTCATTGAACTAAATTTCTAACAATACAATACTATTCTAATGTGTGGCATCCATTATTTTCTCTACATTTCATAGATCGCAACGACCCAGGCCGTTTCTTTGGCGATGGAGTGCAATTTAAAGCCAAACTTATTGGAATTTTGGAGGTGGGGGAGGCACGAGGTGATCGCATGTGCCAAGAGGCTTTACAAGATCTAAAAATGGCAATAAGAGCTGCCGGCGAGCACAAACAACGCATTACTATCCACGTAACCATCGATGGATTGCGGTTGCGTGATGAGAAAACTGGTGATTCACTTTATCACCATCCGGTACACAAGATATCCTTCATTGCACAGGACATGACGGATTCGCGGGCTTTCGGGTATATTTTCGGATCGCCAGATAGTGGACACCGATTCTTTGGCATAAAGACTGATAAGGCCGCGAGCCAGGTGTGCAACATCATTGGCTTTAAGACGCTAACGTTTTATTTCTTGTTAACGTTTGTATTTTTGCTTTATGAATTAGGTTGTATTGGCTATGCGTGATTTATTTCAAGTAGTTTTTGAATTAAAAAAGAAGGAAATTGAATTAGCTCGTCAGCAAATTCAATCGAAATCCATACACGATCACTCAACACTTTCATCCTTGGCATCTATGAAGACTACCGGAAGTGGACAAAATGATTTGAGTGGTGGTGGTGCTGTTACCAATTCGTCAGTCATGCTGAGTAGTAGCTATATTGGCACGGCGGGCAGCAATATAAAGATAGCATACAGCGTTAGTGATCCTAAAACTATTGCACCAGGACATATTAAAGAGGTTAGTCAAAGTAGATAACTATATCTCAAGGAATAATTAAAAATCCGTATGAAAACAATTATAAATATTATTTTTAAAGATGTCACCAGAATCTGTAGCAGATCTTGTTGATTTGGAGCAAGAGCTGAATTCCATACAACGCGGCATTACTCAAATGGAACGTATTACTCCAAGCGATCCTACACCGACCCTGGGGAGTAGTACCAAAGCCGGTGCTGGCGATGAAGATCCATTTGGTGATTCATTTTCCATTTACAACTTTCCGGTAAATTCTAAACACAAACTTTAAATTCGCTCACGTTATGACATATTAAGGAATTTATTTCAGACATACAATCTGTTGCCGCCACCAGAATCATCACGTTCACGAGCCAAGCCCAACAAACCGCCCGATCTCAGTGGCAGGGGCACCACCATCACAGCAGCAGCAGCTGCTCACAATATTGGCGGAAATGTATCGGGAAGAGTGGCAATGTTGGTTACGGCTGCTGCTCCTGCTGGCAGTAATTCCCTTTCAAGCGGCGCTTCCCCAGCAAACTTACATCAAGACGATGACGACAGTTGGCTGCAAGAACTGGATCAACAAAATGATGTCTTCGATACTTCGAAAACAGGTTTCCTTGGCATGGGCTTAGGCTTGTCCGCTGCTCCCTTAGCTCCATGTGAGACAATTTCAACACCTACAAATTCGCACTTGGCAGCTGTGGGAATGAGTAGCTTTGAGGGGCCTACAATGAGAATGGGCTCCGTTACATCAACGCCGGCCGATGCTGTATCGATTTCTTCGCAGTCAGATCAAACACAATCCTTGCCGCAGACATTGAAATCAGGTATCGGAGGCATGCATGCGATATACTATAAAAATGCTTGGTTGATTTGATGTTCTAACATTTTAAATCTTAAAAGGATGCATATTTATTTTTTATCCTTTCCGTCCTGGATTGCAGTCAAGTGATTTGTCTTAAAATAAATTTCAACATTTGTTCAAAAGAAGCGCAGTAGTTAAGAATTTGGAATTATGATTTTTTCTTCATTATATCGGTATAATTCCGTTTTGGTTGTGGTTTAGTTTTATATGCTATTTTCTTTGGAACGAATATTCAGTGATAAACCCATATTTTTTGCTTGATGGAGTAGTTTTCAAGTAGTTCATTGATGTAGCTGCTTTTTCGGATACTACCTTTAATTGCAAGATTCCCTTTTTATCCAGTTCTGCCTGCCCCCTTTACCAACAAAACGTCTTTTGTTTTTGTATTAAATTGTCATCCTCGTGGCTCTCTTTAGCCAACTGCTTTACTGATGTGCGTGTCAATGCTATAGATGCTTTTACAGATCTTGATCCTCTGGGCACAGGACGCACACGTCCTTACGTTGATAGAAAGTACTTTTTCCAAGATCTTAAAAACCCACCGAAAAAAGTCCTCAAGGATTTATCGACAACATCTTCCCACAAGGCGATGGCCAATAACAATAGTGCTTCTTTCGAAAATACTAACGATGAGTTCATACAAAAAGTAGAGTCATTCGTTGAATCCAGTGCTCCAGAAGATGGAAGAGGAATAAAAAACACAATAAAGAGCGAACAAATAAACGCTGCGAATACACCCGGCGGCTATTCCCATTCGCCGCAACCACTTCCTTCGCTAGCAGGCAAAGTTACTAACACACTAACCGGTATAGGTTTTCCCACAGAGCTTCTTGGTCTAACCACAACGGCAACAGCAACAGCTACAGCACCAGTAGCAACAATTATAACAACACCTACTTGCGTTGCTCTAACTAACCTCGGCTTAATGAGCGCGACCAATACTACTACGGCGACTGCTACTAGTACTAAACCGTTAAAATTACAATTTCCTACGACTTCTGCGACTCCGACTAATCTAAATTTAAATGATTACAATTCAGAAACGGGCGCTGCTGCTAGAGATCCCGCGGATATCGATCCATCAAAAATCACAGGCACCGAGGCCGTGATGTTGCCACGCGATACCGATCCATTCTCTCCGACTCGCAAAAAGAGTGATCCATTTCAAGAGGTCGGCGATCTTTTCTCCAACATGGATCCCTTTGAGTTTGAGTTTCCAGCAGCGAATGATTCAAAGATAAAAAGTGCCAAACAGCAAGAGCAGCATACCTCTCCTGCCACTTCGGATGCGAAAAAGTCAACGGATGTATTCAATGGGCCGCTGCAAGTAAGTTTGCCGCCAGAAAGTTCATCCTCAACATCGCATCAAAAAAGCGCACCCAGTCAGTGGAAGCCGCCGCCAAATGAGCGAAGTGAGGCATCTGCTGTCTCTGTCATGGGAAACCATACCAGCATACGCTCGCGTCCCACACCCTCTGCGGGGACCACGCATCTGCAAATGAATTCTGCCAGCATGGCCCCATCGACATCACCGTCCTCCTCATCGGTTTTCAAGCAACAAACCGTGGACGTCATCTCCAGTATAAGCAATAAAAAGATGCCGCACCTGTTCGGACAAGCTACGCGTTTTTCGAAACGTGACTCCAACAACATCAACATGCGGCGCTTGCAGGAGAGCGATTCACTGAGTGAAAATGAGGCGGCACCGGAACCGCCACCTAGACCCGATTCGGCATTACACGTCGAACCCCCACCGCTTCCTCCCAAAAAGCAATTTTCCGATATCGTTATACGTCCACGCAGTATTTCATCGGCTGCTGCAGCTACCGTAGGCGCTTCTAGCCGTTACGAGTTCCTTAGTTCAGGCGGACCCACCAAATCGTCCGCCTCTGGAAGAATAGGGGGAGGTGGTGGTGGTGGTGGTGACGTGCCACCAATACCACTTCCTTCACGCCGTGTAGGACGTTCTGACGGCACGTATCCAGGTCCCGGACGACCACGTAAACCAGGACATACAGACGATGACTATCTGGCACCAATCGAAAACATCAGTCTGGCAGCAGGTGGCTTACCGCCTGATGTGCCGCCTCCTTTGTTGCCGCCACCAACTCAGATTTCAACACGCGCACCGCGAGCCCAACGTCAACAGTCGGCGATAAAGCCACAGGATATCTACGAAAATAAGTTGGAAATTATGCAGCAGCATAGGAGTAGAGCCGCAACAGAAACTGCTTCATCGGCAATTAATCCAGATATAACCTTGAGTCAATTGCTGACTTTGGGTATCGACGATTTGGCCCTGAAACTCAATGTTCCCACCAGTAAACTGAACACCATGACTTTGGTGGAACTAACTGCTTACCTTGCCGAGTTCATAGAAAGATCCACAAAGCCGGCAACATCCTGGAAAGAACTATCACAGACTGGCTCAGAAGCCAGTTCATTAAATAACCTCAAAGAAGTGGAGAAATCGGACGAGTTGACTGCTATATTTAAAGTCAATTTCGATCAGGAAGCAACCTTTGTGGCTACATTTGACGATAACTTTGGTGAAGACCACCAATCCACCGAAACGGCGGGGACATTTTGCGCCAATTTTGCGCAATTCAATGAATCCTCCGCTGCCGTGAGCAGCAGTAATCCAGCAGTTCCGCCAGCCGATCGTTATGCGGTATTCCGTGAGATCATTGACCAGGAGTTGCAGCAAAATCAAGAGGAGAACGATCTAATTGGCGACATGTTATCGGAAGATGTGGAAGATAGTACCTCGCTCCAGCAGTCGGTCTTGCGCAGAGACAGTACTCAATTGGCGGAAACTCCTGGAAGTGTTGATAATAAATTCTTGGCGAAGGAGCCACAAGTTGGGACTCTGCCCAAATTCGACACCAAGATTACTGAGGTTGTGGCCCAAGCTAAGGACCGTTACGCCGCATTGCGTGACATTATCTTAGTGGAGAACCTTTTTGACAAGCAAGCAATTATTACCGGACAAGAAGCGGTATTGGGGCAAGGATTTGCCGAATTCGAAGACGAATTAAACGAAGAACAGGAGCGAGACCGCGAAGTGTGCTCCTCTGCGCTGAGCGTTGGGGACGATGACGATGAGGACGATGATGATGAAGATGGCGACGGGGCAGGCGAAAGTAGTCTAGATAGCAATGAGAAAGGAAGTGGTGGTATTGGATCTGACAGATGTTGTGAGTTGGTGCAGGATCAGTACGAGAAGCTCTCTACATCCAACCAACAACTAGAAGTGGAGCGAAGTGAGCAGTATAATACCAACGGCCTGGCAAATGCGAAGCAAGATAGCAAGTTCTTAATGGTGGCAGGAGGCACATGCGGTCAAATTGCTGCAAATTCAAGGGATGATCTGGAAATCGATGAGCTTATGCAGCGTGCTATTTCAAATCTATCGTTAGATAGCCGCGAGCGTATCTCTCCAGCATCCACGGCTGCTCCCACCGCAACGACTACCGCTAAAATGGATGCGACAACTACGAAGAAGGCGCCCAGGAGTGCACACAATGGTTCTCCTGCTCTTGCTCCGAAATCACAATTTAATGATGTAAGCACCTCACCCATTCCTGGTCCACCGCAACAGAATCAAATCCCAAAAGTTACTCCTCCTCAGTTGTCCCCGATTCCTACACAACTTGCTGCGGTGTCCAGTCTAATCGACACAGCATCGAAACAGATATGCTTGGATCAAGGCGCCGCTCTATCTAAAGAGTCGTGGGCAACTTTCGATTCACCGAAGCCGACGACATTTCCAACAGCCATCTCAGTGGGAAAGTCATCGGTCCGGTCGCAGAAAGCTTCAGCCCGACGCCGCTCCAAATCACCTAAAGCAATAACATTGCACTTGCCGCCGCCGCCACCATCCAACACTTCACAGAATGATACCGCCGAGTCGCCGTGCTCATCGGACCCACGCGACGATGGCTGGGCTAAAAGTGGTGGACGTCGTTGGACGAAACAGGATAGAAGTAGTGGCGGTATAGGGAGCAATGCCCCACAAACATCGTCTTCCTCGCGTGATGCAAGTCCCTGGGACGATGAAACCGGACCGGAATCTTATTCAAAACAGAGACGCGAGAGACTAACTTGCAGTCAACAGCAGCAGCACGCCCATTCGGATCGACATGGTTACTACATGCGTCATGCCAGACGCATGAACTCCTGTGACGAAGATTATGAGTAAGTAATTCTTGGTTCTTCATTCCACTTTTCCCTCTAACCAGAACAGCGATGCGCACGAGACGGAACATCGCTCAGACGGAGCCTCGCATATGCGCACCACCCAGGCCGGGTGATCGTCCCTTCTGTGATCCTTAACCTTCCGAAATATTAAAAAAGAAAATAAATTTATAGGTACGAAGGCGAGTTCATCAAACGACGAGACCGTGACCGTGACCATCGTAAATTTAAGCAGGGAATCTCCCGAAGCAGGGATAATTTTGAGTTCGGTAAGATTAGCTTAGCGGCGATTTCATTATTAGGATTAGGATACAGAGATCTCTTTGATTCTATGCTAGATTCTTCTACTTGGTACCACCATCCGCACCATTCATGGTCTCCACAAGATGACGAACCATCCGTCGGTGTTAACTCGCGCGCACGCTCTTTCGATCGCAGTGTCTACGAACGCAGTACATACGGTCCTTCAGTCTATGATAAGCGCGCCGCCGGACTTGCGTCGGCCACATCCAGCTACGATCGTCGTGCTGGCGGTGGCTATGATAAGCGTAAGTATTATCGCGACTATTCGCGGCCGAATTACGATTTCGATGGATATAGTGAGTCGCCGCCGCCACATCAAGATCGTCGCGTTCGGCGAGACTATGAAAATATTTATGAACCCGACAATCGCTCCTTCATGGGATATGGGGGTAAAGTAACGCGCGCGGTGGACTACGGTGGTTATGAGTGTGATCGTAAATCGTTCGACCGCGAGAGTGTCGAATCTTACGAGAGTGCTACACATCGGCGCCGCAGCTTCGGTAGTGGTGATGTTTATGGAAGCTTAGAGAGTCGCGAAGAGTTTCGCGACAGATATATTGGCGTATCACCGGACGCAAAGGCGACACGATCGTTGAGGAAGAGCGGATTGAAGTCGCTGTCTCGTAATGCTCCGGCCGATATAGGCTACGACCAAGATTCAGATGTCAATGAATTTCATCAGCAGCAAAGAAATATCCGCGGACCGCCTCCATTGGATTCCAGAAGTCTGCAGCGTCCCAGTCAGCTGGGCAGCATTGGTAGCATTGTTGGCGGAGGTCAACAGCGGCTACGAAAGAGCAGTGGGTCCAGTCCATGGGACGGTGAAGGTAAAGTTTTAGGCTGATAGTTTTAGGAAATAGAGCTTACAGATTGAATGATTTATTAGAGCCTGCACCGCATATGGGAGGTAGTGCGGCGGTCCAGTCCTCATCTGGCCTGAAGGCATGGAAGCGACCATCGAGTGCTGCCGAGTCGGAGCGACGGATAGCTGAGAGTAGGCGTGCAGCTGCCCTGGCACAAACTCCATCAGGGTCTGATGGCGAAAAAGATCGAAGGTATATTCTATTTTTAAGACTGTTATTAAATACTAATTTCCATTTGATATTTTTGTAATAAATTTCTCGACGAATAACGGAAAGATTCCGAAGGAAGCAGCGTTTGCGCGGCAAGGAGTTGTTGCCGGTGGGAGTCAGTGCGGCCAATCGTTACATTGGAAGCGGTCAAAATGCACCACCACATACTCGCGATAATTATGACTATATGACATACGCCAACGACGACGACGATGTTGATGATGATGATTATGCCGACGAGGAATACGAAGAGCCACCAACGGATGAGGATAAATTCGAGCGACTTAATCGCAGGCGCCACGAAATGCACCAACGAATGCTTGAGAGTGAGCAACGTCGTCAGCATTCAACGATGTGCAAGCCGTCGTCCGGGGTTAAGTCTTTGGACGCTGCAGGAAACATTAAGTACCACGCGTCGCCACGTGCATCAGAGTTTGCAGATTTCGAGGATATTCAAGCGTCAGTGAGCACACCACGTAGTGGCGAAGCTAACGTTTCCTCTCCATCTGCTGCGGCAACAATTGCAACGAAATTCAATTTCGACGATCAAAGCGGCTTCGAATCGGATTTCAACCAAAGCACTTCTCCACCGCCACCACCAGCTGGTACAGCTTCAAGCTGTAATTCCACACCTGCTGCTGCAGCAGCGCCGACCACTTTCCGGGGTAAATCATCCTTCAGATTCTCGAATGACTTCTCGGAGCGCGAGAAACTGCAGAGCTTTGCTGCCTCGAACACGGCGTCTCTGCAGCATTCCTCCGAATTAGTAAACCAAAAAGCGTCTGTATCACCGGCAATATCCGCAGCGGAGCACTCCACTCCGCCCCCCGTCGTCACCCAGAAGTTACGCTTCGATGATAATGTCAAAATTTCGAAATTCGATAATAATGTAAATTCCACCACATTCGAAGATGATTTCTCTAAGGCTGACTTTGACTTTGAGAAAGCGGATCAATGGAGCGCGGAGGCCGTTCAAGCAGCGCGTTCCATGAAGAAAACTCAGATGCGCAGTAGTAAATTACAACAGCGTCAAGATTTGATTAAAAAGTCGGAATCGATTAATATTTTTGCCAAGAAATCCGAAGATCCATTCGAAGATGATGAGTTTTTTAATGCGCCGGATCCGCTGTCATCGGAAGACGTGACCAGAAAGCAGCAGCAGCAGCAGCAGCAGAGCACAGGGGCGGGTGGTACTGGCGTTGATTTTCAATGGGACGACAGTGGAAGCAATTTTGCCAAATTCGATGAAAACATGTGATTTGATCAGCTGTTCGCCCGAAACGAATGCAATGATGTCCACAAATATGAGAATATATACGACGCTTCGGATAAAATGCTTCATATAGACGATTTAACGAGCTTTCAAGAGTCGCAACATTATGGGCCGGCACCGGGACATCGACAGCAGCAGCAGCAGCAGCAGCAGAAACTTTTCAGTGCTACACCACACCAAGTTTGGAATTTATGGACTAATCAAAATGATGTGGATGGCCCTTGTATCGCCCGACAAAACAGGCATCCAACAACAACAATAAAAGGTATATTATTACGCAATACGAAGAAATGTAAACGTAAGTTAATTTCGGTTAATTTCCTGATGAAAAATTTCATAACTTATCGCTTTAACTATGATATTTTGTAAATTATTCGCATTTTGCAAATATCTCTGATGGCCGAGGTGCGGCAAAAGAACTATGTACATGTATTTCCAGCATCGGAGAGCTTGAAGCAATATACCATTATGCATGTACGAATATTTTACTTTTTGTAAACTTACAACGTTAGTACATACTGTAATTAGTCTTCAGAAGTGTTGCAGTTAGAGTAAGCTACAACAAAGTCATTGTAATCAGTTTATATTTTATCTTTATGCTCCTTCTTCGAGTTAACAATCCATTTTAAATAATGAAAACTATACACTATCGAGGCTTGCTACGAAAAGTTCAATCAGAATAAATTTCATTAGATGAAGTTCTGAAAATTATGCAATATTATTTTCGAAATAGCGTACCAGGACCGTTCTCCCCACCAAACACGTATTTTCATCTTGTTTAGTTACTACGAGTATGACGATAAAGATCATAGATTCAGTGTTTTTCCAATAATTTCTTCAAAAGAAAAAGCGACATACGGTTTTGAAGGCTTCATTACGTCATATATACCTTTATATATTTTCATTACCTTCAAAATATCCTAACCTTATATTATTACGAGTATTATGCTTTTTGGCTGCTAAAAAAGTAAAAGAATTCTGTTTTTATTCTTCTCTAATCTTCCTTCTTTCCTTCCTTAGTTTCTCTTTACAAAAATAAGAGAATTTTTAAAAGAAATTTTTACAAATTCGCGTGTATTGTGAAATGTCGTATAAATTTAGAAAAGTATAAGTAAATAAAATTGTATTTTAATCAAAAATATCCTAATGATAATTAAAAAATATACTCAAAGAAATTCCTGGAACAAATATGTACGTATTATATGCGATTATATCTAGTTAAACTGTAGTATTATTTTTTCAATTAATCATATTTTTACACTATATTAATAATGTAATAATAACCCAAATGTTCAACTATTTCTATTGTTTTGTTTTGTGCAATTTTGTGTATAAACTATTGATAAATTTTTATTGTAAATAATTATAAATTGAACCGCTATCATCGTTCAATATATTATAAATTGAACGATTTAATTGTACCACTTTAATGCTGTTTATAATTTAATATGTGCTCTATTTAATACTCATATAAATATATTTACATAAACATACATACATAAAATTATGTACCTAACACTATGTTATATAACTTGTATTGCTTAAGCCCAATAAAAAATGTTCATTTATGATTGCAATGAAAAGAAATACTCATGAACTTGAACTGAAAACTAATATCGTAGTTAAAATTGAAAAAAAAAACATAGGAACACTTTTTCCATAATTAACAAAAATGTTTAATTAGAATTGTTTCTGACTTAATCTTATCGTAGATATTAATTATATACTATCAAATATCATGAATAAAATCCTTCTGCTCTTCGTGTGAGAGGCATCAAATTAAGAATAATTTAGTAAAGAAAAATAAAAGTATTATATAAATATTTTCAAAAGGTTTCTTCCTAAGTTTTATTAATAATAATTGGCATGAGCGTTATCTTCCAAGACCACTCGGGTAGAACCTTCTCTTCTACGCCTCCTAATGCATTCGTCCTCCTGCGTTTTCTTAAATTTCATAATATCGTGAATCGAATTTAAATCTTCGATTAAGATTGGGTTTAAATTTGAAAAATAAAGAATTTTTAGAAGGGACGCACGCTAGAGGAAAACGGACCGAATGGTCATTTCTATTATAAAAGCTATTAGGAATTTAACCGTTACCTGTTAGTTGACGCTATGTTTGCATCCCCGTCATTTTGCATTAAATTAACACTTGATTTGCTGCAAACAATCGAGATGTCAATCAGTTGTCCATCAAAGAAGGCACACAGCGAGTGACCGACCGACCGACCGTACGATTGCACCACCGCTGGCTGTACCATTATCATTTGACATGCAGAGTGATGCATGCAAATTTTTTGTGCAAGCACAAGGACTTTCCTTTTTTATTTCTATTTTATATAAATGCATGATGTATTATTTTTTAGGGATAATTTCAGCGAAAGCAGTGATATTTTCCACATGGCACATGGTGCCTGCCACATCGCACATGGTGCCTGCCTTCTTGTTGTTACTGTTGCTATTGTTATTATTGTTATTGTAGTTACGTGGGCTAATTGGAGTGCAACAGCGGCAACTAAACACAACAACAATAACAACAACAAATTTAACAATGAAGTAGCAAAAAAAAGTAGTATGGTTTTTGTAGGTTTAGTCTCGAGAATTCGAGCTCAGTGGCGAAGAGGAGAACGTCGTTGGCCTGTCCGTCGTTGGACGGGCCTATTCATTTACTGGACGCATTATGGCACGCGTTGAGGGTGCCGCCACGTACCTTTCATGTCGAGGGATCCCTTTTTTCCACAATATTTTGCTCTATTTTGCATTCAAAGAGGATTAAATGTACATACTTTTTTGTGGCTCTTGCTGCTTTGCTATCTTTGATTTTTTACCAAGTATTTGGCATCACGGTGGGACAATAAGTACCGATTGTCGATGATTACGTCACATGCAAGTTGATAGTAACGAGGCGGCACACTTAATCCGTAGCCGTAATTATTAACGGTCATCCCCAACAGAGAGTGTTTTTCTGTATTGTTCGAAGAACATCCGGCTTGTTGTGCATTCGGCGTAGGATAAAAAAAAGAATTATTGATAAGAATTATTGATTAGTCGAAGGAAGAGAAAATATTGATTTCATAGGAAAATCGAAATTGAAATGTTTTTGGTTCTACTGACAGGGTTGGTCAACATGAAATGACCTCTCGATGGCTCCTGCTGATTGCATATTGTTAGCAGCTGATGCTACTAGCGATGGATTGGACTTGCATTTTCAAATTTAGGGAAAGAAAATGTGTTTTAATCTGCATATTTTTGTTCGCTTTAGAACCAATTTAAAGGAAAGAAACTATAGTATCATTCTATTTTTTCTATCATTGCTAAATTATATATGTATACTTGGAAAATACTTTTAATATGTCTGAAGACTTTCAAATCGAAATTGTCTAAAGAATCTGAAAGGTATGTTTAATTATCGAAAAACATTCGGTTTGACTTTGGATTGGATTCAAACAGAGATTCGATGTTTGGGTCGGTCACGTGAAATAACAGTAAATTAATGAATTTCAATTGAATCGATTTGCTATTCGTCATCAAATTGAAAAGAAACTGTCAATTCTTCAAAATCAAAATCCTTCGAATCGATGAAAGGAAGATTTTGGCTACGGACTAGATATAATAGACCACAGAATGATAATAACTTACGAAAAAGACAAAGTCACAATAGGAGAATTGTATAGTCATAATAGAAGAATAGGAGAACTGTAGGAAATGCTGACAAAGCCGAATTGACACTACAGAAGGTGATGGTGAGCACTTCTTTACGATTGAAAAGGAATAGAAATATCGTGAAATCATCTAAGCTCTGCTCAATCCTTTGTTCCTATGTCAAAAATACCAAGTTATAGTTGGTCTCTTCGAAATCCTAAAACAAAACAAACACTTTCAGTCGAAAACTGATCCCGGGACATGACCCGAGAATGAGCCGGATTTTTCGAACCGAAAAAGGAATCAAGAGAAAACTTTCGTCTTGTAACTAAAATTTTCGGCAACCTAAACTATACCATATTCTTGATCTTTTCATCCTATGGATTCAAAGGAGTAACTTCCTTTCAAATATCTGGTCGATTTGTAATCTAAAGAAAATGATTAACAATATTTCTCATTTGAATTCATCAATCTATATATTCCATTATGTACCCTTGTATAATACTCGTATATAAAATATGATATCCTTTATATGTATTTATATATAATTTTACTCGTATAATATACAACAACAAGCGAGGGCAGGGTGTTTTTCGCACCAAATAATCTCTATTGCTTCGAATCTTTTTGCACCCTTCGGTTGCTCGATGGAGGGTGGTTAAATGTTGACACGTGCTCGGCGGCGTACCGTGATAGATGAATGAATGACCGTGGCAGAGCGACGACACACTGGCAGATGCATCTCGACCGATCGGCTGGACCGTTGGTGAGAAAGCAACGTGGAGCAAAAACCTTCCCCTTATGGTTTTGCATAAGGTTCATAAGGGTGGGTAGGTTTAGGATGGAAGTAAGGAAGGAAGGAAGGAAGGAAGGTTGCGTGTCGTCACGCTTTCTCGTTAGTTCATCAATAGCGTGAAACTTTTTATCGAAAACAGGCAGGGCAGAAAGGACCGCAATTGGCTGTCGTTGGTTTTATATAGTTTTTTAGCGGTTTTTTATGCAAGATGGTGGCTATTTTTTAGCGCAGCATCTTGTGATTGGTGAATGGTTGTGACCAACCGGTAGGAGCTCTCACAGAGTCACATAAAAGCAAAGCAAAGAAAGAGTTAGAGCTCTTTTAAATGAGTGTAAAATGAAGCAACAAAGAAAACAAACAACTCCATAATCGTCAACCTAATTAAATACATAGTTTAAAAAAGATCTAATTAAAGATTAGAAGTTAAGAGTTCTTAGCTTTCTCTTCTGGTTCTCCATTCTGTAATGTTCACGATTAAACAAAGAAAATGAGGAAGACGCTGCTCCAAGATAGTCGTATCATAATATATATAGAGAAAATTGAGTTCAATTGAGCTTCTTTCAATTTTCAAAACAGCATAGATTATATGAATATATTCAAAAGTGAAGCTCGTGGTTACGGAAAGACCTATTTCTGCTTTTCCTCCAAAAGATGCCGCGTTCGAATCTTGCCCTTCTTCTCAGCGAAGAAGTGCACGTCTCGAAGACGACGTCGTCGACAGGTCGCCGGAAGCGCAGTCTTCTGTCGCGATGTGGATCAAACGGAATCCAAACGAATGGTAACGAATGGTTTGCATGCGAGTAATGCGTGTTCGTTCGTTTGGAGCTAGAAGTGAAAGAGAAACCTATGGTCCAGTTTACATTAGTGCCAAAGTAAGCTCAAGCACTTCATTCTTTCTTTTGACGGAAAGAGAGCTTACGGAAAGAGAAGAGTCTTCGCAGACAAACAACAGCCAACTTATGACGCTGGAGGGTGCTCTAACGATATTGTAAACTCATCCAATGCATTTCTATTGCATTTAAATTTTTCCAAATTTCATGATGTGTTTATATGTTTTCTCTATTCATTATGTCTGTTTTATATCGTTTTCTTTTTTCTCTTTTTTCTTTTCTTTGTCTTCTTCTTCTTCTTCTTCTATTGTTTACATTTTTCGGTTTTATTATTATTTGATGGATTGCGTTTGTGATCCCCTGCCTCTCCTCCGCGAGCGCCACTGCCATCCTACTACACAAAGTATTCGGTAAACAGAAGGGGCCCGTATCTGCTGTAAATGTCATGGAGGTTATTTGATTGTGTGCGTGACCTTATTATTTTCTTAACTTTGGTATTTTTGACTCCGGCGCGGAATGTCATTTTAAATATTTTCATGGAACCGAACGAATGAATGAACGCTGCGTGGCGTTGATAGAAAAACTGTAATGCGCTTAATGAAAACGTATTTATTAAGAAGCCAGAGCGCACGCACAGTGGTCAAATTTCATAGGAAACAGCTAATAAGATATAAAAACAATCTATTTTAGAATGCGCTGTAATAATGAACATAATAATAGAGCTGTTTTTTAACGCAGATTGAAGTATTTTAAGTTGCTTCGAGCTGCTTGAAAGTGAAGAAACAACTTTTCAAGTCGTGAGAGAGATGAAGAAGAAGAAGAAGCATGAAATCTGTCAAAAAACAGCTCCAACTTTTTCTTTGAGCTAACTTTTGACCACTTTTGACAGCCAAAAAAAGATCCTAGTGTGGAGCTTGTGCTTGAAAACTACGGAAACTGGCCTAATATCTCCTTAGTAAAATCTGAAAAATCTTTAAAAGGTACTAATCCATGACAAAACAAGGACCTGATTCCACAAAGTCTCGCAACAGTCCTCATGAAAACAACGGGCGCTCTTCTTTCTTTTTTCTAAGTCTTTGGTTGGGATTTTTACCAAAGAAACTCTCTGGTGAAGAAAACTTTACCAAGGACAAACTTTAGGAGCGGAAACTATGAGATTCTTATTCCACTTTTCAACGTTTCAAACCTTTTTTAGCCGCTCAATTCGGACCTCGAGTGCTCTCCACTTACGAGAATTTGCTTCGCTCACAAACAGTGACGCGGGCATTGAACTGAGAGGGCATCCAGCCATTTTTTAAGCCATTTTTTTTAAATAAGTGCTCACTGTGCGCTCGAAGGGCGTTATAAAAATGTTTCAAATATTTTATTTGTTTTTGGAGATATTGTGACAATATTCGTAGAATGTCGTCTTTGGGCATTTTAGTGGCAATGGAAACTTTTAAGACAGTGTGAAGTAGAGAAAATGGAGAAGAAGCTAAAGAAGATGATAAACAATATTTTATTTAAGTTTGGTGCGCTCAAAAGTGATCAATTTTAGAATGTCGTCGATGGGTCAACGGTCCGATAAATATTTACTTTACTATAGAGTTTTTATTGTAATAAATAAGTTTGTTGTAAGACATAAGAATGACATAAAGGTTCAAAGAGCAAGTTTTATACAAAAAGATATACCACAAAGCTCTTGTCTAATCGTTTAGAAGTACTATACTCCTTAAATCCGCCTTCCTCTCATCCTTCTTCCAGCGTCTTTGTGCTGCAAACATGTCTGCGAATCCTGGTTATGAAAACTTTGGTTATTTTTTTTAAAAGGGATGAATCTTTGTCTACAAAATTCATAATATCGGAAGGCTAAGGCGAAAATCGGGGATTGATATGATCGGGGGAGTACATAATGAGACAATAATAATAGGCATTAACAGGCAGACAGACAGACGGTCATTTTTATTAAAGGTCAACATTTTCGATAATTGTTTAAATGCAACGTCTCAACATCTCTGAAAATCTTGTCGGTTCGAAGGTTACCATCAACGGTACCATTGTAAAGTACAGTGTAAAGAGATGACAACTTTTACGTTCTTGGTTCTTGATCCTTGAAATATGCAAGGTACTATTTTCCAATGTACAGAAAGATTCTGATGATATTGTCGATTTCCGTTTTGTTTTAAAAAGTACGTAGAAGGTATAAAAATATGTTGTGAATATTTGGGAAAGGGTAAGAGGTAGCGATCTCCACAAATTTATGGTACGATCATACAAATTTAAAATTAATGAAAAACTATAAACTATAATTTCTATATTCTTTCTTTCTCTTTAGAATTTTTTCCTTCAAAATTAAGCCGATCAATAAAAGTATTATTTCAATTAATAATAACTTCATTATCTCGTCATTTTCTTTATCAAATAAGGTTTTCCATCAATTTTTTTTTTTACATGTGTATTACCTACTTTTCATTCTACTTAAGATTATTCTATTCCGTCAAAACATTTACAACAAGAAAAGAAAAGTAAAGAAAAGGAAACAGAAGAAAAGAAAAGAAAATAAAAGAAAAGAGAGGAAATCAAAAGAAAATGAAATTGCCTCAAGTGCTTGAATGTTTTCCAAATATTGTGAACAGTGTAAATACAGACTCTGTCAATTGAAAATAGTTACAAAATCAAACTACAAAAAGTCTTTACCCAAAGACTACACATACTCATGCAACAACACAACAATAACGCAGCTAATCGCATACACACACACACACACACCTTTTAGTAAAACTATGATATGTTCATGCTCTCTGAAGCCTTGTAACGTTAGCTGCTTCTGCTTCTTTCAAGGGTTGGTTCGTTGGTTGGTTGGCGGTTGCTGCCGTCATCCAGAAAACCACTTTGATCGTGCCTTTCGTCTGCCGCTAACTCTGCCAACGACGCCTTGCTAGCGGAGATCTTTGTGCTCGTTGCGGGCACATCGTCGCAATGCTTTGTTGTTGGACAGTTTTATGAATGAAGAGATAGCTCTAGCTACTACTAGAGCGAGCACGGCTAGACACGCACTATCGCCGCCGCCGCTTACGCTCCGTCGTAGAGCGCGCTTCGTCAACTATTCTCTCGCATTCACTGCTGCTGCCGCTGCCGCTGCCGCTGCCGCTGCCGCTGCTGTTATTATCGTTGTTGTTATCAATGTAGTTGTGTCAATTGCATCGTGGATATGGCTGATATTTCTGGTGCTGTTAGTGTTGTTGTTGTTGCTATTATTGCTTTCTATTTGAAATTCTAATGCGGTACAGTGTACCTAGTGTTCACTGTTGTTGTTGTTGTTGTTGTTGTTGTTGTTGTTTTCACTGCTCTTGCTCTTCTATTGCTTTAGTATGGTTCGGTTCGGTTTGGTTTGGTTTTTTTCTTCTATCGTAGTTTTTGGGAAAAGAATTTCGGGGTTCCTGGAAATTATAAAATCCAACGAATAGTCAGTGCGTAAGTGTGTGTCATCGAAATCGGTTGCTTTGTTGGTTGGTTAGGTCGTTCGTTTCGTAGGTCGTTTGGTGGGTCGTCAGTGCATACGCGTAAAGCGCACAAGAAGTGTTGAAGTGTTCGAAGAGAAGCCAAACAAAAATAGCCTAAGAATTAATAAATTTTTTTCTACTTATTTGTATAAATTTTTTGGATTTTTTTGTATGTGAAAATAAAATAATTATCATACAAACAATAACGACAACAACAACAATAACAAAAAACTAAAAACGCAAACAGTAACAAGAGTTTATAAAAATGTTTTCGAAAACAAGTGCAGTCGATAAAAACAATTCAACACCGGAAGTAGTGCGTACACACACAGCAGGAGCAGCAGAAGCAATAACAACAACAACAACAACACCACCAACTTCAACACGTACATCCTCAGCCACCACCACCACCATCACATCACCATCACCATCATCATCATCAGCAATTACTTTTGCTGATGTTGGTGACATTTCTCAAAGTGGTCCCTTGACGAGTACTGAGCAGCAGCCTGCACCATCGGACACTTCAAGGAACAACAACAACAATTATGAGAAAACAAATATAGGTACGTGCATGAGAAAATGAAGGCAGGTTTCGAAATTATTTGTTGCTGTTGTTTCGTTTGAGAATTGAATAAAAAAAGGATACCGATAGAATTCGATGATGACAATCGAAAGGAACACTAATTAGTTTCTAAACGGATCCAATTGGAACGAACTTTTGAGTCGTTTCTTTTGGAAAAAGCACTGAATTTAATTTTTATTTTAGAGCTGCTGAATTTTATTTACGGTTTTCGAGAAAATTCGAGTGCAATTTACGAGTATTTCGTGTACTTATAGCGAAAAATCGTTTCCTGAGTAAAAAAAAACGAGTAATTAACTTACTCGAATGTTTATTATCTTGAAAACCTAAAATTTTCATTTAATATACAACAAAAATAATTTAGAAAAATTGAAAATATTTCAATATTTTCGTTGTATTTTATTAATTTTATTTATTCGTTACTAATTCATGATGCGCACAAGGTGAAACAATTCTTTTTCTCGTCTCGGTATCGTTTGGAAATCGGGATGAAGACAGGTTTTTGACGGCCTGAGACGAAACAGATGTCTTCAGTTAAGACAGTATCTGACAAGTTGTCACGCTTGTTCATTCCAGATGCCAAATTTTCAGCTCGCCATGGACCATGGTATGATAATACTCGTAAGAGAATGTGCATTCATGATTATAAAAGCAAGTATTGTACGATACACACTAAAATCCATATTCCGTTTTGATCCTTACACGCTTAGATCTTTAAACTTCTAAATATATGGCCATACATTATGGTCATTTATAGTGTAGAATCATAACACAATTGCTAAAGTAACCACAAGAAGGTATAAATACATACTACATACGTAAAGACGTCACGAGAGACAATGTTCACAATCGGATTAACGATCTCGTTGTCATTTCTTCGAAGCTCGCGTAAATGCTTAAGCCTTTCAAGCCTGGTTACACTTCAATGCTTCACCTCTCCGCTAGTCTCTTGTTGTTGTAAAAGTGTCACGTAACATACTCGTAAGAATTTTTTATGAATCATTCATTCATTCATTGATTCGGTTCACAACCCCGAAAAATGTTAATCGGAATATGGCACTAAGAGACCGCCGACCGCAATGAGACTTTCTTCGGACTTACATGATTTACAAGAAATCCTAAATTCTCGCCCTGCGTGACTGGTTGGTAAACTAGTTACTGAACCGGTTCTTCGTTTGTTTGTTTTTGTATTGTTTTGTATTAAGCAGAGGCTTTAATTTTGAATAATAAAGCGTTTTTCTACTCGTTAAAGCTGAAAAAAACTGTCCTGTTAAGGGCAGAAATTATTAATATTTATTCAAATTTGTGGTGGCTTCGAAGTAACCACAATATTCGACATAATACTTCCATGATCTGTGTTTTTTTTATACTCGTATCGTATCGTATAAAGCAATCAAACGTCTTCACGTTGATTTGTGGAATGTCTTACCGTGAGAACCGAAACCGGTACAGTGAAATTTTCAAATTTTTCTTGTAAAATGAAGAGAAGTGAAACGAAAAGAATAGTTTGATTACCTTGAGAGGAATTTATTGAAAGGTTTATAAATTAAATAGACCGAAAATGGAAGAATAAAAAAAACACCGTGCAAGGATTGACGACGGCTCATTATCATCTACTACTACCGCCTGAAAGATGACACCTGCAATGGCTCACCGCATCCCGAGGCAGCGGCACAAACGTGCCGACGACGACAATCCACCGAATCTATTTTTACTTTACTCGCATTTGCCCTTTTGTCTTTTTGTGGTGCAAACAAAGACAGTGTTTTCAGGTTTTCAAGATTCAGATACAGATTAGTTGGATCGTTAGATGGATAGCTAGATGGTTGCTGGTTGGATATTGCGTTGCTGTTGATTATGAAAATGATGATTGGTAAAATTATGAAGGAATATTTGAAGGCAATTAGTTCTATGCTTACGTTTCTGGGCTCATCTGTATGTATGTATATGCATAAGTTCGTGTGCGTAGAAAAGAGAAAGTAGTTATGGTTCATACTCGTACCTTTCAGAAAACATTAACGAATCATGCATGACATTACACCATCGCCCATGAACATCATAACATTCTATGCTCGAGTTCTTCAAGACAACATAAAAGAATCATGCGTGACATTTCACTCTCGTGAATGAATCGTGTTAATTTTCCAAAACAAAGATTTGTCGTCAAAGTATTTGCAGGTTGCTGTGTATGTTTGTTATTTGTTTGTGCAGCATTTATGTATATCAAGTGTGAATGAACACACACGCATACACTCACTACGGTCTCGAATGAACATGGATCATTCTCATAGATCTATGCTCACATTCATAGATCATTTCATTCATGAAAGTTTGAATGATTAGAATCAGAATGAGAATAAATGCAAAAGAATGGTTTAGAGTGAAAACAAAAATAAACAAATGCAAAATAAATAAATACATAGCATGAATACGAATAAAAAAACCAAATTAATGTAATTATATTTTAATAAATGAATGAATCCGTCAGTGAGGAATGAATTCGGCCTCTTGATGAATTCGATGAAATTTATCGATTAATAATTAATACTAATAATTTATACTAAATAAAAATTAATAATGTAATAAATAAATACATAATGATAAATAAATAATTATATAATAAATTTTTTTATTTAGATTTTTTTTTATTTATAAATTTTTTCATAATTATACATTTTTTTATTTGTAAATAATAAATAAATAAGAAATAAATAAATGTAATTTATAAATTAATGATTGAAATAATTGGAAATTAATGGAAATGGAAAATAGATAGAAAATTAATTTTGCATTCGAATAAATTTAAAATTTTCATAAAGTTTAAAACATATGAAGCATACAAATAAAGCCTGAGAAGTTTTTAACCGAACTAGAAAATCAAAATTCTAGATTTTTTAATAAAAAATAGTGATAAATTTGACCCTTCGCTGAAAAAATCAACTGCCATTTCAAATATAAAATATAATTAAAGAAAAGCAGAAATAAAGAGGCAAAAAAGGACTTGCAGCAAAGAAAACTTTAAAGCTTTTTATAGGATTTTGATCTGATAAAGGTTGAGTGCTGCATGTAACTATCCTGTTCAAGGATATGTATGTACCCTTTCATTGTACGAAATAAAATACTAGGAAAAAATTAGTCAAAACCAGTTCAACGAAATCTGAGTATGCCAGAGTGGTCCCTCTGCGTGCTGGAGGGATGGTTGGCATTGAGGGATCGAGGAGGGATTGATTTTCTACCCTCAAGCACTAAATTCAACCGTAGATAGACTGAGGAGAAGGTAAAAGGGAGGAGAGGAAGAGCAACCTGGAGGATAAGAAAAGCGAAAGGCTTGATTTTTGTCTAGCAATTTTCAGTGAATGCGTTACGGCTCACAGAACCTTGAGGCGACTGTGTTGTTTTTTCTTTTCTGTGTGAAAGCATAAATAATTCGAAGAGTACAAAAAGAAACTAACAAAAACGAACCGAACTGAGGCCTTAGTTAATTGCAGGAAAATTATGCGCGTTCTAGAGGCCTGGGAATGGATGGATGGATAAGTGCGATTGGTGACTTGTATCTCCGGCTGGTGGCAGGATCGGCCGAAATGATCCGGCAAGATCATTTCAGACAGAGCGAGCTACCTTGAGATTGCTTACAATCCTCAAAAACAGCAACAGTCAGTTCGCATGTTATCAATTTCGACAACTTGCTGAGTTCCTGTTTTCATTTGTCACTAATTTGCATTGAAAGAAGAGATACAATTAGCCTCTTTTGCTATAAGTTTCTATGTTCATGCCATCCTTTTCACATTCTCTTTTCAGCCGGCTCTTCACCGACGACATCGCCGCCATCATCATCATCAACACCTGCGCTGGTGCGCTACGGCAAATGCAAATGGTTCAACGTTGCCAAAGGATGGGGCTTCATAACGCCCAACGATGGAGGCACCGAAGTGTTCGTGCATCAGGTTGGTTTCATCTTAATGCTGAATGAATGCATGTTGTTGCAACATTTTCCTTGCAGAGCGTTATCCAAATGACCGGCTTTCGGTCGTTGGGCGCCCAGGAGGATGTTGAGTTCGAGTCTGTAGTTACGCCGCGCGGTGTTGAGGCGACACGCGTCGCCGGTCGGGAAGGCATCGACTGCGTTGGCAGCACCGTACGTCCGCGACCTCATGGAACTCGTTTTGTGCGCCGTGTACGCTGCTACAATTGCAACAAATTCAATCACATTGCCGCCGAGTGCAGACTCGAACCACAGCCGCGGCGCTGCTACTTGTGCCAGCAGGAAGACCATCTGATAGCTGATTGTCCGCGGAATAAGGTGAGTACAATGTGAAGAGAGGTGAACATGTTTCTTAGGCTAATAAGAACGACTACTCTTGCTTGTAGACACAAACCGAAGCGGAAAGCCAAGACGCAATCCAGGCAGCGCCACTGGAAGAAGAGCCAAATGTCACATGAGAAACTAATAAAGGATAAAGTGTGTAAGACAATGAAGCAGGAAATGTTTTTGTGAAAATTTGCAAGGATTCCTTTCTTCTTCTGCTGATTTGACGTAGAAGTGAAAAAGTTCGCAACAAAAAAGTACAAAATATTAATTTTTTTTTAATACATAAAATTAATTTTAAGATAAAAACATCATCAAAGGCGTCATTTTAGACGCTATATATATAGTATATTTTTTGTATTTTTTACACAAAAATTGCAAATTCCTAATTGTAGATTTAACAAAACATTTTAATTTAATATTGAATAATTACAAAGATTTTTAAAATAATTTTTAATTCATATTCTTCTAAGAAAATAAATAAAATATATACCTAAATACATACATAAATATGTCTGTATATACAAGACATAGTTTTGGATTTATGGTATTATAATTTATTCGTTTTGAGGCAGACAAAAATTTGGGAAATAATAACTATATTATCTTTAGGCATAGAAGTCTGTTTTACTCGTAGTATTATGAGCAGATAACTTTTCATTGCTGTTTGGTTTTTTAAAAAAAAAAAACATAAACGAATCATGCATGACATTTCATCATAATGTAAAAATCGGGATCGGTACTTTCATGCTCATACAAAGCGTCGGTGACAACTGAATACTGCCTCAAAAGGTATTGAAATTATCGTCGTCGATTTGATAGCAGAATACTTAGAGAATTGTCTTTTATTTGCAAACACATTTTACTGCTATTATAAAAATTTTATTTATATAAAAATTTGTTATATTTAATTTTGTTTTATTTAATATAGACAGACTTTAATCAAAAACACTTAAAAACTAATTCAATAACCACAAAAAAAACCACCAAAAATTAACCCACACAAACAATAAACACAAAGTAACAAAAAAAACGCAAATATTCGATCGATGAGCAAATTGAAATCGAAGGCAAGCCTTCTTCATTCTCATTTCATTTGCCAACCAGAAGGATTCCAGAACGGTTGCCCTTCGACAGCCAGTTCGACAGCATGTTTCGTGTCTTTAGTAAGACGACGATGACGATGACGATGACGATGATGATGATGATGGGATGGGATGCGCCCGTTGTACATTCATGTACATCCGAATAAGCAAACCAAGCATTTCACTATTTCAGCCGAGATTCTCAGAAAGTTGGCAATAAGTTTGTAACAATCTTACAAACGCAGATTAACATCATCAGCTGGAAGATGAATCGATTTCAGTCTCTACCACCGCAAACCGACTCAATCGAGCGTAGAAGAAGAACGAATTGATGATGGTGATGGAAATAGAGAAAGACGTAGTTAAATATGTTGAATGATTTTGCATTCACCGTAGAAATTGAATAAATATCTTATTTGTTTCCATCAAGTATGCAAAAACTTTGAATGCGAGAAAATGTCTTCGCCTGTTTTCACAAGATGTACTTTCAATTTCTCCCTGTGGGTTATTTGTTCAAGGAAGAAAAAAAAATCCATCTATTCGTGTCGCTTAAAAGTTGCAGAAAAAAGCAAAACGCTTTGCGAATTTCATAGAATTCCAATTTTTTCCACTTACTTTTTTTGGTAAAATTTGATTTTTACCGAAGCTAAATTTCTAATTTCTAATTTCTAATTTCTAATTTCTAATTAATCATCAGTAGCTGACGATAACTTAAGTTAATAGATAATTTTGAAATTATTTTTTACATTTTTTTCTACTGAAGGATATTTTCATAACGCTTTTTAAACAAAGAAGGTAAAAACATAGTTTTTTTGAAAGCCAAATGCTTGGAGCTTTCGTCACAGACTCATGAACGATATGTCATGAATGAATTATTTTGGTCTATTGGAAGAATGAGTATGACAACCATGCTATGAATGTAAGAGTACATACCTACATACTATATACATATATGCGTACGTTAATCCTAGACGAGCGTTCATGGCATATACCCACCCCCTCCCTCCGCTCTCCTTTCTGACGATGTGATGACCCAGAAAGTTGCTCTACTAAAAGTGGTTGTTTATGTAAATGTTTTTATTTGCTCGATAGAAATTGTTGCAAGAGGATTGAAAGAGATGAAGAGCAAAAGAGATAGAAAGGAAAGAGGTGAAAATTTTTATGTAGATCACAATTTCCTAATTTCTATGGCTTGCGATAGAAATAATCCCTAGAATCCAAAGCGGTTTCAAAGCGCAGTAAAATATTACTGAGATAACTGACGAACCTGAGCAAGGAAAATCAGTTAAAACTTTTTTTTAAAAATATGGGGATTTTTCGGTTTTCCAGATATTTCAGATTTACACAAACGCATTTTATGTGATTTTTTATCTCTTTGTAGAATTAAATCCAGTGGAAGTTTTTATGAAAACTAAAAGGAAAATAAAAGGTTTTAACACGAAAGAGATCAAGAATATTGTATCAATGCGATTATACATGCTTACTTTTTAGGACGTTTTCATAAATTAAATGAAAAAAAGAAGAGAAATGAGAAAATGACTCAAAGAAATTCCGAACGAGTTTTTCAACGAGTTTCCATTTCAACATTTTCTTAATTTTTGCCATCGTTTTGTTATTAAAAATGTTTTCATAACATCCTGCATCATTAATCAGCGCGCTTTTTTCTGCCTCTTCCTCACAATCTAAAGTTTTATAGCTCTCTTTTTCATCTCCCTCTATTTTTCCTAGCATTTTCTTCCTTTTATTATTATTTTTTCGAACGTTCCAAACTCTTCAACTAACCCAGATTTAACAACACAATCAATAAAACTTAATTCAATCCGCCTTCAAGCAATTTTTTCTAACACTGAAAATTAATTTCCATCATTCTAAGAACACACACGCACACACACACACACACACACACACACTTCTTGAGTCAAGTGCAAAATAGTCAAGGTCATCGCAATGGGAGAGCAGGTGGTAGCGGCAGGTAGAGAATGTGTTGAAATTCCAAGGTTTATAATGCCGAGCAAGTCTTGTGCTGCCAGATAATATTTAAGACTATTTGCTGATTTCGTGTGAATTGTTGTTTGTTGCTGTTGCAATTTCAGTTTTTGTTTGGCAATTGTTATTCCCTTTTTTCGTTATCGTAGCTTCGCCCATTTTGTTTTTCACACCCTCCTCTGTGGCCTTCCTTTGTGCTTATTCTTCTTTATCCTTTACTCTTTTATGCGCGAAGAGAGAAGAGTGAGATTGTCTGTCACTTTATTTTCTAAAAGAATTTAGCTGTTCTGTTTCTATGATTCTCAAGCAGCAAAAAGCCAGGCCTCGGCAACCAATGGCCCTCGGGTCACCGATTGACCTATTTGACAATTAAAGTGGCCCAAAATTTATGTGTGCGAAAGTTTGGTATAAATTTTAATTGTTTTTTCTATTAAGCTTTTTATTTAGAAACATTAAATTTTAAACCAATTTTTCTATAAAGTCAATAATTAATACCAAAGTAAGATAAGTACCCCGAATTGCGCCTAAATAATATCACGTTTGAGTCGATTTCGACTCGGAGCAAAAGAAAAAGTTGCCGACGCCTGCAGTAAATTTGCAAACAAAAGACGTACGTATAGTATACACACGCACACTAACAAAGACGCTATGGGGCATAAAAGACAAATGAGAAAGTTGAAACATCAGCTGGCAATGAAGATAGCACTGTAGTTGTTGTTGTTGTTGTTGTTGTTGTTGTTTGTCTTCGCCGCGAAAAACAACTACAACTG
Organism: Conops quadrifasciatus; assembly: GCA_949752815.1. Lineage (NCBI taxonomy): Eukaryota > Metazoa > Arthropoda > Insecta > Diptera > Conopidae > Conops > Conops quadrifasciatus. Next base: position 38,045,804 of record OX457079.1, read on the forward strand.
AAGTAATTTAAAAATTTTAATTGGTTTTTCTTTTACTTTGCATGAGAAATCTGAGAAAGAAATAAAGGAGCAAAATTCTTGTCTTAAAAATGCATTACTTACTTTACCAGGGTCATCAAAAACCCCCCGCCCCCAACAGATTTCCCAAAGATGCTCCTGCTCTCTCTGTCTTACTTACTGTTTGCTTTGATGTCATTGTACTCGTACTTCTAAGCCTTAGAATCTAAAACTTGCGCTCGAGAGCAAAAAGCAACGAAAGCAACAACGTAAACATCAAAAACAACAAAAACAACAAAAACACGAAATTATGCTCAGACCAAAAATTAGGGCAAAAAGAAAGAAAACAAAGGAAGGTGAAAAAACGGTGCCCGCATGCAGCGGCGCGGCGCATTCCGGTTCGTGCTCGTCAAAGGCAGATAATTACTGGTTGTTGCATCGCAAAAGCAGGCCTTAAAGCAGGTGGCGCGGGAGGTAGGGGGGGGGGAAGGAGGGGAAGCGCAAAAAGTAAAGATGCGCTGTTTGAAAAAGGTCAACATTTCACAAAGGAGCCAAATTAGTGCTGAAAGGCGGAAAAAAAAGCCAGCTGCTGCTGCGCTCATTCACCTTCGACAGTTAGCATGTGATGCTCGTGATGGATGCTGCACTCGGCACTTAATCATACTATCAGCGTTGGCTTTGAGTATACGCCAACGTTGAAGCGGAGTGTTGTTGGATGTGGGTGCCGTCGTACTTGCCATAAACTTGACAATGTCGTCAATGCGGCTCTTTGCCGCAACTGATAGCGTGAGTGCAGCAAGGAGTCATGAACAACAAAATAACAAATCCTGGCCGGAAATCTCAAGGGTTAATTTAAAAGATTTGCTTGGTTCTTGTTAAAATTTGATGGTCTTCTTAAAAGCTTTCGAGTGTGGCGTGATTTTATGCCCTCGCCCTCTAAAGAGAGAAAACCTTGCGTGTTGTGCATCGAAGTAAGACGAGCCAACCCCGAGAGTGCCTCAATTTATGTAACCATTACCGTTAATAGTTTAGCGATGGTTGTGGCGAGAGTGTCAAAGGGGTGGCGCTGGCGCTGGTTAATTGAACTCCATTGAAAAAATGTTGGAAAAGGAAAATTACGAGTATTTGCTAGCCGAGTATTGAGATAATTGCGTCAGAATCTGACGCGTAAAATTCCAGAAATTCAAAATTTCGAAGCTTGTTGAGTACGCGCTTCTCATTTGAGTTATCAACGAGGAGTCCTTAACTCCTTTTGACTCTCGAGATTATGTTAATTCAGACATTTTCGGTGCTTCCTTAATAAACACTCCGAAGTGTTTTGCAGGATTTACTCTTCACTTCTAAAAGCAGTTGAATTTGGGGCAATACTTGAACTCCTTTCCTTCAGTCTGCTTCGCCTTCATTGCTGTCTGCTGTCTGCTGTCTGCCGTGGGCGTAATCCTTTGGAATACTTTCTCAAACGAAGCCGTCATTACCGTCAGTACCTAAATTTAGTTTGTTCGCGCTTAATTTCTGGCTTTCGAATTTATTTCGCGTAAATTCATTTAATTTTCAGTTTCTCTTTTTCTATAGTGCTTGATTTCTTCAATAATGAAGAGAAATAAATTGTTATTATTCCTTCTACTTCTACTTCTACTTCTACTTCTACTTCTACTTCTACTTCTTCTTCTTTTTCTTCGGTTTCTTTACTTCATTCCGTTCTTGGCATCTTAACTTCCGTGGTGCCGTTTCCGTTTCCGTTGACATTTCGCTTAATTTAGCTTGAATAAGTTACAAGCTTTTCGCTTTTTCTTTCAACGTCTATTAATTTAAGTTGTTTAAGTTTTTTGTTGTTTTGCAAAATGCTGATGACAATCTTTGACGATTGTTTGCTCCTTCTAAAAACCAACTTTCCTTCGTCACTTCATTCTCATTATCATTGTCGCGAAAATAGTTAAGAATAGTCAGTTGTCCATTTTTCTTCCATCAGCGAATCGTCATCAACGCAAGAAGAAGCTCTGCTTGGATAATTTTTCTTCGCTTGACATTTTGCAATTTATCATTTCGGTATTAGACGCTTTCTTCTTACACTCAACGGAGATGATGGCAAAAAATGGCACTTCGAAAGTTAATTAAAATCGATTGTAGCGCGATTTTGTGAAAGAAAGAAAGAAAGTAACTTCTCTTTTCAGAATTATCTTTTTCTTCTCTTTGACCCAGTTATGACGCATATTGCTTTATGCGTGCTACGATACGTGGCACGGAAGTGCGGTAAAGTGCAGTGCGCATCTTCTGTCGGCGAACGTTATTTGTTTACACGCCAATGCCACGCCCTGCCACCCACGTCTTTCAGTCTGCAATCGCTAAACAACAGTTGAAAAATATTATAAAACCGTTCTTTTTCTTTTAAAAAAGAGAAAAATAAAGCACCTTTAAAATGATTTGCTTTAAATCGGCAGATATTTTTATTTTCACAACTACCAATACAAGTAGCACAACTACTAATACTATTGCACAACAACAAACGAGTTATTTTACGAGCTTGTCAATTTGTCCTGGAAAGGACCTCATCCACAAAATGTTACAGCAGCAGAGACAGAGACAGAGCCACACACAAAGACGTAAACGGAGACGATGACACAGAGTAGACGACGCGACGCTCGTGATGTTCGGGAACGATGCAGTCAGCCATGAAAGAGACAAAACGATTGTAGGAAATGCAGCGGAACCAGCGGAAGAAGAGTAAGAGAATTATTGCCATAAAAATCGTAAAGATTTAAAATGTCCATGACGTTGAGGACGGCAAATCCATCTTTATGTTGTTTTTTCAAAACTTTTTTATTCTTGTTTGGCACTTTTCTGGTTTTTTTGTGTTTGTGTTTGCTTTTATCTAAGCTTTCTTCTCTGCGCCATGATTTTATATCGTACTTAACCATAAGCGAAGGCATAGAAAGGAAATGAAACAGAAAACCTGAAGGCGGAGCGAAATGCAACGTTATTGCGGCAAGTTGAAATTGAAAGGATATCCTTTTTAGTGTATTTGGGTTAAAAATTGAAAATAGGTTAATGTATTTGTTGGTTTGTTGGTATTCAGAAGAAGAAGAAGAAGAAGAAGAAAATGGCGCAGTAGAAAGAATAAAAGGAAACAATGTGGGCGACGTGGGCGCGGGCGCGGACAATGTGGGTGAGAAAGCGCCGGATTAAGTGAAGAGTGTTGAAATGTTGCGAGAAATATTGTATTGCACAATATTTACGAGTTTGGAGTTATATTAACAACAACAACAACAACAACAACAACAACAACAACAACAACAGCAGCAGCAAGAAGACCGACAAGCGAGACAACCGAGAAAACAACCAAGAAGTGCAACAACAAAACAACAACCAACAATAAAAGGATAATCCGAAAAGAAGGACTCCAAAGAAATCGCTAAAAGCCTTGCTTTCGTTCTTTCTCTCTTTTCGTTCGTCGTTTCTCAGCGAACAAAAGCAAAAGAAGTCGACGCTAAAGTGGTTCTCGACTTAATTCATAAAAGCGCAAAAATGGAGAGCGACATGTCGGTCCATTCGCGGCGGAAGCGGCTGAGTTCATTCACTTTCCTGGACCCGAAAAGTGTTCACCGAAACATTTACAGCATAAACGCGACAGAATGAAGGAAAGAAAAAAAATATTTTACAACAATAAAAATAATAAGAAGAAAACGAAGAAGTAGAAGAACAGAAAAATAGAGGTCTTTCTGTTATACTGCGTATCTTTATGGTTACTGTTGATGTAAACGCTTCTTGTAAACGCCTTTAACGACATTTCATAATTTTCAACAATATTTTTATCATTTTCTAAGCGTTTAGATTGTATTTCCACACTTCGTTGCTGTTGTTATTGCTGTTTTTGTCGTTGTTATTTCTGGCTCTTCACTGCATATTTCACACACGCACACGCACACGCACATGCACACACCAGCACAATTCCAACATACTTGTAATGTACGGCGTTTCCGTTTCTCCATACTTTCATCCTTCCGTTTTACAGTGTTGTCATTTCTTTCTCGTTTCGTTTCATTTCATTTTCTGTGTATTGACTCTGCTCGTCTAAATGTTATTGTTGTTGTTGTTGTTGTTGTTGTTGTTGTTGTTGTTGTTGTTGTTGTTGTTGTTGCGTTAGATCGAGTTTACATTAGCGTCGAAAAACTTTAAAACGAACGAAGAACTAGAAAAGCAAACTGTTTTCATCTTCTTTTGACGCTTGACGCAGAAATTCGTTGCTAATGTAAACTCGCTGTTAAAGAAATGGTCGTTGTTGTTGTTGTTGTTGTTGTTTTTTGCCTTTGCGCTCAGGCAGGGTGTGGCTGCAGGCTGCAGGCTGCAGGTTCCATTCGAAATTCGTTTGTAAACGATTCTACAAGCATGGAAATGCATAACATGCGTAAATGATTGAAGGAATGACTGAAGGAATGGCTGAAGGAATGACTGAAGGAATGACTGAAGGAATGGCTGAATGAATAAATGAGAAATTGAGTGAGCTATTGAAAATAATTTTCCAACATTTGAAAATAGAAAAATGGAAAAATGAAAAAAAGATAAACACAACAACAACAACATACCGAATAATGACACACTTGGCAAAGGTTGCGCCAAAGTTTGGCGTTGAAAAACTATTTGCATACATGCTGGACCTTTATTGTTGGTGGTTTTATGGTTTTTGTAAATGTGGGGCGGTTCACTGACTGCGTTATGGGAATTTCTCTCATACAATCTTTTAATCTCAAAAATTAAATTTCAGTCCTTCAAAGGGCTTTTATATTAAAAATATCGAGAAAGAGGAAGTAGAAGAGAGAGAGAAAGAAGGATAATTAGAAAAAAAGCCATCGAAAAACTATGTTTTATTGTTTTATAAACAATAAGATAAGTATTAAAAAATGCGGCAATTTTGAAAATTTTTTCGTAGTGAAAAAATAATTCTTCTTTAATTTCTCGAAAATCTTAAATTGTCGTGACCTGATGGTAGTCTTCTCTTCGTAGAAGCAGAGCCATATAACCGTAACTGGTAGGACTTAGCGGTTTTTAGCTTTTGGGGTGCTTTTTACGAACGTATCGCCACTCTCGATTCGAGATCTCGCCTATAAAGCCCCCGAATATCGCCCTCGGATCTGGTCTCCGCTGAAAACGTTCGACTGTGACCACAACTATTTTGTAGCTTCTGTTAGAAAAGCCCTTTAATATTTCGTACCGTAGCGTTTTAGCCCTAAAAGCAGGAATATACTCGTGTAAGAAAAGGACAACTGGTTCGAGTCTTCGCTAATATTGATGGGGATTTTCTTTGCTATAATAAGTATCATTTTTATTTTTTTTTATTTTGAATATTATTGATTAATCACGATTTATGTGTGGTAATAATAAATAATAATTTGTGGTTGTTTTTTATCATTGATATAGATCAGTTTTCTTTTAATATGAAATGGAGATATTCAAGACATTTTTCTCTCAACATTTTTATTTATTTTGTCCTTTGAAGACCTCTTCAGTCATCCCATTAATCAAATTTGTACTTTTGTCTCTTTGTCTTTGTCTGATTCTGGTTCTAAAGTTTTTGGTCTTTTATCGTAATTTTTGGGTTTCTTTAGTGGCCTTCCACTTTTTGAATAGTTTGTAACTTCAACAAACGGATTGTAACCATTCGAATAAAATACTTAGAAACTCTTTTTGTATGACGCATCAGAGAAAAAAAAAAACGCTAAAAGAGTAAGTAGTTTGCATTGCTTTGGTAGAAATCTTTTTAGGGCAAAAAACTGCTGCGGGCTGCTGTCGCTGTGCAGTAAGTATTTCAATGCATCTCCTGAGGTACGAGTTGATGATTTGCGAAATACATAGATTGAGTGAGAGAGAGAGAGAGAGAGAGGGGCTGGAGGAGGGTGAGCGTGGGTGGATGAAAAAATAGTTATCAAGTTTTCACTTGAGTCGCCCGCATTGTCAATTTAAACTGACGCGATTAGTGTTGTTGGCGGGCGACGATGGTGGTTGGTCCTTTGATTTTTGCAAGTTTTTCAGAGGTTTTTTTGTAATAAAACCAAAAAACAAAACAAAACAATTACTCTTTACCATAAAGAGTTATTTAATAGTAGAAAAGTTGGCAACTGGTTGCTGGACGTTTTCGTTGTTTCTGACACTTTTTGCTTAAGTCCTTTGTTTTTCTTAATTTCTATTCTCAAAGCTTTCCGTTCGCAAAGAAACTCTTTCGTTCGTCTCTCTCTCTCTCTCTCTCTCTATAATGAATGATGAAATTTTATAGCTGTTCAAATACAATACATAAATATAATAAAATATTGTGCAATATTGCAAACGGCGAACGCAAGCAGCTCAAATTTAGTAAATTTGCCATTACTTTGTTACAATTTTGGCAACATTTCGAAGGAAGGGGAGGCAAGGGATGCCTAGGTCCGGACCGAACGACAGTGAATGCCTCCAATTAGGTTTATTTGTACATTATTTGTTTAAGAAGCGGCATTCTTTCAGGCATTCTTCATTACCTTCTTCAATTTTACGTATGTCCATATTTATCCTTTGTTGTTGTAAATATTTACTTTCATACACACATTTATATCCTTGATATTCTTGACAGGCTGAGGACGTAGGACGAAAAGTTCAATAGAATCGTTGTTGTTCTTTGTTTCGCCCACGGCGAAAAAATGTCACGTTCGTGCAACTTTTTCTCAATGGACTTAAGCCATAACCTACAAAACAGTCACATTTTTTCTCATGTTGTTTTGTGTTGTGTTATGTTACGTAACGAGAATATGTTCGTTGTTGTTGTTGTTGTTTACTTTATGTAAGAAATTTGTTGATGATCGTGCGTATTGCGAGTATGTATCATGTCCTTTGGAGCTGTTTATTTTGCTGCTGTTGCTGCCGACACTGCTGGCAGTAGCTGTTTTTGTTGTTGTTGTTGTTGCTGCTATTCGTTCATAACTTAACTTTTCAACCTTTATTCGGTCTTTCGAAAAAAATGTGTTAATGCTTTTACAGAAGATAATTAAATAAGTAAAAAAATAAGCCGTGTCATATAAACTGCAACAACAACAACAACAACAACAACAACATATATCACGACATACTGCTGACTTTTAACACATTTTAGTTTGCTTCAGTAACTTTTCAAATTTTATAAGAACAAACGCTCTCTCGTCAAAAAATATTTTGATTTTTTTTTTAAGAAAATAAGTAATTAATCTTTATAAAGCGTTGCACTAAGCATAACAACAACAACAACAACAACCACCACCACCAACAACAACATCACATAACATGTTGACAACATTCCTTTATTGCCAATATGCTAGCAACATTTCATTTAGCATCGGCAACATAATGGCATCCATAGGTTGTAATTAAACCTGTTCGCAACATTTAATGGCTTTAGCAACATTTTGAATTTTTATGCAACATTTCGATGCAATCTGGCAATTGCTTCTAGTCTTATTACGCAACAAATTGCAAAGACTCTCTTCAATTCGTGAGCTCTCTCGCAAAAATCTACAGCTTTTACTCGCTTTCTTTCTCTCTCGGTTTAGTGCTCGATTTAGTTCTCTTTCGTTTTGTACTTTCACTGATAAGAATTCTTCTCCGTACTCGTAAAAGGTTGTCACGTGCTATTGCTATGGTTGTTGTTGCTGCTGCTGCTGTTGGCGCTGTCGGCTACACCTCTCCGTCTCCCTCTAACCATCAATAAAAGTTAAAAAATAACAACCGAAATAAAAGAGTATGGCATTCGCAGGGATATCGTTTACGCGTCGCAGTCCGCAGAATCCTTGCATTGTACTAGAGACGTTCTGACAGACGTCTCGAACAGAAACACACACACACACACACACACACACTCACAGAGAAAAGCGAACGGTTACAAAATCAGAGAAATGACGATGCTGCCGCCGGATGGTAGTGATGATGATAATGATGATGCTGAGCATGGTTGTTGTTGTTGTTTTTGTTACTTTGCTAGCATTTTTTTATGCGCAGCATGTTTAGATGCTCTGGCATGTTTTATGCCAATGTCCTTGTAAAGTTGTGCCCGAAGGATGCAACGCCGCAACGAATGGCGGAAGCAGCAGCAGCAACATTCGCGAGCAGCAGAAACAGTTGTAGCTTGGCTTCGCTCCGTTGTTCTTCGTCTTCGTCTGAATTACGAATAAGGAATATCAAAAAATTTAAACAACCAGAAAAAGAGAGAGTAAAAATAAGAACCGATTACAGAAAAAAAATTTTTTAATAAAAATTAATTTATTTATGAGTATTTAAAGTGAAAAGTGATGATCATTTCTTTAATCTTCGGATAATTAGCGGAAATTATAGACACTGAAGTGCATGAGCGTGAGTATGTGTACGTGTGTATATGTGCGTCGTCCAGTGCGTTGGTGTTGAATTCTTCAAAATGCGGAAAATAATAATAATAATCCATTTAAATTATTATGCAAATATCATTTCGCCAAAAAGACATGAAGAAAATTTAACAAATAATTTAACGAAACAAAAAAATTAAAAAAAAAATTAAAAATAAAAGGGAAAAAAATAAAAAAGGATGCTGACAGTTCATTGGAAGACCAACAAATTTGGAGATTTTTACGTTATTTTGTAAGCTGTATTTCGAAAGCGCATACATTCAGACATACATGCAGACATATCGTACATTGATCCATACACATACATACATTCATACAACTATTTATAAACAAATCCATACATTCATACATACGAATACATACATTCATACACTATCCATTTATTCATACATACACACACACATTTATACATACATTCATACATTCAATGTAATTGTGAAAGATAATGAACAATTAGACTTCCGTCCGTCAAGGATGCTTGTGTGGATTCCGAATGTGGCTGCTTAAAGAGGCTTTTGTTAATCTTGGCATTGAGAAAATGACTGAAGGACATTTCTTAAGAAATCATAATAAAAAATATTGTATTGATTTTTTATGTCGGACATTTTAAAAAGGTCAAGCGATCGTCGACTGGAGTCAATGATTATAATCAATATTTATACAATATTTATAAAGAAGTGCTTTATTAACAAAAGATTGTGTCAGTGATGTGAGTCAATCACACAGTGTTAAAGTCAACTTAACAATTTTTTTAATGGAAACGGTTTTATAAAATTTAATCAAAGCATTATCGAAATTGACTTAAATCGAGAGCAAATTATTACTATTTATTTTTAAAAAAAATCCTTTTTATTTTCTTCCTTTTCTTTATCTTAAAATTGCAAATGAAAAAAGTCTCTTTGCCATCATTGCCCATTTCTCACGCCTTTTCCGTACCTTCCGTTCTTTAGCTTTCTTTTCATTTAATTAGTTCGTTTAAAGGAGCAAGAAGCATAAAGGATAATTACAAACGTGCTATGATTTCCAATGAGTATATTTTCTTTTTTCTCCTTGTTTTCTTTTTGTGGTTTTTATTGTTAGTTTTAGCTTCATTTTTTAAAATTCAAATGTTATTGAATAATGATTGAATACGAGTAATTGTCTGAACTCATTGTCATTATTATTATCTCATTGTCACTCTTAATGTTATCGATTAAGTAATTCGTTTATAACCATTTTATTAATTTTTTCCAGAAAATTTTCATTGAAATAAATTCCAAAATAGAGTCTGGTTGTTTCTTCTCTTCGAATAAATCCAAGATAATAACTTAATTTGGCTTTTTCTTGGCTTTCTTGTGTGGCTTCATTAACTTTCGGTTCTGACTTGAAAGTTTTGCTGCTCTATTATTTTGCTGTTGCTGTTTATATTACTCTGTTGTTGTTGTTGTTGTCGTTCTGTTCGTCAATGCATACAAACAATCCACCGGTATGCAAGAATGAAAAGCACAACAAGCTACAAAAACATATTGATGATGGTGCATGATGCTGGCGATGGTGAAGGCGAAGGGTGGTGTCAGAAGAGAGGGACGGACGGGCAAGGGCTGAGAAAATGTAAATTGCAGAATTTTTTGGTATATAGATCGTGAAATTATCTTCATATTTGAATTTAAATTGAAGCTACTGAGAAAATTGCACAAATTCCTTACGAAATTTTAAAATGATTTATATGTTACGCATACGACACGTATGTCCTAATAATGTGTGATTTTTATAAATCTGGTTTATCTACGAAGAGAATATTTTTGGTTTTTTTGTTGACTGAATTTGAATAAAAATTCTGAACTCTTGATTGCTTTTAATTTTAATGTGGAAAAACACTTTTTTTTCAGTAAGTTTTAAAGGAAAAGAAAAAAAATTAGAAACTAGTAGAATTTAATTTATTAGAAATTAGTTTGTTTAAACTAAATCGAGAAAATGGTTTCTTTTTAAAGAAAGTTATATTTTCTTTTGTACAAACTATCAACACAACGCTATCAGTACAATAACAGCAAATACAAAATACAACTAATAAAAAAAGTACATAAACGCAAACGCAAAAACCAACGCCCCGAATTAAACAAACACAAAAAGCAATATAAACAATACCAATGTCAACATATTTAATACATTTTTTTCACACCATACTACTAATATCTACACATATGAGTATTTTTATTCGTATAGTGTGTGTGTATACTTAGCAATATTTTTTCTAGCAAGTTTTTTCTCTTTAACAGTCTTTTGGGGAAAAAGTATATTTTTATTTGCCTTTAATTCTTGCTTACTTTTTAAACAACAAATTCATTCAAATCGAATGCCTGCCCATATGCACACACGGTCACCCTTTTACTTAGTAATCCTAGGATTCATTCATAACAAATCGTTCATGAATCAGTGACGACAAGCGACATACACTTTAGCAAGAAAGATTTTATATAAATTGTTATGAAAGTTATGGCGCATAACTTTATGAACAATTGTAATGGCAGCGTTTTGTGTCGGTCTTAAAATCATAGAACACAATCTAGAACGAATATTTATTTAAAATTATCATCAATGATTTGTTGTGCAAAGCCAGCCAGCATGTCTCATGCACGATGGTGAAATGTCATGCATGATTCGCTTGTGTTTTCTTAACGATTAGTTAAATCATGCATGTGTGCGTGCATGTAGTGGTAATTGTTATGCTGTCAAAACATCAAGAAAAATAACTGCAGATTTTATTAGACTCTGTCTCTTTCTCTCTCTCTATCTTTCGCTAACGTTTCGAAAATATGTCACAGATATGTCAGCTGTGTGTATGTGTGTGTGTGTGTGTGTGTGTGTGTGGTATGTTAATCTATTCCTATGTCAGTTATTCACCGCATTGCATGCGTAATCTATCATGTTTCAACACACAAATACGCACGCACGCATGAGATACAATCAACAGTCTGTCAGTTTAGTAGCGTCCATATTTATAGACGTACGTTGCGTAATCGTAGATTACGGTCAATATCGAGAGCATGAGGCGTTACGTAACAAACGATATGTTGTTGTATTCTATCCTTTTGTTTAATTGTAAAAAAACCTTTTTAGCTTTGTTCTGTTCTATTCTGTTTGTTATTTGTTCTGTTTAATTGTAATTAATATTAAAATTGTTTTAAAATCAATTTTTTGTCTTTGAAGAAAATCAGCTACTTTGATACTCAATATATTGATTAAAGTCTTCGCAGCTTTTAGGTTTGTGGTTTCTTCTGCAAGTGACACTAGTCCCATCCTCTTACTTCGTCTGGTAGTTCGTTTGTTACTTCGTGTGCTATTTCCTCTGATAATCTGTCTGTTACTTCGTCTGTTACTTACTCTGTTACACCGTCTGTTACTTACTCTGTTACACCGTCTGTTACTTCGTCTGCTATTTCCTCTGCTACTTCGTCTGTTAGTTCCTCTGTTACTCCGTGTGTTACTTACTTTGTTACACTGTCTGTTACATTGTCTGTTACACTGTCTGTTCCATTGTCTGTTACACCGTCTGTTACACCGTCTGTTACATTGTCTGTTACACCGTCTGTTACTTCGTCTGTTAGTTCGTCAGTTGTTTGTCTGTTAGTTCGTCTGTTACTTCGTCTGTTACTTAGTCTGCTATTTCTTCTGCTACTTCGTCTGTTAGTTCATCTGTTAGTTCCTCTGTTACTCCGTGTGTTACTTACTTTGTTACACTGTCTGTTACACTGTATGTTACATTGTCTGTTACATCGTCTGTTACACCGTCTGTTACACCGTCTGTTACATTGTCTGTTACACCGTCTGTTACTTCGTCTGTTAGTTCGTCAGTTGTTTGTCTGTTAGTTCGTCTGTTACTTAGTCTGCTATTTCTTCTGCTACTTCGTCTGTTACTCCATCTGTTACTTCAACTGCTATTTTCTCTGCTACTCTGCTTTTCTCTGCTACATCGTTTAGCATCGTTCAATCTGTTAAGCAGTCTGTTAACAAGCCTGACGACCAGTCTACTAGTCAGTAGGATTTACAAAGTAAACGACGTCTCTTATAACAATTTCTTATAAGAATTTCTTCTTACTCTTAGTCGCACTATTTAGTATTGTTTTTTTCTTATTGTCGTATTGTTTTTTATATAAAACTATTCTGAATCATGAACAAGCTGCTAAAACCTGAGGGACATTCTCAACAACGAACGGTTACTCTTTAGTCATAACCCAGAGACGTCGACGACGACGACGATGACGGCTTGTCTCTGCTGTTTCCTTCACCTCGAAAAAGCCTTGCAAAATTTTATATTACTTTTATGCAACCACACATTGGTACCCACACATACACACACAAAGACGCCTAACCCTTCTTTTCTTCGTTCACCTCCTTTCTTCACCCTTTACTCACTTTTCACCACCCTTTTACACTGTATTACTCACCTTTTTTTTATAACAGAATTTTTTTTTTTTTGTTTTTTTTGTCATTGTATGCTTTACAACAAATACAAAAACACTAAGCACTAAAGAAATGTTGGTCCACTAAAAACTGTCAGAACGATGAATTTTTCTACTTTTCGTGTGTGTGCGTGTGTGAGTGCGTGTGTGTGTGTGTGCATTCGTGTGTTTCGGAAAACGTATGCGAATGCACATTTGAACATTTATAAGAGTGTTACACGCTCTTTGCATTCTGTACATCAAAAGTTTTTAGATCACTTGAAACTTCTGCTTCACGGCATCTACTGCTTCATTTTTCTTCTTCTTATTCTTCTTCTTCTTCTTCTTCTTATTCTTCTTCTTCTTCTTCTTCTTTTTCTACTACTGACATGTAATACATGATTATAAAATCGTATATCGTTTGTTGTATTCGTTCAGACTTCATGTCATTCCGGTGGTTTATTGTCGCTGTCGTTCTGTCGCTGTTGCTGTTCTCGTATTGTTGTTGTTGTCTTTGTAATAAATACAAAACAATTTTTGTTTTGGTGACTGTTGCACATCGCTGCTCTGCAGCTATGTTGCGTTTTCAAGTGAAAAATTTAAAAGTGAAATGATTTTCATTTAAAAATTTTAGCCAATTATTTATTTAATTCTCCATCAGTTAATCAGTTCATCAGTTTAACAAATAATTACTTAACTTGATTTATAGAAGTAGCTTCGGGGAAAAATAATCGCGGTCCGTTCATGAAAATTCAAATCGTAAATATAAAAAATGTAGGCCAAAAATTAAAAAAAAAATAGCTATAGAAAAGAAACCACTAAATTTAAACAAGTTGCTGATTTAAGCGAGCAGAGAAGGTCCCCAAGACCGCACCACTCCAAACTTCCTAGAAAAAAAAAATAAAACAAAAACAATTTCAAAAAGAATATAAGAAACGATCAACATCAAAAAACTGCAAACCAAATAAATCAAAGGTAAGTGTCATCAGAGACAAAAAATCTTCATGTTTTCAAGAAACCTTTAAGGAATCATGCATGATAATTCACCATCGTAAATTAAGCGCGCTCACTGGCGCATCCAATAATTGCACAAAATTGCTCTGAACGATCCTGACTGAAAATTTGAATACTTCTGTGTTGAGGTTATTGAGAAAATTAAATATTACGAAACATTCTCGCACACTGTTTTTGTATATTTGTACTCTCTTGAAACTTTTATGACATAATTTCAACTTTTCTCGAAATCCTTTCGAAATCCGTTCCAGACAGTCAATAGGGGCGTGGTAGTTATTGTTATATCTGTTATAATTTTTCCGACGAAAGTTCATCGTCACTGATTCCAAAACGAATTGTCATGAGTTGATTTTGGCTCTGCAGAGAACAATGTTTATTTAAATTTCTCATACCACAAACAAGATAAAGTGTATTTGTTCTTGCGAATCTGAGTCATTCCAGAGTCATTGAGAGAGCTCAAATGCTCCAGTTGGCAAAAGTCCTTCCGTTGTAAAGTCGATGACAAGCGAACTTTTTGCTCCTCTTCTTTCACCATCGATTTCTTTCACACACAAAAGAAAATATATAAAGGACAAAAACAATAATAACACCACTGTAAGTACGTGTGTGTTTGTATATCCTCGTATATATGTATATGCGTGTACGAGTATGTATATCTTCTTCTTTAGCTTCTTTGGCAATACAGCAGCACCGAAGTATCGCATCGCATCGAAACAACAAGAAAAATCTTTAACACAATCGAACACTGCGGTGCAATGCGGTGCGGTGCGGTGCGGTGCGGCGCAGGCATGTACCGCAACGTCTCAGTGAAAGCATTTTACTATTTTTTGTGTGGAGCTACTGCCGTCTTGTTTGTGGTTCGGTTTTTCTTTTTTCCTTCGATTTATAACTTCATTTCTTTTTTCTATTGAATTTATTTGGAAGCATTGAAATGTCTTTATTTCTTTCTCTCCCTTCGAAGGCTCTTTCGCCTCTTTCGCCAACTTTACATACGTCCTTTTTTACATACGAGTATACAGAAGCAAAAAAACATCATGCCTGAGCCACAAACGCAAAGGATAAAAAGCCATTATCCTTTAGCTGTGCTCATTTCAATGATAAATTACTACTTCTGCGGCCATTGCTGCTGCTGCTGCCGCTGCCGAATGATGTTGGTAATGACGTTGCTGGTTGTGGTTGTAGCCGTGTTAATGCTGACTCTGATGTCGGTGGGTGTGCTGGTGCCGCTGATGCTGCTTGCTTGCTACTGCCGGTTCTTGTGGTCGGTCGACTCCGCTGCCGCGCCGATCATTGCTTGCCTTTTTTCCCTGCTTCTTTTTTGCTTATATTCCATGCTGCACTCGGCACCAGCTCTTCCGTTTCGTCCTTGCGCTCCAATAATTACATATACACAGCTCCAGGATATGTAATTATTAGTTTTCTAGAATTCCGGGCAATGAATAGGAATTTTTGTTTGGACAAAATTTTTCCTGCTTTTTATTTAAAACTTCGTGTAATTTTATGTACAATAACGAGTATGCCTTTTTGTTATTCATAAAAAAAAATTTATTTTATTTTAAAATTAATTCTAATTACAAAATTATATAATAACGTTTAAAAGAGTCGTTGACTCATCATCGTTTTTAAATCCAAGCTCGGAACCGTTGAGCTTCTCGCTATTTTTTGTCTTTAAGAAAACATAAAGGAATCTCGCATGAAATATCATCATCGTGTGTTAATCGTGTTGACCATTTGTTGGCCATGATTTGGCGTGCGTTCTACTGACTCAATTTTGGTGGATCGATGAATTCAGCATTTCCAAAAATGATTCTTCGATTCGTACGTCGGCGTTGCTTTTGATTGCTTTTAAATTATAAAGTTATTTAAGTTAGTAGTTAGAATTGATTATTAATTACTATGTTTAAATCAGCTTATCTGTTGAATTTACTTAATTAATTTTTTAATTTATTTATTTAATTTATAAGTTTGTTAAAATTGATCATTGGATCAATCCTTCATTTCCTTCGTATCATTAAGTTCAGTTGGAGGATTTGATTGAACGTTCCAGTTTGTTCGCTTAAATTATTGATTGTTTATATTATTTGATTGATTAATTGTTTGATGGACAATTTCGTTTCGTTGTTTGTTTGTTTGTTTTATTTCTAAGTTGAATTATTTTGACAATCCTGAAAATCGTTTTTTGCTCAATACTTGCTGGATTCAAAATTAGGATTGATAGGAGCAATTTGCTAATGTCTTTGATTGGCAGGCGGTTGATTGATCGAGTGGTGAATTTTTTTACTTTTTGTAGATTTGACTCCTCGATTGATTGCTCCTCGGTTGATTCAATCAACTCGTTGTTTTCGTTTTGTTGTTTGGTTTAATCAACTTTAACAGCTTATCGTTTATGCAACGAGAGAGATACTCGTTGGTTTATTAGTCGCTATTTGTTTATTTGTTCGACGGCGGGCCAGGCTGATCTTCCGTTTCGTTTTACTTGTTATTTGTTTTATTCGTTGATTTAAGGCTCCGCTGATGCTTTTGTCTTTGTTGGTCACAGAATGTTGATTTTTTGTGTGGTTTGCTGATTTCGTTGATTAAATTGGTGAAATTTTGTAGATATTGCGAAGGCTGGTACAAGCAAGTTTACATCAGCGTCCAAATTTTATCGTTGTATGTCAGCAAAAATTCAAAATAAATACTCCTTTTCTTTCTTCCTTTAATTCGGGGCAAGCAACAAAACTGTAAACAACGTGAACAATAAATGATTCTGTTGCTGCCATTTCCGGTAAATTTTTAATAAAGTTCTTTCTGACACATTTTAATTAGTCTTAAAAGATACTTAATTTGGAAGTTTTACTAAGACTGTAAATTTCAAAGTAATAATTTATAAAAATGATAGTTTATATTTTAGAGTGGAATTTTAAAACTCTTGTAAATTTAAAAACTTCTTAATGTACACAGAAATCTGCTATAATGCGATCAACTGCGATCGCGTAAAAATAAAATCCCATTAAAAATATTCTCTATTCTCTAGAGTTTTTTAGAGTTTCTAAAAGTTCTGAGTTTTTATTAAGCATTTGTGTGAACACATTTTAAATAAACCGTTTAAATAAATAGAATAAGAAAACGTACTAAAACGTAACGCCCAAAAATAAATTGAGTGTAAATTTTTCTATATAAACATTTTCATATTCATTTTAGCTCGGAACTGATTTTATCTTGAATGTGACAAAATTTCAAAGCAAGAAATTTATTATAAAAGTTTTTTAATTTATTATGTTTGTTCAAATTTGTCGCTTTTTGAGAAATTTTAAGTCAGAATACATAACAGAAATAACTGCAGCTGCAACAACAGCAACAACAACAACAACAACAACAACAACAACAACAACAACAACACCAAGAATAACAGTAACAGTAACCGTAGCACAAGCTACAAATAGTTTTTTATATGGTACGATATAATATTTCATGGAAGCTCACGAAATGTCTGTGAAAGAAGAGAAGTCAAGCAGGAGAAGTCATAAATGGCCGGCGGGGGTTTGGGGGTAAGAACGTGGGGGTCAAAAGTGCTGATAAATCATTAGCAGAATCCTTTTCAGACGTGAACACGCAGTCAAGGAAAAGAATCGCCTCAAAAGAACAAGATGAAGAGAAAGAATTTTTGAAAAAGACAAGGTTAAACTTTTGTGAGGGAAAGAAAGAGACACCGAAAGAAACTTATTTTGTTCCGAGGCGCCAGTTCATTAGCTTTTATTTCTTAATCGACAAACTGATAAATATTCGAGCATGGCAAAGAGATTTCTCTTTAAGCGAATTATTAAAAAGTTTCAAAACATAAAATGCTTACGTTGCTATAAAAATTTTGACATAAAACTTTTCATAAAAGACGTAACGAGACAAATTGTACAATTTCATGTCGATAAAAATCAATAATCTGAGAAAAATCCTAAAGGAATATATTGTAATTTATGTTGTTTGTTGAAATTGGAAAAATATTGAAAGAGAAAAGAAATCTTTAGAAACATTTTGCAATCATCAACGTTCATCTTTGTGGCTTTATTGTCCGAATCGCGATAAATTTATCTCGTACACTTGAAGCTTGCCAGCGTTGGTCTCTGATGAATAACGCTCGGGTGGGCGTGGGTGGGCGTGGGTGGAATGTAGTAGAGTGTGGAAAGTGTTAGAGCAAATGTATTCCATAGTCTTTGGTTAAAGTGAGAAGGACTGAAGGAGAGCTAGCTGTTGGGCAGCTAGCGTATGATATAACTACGTTGGGGGCGCTTATCGAAACAAAACCGCAATAGCAACGACAACAACCGCACACAGAACATTGGTATGTACAACAACAAACAAACCAACAATGGTAAAAGTGGTTCGATGGTAAAAGCAATTCGACCTTTAGCGGAATCGTCGTGATGCAAAGCAAGAATGCGACGACCGTTTTCGTTAATTCATTGTTTCATTTTGAATCAATTTAAAAGCAACAATTTCATGATTTTGGATTTCGCCGCTTAAATAAAAAAGTTTATATTTCTTTAGTTTATATTCAACTGTATCCAATCCTTAAATTATTACAGGATTCTCCTTGTAGTTTATTTAGGAAAACATCAACGAATCATCATCGTGTATAATCATAGTCTTTCGAAAGCCAGATGTGTGAAATTTCAGCAGTGATTCATGAACGATTTGTCATGAATGAAATTTGCAAATATCGGGCATTTCCGCCAAAAGCTGTTCGCGAGAAGCTCAGGAAGTAAAGCTCGTACCACAATAATTAATGATTATAACCATTACTGAGTGCAATTAAGACCACGGATTAGCCCTTTTAGCTTTTGCTTTAACTGTTTCTCCCTTTTAACTGTTGAAAACATTTCAATTTTAATTGAAAATTAAATTAATTAAATATATTGTAAATAAATTAATAAAAATTTTAACGAGTGAAGTATGTCCATCTTATGTTGTATTTACATTGTTGCTGTGAGGATTACAATAATTACAAATCCACAAAAATTAAAAATCATTGCTTTGAAAAGTTCTGAACAAACATTTTAAATTAGAATAAAGTGTACCGTATAATTTGATTTTTCGAAAGGCATATTTTATTTCTCCATATTGAATTTAACCTCTAACCTCAATCGTCACCTTTTCTAAATTTTTGTTGCTCAAAAATTGCCTTTGGTCAGATCATCAATTACGTTCCTCAAATAATGAATGCTCTCTTTGAGCTCGATGATGACGACGTCAATCATTGTTGAAAGACTGTGCTCAAATTTTAGCAGCCTTTAATTTTAAAATTTGTTCGTTTCGTTTCGCTCTGATTCTTCAGGTAGAAGAGAATTCTTCGATCCAAAGCAATGACTTTTGGAACATCTGCAGCAATTATTATCTCAGATATTTATAATTGCTCAAGCAATGAATCAATGAAGCTGCAAGCGCAGCAATTAGAAAGTTTGGCACAAACTTAATTTGAAGAGACATCAAAGAAGGCGGAAGAGGTTTGTCCATTCTATACAAGAAACTTAAAAGTGCTTCCATCGTATAAAAGGATTTAATTTTGAACTTTTCAATTCCATCGAACTAAACTAATCGAACTAAGGTACGCATAAAAAATTTATAAATTCATTTTTATAAATTGATTCATAAAACTATTTTTAAAATTGTTTAATATCACAAACCATTTTGCAATGTCATTAAATATAATGTATCGTATTACAACATATTTCAGGTACGTAATATATTTAAGAGTATTTATGTATATATATGTACATCATCCTATTTATGATATTGTCATATCGTATGCCATTACAAAGTCGCCGCATGTCCTATCGATTGATTTATGCTTCATGAATAAAATATACTGAGTAATTTGTGCAATATTATGCATATCACTATAATAAAATGTATTATAATTTGTTTATCTGTTGCAGGACAACAGCGCATGTTGTCACAAGAATTAAATGATTTATTTGTTGATGGTTTTAGTAATTTTGGTTTAAAATGTGTCGGTAAAGCTTCCTCAGCATCAGTTGAAAGCAATTGAAGCGCAACAATCATTCATTCGAATTGTGGTTACCGTAATTATTAGGGTTACTTTTCACCCCACAATGTACTTTTCCGCGTAGTAGAATAATATGGAATTATTGACTTTTTAAAATTTCAATAGATCAAAGTAATAACTTTTCGGTAGGATTGAAGGCTATTTGATGACGGTGTTTAGTATTAAATTTTAAGTAAAATATGGCTAAATGCATTTTAAAATATACAATTTCTTTTAAAGCTTAAGTTTGAGCTTGCGCTTTCGCAGTTTCGCATGAGATGAAGCAAACAATTTTGTCTACTTATAAAACTCGATTAGGATAATTCTTAAAATCTATTCTCATTAAAAAAATGATAGAAATAACGCTTTAATAAAGTTCAAACTTTTAAAAACAAGACTTAAGACTTTTAAAAATTATATGTAAAGCGGAAATGGCAACAACAATTTAGTGAAAAAAAAATAAAAACTAACATGAAAGATAGAAATTCTGTAAAAACAAAAAAGCAGAAGACTGAGAAAATTCTAGAAACAAAAATTTCAAACAGTTTACAGTGAAGAAATTCCTGGACTGAGATGCTCCAGAATCTTCAGTGTATACTACTTTTCTGATGCAGCAGCTAGAAACGAATTTGCAATGTAAATTTTTTAAATACTTCATCACTGACGAGAAACTTACGCAGCTTCTGAAACTTGTAAAGGAGGAAGTTTTGTGTTATTCGCTTGTTATACATTATTGTAATTGTCGCTTGTAAAAGGCTGACTTGACGCTTAATATTTAATATATTCTATACGTGCGTTTATGCATACAACATATAATGAAGACGTCGCTTTATGGAATAAATTTTGGCACCGAAAGGAAGTTTTTTTAAAATTATAAAACAACGTCTATAAGAAGGTGAGGCCTATCGAAAAGGAAACTTTTTATTCTCATTCGTTTGCGGGGTATTCGTTTTTATTTCAAACACACGCAGACACGATATTTGTGTCTTTGAACCTGTTTATTTTGATCTCTTATTCGTTTCAAATATGATCTCTTTCTCTAAAGGCACAGAAAGGTTTCGCTCTAAAACTAAAAAAAAGAACACGTACAGAAACTAGGATTATTTAAATGAGCCAACGGCAATTAATATAAAACAATTACAAAAATTTAAAAACACAAAAAATACATATAATTGTCGTACATAAATAAATACAGGCAGTAATTAGCATAAACCATTGGCATCATAAACCTAAACATATTAATTTAATTAGCAAACAATTGCAGAGGAACGAATCGAAAATCAGCTTCGTTTTGAACTTGGACTAGCATCATAGTGGTACAGCGGATCATCGTATGTTCACTTCGGCAAGGGCTGGGCATTGCAATTCCAAACCGGTAGACCGCGGCAAACATAACCGATGGTGTTGTAGTAATTCTTGTCGTAAATCCGCTGATGAACACGTGAAATGATTTCGCAAAGGCTGCCCACCATATAATCACCCATGTTGGGCTCCGTAGATGTTGGCTTCGACTTAGCTGTCAATGTTTAAGTCCATTCAATAAAATTTCATTTGCGAGCAATGTCGTCTACTCTTATACAACCTTTTATGATGCCTTCCTTTTTCCAAGGACGTGGGTCTACTTCAGACCAGAGCATGACATTCTTTGAGGTTGGCGGTATCCACTGGGAGAGTATACGAGCCGCTATTGCATCCATATTGGAATCAAGACCAGGCAACAAAGTTCCCACCACAGCAGGACTACAAATGAGGTGAGATGAGTTGGGAAGAATTTTTAAGAGGCAAAAATTGCTGATTGTTGGCTATACCAAAAAGCGGCATGATAGTAACGATGTGCCCCAACCAATTCACTGTAAAGACCATTCGAACGCAAGCGAGACGAGTCACATCCAAACAGAAAGACGACGCCGTTCATTTGCTGTTGCGTTAGTTGCTTGCCGTTAAAATATTGTAAACCAGAACCATGACCAGCATAACTGTGGAAGATTTGCATAATTCATACAAAAAGCGATTCCAACGAATATGTAAAAATAAGGTTCGAGATAAAGGAATACATGTTGGAATGGAGGTCATTCAGTGGTGAAACTCTTCCATTTAATTTGACCTACACAAAACAATTCTGATTGAAAAACTCGTTGCATAAATTCTCTGTTGTTAACTTCTCTCGGCATTTAATCTTCCAGTGCGGCAGCCAGTACTCGAAGAAGCTCTTCATGCGCATTTCAGTATTCTCGAGATTATCGTCTACAAGAAGGGAGGAAAGGAGAAATTCTTCACTAGACTCTTCAAGCACTTTTATCAAGTACGCACCGGGGTTGAGGATAACGCCACCCCCTTCGACATTCATCATCAAGTAACCCTTGCGTATGCGGTGCTTGTAGAACTGTTGCAAACGCCACAAGCAGTGCAAAGAACTGACACGACAGAACTCTTGCTTCACATTCAAGGCCTCCCAGTAGAAATGATCAAGACGCTGGAATAGACCAGAAAAATGCAAGATATACGATATACTTTTAATTAAATAAAATCAATGTGGATTGATTCTGCTGAACCTTACCTCATCCACAATTAGAATGGTAGGGTAGTGTTTTCTAGGGATGGATTTATCACGTCGACTGGACTCTGCGAACAAATCTTAAAGTAAAATCATAGGAGTGGAATATACATATATTATTCATGAATATATATGTATACTTATTATAGATTTCACTAATACAAAACTAATCACGCTTTACTTAACAGCGGACATATTAACAGCCTTTTGTTTCTAAACGAATAATAACTAAACGTAATGTTCACAATTTTGGGGGAAAGCTCACTCACCGGACGTTTGTAAACCATGAAGCAGCGCAAGAGTTTCCACCACCTCTTCAGCATTGTCGGCGAGTTTCCCGCAAACGGCTTCCAAGTCTAATCTAGACAACGTCTTGACATTCAAAGCGGTCAAGGAGAGCAGTACCCGTTCCGTTGGTTTCCACTTATGTGTATCACAGAATAGGTCTACAGCATCGAAAACTTTCTTTTGAAATCCTAAAGCATTACGATTTTCGTCATCGATCGGTGTGCCAGTGAATAGAAATAGCCACGGATAGAAAAATGCCTTGAATTCATCAAGAACTTTCTAAAGAAATATAAAATGACTTGACAATGATTGCTTGTGGCGAATATTTGCAGCAAACACACCGAAATGTATTCTTCGAGGTTTTGCAGATTCTGCCAATATTTCATTTTAAATTCCGATGAATGAACCTGCTGAGTATTCACCGAAATGTTTTGCTTGAAGCGCTCTGCTATCATTGCGAAGCTCTTGAAAAGACTTTCTTCATCCTGAACAGCGTTTGGTGGGAAACGCAGGCAAATGTGCGCCGGATACTCAGCAGTACGTGCATGATGCAATACAGTTAAATAAATTGAAGCGCTGCTTTCGTGTATTTTCGGATAAATTGTATAGGTAGTATCTGGACGTGGTCCTTTGCATAGCTGGATAACAGTCCACTCTAGAAAAGGACAAAGAAAATTAGACCATGTACAATCACTGAAAACTCGATGGTATCAACAAACCTTTAGGCATTTGCTTGCAGACGGATTCAATTCTCTGCAAGCCTTCCGTCGGCGTGCGCACATCATACAAGAAATTCGTGGTTTTGAACCCACTTTCTGTGGCAGGCGTTTGCTTATGCTGCGCAGACGCATCGTCAGCGGCTAGTAATACTCCATAAGCATACTGCAACAAAGGATTGCTGTTGCGAAAGAATAAATGTTAAGGGAAAGAAAATCTTTTTATTACTTTTATAAACCTTTCGAAGTCCTTCTTTTCCCACTCGTTCATGTTGGCTCGCAACTCTTGCACTGACTTCGATTCCTCATCTTCAGTGTGGGCTTCGTGCGCGTAGCGAAGATCGAAGGCTTGGAATAACATCATCACCTGGTAGAACACCGAATGTAGGATATTGCCATCGTTATATTCCTGTTCCATTTGATTGCAAAGAATTTCTAGTAAATTATTTTACTTTGATATAGCTCGCATTTATACTTTTTGGAGTATGTACAAACCTCTTCCATCTGGTCCTGCGTTAACGGCAGCTACACCCTTCAGTAAATATTCCAAAACATCCTCGCCAATCTTTACCATTTTAGGCTCTTTTATTTTCACAATTTGCACAATTGCAAAAGCAAATTCGAAGCAAGTTTCAAATATTTTGATAATAATTTTGACAGTTTCTTATAAAATCTTAGCATAGACACAACCCGCATGAAGATCTCAATTGAAGCCGTCAAGAAGCAGTGCTACCAAATTTTTATTAAAAACTTGAGAGTACGTTCAATAATATGTTTTCAAATTGGTATTTGTTAGCTAATTTTTAAAAAGAATTATAAATGCTATTGGATATTGGTATGATAATTATTATAATCCGTAATGCCTTTCTTTTAAAAGGGTAAGGAAGTATTTTACCATTAAAATATATTTTCCAAAATTTATTAACTATACATGGATTTTTTCCCACTGGGCTATTGAACACTATCTCTTATTCATACAGTTCAGTCAGTTCCTCTTCACTTTTTGCTACTTAAATGCTATTAGTAGCTGTTATTAATACAGTTCCTACAGTGTAACATCCCTGAGCGCCACTTATTCCGACGAACCCCAACACAAGGGCCTACGTTTTTGCGAATTTACATTTTTAGCGAAAAAAGGTATTAAGGAGGGGAAAGAGTTTTAATAGATGAATATATGATAGGAATTATTATCCCAATGAGATGAGTTTGTTGGTTTAAGCTCTCGAAGCCTTTCAATCAAGGTTCAGAATGGTGTCAAAGATAATTTCACAACAAGATTAAGAAGATTAAAACGCTTTAAAAAAAGTTTCAAATGATTGTAAATAATTTTAAATTTCAGTCAGAGGCATTAAATCACATAAGGGATTTTATTGTAGGTACTAAAATTTGGCGGAATGAAGACATTTGTTAAATGAAAAGGGAATAAGAAAAGGTAAAGCGATCAATATTTTCTGATTTTCATATTTTACAATTATATAACGATTTAACAAGTTAGTGTTTTACTGTTTTAGTTCTACAAATATAAAGTTTTTACAGTTTTCACCTTTAAAGTAGAAAAATTCATTCATCAAAAATTTTTCTCTTGCTGCCTTTGATTGTTGTCCCCAATAATGTCCCATGAATATTAAATTGCATAACATAATATTACAGCATTTGAAGTATTTTTAAATATCATCAAGTGATAAACGAAAATTGTTAAACAAAAAAAAAAATAACATTCTATCGTAACATGGTTAACATTTTGAGTTAAAAATGCTGTTGTTGTTACATGCCTATAAAATTTTTATTATCTGCTTAAGTGACGGAAATTGTGGAATGAAACAATTTTTTCCGTTTTTCTATTTTCTTTTGCAGAAGGCTGTAGACTCAACACCTTATTATCAACACTAATTATTTACCATTAATCACGCAAGACCTCGAACGATGTTAACTTATTCTTGATGCGCCAGTTTGTTTTTTTTCTTTTTTTATACCATGGTTTACACTCATTGCTGTTTATTGACGCTATCGTCAAGGATGGTAATTACGAATTGTTGCTCGAATGATGGCAGTTTTCGTAGTAGGGACTCAAACCGCAATTAATTAATTACCTATTCTGTGTGGGTATGGTTTTAAATCCAGACTTGCCACTTTTCAGTTTTTGTTTATCATACCTTCTATTTTTTAATCGACACAAAAAGATGATAGATCATTAAAAACAATAAATAATCTTTTACATCTTCATACTATTTTTGTACACATAGTTTATATGTGGTTATATATAATTTCAATTAATTATATAGGATATATCATATATACCATTTGCAATATTTCCCTATCATTGAAAAAAAGAAAAAATCTTTCTCACATAATCAGTACAGTTGCAAAATTTTGCATTCCGGTAAGAAGATTTCAACACCTCTTTTGTGCCGGTTGCATGATTTTAATTGATTATTGAAATATGTTGTATTCACTTTTCCATGCAATTTTTTTTGAGAGTTTTTCATTGGGTGAGAGTCTTGACTAAAACTTTGGAAACTTTTTCGAAAGTCATTTCAAACTTTTATAAATTTGAAAATTCTAAAAAAAGTTCGCTCAAGCTTTACTAAGCTCATGTAATACTCATTTTGAAGTTAGGGTGTAAGCTTTTCATTCATATATTTCATAAAGTTCCTTGCGTTTCCAGGCGTACAAAGACTTTTCGCCGGTCTATACTCTTGATGACGTCTCGCAATGACGTAATCTTTGTATGACGTCACAATTATTTGCTGGTGTCTATGGGTAAACGATTTTCAATGCAACCAATTTTGATTTTTGAGCACATTAATTACAGCGGCACCAACAAAGCTTTCATATTATGCCATTCCTGAACAGACTCCTTGATTGTTGTTGTTTTTTTGGGTATTTTTCCTTAACCATACTGTTAAGTTAGACAGCTCGAAAATTGTGTCAAGCCTGATACTATAAAACTTATCGAAATGGAAATGGAGCTTGTCAGCCACACCCTCTCAATGGCCCAAAAACCAATTTTCATCGTCAGCCAAAAAGCTCGCTTCAGCCATGAAAGAAGCTTTAGGTTGAGAAGTAGTTTTTTCTTAGTTTTTTGGCAAATCAGTTTTTTGCCGTTTCATTGCGTTGGCAAAGAGAAATTGAAGAAGCAGCATTGTTTTTATACCCTACAAAGGGTATATCCCAAAGGGATGAGGGTATATTCACTTTGTTCTTCCGTTTGTAACGCATTAAAGGAGGCGTGGCAGGTATAGAAAAAAGTATATATATTCCGGCTCAGAATCACCTCCTGATTCGATTTAGCCATGTCCATCCGTCTGTCTGGCTGTCTGTCTATCCGTCCGTCTGTGGAAATCACGATTACAGGAGAACGAATAGAGGTATTGTCATGAAATTTGGCATGAATATTCTTTGTTATCCTACGCTGCTTGGTATTGAAAATGGGAAAAATCGGAACAGTGCCACGCCTACTTTTTATAGAAAATATGCACTTATCCGTGCTTTTAGCTCAATTTCTCAGCTTGTAGGTCGAATTTTCAATTAAAATTTTATTTCCGAGTCCACCATCTTAGACTAAAATATATTCTCAGAAATGGGCGTGACACGCCCACTTATATACTATACCATATAATAAGTGTGTTTGGTAGGAAAAGCAGTTTTGTAGATGAGTTAAACAATCAAAATTTGCTCCCTGTAAATTAAAAAAAGTAAGTGTCACCCGCCCACTTGTCATCACTTCACCAGATGTGAGTGTAGGGTATATGAGCATCGACCAGGCCGAAGATAACGCTCTTACTTGGTTTTAAATGTTTTTAGTGCTGCAGTATTGTATTAGCCAAAGGGTTTCAAATTGACTTTCTTTTTTTGTTGTCGTCTAAGTTGTTGCTGTTGTTAGTGTTGGATTTTTGATTATTGCATTTACGCTAAGCCAAACGAATTACATATGTATATTCGGCGTTTCAGCCATCGAATAGGAACACGATAATTATAATGGACGTGCTTATGACAATAATGATTATAGAGTTGTTAAAATAACAAAAAATAAAGGAAGAGGAAGAGTTTGGGATAATTTTAATTTATTTTTTTGGTTTCCCAGTTTATTTTTCAGCATTCGTGTATTTACCAATTTTTCATTTGAGTATTTATAATTCCGTTTTTTATTATTATCGTTACTTCAGGAAATACGTTTTGGAATAATTTTTTAATGCAATGTATAACAAACCATTCAAATTTTGAAGAAGTCGATTAAATTTGTATTTATTTCCATAGTTGTGTTCAGCAAGAGCATACTTGCGACTTGCAAATAATGTATAGTGCTGGCGAGAAAGTCAGTTGCATAGTTGTCCTTCTTTATCCTTTACGCTTTATATGGGAAGATCTTAAATCGCACAAAACGCATTTATTCCAAACAACTCTTTTGGCTTACTCTGTTTTTACTTACGTTTTATAATTTCTCTACCAATTTTGAGCGACCCTGTGGTTCACTCATTTCAGAGTTTGACAGTTCAACTACCGGCAACGTTGCTATTTTTTGTTTTGTTATTTAATCACTGCATTGAAATGAATTTAAAGACATCACAATTGATTTCAAAAACGGATTTTTTAACAACGTGCCTAATTGGGATAGCTTTACGTGCAATTGTTTCGCTTCATTCCTATTCCGGAGAAGGAAAACCCCCGCTCTACGGAGATTATGAAGCCCAGAGGCACTGGCAAGAGATAACTGTGAACCTCTCTCCAGTTGATTGGTATACAAATTCGACCAGAAATAATCTCCAGTATTGGGGATTGGATTACCCACCACTGACTGCCTATCATAGTTACGTGTTGGGTAAGATTGCCAGTGTTTTGAATTCATCTTATGTGGAGCTGCATTCGTCACAAGGCATAGAGACCGCCAGCCATAAAAGTTTTATGAGACTTACTGTCCTGGCTGCAGATGTCGTGCTGTTCATTCCCGCAGCTGGCTTCTATACCTCATCGGTGAAGAAACTGTATAGTGCAGATTGTAAGGACAACTGCTGGCAGATCTTTTTATTAATCTTGATGTACCCTGGACAAATTCTAATTGACAATGGACACTTTCAATATAACAATATATCCCTTGGTTTGGCGGCTGTGGCCATTTCTTGTATTATTAAAGAATGGCACATACTTTCCTGCTTTTTCTTTACGTTGGCTCTTAATTACAAACAAATGGAACTCTATCATTCGGTGCCCTTTTTCGTATATATTCTCGGTATATGCTTTAAAGATAAGAGATTAGTAACAGATTTTTTAAAATATGCTGGAACTGTCATTGCGACGTGCGTGATACTATGGATTCCTTGGATATTTTCCATAGCGAGTTTTACAGCACTTCTTGGCAGGATATTTCCTGTTGCTCGTGGTGTCTATGAGGATAAGGTTGCAAATTTCTGGTGTGCTCTTAATGTTGTTATAAAATTAAAACGGAGTTTCTCACAAGCTCAATTAGCAATTATGTGTATTATGGCCACGGTTGTATCCATCATGCCAATTGCAATCAGCCAGTTTCGAAAATCCACAAAATCCAATTTCGTACATTCACTTTTCAACTGTGCACTGTGTTTCTACCTTTTTTCGTACCAGGTTCACGAAAAATCAATACTACTGGTTGCTCTGCCGGCTATAGCTTTATATTATGAGAGTCCTTTTTTAATTATTTGGTTTTTGCAACTGACAACTTGTAGTATGATAACATTATTTTTAAAGGACGGTCTTGTATCGGCTTCTCTTGTTATGTATTTGATTTTCTACCTAACTTTTAATTCGCCAGCTGTACTCAAAAACATTGAAGTATCTAAGTTAATGCTAGTTCTTTATAAATTATCGCATATTATAATGGTTTTGTTAAACTTTTGCATATTTTTTGCACCGACTTCAAAGAAATTACCATATTTATATAGCTTTATCTTATTACTATTTATATTTGTGCATTTTTTAGTATTTTTAATTTATTTTACATTCAATCAAATGTCAATAAAAATCAAGCAAATATATAAAATATTGTAAGTTAATTGTTTTTAAATATTATAAAAAAGACTAATAAAAAACAAGAGTGATAACAAATATTATGGTTTTTTTTTTGTACATATTTTATTTAAAAATTTTGGAAAAATTTTCAAAGGAAACGTATTTTCTTCTGAATAATACAATTCGAATGATATCTTATCTTATTACTATTTATATTTGTGCATTTTTTAGTATTTTTAATTTATTTTACATTCAATCAAATGTCAATAAAAATCAAGCAAATATATAAAATATTGTAAGTTAATTGTTTTTAAATATTATAAAAAAGACTAATAAAAAACAAGAGTGATAACAAATATTATGGTTTTTTTTTTGTACATATTTTATTTAAAAATTTTGGAAAAATTTTCAAAGGAAACGTATTTTCTTCTGAATAATACAATTCGAATGATATCTTATCTTATTACTATTTATATTTGTGCATTTTTTAGTATTTTTAATTTATTTTACATTCAATCAAATGTCAATAAAAATCAAGCAAATATATAAAATATTGTAAGTTAATTGTTTTTAAATATTATAAAAAAGACTAATAAAAAACAAGAGTGATAACAAATATTATGGTTTTTTTTTTGTACATATTTTATTTAAAAATTTTGGAAAAATTTTCAAAGGAAACGTATTTTCTTCTGAATAATACAATTCGGTTTTATAATGGTATGGAATGTTTTTATTTATAGACAGCCATTATAGGACTTTAAGAGTTCACAACTATTTTAAACAAAATTATGTTTAGGAAGGTAATTTGAGGAAAAGGCGTGCCGTATTCTCAATATATACAATATGCCACATTTATAAAGGGTTTTTGAGATGCTTTTTTACTATCTCGCCATATAAAAGATCAAATCTAGAGGGTGGATCCATCCACAGCAAACCCCATTGAAATCACATCTATCGGATATAATCGTATAGAGCTTAACGGAATAATAAATGGATAGCCCAGAATGGAATGATATCTGACGTTGTCATGACCCACTCCCAGAGCAATAAGCTTACTAAGACCACCTCAATTAGGTGGGCTATTGGCCTCTCGACGAAGTGGTGGTCTTCTGCAAAGATCTTCTTCTGTTGATAGGTCGTCACTCATTTCTAACTCCGTGTATGGCAGGAGTATAAAGGTCTATACACTGAAGCTCAAGCCCATTACTCAAGTAGTATAAAACTACTTTTAATATTCGATACTTAAATTTGAATATTTTTTCCGGTTTTATAATTCAGGAAAACTGTTGTCAGCTGATCGCAAAAATGAAACACAGGGTGAACCATAAAATTCTTTTAGAGCCAGCCAAACTGAGCCAGGCTTTTGTTAACACCAGAGATAATCTCTGGTTAACACTATAAGTAAATTTCAAAGTGTTTGTTTAACTATGTTTATAATTTACAAGAATAAGATAAAAATTATACATTGAAGTAATTTTCAGTGAGATATTTTCTGGTAGATAATATTGTAGTTACTGTACACTATTGTACTGTATTGAAGTCCTAACGAAAGGTTTATTAAAGTTTAAAACAAAATTGAACCAGCAACAGATCTTCTATACTTTTGAATTCTGACAGAAGAAATGGGTGAATGTGTTTACGACGACGACGACGACAAACTCATCCACAAGCATACAACCACAACGACAATTTTTGCCCCATATTTTTTTACCACTCAATCCTTTGACACTAAAGTTATCATATCTTGAATGTTCAATATGTAGTTTGCAATAAAAAAAACAAAACTTATGCATTTTGAGGATAAAGAAACTAGAAGCAATCAAGGATCTCACCGATGAATGAAACGATGGCGAGCCACTGATGAGAGGCCACCACTTTAGAAACAGCAAAAAAAGCAAAAACAATACAGCATCATTCAATAGAAATTGCAAGAAGAAAAAGAAATTTTGAAATATTGCTGTCGCATAGACGTTTTGCTGCAATGTGAGATTTGATGCGAGAGGGCTAAGAAGTTCAAGCAGTTTATTGTGAATTTAGTATATTTTGCGATATGCTTAAATTTTTTAGATTTTAAAAAGATAAATATTAAAGATTTAAAAATAAAATAAATAATACTCAAGATTTAGTTTGAAACGTACTTTTACAATTTTACATTTGGCCCTTTAACTTTTCATTAAATAACTGCAGCAATTAATTGCACTTGACTTATTTCGAAATTGAAAGGTTAAACGATTCTATTGTAGTCTGATAATGACTGGTAACGGATTCCAAAGAGCTTTACTTACGCCGGATTTTCCGAGAACTTTTCTCCAAAAACTAAATTTTCATTCGAATTTAATATTTATTTTGTTGTATTACCAGAGCGAGGTGCATGGGATGGGAGAAAGGCATGTGATGGGGGTAAACCGATGACAGAAAGTTAAATAATGACTTCAAGGACTTTCCTGCAGCGAAGGCAAGGTAGGTCGAAAGAATTACTAACAACTTTTGACTGCAGTGTAGAAGAAACTTTTACAACAACACGTTTTAAATGGGCATCCATGTGCGAAACACATACACACAAATATTCGGACACACACCTACAGACATACATATACACTCGTGCATGAACACATGAACAGGTGTGGCTCTCTCTTTCTGTATTCGTATGTTTTAAGTTCATTCTCAACCAACGTGGCCTTGTAACGGAAAACTAAAACACGGCGGCAATAATGGTAGCAGCACAACAACAACAACAACAACAACAACAGCAAAACAAAAATCCTAATTACTTCATCAGAAACTACGCTAAAACCAGCTTAATAGAATTACAATAGAAAAAAAAGTGGGTTGAAAATAATGACGAAGTAGAAGAAGGAGAAGAAGAAGCATTATCAGCAGCAGCAGCAAGTGCAGCACATAAAATGGAAAGTGCAAAAAATCCCAGGAAGTAAGAAGGAAATAAAAAATAATTAAATTCTCTCTTCTTTTGTTTTCTTTTTTTTTTTTAAACAATCAAAAGTTATTCAAAAGAAAAATCGCGGGATAAAACCGAACAAAAACTTCTGAAAATTGGATAAATTTTTATTAGTTTGCTTCAGATCATTTCGTGCATCTAAATAAAAATCAACAAAATTCGTTAGCCTCAACAACTAAAAAAAAAACAACAACAACAATAAGCACAAACAAAATTTAACGAATCATTTTGCAAAGAATCTCTCGGTTTCACTCAAACTCTCAGAAAGCAAAGAGTACTCGTATAAATGATGCTCATGAAATCTCTTCGTGTATGTATGTATGTAACTATGTATGCATGTGTGTTTATAATCGTTGATTGCGCAGCCGCCATGGTTGACGTCTTTCGATACGAGTACTCGTTATTCTCGCTGCTGCTTTTATTTTCACAGGATAGCATCCAATGGATGTAGCCGTTGCAGCAGCAGCAGCAGCATCTCCTCAACACTATAACTAAATACGTCGATGCTGCGGCGGCGACGTTGAAATTCATTAGATGTTCGGCTGTGAAAAATAGCAGCATCAGCAGCAGTCGTGAATACTCGTTCAAAAAGACCAAGGACTGTAACCAAAAACGACGCGACGCGATGTGTCGGCGAGACGCGCTGCTGCTGCTGCGAGTATTAATAATGATGATTTGTAAGAGTAAGAGTAAGAGGAAATAGGAATGGGTCGGTTTGTGGAGCACAGCGAATTCTTGCAGAACAAATACAACAAATGTCTCTTCGTATGTTTTATGCTGCTACTGCCGCCGCTTGCTTCGCCGTTTGCTTCTTCGCATGCGTTTCGTTAACGCAGTTGCTTCGTAGGCTTGTCCACATTGTAGGAAATCATGTGGAGGCTGGAGGCTACACTGTGGAACTGAAAAATACGCAATGAATATTACAAGTTATTTTGAGGATAAGAATCATGATTCGATTTACATAAATTGATTTTCAGATTTTGATTGCTTTCAACTGTCAAACTTACAAATTTTAATGGACGCGAAAGAGGTTTATTCCTATGGATTATGCCGCATGTTCTAAAGTAATCTTTCTCTGTTCGAAAGCATTTTCTTAAAAATTAAAAATTTCTTTGAAAGGTGAAGATATTTTTTACTATATTATATTTTTATTATAATTTAATACAAACAAGCTAACAGCAAACTGTCAAGCTTTAGTATCCTCAATAAATCCTTATTGTCGCAATCGCATTCATTGCTCTCATGAAGTACTAAATAAAATCCTTTAAAAGCCAAGATTAATCTACAAAAGGAATAGTATAACGCAAAGAGAGGAGGAGAACGTCAGAATAACCAATAATCAGCAGAAAAAAAAACACAAAAATAACATACAATAAGAAACTAGAAACGAAAAACTACTAAACAAATATTTTCACAGCCAACCCTAAAGATTATTAAAAGGAAAATAACTTTCACTGCGGCCTCAGCCAGTAGAGAACTGCTCGATTCCTCTATTATTCAGAGAGCAAAGAAAGGAAACTAAAGGGCGAGAAAAGGGTGGAGGCAAGTAGAGCATAAGGGTGAAAGTAAGCACCCTCACAACGCATATGCCATTCCATACATTCATTATACAAGAAACTACACTTTTCACAATCTTACCATCGCCTCTTTCTCTCTTTCTTGTGCCTCTTCGCTAAATTTCACTAAAACACACACACAAATACATGCACAACAATGATAAGTATGAAAACACTATGTAGACCAACGCTACGCGCAGTGAAGCTGGACCAAGCCGCGCTGCATTGCGCTGCTGCTGCTTGTCATGCCAGTTTGAAGCTGAGGCTACTTCGTCTTTAAGAAAACACAAACGAATCATGAATGACATTTCAATATCGTAACATTGTGGCCACATTTTCTTTTAAAGGCCGTCGTCGCTGTATGATTTTTAGCACTGCTGCGTCGTTGCGCTGCTGCTGCTGCTGCTGTTGGTGCTGCCGCTGCTGCTGCTGTGCTTTGTACCGCTACTACTAGCGTCGACGGTAACGCTACTTGATGCTAATAGCTGCTGCCATTACTAGGGATGCTGCTGCTGCTGCTTGTTCTTCAGCTTCTGTTCTCTTTGGCAATCCAGCAGGTCCTGCTCGGTAAATTTGAAGGAACGATAGCAAAAATTGTACGAATTTCAAAGACGACGGTTGTGTGCGGCGTTGTAGAGTAGCTTTTTAGAGCAAAACTAGAAAGTGAAAAATCCAAATTTTAAACAGTTCATAAAGCAAAAAACAACAAAAATTCATTATATTAAACTCATTTAAAATCTTAGTAAAAAAACAAAAAAATTATATAAAAAGCAATTCATCTTTATTCGAGCCTTCTTCCTCGACCAAATCAAATAGAAAAGTGTAGCGAAGAAGCGAGTTTCAATCATTCAATTAATCCGTAATTGAAAGAGCTAAAGAAAATAAAATTAAATAAAGTTTAATCAAAGGCAGAAATAGCAAGTAATTTGAATAAAGTCTCATCCGTATTCTCTGACATATTCCTTCTAAGAACCAACATAATGAGCATAAAGCTGTTGTCTCTCTTCTAACTATCAAATCGATTTCAGTATAAGAAAAGGCAGAAACAGAAGAAAAAATGGCAAAAATGCAAGCATTTTATTTAATGTCACTTTAAATAAAAACAAAGGAAGAAAATTTAAGGCGTGGTGATTTATGCAACTTTTTTCTTGCCATCATCTTCCTCTTCCAACGAACGAGACGAACGAGAGCAACAACAACAGCAACAGCAACAGCAACAACAACAACAACGACAACGACGACAAAAACCCAAAATCCGGAGGTTATACTATAAATAATAGAACAGACAGAGCATCAAGAGCCCTTTCGTTCAGTTCAATTCCACGGTGACAAGAATATTTCGTTGAGTCTGTGCTTCGTTCAGAGCAAGATTTTGACAATTGAAACAAACGTGCTCGATTTTTTGCCCTAAAAAACCAAAAAAGGAGAGAAGCAGAAGAATAATAACAGCAATAACCACTTAACGAAAGTTAAACGAAAGAAAAAAAACTTGTTTACTTTACTTTACGGTGATTGTGGTGTGCGAGTATATATTTTTTACTAACCATAACAATTATTATGCAGTTATGTTACGTTAAGTTAATGCGATAGTAGTACCAACAAAATCAGTTAATTTGTACAACAATTTCATACAAAGGCGACAACAGTTATAATTTGTTTTACGACAGCACTTTTTTGTATACAAAG
Organism: Conops quadrifasciatus; assembly: GCA_949752815.1. Lineage (NCBI taxonomy): Eukaryota > Metazoa > Arthropoda > Insecta > Diptera > Conopidae > Conops > Conops quadrifasciatus. The sequence goes on from OX457079.1 coordinate 38,081,362, forward strand.
AAAAGAAAAAAATTTGACAGTTCAAAGGAACATTCCACTTTTTTGTGGATTCTACAACTTTCTCTTTGTCGTATCGATCCATGAACGTCTGAGCTCGTACGTGCGCTACTGCGTTGTTGCTGTTTTTGTTTTTCACGCGTTCTTTGCACTCAATCAGTGGCGTTGTAAGAGAGAAGCATCTTTAGCATCGTTTGTGCATAGAGCTTCGTGGCTGCGGCGCTGTTGTCGTCGTCGACGTCGTTTGTGTAGGCATTAGCGTTGTCGTCGTCGTCTCGCCTCTGTTGGCGTTGGCTCTCGCTCGCGGCTCTGTTGCCGTCGCATTAGTGGTGTGGCCTGCTCAGCAGCGCAGAGTGAAAGAGAACCATTATCAGTAAGAGCAGCCTCCGTAAGATTCGTTGGCAGACAGCAACAATCTTCTGAGGATAAAAGACGAATTATTGTGAGTTAACTGCGACCGATTGCTGTTGGAGGCAAGCAACGTTGTTCGTGGCATACTTTTAGGATAAAATTAAAATAATCGGGTGCAGCTGTTTAAATTAATTGAATAACAAAAAACGCGTGTTGTTTAGGAAATAAGAAGATAAAAATGTTATCAAAAATATAAACTAAACGTTTTTAAAAATAATTGCAGTAAAGGAAAATATCACAAATAATTTTAGATAATTAAATGCATTGTTCCAATCGATGTCTGAGAAATTATCCGAAAAGTTTAAATCAATAAATATTTAAACTAAAAGAAAACGACATTTTGGTGGTGTTTTATTAAAAGAACTAAGGTTTACTCGCGCACAAACACACACATGCGCATATACGCACACGCAGTTCTTTGCAAAGTAATCTTTCTACAACATTCGACATTTCCAAAAACCGAATAAGTAAACAAAGACGAAATAAAATAAAAATAAAACAAATTAAATTTCACCCGTTCAAAAAAGGAGGAAATCGTATATCGTATAAATTAAATATTGTTTATAAAAAATTCTTAAGAAACAAAAAAAAATTTCTTGGCAAGCGCAGGACTTAACGAAATTTCAATCATAGAGAAAATCAAGCTGTTTGAATCCTTGCTCAGAAACGCTGTTATTTCTTCTCTCAACGAGTTCACTGCGTTGACGACGACGTTGACTGCAGAACGCAACATCGGCAGCAGCATCATCTCTCGCCAAACTTGAATTAATTCAGAGAGAAAGGCCGTTTTTGAGATAAAAAAACAATAAACAAGCGAGTTTTTTGCCACAGCTGTTTTCAACGCGTGTTCTTTTTGCTCAACTCGACGAAAGGAATTAATTGTTTGACGAAAAAAACAACAAATCCATACAGCGAGTAGCGAGCAGAAAACAAAATATTTTCGTAGATCAAGAAAGAAAAAAGGAAAGTGAATTTTGGCGCAAGAGAATTAAATTATGAACTAATAAATGCTAACAATTTTTAAACATATCGTCACTGAAGATTAAAAAGATTAAAAAAGAGTTCGCAAAAATATTTAGGAGTGAGAGAGAGAAGTGGTGGAAATTTTTCTTCTTTTCAAGGATTAACACAATATTCTACAACAAACAGAAACAGCAGGAACAACAACAACAACAACCACAACGAGTGTGTGTGTGTGTGTGTGGAAAAGAAACAACTCCAGCGAGTAGACGAAAGTTTTATTTAAAAACCGTCAATTGCGAAGAAATCCAAAAGTCATATTAAAATCAACAACAGCGGTAGTGACGAACGACAACGACAACAATAACATTATCACCATCACCCCCCCCACCACCACCACCACCAAAAGCAACAACAAGTAACTAACAAACTATCAAAGTCATCTTAAATTAACAGGATTCGAGATGGGTGCTAAAGAGAGCGTCGAAGCTGCCGTCAAGATGAACGCCGACGGTTGGGGTCACGTTGAGGTGGGTGTTTTTCCATTTTGTCGTCGTTAATATTGTAAATTATTAATGTATTATGAATATACATAGCTTCATTCAAATCTTATTCGAATATGAAAAGGTCATCAGAATTGATGGACTGATTGATGGACAAGTTCTAGACATCAAAATTATTAATTTCGTAGTTTGTTCTTGAATAGAAGTTCTTGTTGGATTGGATCGAACATTACGTAGATTTAGAAGTTATCGATTTGTTGACATTTCTAGTTTTCTTTTCTTCAAACGAAATATTCAAAATAATAGCATTTGTTATGTTAAGGCTCTGTAAAGGATTTAAGTGATTTTAAGGACGTTATTAAAGTTATTTGTTAGCTCTTATGGACGCTTAAATTTGGCTAAGCCACAAATATTTGCATAGAACATTATCGCATAGAAGTCGCTATTGGATGCTATCTTCAGCTTTCTTTTTGCGGAAAGAGCTACAATGATCTCGATAGTGTAATGTTCTGTAAACGATTTAATTAAGTATTATATAAGAAAGTTATTTGAGCTATTGTTTAACTGTTATGGAGAAATTCAGTGTCATCCGCACCAAAGCAAAAATTATGGGGAGAACTTCCTCAAAAAAAAAAAAAATAATAGAGCGTGGGACAATTTCCCAAAAAACTTATATGTTTATAAGAGATGGAAATAAGGAAAAAAAATTGAAAAAAAAATTTGTCCAACAAAATCGAGTAAAGTAAAGGGCTGAAAACTGAATATACTGACTCGTATTTGTACACTCTCATAGAAATTGCATACATATTGCACATAAAAACTTTCGCTTGTGATGATGTGAAAGTTGATTAAAAGAAGACTTTTCGAGAGAATGCAACTCACCAAATTCTCTTCTGGCACAAAAATGGAAAGGACCAAGTTTTTGAATGACAAAACAGCTTCGAAAACTATTCAACAGAGCTAACTCGTTTGACAACTTGTTCTCGCAAACGTATGTGCACGCGTCTTTCGCACTTGCACAATATTGAAGACTTTGCTGAAGGAGTCTTGCTAAATTCTTATTATGACTTCTTTGCCAATTTCTACAATAGAAAGAAAAGAACACAACTTGATCTAATTCAGTGCTGTTTCTTGTTTTTTTGTTTTGCTGTTTTGGGGTAAAATTATCATGTTTATTTGACGAAAATATTTCAAAACTTTATTTAGAAAATCGTAAGAGAAAAATGCTTTTCTTGGTAAAAGCAGCCTTGACAAGTTTGAAGTCTGAGGGAAGGGAAGGGAAGGGATTTTGACGAGAGTGACGTTGACGTGGCGAGAGTGACGTTGACGTGGGCAGAGAGGTAAAAGGAATGCGAGAATATGAGAATTTTGTAGTTGACAAGTTAATATACATTTGCTCTCATGTTATAAGTTATAAGAGTAAGAAGTCCAAAAGTCCAAAGGTAAAAGGAAACATTTCTAAAATACTTAATTTCTGTTATCCTTGAGCGTGCATAGTGCAATGTTAGGAAGGTTGTTTGATGGACTCCGTATATGTATGTAGGTTTAAGTGTGTAGATGCACGCCCATGTATGCACGATATATGGTAAAATGCTATCTCAGTGTGTGTGTCTGGTTGCATGACAATATTTCATTATGGCTCTCTCTATGAGTTTCGTGTCAATTAACAGTTTTAATTAGCCCACAATGAGTTGGTAGAAGAGCAGCAAGCAAAAAAAAAAAAAAAAAAACCAAAAAAAAAATCCTTAATAAAGTTTCTAACTTATGCGATGTGATGGAATGAAAGAAAAATGGAACAAAGAAACAAAATTATGAGAATTTATTATATTTTTTTGTAATTTTTTGTGAGACAGATATGAAAAAACACACACAAAACAAAACAACTCGAACCTTAACTGGGTCAAAATGTCATGCGATGAGCTTTAGCTAAAAACACTATAATTATCACTATCATCATCATCATTATCATCGTCGCTATTACGTAGTAAGTGTTATAAACACACACAAAGAGTCATTACACAAAGGAAAAGCCAACAGCAAAATACAACACAAAAGCAGAACAAAAACAACAATTAGTTGCCTCTGTTTAAAACGACAATATCGGACGAGCAGGGAAAGCCCAATGCCCGATGTCCGTATATTCATTATGAGACCACACTGTGGAACCGAAGCGAAAACGAAAAACAAAACAAAAATTATCACTAGCCCGAGAACTCGCCCGGAAGACCGCAAAAACTGAAACTATGTACTTCGAGCGCAAAAACTTCATTACAACTGATGGCTTCGAGTAACTTCAAAAGTGTGAAAAAAATAATAATAACAACAACAACAACGACAGCAACAACGAAATAGTACACTGAATGAACAAACCGGAGCACAAGAGAACGTTAACCGACCGGAGACCGAACAGAGAAGTCAATTTTAGTTGCGGTCCAGGCTTGTATTGTTATGAAACACAACAGCAACAACAACAACAACAACAACAAGAACGTCAGAAAAAATATACATACTATTTACTGTTTGTGCTTCGTGGCAAAATTAGTGAAAAAAAGCAAAAAAGTTTGCATTGCAACGGAGAGTTCATCAGTGGTACTACTTCATCATCCACAACAACAACAAAAACACCATTACCACCAACTCAACAACATCAGGAATGATTGCTTTTCATCTCTTCATCCCGAAATGAACGACAACAACAACAACGTCGTCAGATGATGATCATTTAAAATGCAATCACAACAGTTTTAATTGAAACCGCAAAAGTTTCAGAGTGAAATACTCGTAGGTACGGGATACTCCTTGCGTTCTTGTTCTTACCAAAGAAAGAAATGAAAAAATGCTATTGGTAATCCCATAGAAAGGAAAGATGTCCTTTCGTTGGTCTTTAGTAAAAATAAAGTCACTTCACTTCAGACGTTTTTACAAATTTTTAGTTTTTTTGTTAATGGACCTCTATTAATAGAATTACGCTAATAAATTTCTGTTAATAGACTTCTGTTAGATTTCTGGTGATAGACTTTTGTTAAAAGATTTTTAGTTAATAGATTTCGGCTGATAGATTTATGTAAATAGACTTATTTTAATGGGATTCTCTTGATAGACTTCTGTTGATAGATTTATGTTAATAGACATCTGTTAATAGATTGCGGTTAATTGATTTCTGTTTGTAGACTTCTGTTAATAGATTTCGTTTAATAGATTTCGGCTTAATAAAGTTCTGTTAATAGATTTCGGTTAATATATTTCTGTTGATAGATTGCGATTAATAGATTTCTATTGATAGATTTCTGTTAATAGTTTTCTGTTGATAGACATCTGTTGATAGATTTCGGTTAATTGACTTTTGTTAGAAGATTTTGGCTGATAGATTTCTGTGAATAGACATATTTTAATGAGATTTTCTTAATAGACTTTTGTTAATAGATTTCGGTTACTAGATTTCTGTTGATAGAAAATCTGTTAATAAATTTCTGTTACTAGATTTCGGTTAATAGACTTCTGTTTGATAGACTTCTGTTAATAGATTTCTGTTAATAAATTTCTGTCTATAGATTTCTGCTAATAGATTTCTGTTTATGGATTTCTGTTAATAGATTTCTGTTTATGGATTTCTGTTAATAGAATTTCGTTTATGGAAATTTGTAAATAGATTTCTCTTGATAGATTTCTGTTAATATACTTCTGTTGATGGGCTTATGTTAAGCGACTTTTTTCAATAGAGACTTCTCCTAATAGAAATTTGTTAATAGATTTCTGTTAGCAGAATTCTTTAGTGGAATTTTGATAATCGAAATAACTGGCGTTTGCTGATTGTTTCTATGTTTTTTAATAAAACAAGCATTATTTCTATCACTACATAAATTGTCATTGTTACAGATTTTAGAACACACTCAGCTCTAAAAACTTTGTTGGAACATTAGAAAGTTAAAGGATAAATTAAATAAAGAAATCTTTGAATCTTGGCAAGAAAAGGAGTTAAGAAGAAGAAATTGGAAGAAGAAACTTTAAATAAATAAATGAAATAAGACTGTATTTAATTAAAATGAAAACTTTTCTGCATTCGCTTCGCTTCGCTTCAATTCAATCCAATTTAATTTGTTACAATGCAACCAACTGGCATTCATTCATTCGATCTAAAGCGTGATTAACAACGGGACAATCGGTAAGATTGCTTCCTTCCTTCCTTCCTTCCTTCCCTCCTTCATTTTCATTCTTCTTCTGCTTCCTATTCTTTTTCTGCTTCTTCTTCTTCTTAGAACCTTCCTCCATCCTCTCTACATTTCATCTTAAAAGGGTTAAAGGATTTCCACTTAAAACGAATGAAAACTATTTATCTTGGAAAACTTAGAAGAAAACTTCGTTGAAAACTTGTGTCAGTTGAGATGAAAAACGCCTACACGCCCACTCTGGCCACACCTTAAAAGAAAGCTTCTTGAACCGCTGAAGGAGAGTGTGTTTGTGTGTGTGTATGTCAGGCACGATTGTCAGTGCCTTCGCTCTTTATCACACAATAACACTTCGTGGCACTAAGAAGACGGCTAACAGAGAGCATTACGTTACGTTACATTACATTACGTTACATTACGTTACATTGCCTGGCATCGCAGAGCGTTGCTTACACTAAGTTGACGCGATGATGTTGTCGTTAATCCTCCGGTGACCGACATCTTCGTTTTGGCTTGTACGTTTAATATGTTTGTGTGCGACAAAGGTCGCCGTGTGATGAGACGCTTTTGTATTCTTCTGCGTCTTTGCCCTTTTCCTGTTGTTGTCTTCGTGCCGCTCTCTTTACGTTACGACCTCTAACGCTGTATTTCAAATTAATTACGAGTACTCATTGTTTCTCTTACGTTTCGTCTAATTTCTGGCGTCATCGCATTTATTTCTCTTGTATCTCGTTTCATTTTCGCATTTGATCGAATCCTTGAATTCTTGTTACTGAGCCAACACGTCTTCCACTCTCTGCTAACGGCCATGGTCCATGACGTTGTGGTTGTTGTTACTGATGGTGGTACTGATGGTGGTGCTGCTGGTGGTGCCACCATTGATGCTTTTGGCGCTACTTGTGCTGCTGCTGCGACTACTACTATTTCTTCTACTGTCTTTAAGTTTTCGCATTAATTTATGGAAAATTTATTTTTTTTTGCATCTTATATTACTCTAAGTTTTGCTTATATTGTTGTTGTTCTTGTTGTTATTGTTGTTCTTGTTGTTCTTGCCGCTCTAGCTAATTTATTTTTCTAGTCAGACGAATTTATTTTGAAACTTACAATTTTTAACTTGCTCAACTTGAGTGCTCTGTACACAAGAATGTTGTTGTTGTTACTGTTGTTGTTGCTGCTATTGTTGCTGCTGCTGTTGTTGCTTTTCCTTTTGCTTTATTAAAAATTAAACACCGACAACGAGGTTAACCCTGGGAAAGTGCTGTAAAGCGACAACATGCAAACGAACCTGCACTGAACATTTCAAGGAGTTTTCCCTCAACCAACAGCAACAACAACAACAACAGCAAGAACAGCAAAATGAAACAACAAATCTCTCCACTGCTCGAGCGGAAAATGTTTATTCGTCTTCTTCATTTTCTGCATTCTGTTCTGTCGAAAGCTTTTAGAATCTTTAGTGCTCTCGATTTACATGATATAAAAATTGCATACAATTTTAGCTGTTGTTTTAAAGGATATCAGCATAAGGTCGTAACACATAATGATAATTTGGATCGATTTATTCTAGATTCTACTATCACAACAGTTTTTATATCCTGTCATCATCATCATCATTAGAACTATATAAAAGTGAAAGTTATTGAAAATGTTATTATATTGAAATATTATCATTATCATCATCATCATTAGAACTATATGAAAGTGAAAGTTATTGAAAATGTTATTATATTGAAATATTATATTGAAGTATGTTATATTATATTGAAAATGCTATATTGAAAATGTAATGAACAGATTAAGTTAGTTACAGAGAATTTAACACTTCTGTTAAATTTAACATTTCTGTTAAATTCACATTTAATAAAGGTGAAGTATTGAGAATAATGTAATAACAATCAGTCAAAGAGTGTTGAATATATTTTCTTGCATTTTAAAAGACCAAAAATACAAACATTGTCCATTCGCTCTATTTTTATTCACTTCTGGATCAGTTTTTAGTCATTACACCTCTCTCGTCTCTAAAATAATTGACGAAGACAAATTTGGATAAAGAGTTTTCGGTTCTGTCTTGTCTTAGCTCTGGAATAAATACCAAAAGTACTTAAGAGATCCAGTAATCATTATCTCAAAAAATCTAGTGACCGTGCCCGTGATCACTTTTTTGAGAGTACTCAAAAAAACGCACTCTTCACCGAAAGCGTACGGCTTCATTACTCACAGAGAAAACCGATTGAGCGCCACAAGCTCTCTGTGCCACCCACAAGAAATGGTTAGCGGTGTTGCCGATTAGAAAACTGAGTACTAAAAAAGTAGTAAATTGAACAAGTACTAAATCATAGAAACTGGTACGCAGAAGTTTTTCATAGTATCGAGCAAGCAGCAAGAGATTTTTAAGTAAAAAGCTAAAATTTACAATTTTTTATTCACGAATGAATTAATTTAACAGCTTTTTAGTGGAAAATGTCCTGCCTTTTCCTTAAAGATTGTAATAAAATATTATGAGCGGAGTAAAAGGAGCGCTCGATAATTTGATGCTCCCCAAAAAATGCACATCCGCCTTAAAGCTGTCTCTCTGGCAAGTAAGTTGTGAGAGGAAGAATGAAAAGAAATCTTAACCCTGCACCTGCCGGATTATCGATTCTCCTTTCATTCACCGAAGGAGTAATGTTTTTATTCAATTTGATTTATTTAAAAGTTGCAAAATGCATGAAAAATCGGCAAATCACAGTCTCTTAGCGACATGTTTTTGCTACTGTTTAGAATTACATGAGAGTCAAAATGACTACTTCGGTAGATTTAGTGTTAAAGTGCAAGATGCTCTCTGTTTTCGTTTTTATTGTTTTTTTTTTGTAACTGTATTATTGTTGCTGTTTCTCTTTTTTATCATTTATATATTACTTTCTTCGCTATTGTGAATGAATGCTGTGAAAATATCTCCGGTTTTGTTTTTGTTTTCGGTTTGTAGTGTTTTTTTTTAGTCGATCAACAGACGCCGCTCGACTAAAGTGTGCACGAATGTGAAGAAGCTTTTAAACAAAAATATTAAAGAAACAAATTTTAATAATGAAGTTCAATTTAAATATTAATAAAAAGTATCATTACTTGATTCTGCAGGAGTGTCCAGCTTCTTATAGGAAAAGAATTAATAAAAAAAAGCGAAAAAAAACCACTAATAACAATCAAAAACAACAAAAATCAAAACCTAAACTAAACAACAACGAGCAGTAAATTTATCTATTGCAATTTATAAAAAAAAAACAAAATACATAATTAGTTCAAAAGCTAGAGCATAGCTCTTTTTTAATTTTGGCAAGCATTCATTCGTCATCATCATCAGCTCCATCGTCATCGCTGCGTGTGTGCAGCAAAGCGCCAGCATAATAGATAACAACAACAACAATAAACTAAAAGTAAATCAAAACCGTAACAAAAATTGGGTAAGAATATTTTTTTATGGTTTTAGTTCTTTTTTAATCGCTTTTTAGTACTTTTATTTCTACTGTTTTAGTGTTTCTTTTCTTCTTCTTCAAAATTTTAACAAATGTTTTTGATATAATATTGCTTTGTTGGAAAAGTTATGACGTATTTTTCGTGTCTTTTAAAAAGTGTTTATTTAAACTATAATAAAAAATTACTAAAAAGTTTACAAAAAATTACTAAAAAGTTTATGTTTATTATTCTACTAATAGTTGATTAATATTTATCATATTTTATCCACCGCGCTCAAATTTGTTCACTTCATTTCATTTATTCATTATTTTATTAATTTCTCTAACTTAAATGTAAAAAGCATTGCGACCATTTGAAGCAGTGAATGATAAATGATGCATGATGGGATGAAGAGAATGAACAAATTCAAAAACTCTTAAAAATGAATGAATGGAATTTAAATAAATTTTAAAAAATGTACACAAATGCGTTTGTCCACACGTGGGTTAATATAATCGCTTTAAGTTCAAAATATTTCGAAACGTTTTCATTACAAGTTCTTTTTTTTTTTTTGGAACTTCATTTCTTCTACGCGCCAAGTTTGCGTTCGATGTTGTTGTTGTTGCTGTATTGCATTTTATTGTTTGTATTTTATTTTATTAGTTTTATGCTTGGTTTGAAGTTTGTGTAGGTGTTAACAAGTTTCTTAGTTACGTGCAAACGGCTTAACTTTTGATTAAGCAACAACAACAACAACAACAACAACAACGACGAAGCGAGCAAATATGTATATATGTACATACATATGCTTTTCATTAGTTAATTTAATTATTTTCCCACTAATTTACACACAATAAAACTAAAGAGTTCATTTAAGTTGAGTTCAAGACATTCAATATTTTTTTAATAATACAAGAATTTACCTCTTACATTTCTTTAAAATAGTTCCAGTGATAAAACTAACTGACGAAAAAGAGCACCATAAAAAAGCCTTGAAAACTTAATATGATGGAGAAATTAAAATCGTTGTCAGATTTAGTGCCTTCAAAATCTTCACAAAATATAGTCTGTATTTAGTTTAAAAATTTGTCGGCCAGTGTATTTCTCGATGGGTATGGTATGATGGTTTTCATGTACATATAGTGTACATATAGTGTAGTGAATAATTCTCGCCTTGAAAACTTCTTTTCTGACCTAAAAATTTATTATTAGTATTTAATAGCGTACGAATGAAATGTCAATCGAATGAAAAACCAAAAAATTATACCGCTCATTATGACCGTTATCTACTTGCAACCTACATTTGCAATGCAGTTAATGAATGAATGAAAGTGAACTGCCAAAACCGTCTAAATAATTTGCAAACCATTTTTTCTTTTTGTTTTCTATCAATGAATTTGTGGGATGTGTTCGTGCCAAAAATGGGTTTTTTTTCTACTTTGTTACTTCGACGTTATTCGTTTAATTTTAGGTCAACCATGTCGGAAAGGAACATTTTCGCAGCAGCCCAAACATTCGCTCATGACAAATCGTTTATGAATCGGAGACGAAAACTAATGCAAATGGATTTCGAAAGACTATGATTTTACCTTTTTTACACCGTGTGGCTTTAAACTGTTTTTGTATAAAAAGCGTTTTTATTAAAATGACACTAATGTGCATATGAATTCATCTTCTAGATGATAAAAGTTAAGTTGACATTGACAGCCTTCAACTGTCAATGACAATCTGCTCATCGGTCTGTCTTGGTGGATATCAGCTTGCTCTTGGTGTTCTTTTTGTGCTTAGAGGATCTCATGTTTCTTGTAGATTAATAAGCGAGACAATTTGATTTTTTGATTTATTACTTAATAATTTAATTATTTTTTTATTTTATTTTAATTTATTATTTATTTAATATATTATTTAGTTTTATTAATATTAAATCGATTTTAAATTTAAAAAGCACCACAATTCAGTTAAAATTCAGTCCTTTTTTGTGTTATCGAGGACAAATCGTCGGTATTTCGTGTGAGCAGGTCAACACGAATAATGGAGAATGACGAAATATCATGCTTGATTCGTTCATGTTTTCTTGAATGCATGAATAATAGGTTTGTTGTTGTCTCTTTTATAGTGTTCGTGAATATACATACGTAGTTACTGTTGTTGTTGTTGTTGATTTTTTTTTGCTGCGGCTCTCGCTCGTTACTGTCGTGCTCGTTATCGTGCTTCTGTGCTTTTTTTTTTGTTTCTTTTTTTTGCAAAATCCTTAATACTGACTTACGATAATACTTTTAATACGTTATAATGATTTTAGAGAATTCACAGAGAGGTTGCTTGGTCGTTCCCATTTTGAACTTTCGAATAAAAAAACGCAGTAAATAAAAATGTATAAAATATTTTACTTTGAAAAGAATTCTTAAAAAATTTAAAAGTTAGTTGAATTAAAAAAATAGGAATTTCGAAATCATCTTAAAAGCATACAAATTTTTTGTGGTTTTATAAAACCTTTTTTAAAGCCATTTCTGTTTTTAAGAAATTAAAATTATTTTCCTTAACCTTGACTCTGCCGCCAGACAATTTTTATGTCACTTTTTATACTGTTTAGTTTCATTGCTCATTATCATTAAACGTACGTGCCGTGACGCTCTTCCTCTCAAGAATGACATTATTCCGCGGAGTAAAGACAAAATGAGGTTGTTGTCATTGTTGTTGTTGTTGCCGTTGTTTAATCCACTTAAGCCAAGGAATAAGATTTCTAAAGCTTTTCTCAACATACGTCGATATTTTGTGTTTCTATCGTCGTTGCTTCTGTTAGTCTCTTGTTGTTATTGCTTTCGGTGACATTATTTATGTATGTATAATATCTATACTCTTCGTGCCGTTCGTCATTCAAACCAACCGTCAGTGAGAGTAATAAAAATTTCTTTGGTATTTACAAAAGAGTGAAGACGATGCTTGTATTCGGTTACGCGTAGGTGTACCCAATTGTGTATGTGTGTGGGTATAAGGATTTATTTTTAGGATAACAATGCCATTATTGTACAATGTACATCCTCACTCCGTTCCATATATTTTATGATGTCTCGAAAGTGCAATTAAACTTTGTCAAGAAAATGAATAAAAAGTTGGAAAAAGTTTTTATATTCCTTCAAATCGTTTGGAACAAAAATCAATCATTGCTCTATGAAAACTTTTCTATTTCTATTAATTTCTGTCTCACTCTCTGAATGCTCGCAATTCATGCTCGTAATTCCAAAAAAAAAAGAGAAATTCTTTTTCAGCGATCCTGGTTATCGATAGAATGGACTGCGCAACTTTCGATGTTGTCGGTTAGAGGCACCAGCGTTATGCCGCAATCCGTACAAATTTAACAACAACAATTCCTGCAACATTCCGCTGTCAATACGATTCATGAACTGTGGTGACATGTCATGCATGAATCGTTTTTGGAATTCTAAAGGCGTGAACAACGGCGCAACCTTTTTCTCATTCTCATGCTCTGAAGCTTATGTATGTATGTACATATATGTATGCATAGAGAGAAACCGAGATATCGATAAAACGTTCTCTTCGTTGTGTCGCTGGCGTTGTCGTTGTCCTTGTGGTTAATTAAATTGTAACCTTTAACCCTTGAAGGCGTTAAAAGTCATTAAAAGACTTTGATTGCATCAACACTGAATGAGTGGTTAGTCGTTTGGTGAAGTGTGTGTGTGTGTGTGTGTGTGTGTGCATCAGTGAACCGCAAAAACTCTTTTGCATGAGTGCATACATACATGCATGCATTTTCTTCTATTTGTCATCTTTCATTTCTTCCCTTTTGCTTCTTTTCATTCTTCTTTCCTGGATAGTTGCAGCCTCTCTGTTCCCTTCGTCCCGAAAATCTTTCATTTCTGAAATAAATTAAAATTTTAATCGAATAATGAAATCAGTTTAGAAGAACTCTTAAATCTTAATTCAATTCGATCAATATGCATTTACTGACGCTGACGCTGGGTCGTTCGGTTGAACGGAAACAGTGCGGTTGATGAAAGTAAAATGATTGATAAAGAGAAAATAATTCAGGAAGAGAGTGAGAGAGAGAGAGAGAGAGAGAGTAAATTGCTTTTAATTAATTTAAATATTAAAAGGAATTTAGAAAGTCTGATAGACGTTAAAACGACTTTTGGAATGTTTAAAATTCTGAAAAAATTATATAGATTTTCAATATTAAAAGACACACAAGACTTCTGCTTCTTCTTCGTCTTCCATCATTCTACCAATGCTATATAAAAGAAGTGTTACTCACCTGCCAATTCATTCATTTTGAATGAATCTGTGAGCCCAAACCGCACACAATTTAAGTTAACCAGAGTATATATAACAACAACAACAACAACAACAACACCATCACCATCACCAACCACACAAGCTGAAGTGTTAATATAAAGTGTTAAGTTAATGTAATCAGTAAAAGATTTTCTTTTACTTTGTTCAATTTTTGGTTTGCAACGAAGTCAAAGTCAGTCAGTCAGTGTTAATTACGACTATACTCGTATAAGTTACATACATATGTATGTATTTAACCTTAACGAAAGTGTTGCTGGCGGTGGGCAACGGTAGGTTTTGAAAGGCAACGTCGAATGGAAACTTTTGTTAAATTCATGTGTTTGGTTCTTTTTCTTATTAACTTTTTTTAACTGATTTTCTGTTCCGTTGCTTCTTCACGGAATTACTTACCAGAAAGTTGGTTATTTTACACACATACACACAAACACACACACACGCACATCATGGCACGGCATTTTGCTGTGGCGCATGCTGCTTTCGGCACGATGTGTCCTTTATCCTGAAAGAACGAACATGAGAAAACTCAAACAACGAACATACATTTTTGATGTCGACCTCAAAAGGCAACAAAATTTCCGCTACTAAAGATTTATACAAGTGAAAGTGCATACTTCTTCTTCTTCGCACACACACACACACACATTTTGTGGCCACATACTTCAATTATTTCAAGTGTTCACAGAGCGCTGGAAATGTTATAGACCTACGATACGTACGTACTCGTATATCGCAAAACGCAGTACAGAAAGGCAACATTGTCAAGTGTGATATTGTGTGTGAGGGTGTAGGTGTGTGTGTGTGTGTGTGCATAACCATTTTATATATTTTCTATATACTACTCTCGCTAAAGTCTTTATGCAACCACATAAAGTTTCAACATCAGCAGCTTCCTTTAGACAAGTCTTGAGAGAAAATTACCATGAAAGATAAAAATCAAATATTTTAAATATCAGGTAATAACCAGGTGTGTTCTAGGCATTCTAGGCAGGAAAGGCTCGTAAATCACTTGACATTGCTTGAGGTGTTTCAAGCAAAGTTTTGTTCTTGAGGTGCACTCGCGCTGTATGGGTCCTTTAGAGGGTGTATCGACGAGCACCATTAAATAGAGTATGAAAAAGCAGCTTTTTAACAGTGCCTTAAATTAAAAAACACACGAAGTAAAATGTTACCGAGACGTTTAAACAAAATTATGGAATTTTCTGTTTTTCTCAAAATTAAAAACGAAAATTTTCGTAAGTTTTTACTTTGAACTTGCATAACTTCTGAATTTGAAAATGGATCTTAAAAAAAGAGATATCGTTTGAAAACTGCTTTTATCCTCTTTTGAAGAGCTATTATTAAAGTTTTGTTCGAGCCGTAATTTGGCCCATTTTGACCTCGGAATGCATCTATTCGAAATTCATTAACAACCAAAAAAAAGGCAATACGATATTAAAACTAATCTTTATTTTTATTTTTCTTTTTAGCGCGGTGGCAGTCGTTACCACCAGCATCGCCATAATCAACGCTCGCAGTCGCTGAACCGAGGACAAGCGCTCTCTCAAGCAGACGTCAGCAGTATGTGGTGACAGCGGGGTGCCTCAGGTACGAGGGGCAGTGGCCAGTCAGGTGTGAGAAGATGGCATTGCCATTAAAGGGTTTTCATATTTTGCTAAACTGCAGTGAAAATATTCCCCTTCGTGGGAATTTCAGTGGTCCCCAAACTACAGTCACTACTAGCAGTTCGACAGAATTTGAAAGAACCAAAGTGATGATTTTCTTGATGATCTTCTTTTCCTTCTTCCCTGTCATTTTCATGCCGTTCCGTTCCATTGCACGGCAGGAGGTCAAGTGAGTTGTGCCAGTTGCGCCATGGGCAATAAACTCAGCTGTTCCTGTGCGCCGCTCATGCGCAAAGCGTACCGTTACGAGGACTCTCCCTGGCAGACTTCGCGACGCAGAGATGGCCATCTCTTGAGGTGCGTATGAGTGGTGATAGAGAGAGGGAGGGAGAGTGAAGAAGAATTCCGAATCATCGGAATGGGTTTTCTTTCGCATGCAAACATATTCCATTTAAGCTTGTGACCCTTCAGGAGCTCAAAATTCCCTCTAGAACCACTTAAATCTTTTATTAGAGATCTTTTATTAGATCTTTAATCTTATTTTCGTACCGTTTCTGTCATAAATGTTCCTTTCTATACCAATTCCTCCCCGAAACGGGCTCTTTTACTACAAAAGTTTCCGTTCCGTAGCAGTTCTTTTTTCAACCTGTTCCTTTTCCTAATGTTTTCTTTCTCTGATTCTCTTTCGTATCGTTTTCTATTCTATTCTATCGTGTTCTATTCGCAAATATTTCTTTCCGTCCCATTTCTCTCTGTCTCCACATTCGTTCCGTTCCGTTCCATTCCGTCCCCGTTTGTTTACGTTTCATTTCATTTATGCAGTTTTTTTCTTTCATTCTTTTTTGCTTTTTTTTCAGTACAATCAATCAATCAGTATCAATCAGCTAAAAATTCGCCTAACATTTAATCTAAAATTTTTTATAATTTCATTAAAATGAAAAAAAAAAAAATACAAACAACAACTAAATTAAATTTTTTCCTATTTTTTGGTGTATGTCTTCCGAAACTTCGATCCGTTTGTCCAATATTTTTACAACGTCTATAAATTAAAAAAAAAAATTTTTTAATTTTGAAATCAACAACTGCTACAACAACAACAACAACAAAATAAATACCAACTCAATCTCAAAATTGGACAACAACAACAACAACAACAATTAATGAATTGTGGCCACAACAACCAATTCATTAATAAATCAACCGACCAATTAATCGGCCAATAAATCTATCAAATAATCGACCAACTAATCGGCAATTGATCGACTAATCGACCGACCGGCCATCCAACCAACCAACTTTTGTTCCTCTCGTCTATATTCGTACAATAACAACAACAACAACAACAAACACTGCACAACACAACTCAATTGGAGTCAATTACTACTACTGCTACTACTATGTAAAACACAACAACAACATAACAACTCTTTCTGTACCTTAACAACCAACCCTGATGATTCCTTTGGTAACACAAACAGTTCGTTCAGGTTGTGGGCTGAAGTGTTTCACGTGTCCGCCAGCGGCGCCGGCACCGTCAAATGGCAACAAGTGTCCGAAGATCTGGTTCCTGTCAACATCACGTGCATCCAGGACTCGCCGGAGTGCGTCTTTCATATAACAGCATACAACAGTCAAGTGGACAAGATACTCGATGTACGACTCGTGCAACCCGGTGAGTGTTTCTCCCGCCTGATGCTTCTTCCTCTTCTGTTTTCGTTGTTAAGGATTTCAGTTAGTTGCTATAGAATAACAAATCTCAGACGAGACTTATTAGACTCACTGAAGTGAGTCGTCGCGCGTACTCATTTGTTTCAGGCTTGAAAGTGATTTTGTTCTCTCTCTCTCTCTCATAATTTCCAGGAACGCGCATCGGTCAAGCTTCCGAATGCTTCGTCTACTGGAAGGATCCGATGACTAACGATACTTGGGGCCTAAATTTCACCTCGCCCATCGATGCCAAACAGTTTCGCGAATGCTGTGTAAGTATTTCCTCACGGATTGGCAAAGCAAACTGAGTCAAACACTCGCCACAAGCCTCGACTGGGTTTCGAGTGCGATAAGTTGTCGTAGGTAATCAGTAGTCGGACACACACACACACACACACACACCGAATACATACGAACATGCACACCGCACCGAATGCGCAACGAATGAATGCAACCAGGTTACATTCATGCGGTACACCAAACCGTTTTCAACTACAACAAATCGAAGTTCGCTTTGCTAATCCTGCGTAGGCAAGGTTCAGTGCACCGTTTGATCTGTCCGTTCGTAAGAAATTCAAAGGAAAAATCCTAAAAAAATTTACATAAAAATGATACTTAAAAAAAATAATGAAAAACAGAAAGAAAAGTACAGAGAATTTTGAAAAAAAATTAAAGTAATATTGGATTTATTCTTTCTGTTAAATAACATACTATTTGTTTTCTATTTCTATACGATTTCTATAAATGTATGAAGCATTCATTACTCGCGGTAGAAAGAGACACGTCATAATTTTATCATTCAAACATTAAAGTCATACTAAAATCTGCGACACCCTCAATCAATTGAGACACCGCCCGAGGCCATGACAATTACTCTCAATCTCTCTACATCAATTACAAGTAGATACCTTGAGTCACCTTTCAATCGCAAACGGCCATCCAACAATCAGAGATAGACGCAGTCAATCATAATGGATCAATAGATCAAGTCTCAAAATACTGACTTTCGTCTTTTGAAATATTTCAATTTCAAGCGAAACTGTTCAAAAAACGGTTTTTTATAGCAAAAATATTGAATTCAAACCATATTATTTCCATACTCTCTCATTCTCTCTCTCTATCTCTCTCTCCGTGTCATAAACTTCAACAAAAAGACACAACTAACAGAAATACACTGAAAAACGAAAAACCTCGTTCTCAAGATCAATAAATATTTCTCCTTTACGAACCACCCAGAGATTTTTTCGAAATTGCAGAAGAAAATTCAAAATACTTTTAAACATTCACAGAAAAAACCTCTAATATTTCAATACCTTACCTTTCGAATATTTTGCTAAATTAAATGTATTTCATAATTTTTTCAGGTATTTTACATTGTTAAGAAATACGTTAGTATCAGGAAAATGTTGCCAATTTTCTCTCCTTTCTTTAAACCAAACCCACACAAAATCATGTTGTTTTTATTGATTTCTGTAGTGTTGTATTGTTTAGATATAGTCGTTGTTGTCCTATCCAAAAGTAATTAAAAAACACAACAAATTTAAAGCACTTTCATAAAATCATTTTGTGTATAACATTTATAATTTATTTATTAGTTTTTCTTAATTTTATTCAAAGTATTTAATGTCTTTCGATGGTCTGTCAGTCTCTTTTAAAGTTATACTGTCATTTTGAAAAGTGTTTTATAAGTGTAAATTCAAATGTAATACGATTTAAAAATTCCTCTCACTCGAACACAAGATGTTTCAATCTTTTCTACTAAGAAATATATCAATTGTTTTATCAATGTTTTCATTTTCAAACTGATCGTAACATTTAAATTCTTTAAAATAACGGAATACTTTTTATAAAATTATGACATTTTTATTTTAGTCGAA
The DNA here is from genome assembly GCA_949752815.1 of Conops quadrifasciatus. NCBI lineage: Eukaryota > Metazoa > Arthropoda > Insecta > Diptera > Conopidae > Conops > Conops quadrifasciatus. Next base: position 38,100,321 of record OX457079.1, read on the forward strand.
TGTTAAAATTTGCATTTAGTGATATACGATATCTGTAAAAAGTTATATGGACATTTTTCTTCAGAAAAATACGTTTCATGCCTTAAAAAAACAAGGTTAGTAATAAAGGTCTAGGTCGTGGTTGAACCGTTGCTAAAAAATTTGTTTTAAAACCAAAAAATTTTTAAATATTTTGGTCTTTTAAATATAAATAAAACAATAGTAAATCATAGGACTTGTACGAGTACGTTCGTGTAAAATAAAAATACTAAAATTTTTCCTAAAAACATCCTGTTTTTTTTTTTAAATGTAAAATCTCAGTGCTTTTTGAATATTTTCCATGAGACTTAATTCTTTACAATTTATTTCGTTATAATTTCAAACATTCACTTTTCCACACACCTTTTTCTCATTCTCTTCACATTCACACTCTCTCAGTGTAGTCTCTCTCTCTCTCTCTCTTGATGTCTCTCCCTTTTACTCACAACCAGCAGATAGATGCTCACGAAAACTCTCTGTAAATCGTTCTTCACGTGCACATTTTCGCTCAGTCCTTAAGTATTTTTGTAGAAACACAAAAATCGACGATATTTCACTAAAGTCAATTGAAATGAGACAAAAACACTAAATGTTATATTTATTATTATATTCTCTCATTTCTTCTTCTCTTCCTCCTCTTCTTCTTGTTCACCTATTCACTTCTTCAAAATTCATATTTCAATTTCAACATTTTGACCAAATAAAAAACCACAACAACAACTATTAATACCCATTAATAATGCTTATGAAAAACGCTTCAATTCTATACAAACTCTCTCTCGGTATTGTTGAACCGATAATAATAACAATAACCACCACCACCACCAACAACAACAACAACAACAACAACAACAACAACAACAAAAACACTTACTACGTAAACAACAAATGAATAAAACAAACAACAAATTCATGCTACAATTAATTTCTTTATTATGAATACTATACTATTAACTATTTATAAATGCTAAATAATAATAAATGCTGTATCATTTATCTATGTATAAATGTATTGTGGGGGTGTGTGCATGTGTGTGTGTGTGTGTGTGTGTATAAATACTTTACTTCTATTGACACAACAAAACAACAATAATTGCATAATAAAAATCGTTTGCATTTTGTCACTTTCGCTGATACGATGATGCTTTGTCTTTCACACGATATATACAATACATACACATGTCTATATATCGTTTCATTATTGCTTCTACAATACCAACAAAAACATTTTATATTTACGCTCACAAAAAACTGCAATTTATCCATCGGCAAATGCAAAAGAAAAATGCAAAACGATTTAAAACAATCGCACGAATCCTTTACTACAATTCCTTATCCTACCCGATACACCCCCTGCCCGATGGTGAATCCTAAAAACAAAAAAAATATACTGAAAAAAATGAACTGCGGTGCTTTTCTGGCGATTGAGTAAAATGTTCCATTAATTTAATAAGAAAATTCCTAAGAAAGAGAAAGAAAGAAAAAAAAGATACGTTATAAGTATTTTTAACATTTCTAACTTCTTAAGCAATATTTTTAAAATAATTGTTAATTTTATAATTTTTATTAAAAATTAAAAGTCGGCATTCATTATTATTTTCATAAAGCGCAATCCTTTGTTGCTTGAGTGAAGAGAGAGCTTGCTCGGAGAGTATGATACGATTTCATAAAGCTCTTTATTATTTTGATGAAAAGCAACCCTTTGCTGATGGCAGCAAGAGTTTGTTCGCAGAATTTCTGATGATCGGAGGCAGGGTTTGTTCGTAAACTTTGCTTGGTGAGCCATACTTAGGTAATTAGAGATTGAGGTTGTAAGGAGCTAAGCTTTGTTGAGCGGAGAGTGAGATCGGGTTATTTGAAGAGCTTTTGGTGATGGCATAAAAACCGGCGAAAGCTTATTTGGACACCTTTTGCTTAATCTCAGAAAATACTTACTAAAGAACAGGTTAACAATTAATAATTAAGCACCTTTTAAAAATATACGTAACAAAAATACGTAAAAAAAAGCTTTTACGGGACCTTAGCACCTTCGAAGCTCTATTAAAACAATGAAAAGGTTAGTTTTTAGAAAAGAATCTATATATTTTGTTACTTGTAAAAGTTACTTATTAAATATATTCTGTAAACTTTTAGCAAATCTCAAGAAGTATGTAAGGAAAATGGTTTCACCGAAACAAGTGTTAACATTAGATAAAACTTAAAATTATATACTCGAAAATGATATAGTATACTAAAAATACAACAATTACCTGCTATAAAATAGAAAAAAGAATAGAATATCTATATAAATTTATAAAACTTCTAGTTACAGGCTTTGTTGTTATAGTTACGATAGTTAATTCTACTCATACTCTAGTACTTAATTTTGAAAAAAAAAAAAAATAGTCACTTAAAGAGAACTAAAAATAATATATTTAGTGCATATCGTCAGGGTGAGTCAGAGGCCCGAAAGATAAGAGACATTATTAGATCTTTGTTGGTCCTAAATGAATCTCTTCTTTTCTATGGATCTGCAGATTGATTCCATTAAAGCCATATCTCACATAACATTTCAGTGCTGAAGTTGTATACCCTTTTTCGCGGATATCTTGAAAACCTGAATAAAGAAAGCCTTTCAGCGCTTTTAAAAAAACCCTGCATAGTCCTTTCGAAATGTTCAGGCTCTCAAACTTCTCAGAAGCATGCATTTTTACAAAAAGATTTCTCACATTTTATTATAAAGTATGCACGTAAAACGATTTATTTTATCTAGAATTAAATCAATTCTTCCATAAATCCTTTCTTCTAAATAATTCGGTGAGAATATTTGTTGTCTTTCCTTTTTACGTCTCATTAGATGTACAATATTTAACATTTTCTTTCTGGAAAGTTGTTGTTTTTCACTATAGAGTATAGAGTTTATCATGACTTTTTTTTTTTTAAAGCAAAATTTTTAAAATCCTGTGTATTTCATTTAATTTTATTTTTTTTTATCTTAACCATTGTTCGAATGAAATGAGTTTAACTCAACAAAAACAACATGACGCGTCTAAAAAAGAACAAAGAAAAAAGAAATCAATAAATAAATGGATTAAAGTAAAGTTTCACGAACTCGGTTACCTCCAAACTCGGTACTATACAATATATTTTCGAAAAAGCTTTGCATAGAAACGGAAAATTTTTAAAATTTTGTAAAGATAGACAAAGAACAAGAAATTCCAAAAAAGAAGAGATGAAAAAACCGCACACACAGAACCTTGTGATTCCCAACCAACTAACCTAATGATAGTGCGACGTTTTACAGTCGCCTTCTTTCAAATTTTCACGTAAGGCCTCGTCGAGCTACTCGCTGAAACTGGATCCGCCGGGCAAGGGGAAGGTCAAGGCGAAGCGGAAGCCTTTGAGCACACCGGCGTCGCCGTCGCGCGCTCGCGAGCCTCAGTGCACTTGCATGACAGCCGAACAGTATGCACGCTTGAGGGCGCAGGATCCCAGATACAGAGGTGGGTGGCTGAACAAAATTTTAACCACAGCAACAACAGCAACAACAACAACAACCACAACAACAAACACTCTATGACAATACAATTAACAACATCCACAATACAATTAAAGACCGCAGCATTCAAAATGACTCGAATCAAAGCGAAACAATCAGACGAAATACAGTAACAGGTTACAAAAACAACAACAACAACAACAACAACAACAACAACAAAGACACAAATATCAGACATTTCACGGCTGGACAATCGCGTGGACAACTGGAAAATGTACGATAAAACAGCTTTTGTCGTGAGTTTGGTGGGCTTTGCGGGCTTCGCGGGCTGATGCGGGCAGGTGAGATGAGTCTATGAGGGCGGTAGATGACAACACCAAGTATGGAGAGCTAAAGGGAGGCAGAAATACATTACATTAGTGTCTGATACTTCTCTCAACTTGGTCGCCATCGATTCGAAATCGGTTGAATTGCTTTTGATTTTGATTCTTGGCTGAAAAGCAGCTCTATCGAGCACTTGCCCCTCATCTCGTACTCCTCGTCAAGCCCTTATGGAGAGAAGGGAAAAACAAGAACAGTAGAACCACTAGAACAACAACAACAGTAATACCAACCCTGACAAAAACAAACATGGACACAATCATTACACATTAGAAAAATCTCCAAAAAAAACCGCATAAACCATACTCTTTCACTCACTCACTCACTCTCTCTCTCTATCTCTTTTTCTTTCACACTCTCGCCCTCGCTCTCGTTGTCTCTCTGTCACGTGAACACATCCTCATCCTCATGCATCGCATGTTTGCAGGTTCGTCAACGCTGCCGCGTACAACATCGTCTACTCGTGCCGCAGATACCGCGCCGGATGGTCACCAGAAAGTCGCTACCGCCACCTCGAGCACCTCGCTCTACGACAATGTGGCTGCGGCTGGCGGTGTCGGCGTCGGTGTGGGCGCAGGCAATACTGGTGGTGGCGGCGGCGGAGGTAGAGGCGTCGTCGATGTCGGTGCAGCAGCGGTTCAGGGAATGCAAACGGGCACAGGACAAGGTAAGGCCACCAGCACGGAAAGGTTAATACAGCACAGAAGTCAGCTGCACTTCTTCCCAGACTGCATAAAGTTTAATCGGAAAACTTGCTTGCTTCTTCAGCTTTTTCATGCGCTTTCTGGCAAAGGAGAGCTTTTGACTGCTTCGTCGAAAGTTTACTTGAGGCCATTTCGCGGTTGCTGCAAGCGATAAATGCTTGGAGGCGACCTGCGTCAGGCGCCTCAATGTGAGCTTCGAAAGCTTTCACAAACGATTTACACTCGGTTGTTTAAAGCTTTAAGTTGGCAGACGTTAAAAGCGCTTTTCCAGCAACAGTTTACGAGCATTTGTGTGCCGGGCGTTACGTTTTCTATGCACTCTCTTCTTTACGCGGCCGCTCGAAAAGCACTTTCTTGAACTTCTTTTAGTTCGGTTCAATTTCACATCATTCATTAGCTCAATAATGTTCATGCCTTCTTCCTCTTCCTCCTATCAGATGCACTTGTCCGTCAGACGAAGTCACAAGAGGCCGGCACCGGCACCGGCACCACCACCAATGTCCCGGTCAATGTCGCTTCATCGGCTGGAATGTCTGTGGGCGCCAATGCTGCCGGCACAGGCGTTGATTTATGCTCGCAGAATCATGTCGCCTCACAGATCGGGCACGACGATGGAATGTCCGCCATGACTCAAACGGTACCGCGGCACGAATTGGAGACTTGTAAGTCGGAGGGCGTTCAGGCTGGCGGCACACTGCAGCATACACAGCAGCAGCAGCAGCAGCAACAACAGCAACATCAGCAGCAGCAGCAGCAGCAGCAACAACACCACCAACACCAACACCAGCACCAGCACCAGCACCAGCAATCCATGAGTGCTACCATGAAGTCCACAGGAACTGGAACACGCACCAAGGACTATGACGATGAGGTGGGCGGGTCACCTGGCGATGGCGCAGGGGAGGGGCGTGTAGTGATGGGCGGTAGCCAGGTGAGGATTACAACTTTTGAGGCGAATTTCGAGACGAGATTCGACATCGAGACGGGCTTTTTCAGTTGAGAAAAAGAGATCCCCAAAAGTATGCAAGCAAAAAGCATGCATACTGCAGAAAGCGCAACAACTTCGCTCACTGTAGTTTGCATAAAAATGTCACTCGTTAACTTTTCGCGTGCAGTCTGCCATTTAACTATGTACAGCGGGCGAGTGAGTGAGCGACAGACACTCGGTGCGACAACATGCAACAGTTCGTGGTCCTACGCGTTCCATCACTCCGCACCCTCCAGCGCAACCCATTGGCATCAGTGTCAAGCCATAACTTATCTATACTTTTATTTACTCGTACTTTTTATTTCTTCTTTCTTCTTTGTTTTTTATAATTGTCGTCTTCGTCGTCTTCGTCTTCTTTGTCGCCTTGGTCGTCTCTGTCGTCTTGGTGGTCGTCGTTTAGGCACGCGACACGCGCGACATCCACCACCAGCACAACATAATCAACAACAACACTAGACGTAAAACAAAGAGCACCGAGGACATGAATGCCGATACGGGCACCTTGAAACGCATGCTTAAGCCCATGCCCAGCACCGAGAGCCCGGTCACCTCGCCCGAGATGGGTCGTCGGCGTTACAATTACTACAACGCAAATGCCACAGCCAACACACTCGGGCCACATCACATGCATCAGCATGGCATGCACCACATGATGAACAACAACAACCCGATGGGACGTGCACCGACTCAGTCGTCGCGTTTCTCTGGATCGAGGTAAGTCGATTAGGCCTCAGAAAAGGCACATTCAGAAAAAGTCATCGTCCATTAAAGTCGTGCGTCCAATAATGAAATGCCGTGAAGTACCGTTAGAAGTGTGTGTCGTCATTGAAACACAGTGTAAACTGTAGCGAGAAGATTTTCGAAAAGATTGTCGAAAAATAAAATCCAATTAACAGCGACCATAAGGTATGTATGTTAAAACAACGGTTAGAGAATTTTGTGACAAAGTAAATGTGAATTAAGCGAATCAATACGAGTGCGCCGTGCCGTCGTTATCGCGTTATTGGTATTAAAATCAATTTTAATTACACTCCGGATTTGGTTTCATTTAGTTTTCCTTCGATTAACAAATGAAACGGACGCATTTGTATTTCCACGAAAAATCGTATGTGAATTATAATAGTTGGCTTTAAATGAAAGAAAATAAACATTGGGAGATCATTGAAGAAACTGATTGGAAGTAAAACTGGAAATGTACATTATAGAGGACTCCGCAAACTCAGCGAATTCGGGATATTTAAAATTTTTTGAGATATCGGGATATAAATAGAGGGATTTTGGGATTGGGCTTCTTTGGAATCTGTCCCACTATGTATCAATTAAACGATAGAGATCTAGATGCTGCGGTTACGGACGAGGATAAAGACGTTTAGGATAGATTGAGTTTTTGAAATTTCATAAGAAAACCATAATGCCTTTATCTGCCGTTATCTTCTCCAACGAGCTATAATATTATGATAGCAAGGAAGTGCCTAATCCTTTCTCCCCTTTTGCAGATCATCGCATGAAATCGGACGCGGTTATCCGCCCCCGCGAAATCTCTACTTAGAATTAGAGCGTGAACGTGGCTGCATCGAGGGCTCACCACCCTCCGACAACGTAATGTTCGATAATCAGTGCTATGCCACCACCCCGAGCTCCAGCAACGGCAACTCCGATCAGGATCAGTCGTATGGACGACCGGGTCAGGCAGTCGTAGGCGGTCGCGGTCATCAACACCATCACCAGGCTCCCAATGTGACTCCCACCCCGGGCAGTCCGACGTCGCGGCTTCTGCTCGAATACGAGATGCATTTGCGGAACACCTTGGCCAAGGGCATGGACGCCGAATCGTACAGTTTGCATACTTTCGAAGCGTTGCTCTCTCAGAGTATGGAGAATTTAGGTGAGTAGTGAGAGAGGGTGGAGGATTCTTGGGGGGGAGGTCTTGGGTATTGCGTTAGGGAGAGCTTTTTAAGAAGCGGGTGTGGCGTGTTGGTAGAAGACAGGTAGTGTTTAAGAAATTAGCATTTTCTCTTTCTACTCGCTGTATTCTATCTAAATGTTTTCTAGTTTTTTTCAGTCTCTTTTCAGTCACTAAATCGCTTTTGAAATGTAAACGCTTTTATCAAATAATTGCTTACAGTTTCTTTTCATGCGCGTGCTTCTTCGATTTCTTGCCGCTGATTAGCTTTAGTTTTATCGATTTTATCTTGTCACCATTTCACGTTTTTGCTGCTGCTTCTCTTTCTCTTTTATTGCTTCTGTTTCGCATTTGGCTTAAGTAGGTCTTAAATCTATTCCTATTTTTATAGTCCATTGCGAGGCAGTTCATGATGCCTTCAGATTTAAACCTCTAAGTTTTAAGTAAGTAGCGTTTAAGTAAGTGCCATTAGAGAAGAAAATGAAATCGAACGACAAAAAGTTAATGTTATTGCATTTAATTTTCCGATTATACGTACTCGCACATACGTTTCGCCTTAGGATTTCTATCTATTGATGATCTGATTGAATGATTTCAGTGTTATCAGAAGAAAAGATTTTTGATGGAGACAAAAAAGAAATTGTTCAAAAATATACCATTAACGTAGGTCCTCAAAAATCTTAATTTGAATACCTTTAGATACAGAAGATTTTGTTTTCTAGAGACCTCGATACAAAGCCCTTTATCATCACCAGCGTCAAAAGATCCTTTCAAAATCGTTTTATTCTTGTTTACTTGGTCGTCTTGATCGAGTATTCTTAGAATAAAAATAGCTCTAAAAATTTTGAAATCCTCTAGAAAATGTTTTGGCCTTAAAACCTACAATTTTTTTATTTTTGTTTATATTAGGTATAAAATATCTTTATTTTGAAAAAAGCCATGATAATCCCAAATAAATATTTAATACTTTTCATAAGCTTTGCATTAAAATTTCTAATAAATGTTATTAGAAAAACACCCTAAAACAACTCAATTTATCAGTAATTCATTGGATTTTCTCATTAATTCATTATATTTTCATGCACCAAAAAAACGCACAACAAAAAACGAAATCTTATCAATAACAAAAATAATAAAAAAAAAAACCACATTAATCACAATAAAAAAATTCGAAAAAACGCAACGAAATAAAACTCATCCTACAACATCCTCGAAACTAATTAAACCGTTCAAAAAATCGACAAAACGATATCAGAATTCGCTGAGAGTCTGCCGGGATCGACACAACGCAGTCCTTATCCGATGCGTCGACGTAAGTAGAACGTTGTAGCTGTAGCCTTCTTGTCTTGCTTTGAATTCATTTGTCCTGCACATAAATTGTTGTTTTTTCCTTATATCCTTTTATTTATTTACGAGTTTTCAGCCAGAAACTGAGCTTACATTTTCTTTACGCCTTCGTTCGTCTGCGAATTGATTAGCTTACGTTAAAGCTTACGTTAAAGCTTACGTTAAAGATCTCGATTTTTTCATTTCTCCACACAATTTTTTTGTTATATGATTTTCTTAGATCTTCTGCTAAAATATAGTTTTTATTGTATTCTTTTTTCATCAACAGCCTCTAGCGCCAAGTCTTCGACTCTGCCACTACCACCGCATCGGCCACTCTCGACGGTACGTGACAAAGAACGTGATCGCGAACGCGATGGTTACTACAGCGATCGCAATGAGCTGATGCGAGAGCGCGAACGTGAGCGAGAACGTGATCGCGGTTACCTTTCGGATCATAACTCGAGGTAAGAGCTACTATAGAGAGAAAAACAAAGATACCTGCTCTCTTCTCGGCTCACTCTCTCCGTGAAACTCCATCCTCCACTCACTTTAACGCACTGACTTTCTCGCAGTTTCTCCAACTCTCGTTGTGCTTCATGCATCGGCGAATCGGCACGGGCTCAATGGTTTCGTCATTCCGATGGCTGGCGCTCTGGCAGCTCCACCGTGGGTTCCGGTTCCGGCCAAGGGCTGATGTCGCAGCAAACCGTGAGCTCCGGCCATAAGCGTTCTCCGTGGGATTCACTGCCATCGTTGCGTCAGGACAGCAGCCTGAACGATTCCGGTTACAAGAGCGCACGCGCGGACTCACTTGAACAACGGTAAGTGCTGTGATTATTGCGACTGCTCCGTCGGACTCCTTTTCTCTCTATGATACCGATCTTTTTCCCTTTAGCGCCGAGTTCATTCGTCAGGATAGTTTGCGTTCAGATTATTTGAGTGATCGTGAGTCACGCTACGGCATCGTGCAGCAGGCGTCTATCGATAGCACCGATTCGCGTTTGTGCTATTTGACATCATCAGAGGTAAGTGTGTCTGCGTGTGAGAACGGGAGAACTTAGAATATGAAATTAGAACCTAACTATACTTTCGGAGGATATTCAGATAAAGGATTTAGAATGAAAGAGATTTAGAATGAAAGTGAAGTCATTGATTTGTTAGGAATTGGTCGACCTGGCCAGCTATCGTCAATGATGAACTAAATAATAAAATACATAATTCGAAGCAAAAACTGAAGAAATTAGGTTCTACTGAATCTACTGAGGTAAATGCTGCAAGAGCTCGCGCTTACATCATTCGATAATTAATAGCTAATAAGTTAATAAGTAACTTTTTTTGGTCATCACACATTCATTCGACACTTCGGTTTCTGTGGCATCCTTGGTAATGTTATTATCTTTTTTCCTCTTAAAATTCGAAATTCTAAAGCACAATAAAACTTCTAACTAATTAAAATTCTAAAAGAGTGTTCTAAAAGTGAAACTCTTTTAATGAGAAAATAGAAATTATTCGAAAAAATTTAAGTTATAACGTTCTGACTTTGTGGCATCTTTATCCGTATCTAAGTTCAGCTCTTGGATATGCATGCCTCAAGATATACCCGAATTTGCGAGTACTAAAATATAGAAGAATCTTATCAATGATGAGATAAGATCCATCATCATTTCTGATTCGCAGCATCCATCATCTTCTGGTTATCTGGTGCATGAAATCCTTACACTTAAAAAGTGGTCAAAATTGTCTTTCTTCACTTCACTTCCTTCATTCGTTGCGGTAGTATTTTATCCCTTCTCATTCACATTCCGCAGAAATTTCATTTCATTTCATTTGTTTACACTCTCGGACACACGACATGATACTTGTGTACTTCATCATGTTCTTTGTGGGCGTGGATGGACGGACAATTATGGCAATTCGAAGATTGATAGAGTCTTTTAAATGTTATATGTCTCATAAGAATAGATAAACTTAAGATGAATTCAAAGAGAAACACACACACATGTGTGTGTGGTGACGCTTGGTGACACCAAAAACTGTGCGGAAATTCATAATTAATACATTTTATACAAAGATATTTTGTTATTTTACAAAAGCTCCTCTTTTTGCGCCTCGCTCATGAACACATTACTTCTGTTATCATTATTTTAATCATTATTTTCTGCGATTATTGTCGTGAATTTTTTAGTCGTTGGTATTGTCGATGATGCTTTGCGGTCCATCGATTTGTAACCTCTTTGTAAATAAATTTTGAGGAAAGAGAAAAACATTTAAATCATTGCTTCTTTACCAATCGATCCTCTCTCTGCCGCCCCTCATCCCACCCTCCCCTTTTTCTTTGACTTATGGGTAACTATGTCTGTATAATTGACCTGTCGCTTTTGTTAAATATTAATTAATAAAGCTTTTCGTCCGCTGACGACGAGTTGTCTCAGTCGTCTTCATGCACGAGAATGTTTCGTGCTAATAATGCAAATTTTTACACACAAACCAACACGCGTACGTACCATAATGTGGGTCAGTATTTTTCTGTGTGTGTCTGTGTGCGTCTGTGCATAGGTAGGTACGCTGCAAAATCCAAATTCATATCATGTCAGCGAGTGTCATCATTACGCTTTCTGTGTTTGCGGTTGGTCGGGCGAGTTGTACGAAAGAATCTCGCCCAAAAGCTAACGAGTTCAGACGTATGTATGTAGAGCAAATGAGGAGAATTGTTAACGAGAGAGAGTGAGAGAGAGAGAGAAAGTAGCAAATATGGAAATTAAGAGAGTGTCTGACGGTGTTGAAAGAAATAGAAAAAGAGAGCAGGTTTATAGTAAAGTTAAAGGCAGAAAATGAAGTAAGTTTTAATTGAAATCTTTTAAAAAAATCTAGTATTTTATACAAATTTGTAGTGTGTACCAAATACACTTTTATTGGATTATCGTTGGGTCAAATGGGTCCCGATTAAGAAGGACTATGTTGAGGAAAAAGATCTGAATCTTGGCCGTAAAAGTATTTTTCTCTTACTAATGCGGTTATTTATCAATCACCCGCGATTTATTAAAAACAGGCATTAAAAGGGTGGGCCCATATACGAGTACACCTCTGACATACATACATATGTAGATATGTTTATGTACGTACTTTCAGGCATGTTTACACCGCCGTTCGTTGATAAAGCTTGGTTGCAGCTAAAGAACTATTACCTACAAGTCACCCTGTATGTTCTGGGGCTGAACGGGTTACACTTTGGTTGCAGTTTGTTTCCCTTTTTTATGCTCTTCTTTATTTTTACCTAGGCGCCTGTGTTGTTGTTGTTATTGTTGTCGTCGTTGTTGGCATTTAATGCTCGTAAATTACAACTAGGTCACCAGCACTAACGCTGGCAGTAAGCATATCAATAACAACAACAACAACAACAACAACAATAACAACAACAATAGCAACAACAGCTACAACGTTGGCAACATCAGGCACATGAGCAACATCATATAAAAAATATCTTTTTAATATACTGAAAGAAAAACATAAGAATGTATGGATGCTGGAGGATACATATGTACATATGTATATACAAACATATCGAAGGAAGATTTCTTTGGTGTATCGGTTCCTATTTATTGTACATATATCATACTAACGCTACACGCTTCTAATTCGTTAGAATTTTCCATGAATCTTTTTCTTTTCCAAACTACGTCTCCATGCTAAAATGGTCTGATTATTTTCCATCTAGAAACTTTGTTTACTTAAAAATGCTTTGAAAACTGCTAAAACCTTATTGTTATTGCCAATCTTTCGAAGCGTTAAGTACCCCATTTTGAGGGGGAAAAATTGTCTCAAGTGGTCTTTTAAGGACTTCCTGGTAAGCAATCAATCATACTTGCGTGGCTTTTATATGAATTGCAGCTCATTTTGGTTACTAAAATACTATTTCTGAAAACTATTGTATATGTTCTTGAAAATTAAATTCAAAATCTATTTTGAAAATATAAGCAGTCCCGTTTTTATACTCCTTAAACTTTTCGAACTTGCCACCTACCGTCTTTTGTCATACAAGTGTCATTCTTCAAGCATTTAAAATATTAATTTCATTGAACTCTTTGTTTTCATTGTTGTCACTATTGTCAGTCCAAAAAAAAATATCATAATCTCCAATTTTATTGTATCCCATTTTAGCCCGTTTTGACGTCGTCGAAGTTTCTTTGTAAAATATTGTTTTAAACAATCGTATTTTATTCTCAAGTCCTTAAGTCTTAGTCCTTGAGCCTTAAGCCTTAGGAAACTTGAGGCTACACATACATACATACATACATCTATACGTATGTACATACATCGATACATACATATGTGAATATTTCTCAAAACTGGAAAAGCAGTCTCTGCAGCTTATGAATGTTCATAAAAGAAAGCTAAAAAGTGGCCTTAGTTTAATAAGAAACACGTGGTGAACGTACACACACACACACACACACACACACGCCCACACAAACATATACACTGATATACCACTACAATCACATTCATTTTCACGCATACTTTTTTTCGGACTACAAAATCAACAGCAGCACTGCAGCACCACCAACGAATGTATTAATTTCTTTGCCGGATTTTATCACAACAGCAACAACAACAACAACAACAACAACAGCAACAATAACAACAGCAAAATTTGTTGGAATTTTTGATAGGAATTTGAAGAAGATCCTGGAGATACTGCATTCTGCAATCAGAATTCTGCATTCGTGTTTATCCAAGGTTTTTTACTTTAGTATTCTTGATGTTGTTGCTTTTGAGGTATCTCGAATTGTGCCTCTTTGTAAATTCTTCATGGGCTATTTAAATTGGCGCCAAAGTACAACACACACACACACACACACACACACACACACACACACACACACACACATAAACAGATAACAAACTTAATTCTCGCCTATGTAGACAGACTGCTGCAGTCTGTTGTGAGAGTCCAGAGTAGATACATGCAGTTTTTTGGACTTCGTGCATTCTGTTTAAAGCTTCCATTAAAATTCTCTCTCTCACTCTCTCGCTCTATAATCCTGGGATTTTGGTTTTGTTATTGTTTCGTTGACGTGCTGAAATCTAGAAAGTACAGAGTTCATTTGTTGCCAGTTTTAAAAACTATTTGCGTACGAGTGTATTCGTTTGAGAAAATAAGTGTCAAGCCTTATACAGTTGCCGCCAGATGTCTGTCTACACAGCAAGAAATCAAGTCCGCTAAAATCTAGTAATAAGCGTCAAAAAGTTGAGCTTTGACAAATTATTTAAAAAACCGAAGATGATTTACGAGGGCGAATGGATGGATGAAACAAGGATCCATGGCTACCCGCCAGAAAAAAGGCACGATCAAATGACTGACAGGGCACATGCACCAAAGAAGACGAGGACGTGTCATCGGCAGCAACGGATGGGCACCGTTTTCTGCCATTCAAGACATCTCCAGCGAAACTGAAGCGCTGAATCTTAATGAATGAAGTGATGAATTGAATGCCTCATTTTCAGCATCTGCTGTTGCTCGTAAATAACAACAACATTTTAATGCTTGAGTAGCTTAAAGCCATCATCCTATGGCTTTCTTTTTCGGATTTTTACCTTCCAGTCCAAGCATCGTTCAGTATCCTTTTGGAATCAATTTCCATTATTACACTGACATACAATTTTCTACCAAGCCTCCTTTCCCGCCACCCCCCCCCCCCCTCAACCTAAATACCCATAGGTCCGAATGCAAGAGGCTGCTGCGAAAAGTGCATTTTTCTCCAGTGCTCTCCAAGAGACAAAGAGAATGAGCCCCAAAGAGAGAATAAGAGAGTAGAGAGACAATGTTATCAAGAGAGCGATTAAGAGTGCTTAAAATAAAGAAAGACAGAGAGCGGGAGAGAGATAGATGTAGAAAACTCCTGCGAGCAAAGAAAAATTTGTGCCACGCTCTCTTTTTCGCTGAAATGATTTTCCAAGGCAGCTGTTTTTTTTGTTGTTGCTTCAGGAAAAAATTGGCAGTTTCATTAATTCCTGAGGAAGAGAGAGAGAGAGAGAGAGAGAGAGAGAGAGGGAGAGATAGAGGGTGAGAGTTTAAAGGCTCATGTAACAAGCATGACAAGAATTTTTGTTTTTCATTTGAAAAACTAAGCTTGAATGAGCTTGAAAGAGTTAAAGTAAAGAGTTGGAAGCTTTAAAGTTCTTTCTCAAGCTGGCACTAAACTCTCTCTCTCCCTTTATCTCTCTCTCTCTTTCTCCTTGTGTCTCTGTGCCATTTGGTCTCTTCTTTTCCATCTCTTATCACTTTCCATTACTCGCAGACTCTTCAAAGGATGCTCTCACCGCCTTCAGAAACTTTCGTTGGCGTTGAAAAGCTTTTGGGCTTTTGTCATTCGGCCACACATGTTCCATCGTGGCCCAGTGTTGCACCAGCATCCACGCTGTCGTCGTGGTTCGGTAACAATTTTCGAGATTTGTGCTCAAGAACTAAACAACGGCAAGCAAAAAAAAAAGAACAGAGAGGAGAAAAAACCGAAGTAGGCTAAGAAAATGTCGCGAGGAAAAAATGACATGATGGATTAAAAGAACGTTTTTTCCTCATAACGATATTGATATTTTTGTTATTATTATTTTTGTTGCTGTTGGTGGTTTCTTATGTTTCTTGTTTTTTTCTTTTCCTTTTTGCTCGGACGCGTACGTGCTGCGGAGCGTCTGCGATTTTGGGCTCGTCGGCTCCTCTGCTGCCTGCCGTGTCGATTTGTCGTATTGCGTGTGTGTGTGTGTGTGTTGCTCTGTGCATTGTTTTGTGAAAATATTCCATTCGAATCATGTTAAAAGTTAAATATAATTTAAATGGATTGATGTAAAAGAATGTGATTGCAACCGTTATTGTCGTTGTTGTTGTGGTTGTTGTTGTTGTTGTTGCTATGACATAGTGAGGCAAGTGTGCTGTTGCTGCTGCCGCCTTCCTGCTGTTTTATGGCTTTAAGCAGTGCAAGTGTTCTACTTAGCAGCTCTTTGGTGTTTGCTGTTTGCTGTTGCAGTTGTTGTTGTTGTTGCTGTTGTTGTGGTAATTTGGCAAGCGAATGAGCCCGTTGCAACATTTTCAAAGAATTTGCGAATTTTTTGTTGTAATTAGAAAATCAGAACAACGCCATACCGTTGCTGCTGCTGCCTGTCGCCTCTGCCTTAGACCTGTTCTCTTCCTTGCTCTTTCTTTCTTTCCTTCTCACACTCACTCTCTTTTTTTAAAATCTCTTTCACTTTCCGTGTCGTGTTTGCTGATCCTGCTTCCTGCAAATGTTGGAATTTTCACTTTTGCAATAACTATTTTTTTTCTAACCTAAATTTCTTTGATTTCTTCTGCTTTTCTTCTTGTTTTGCGATTTCTGTTCTTATTTGTCAATTGATATTACAATTCTTAAAAATTTTTTTCTAACAATTCCTTCATTTCATTCCTTCATTTTTCTGTGATCCTTGTTATCCTTTTTAAGTAAGGAGTAAGGATTTCTTTCTCTTTTTTTTGTTCTGTGTTAGCAGGTTTTTCTTGTACTTTTGCTAAAAAAGAAACGCATAATTATAAAAAAAATCATGGCAACACCGAGTAAGGGTCACACTGAGTTTACATTGTCGTCAAATTAATAGACTCTACTGGTAGCAACTGACACGAATGGAAACTCGGCATTAATGAAAAAAATCCAGTTTGTAAAAAAAGTCTGTAAAAATGCTGCATTCTTCATTACTAAACAAACTAATAAACAAACACATACATAGAAGCGCAAAAAACACACACACACACCCACACGCTCATATAAAAAACAAGCCTCAAACAACCCTGTGGGAGAATTTCGTGCATTCCACACAAATTTCATTGATGTTTTCGTGAACAAAAAGCGTACGAAAATACGAGTACATACATACATCAATTTCCTGCTGGGATGCATTCACCGAAGTAAAGATTCTCATGCAATCTCTTGGGAAGAGTTTACATTATCGGCGATATACCCTTCGGCGTCAACATTTTATTGTTGTTTATTTTTGATTACTTTCATGACAGAGTACAACAGCTGTCATGTCGCTTAGAGAGTTACTTTGACGCTAATGAAAATTGGCAAATGCATAGAGCTCTTTTCTCTTTTTTTACTTCTTCTTATTCTTTTCTTGCTTTTCACTAGCATGCGATTTTTATTAAACGGCAACTGGAAGATTTTGTGGTGCCGGTTTAATTGTTTTTGATTCAACGAATGTTAAAGCGAATAAGAATGAATGTCTGAGTTAGTCGGTCAGACAGAGTGAGTGAGTGAGTGAGCGATTGTGTAAATGAGCTAATGCATATTTCTGTCTGTGTGTTCTGGTTTTTTAATGGAAAAGTATTTGCCATTTTATGAAGTGTCATGAAATAGCGCAGTTAAACTTACTTCAATAAAAAAAAAAAATTGCGCAAGTTTTCTCCGGAGATCTTGTCCGCTTATTCGAGCTTACTGAAATGAGTAATGTTTGTGCAACAACAAAAATCAATCGCTTTACAATGATATTAACTTAATTTTAAAATACTTTAAAATTACATGAAATTAAATTACATGAAATTAAATTACATGAAATTCCTTAATTTCTAAATCATAAAGCACATAAATCAATTCTCAAAAAAAGAAGTAATTTACAACAACAACAACAACTGCTTCGACGCATTTATTGCGCATTCATCATAAATAAACATTATTAATTCTGAAACTGAATTGTCGAAATATCGAAACATTTTATGTATGTACATATGTATCGTCGAAATATCGAAGCAATGAAGAACATCGAATTCGACAGCATCGAATTAATTCAATATTTGAATATTCAGGCACGTGCTTGTGTTGTGTTTGTGTTTGCATTTGTATTTGTATTTGCATTCATATTTGTATTTGCGGTGAACACTAACATCAGCAAGAAAAAAAATAATAATAATGCATACTCATGATGCGTTCTCGTACATCATGAATGCTTAACAACAACAACAATACACGCACAATTGATCGCTCTTCAACACAAACAAACGACAAAGAACGTTAAACAATCAGACACAGAGGCACACACATACATAAACACAATATAAAAAATTCAATACTGATTTTTATATGTTTTAAAATTTAGTCCTGAAACCAACCGTACTCTTTTCCTGACCTTACTCTAAAAACTTAAGCAAACGGTTTTTTAGAAAAATCGTAGATCTTATGAGATTTTTATGTACATAAAAATGTACGGATTTTTTAAAAATCTTGAATTTTTTTTTATTAAAACTTCTCAACAATTAATTTTCTCCGAACAAACAACAGCTTGTCTCATAAGAATAGCGCGATTTGGAGACGTCTTACTCTGAACACTTCAATTCGGGCCAAAATGACTCTTGAGAGCTCTCTCTCTTTTGATTCTGAATACTTTGGTCGAGATAATTTGACATTTCAGAGTTTTATTCTGTGAGGAATATACTAATTTTGAAACTACGGATGATATGTCTCAGGCCAAAATTAGTCCTTGATTGGGAAGAATATCTTCAGTTTGTATGGCTTGACTATAAATAGTTCGGAGGCGGACCTGACTATTTGACTGTTGACAGGTGGACTATAAAAAATAACTTCACTCTGAGCATTTTCATTCGGAACACCGTGATCTAGACCGATTTTTGTCTTAAGACCATGATTCTGAACACTTTCTCTCGAAACAATTTGACTTTTGAGAAAGGTACATAAAAGTACCAAAAGGTATATTGTATATAATGACAAAATATTATTGAGATCGAGCTCGTTAAAAACATAAGATCATTTTTTTAAAAACACTTTTTCTCTTTTTCCAATTTCTCATTTCATTTCTTATGAACTTTCTTATGATTAAACTGAAAAGTAACAAAATTAAAGTAAGTTTTTTTCTCTTGTGTTTTTTTTTCTTGTTATATTTTGCCTTTTTTTTTGAATCTTCAATAAAACGCGCTACGCTCGTAAACGAACTTTTTCTTTTCGTTGTGGCTTCCGCTTTATTTTGCTTCGTACACGAACGACGAGTGACGAACGATGACTTGTGCCAAGTCTACGAACAGTAACAACAACAAAAACGTCATCTTGTCTGACCGTGTGCTTAAGAGAGACGGAAGAAAAATGTAAGCGTCTATCATTTGCGTGAAGGCTTGGAAGAAAACAACGCTAAAAGAATGCAACGCATCAAACAACAGCAATCAGCAGTCATTTGTTGCAGTCATGTATGTGTTGTTGTTGTTGCTGTTGTTTTTGCATTTGTTTAGGAGTAGATTGTTCGATCGATATAAAATGATTATCATTGCATTTTTCAAACGTTTTACAAACATAAAAAAAAAAAAAGGAAACGAGAAAACTCCAAAAAACAAAGACTTTTTTACTGATGAAAATATAAAATATATTGTAATATTTTGCATTAAATATTATTCAGAAAATGTGCAAAATTCTTTCTTAGAATTGCTTTAAAATTCTTCTTACAGCCTCCGATCTTCTCTAACTTCTGGAAATGTTCCTTTACCTTCTTGAACCTTTTTATGTCGACAAACATTCCATAATTTTATTTATTTTGTCCTTTTAAAATAAATGCCTTTTAAGAATTTATGCTTAATAGTCAAAAGAAAAAATATTGAATTTTCAGAAGAAATTCTCTTCTGATTAAATTCTCGTATAAATTTATCAACATTCATTTGTTGTTGTCGTCATTGTTGGCTGCTTTTACAAAACGTTATTACGTTCCAATAAATGTCGGTTTATATATATATTTTTGTACAAAATTCTTGCATTTCATGGGAATAAATATTTTTAATTAGTATTAGTCGAATGTTTCGGAGAAGAACTTTTGTAGAGCAACAAAAAGAAAAAGATTTCAAAATTTAGAAATAAATATTTATCGTTGGTATAATGTAAATTATTTGAGTTCTAAATTCATTCGTGCACACACACGCACATACACACACAAATCCAGCTCTCACTTGCATACTATTTGCTTTAACTAAATACAAAACCACAATAAAAAAAAGGAAAAAAAAAATTAGAAATAAACTACGCCTGAAGCATGGCATCGAAAATAAAAATAGACAAGTAACAACAACAACAACAACAGCAACAACAACAGCAACAGCAACAACAGAAACAAAAACAATGGAAATATACGGCGACAAAAGTTTTCACAGCACTGAAAGTATCCGGCAATCCCTTCTAGTACTTCAATGCTGGAAAATCGTTCATGAATCAGTGACGAAAATGTATTCATGTGACCTTTTGGAAAGGCTATAATTTTATTTTGTTTTCACGCTAATTCTGTCTCGCTTTCTATTTAAAACGCGATATTAAATAATCTTTATTTATTTATTTTATTTTTAAGTTTATTTATCTCTTTTAAAAGTTATCTTTTTAATTATAATAATTATTGGCTCAACAATAACAACGACTCTTTCGTTGTGTACACGATTTACAACAACAACAACAACATAAAACATCTCTAGCTACAAGCCATATACAATAATAGAATTTATACTATGAAATGGATAAAAATATGGTTGGCAACCACAACTTTATCGACGTTGCTGTTGTTGTTGTTGTTGTATAGTCGATGTCTGTGGAATGCAGTTAAGGACTAGTAGACGTCCGTAGTGCGAGATTAGTGGGTGTTGTGTGTGTGTGTGTGTGTGTGTGTCTGTCTAACTGTCTATTTTTATGACGCATAAATGCATTTTTATACGTGAAAGTTTTGTAAATGATTGCGAAAGGATAAAAAGGATGAGGACTAAGAAGTTTTTGGTATAGACGAAATCAATTCAAAGTCTTCAGATTTTTTAAAACATTTGTGTATTAAAATATAAACAGATATTTTCCGAACTACAAAAACGAATTTCTAAAAAAACTCTAAAAAAGTCTGCATAAACATTTTATAAAGAATTTATTCACAAAAGAAAAAAAAAACAAAAATTACAAAAGCATTAATGACAATAAGCCATGAAGTGTACCTTAAGTTAATAAAGCCCTCAAACGATGTTTGCAAAGTGCTTCAAAATTGGCGAAATGTTAAGAAAATTGAAATGAATGTAAAGAGAATTAAAGGAGAAGAAGAATTTGAAGAAAATTTCAAAGAGAATTGACGAGGATTTTCCATTCAGTTGCCATTAAAATCATTAAACGGCATCATGAGCAGCAGCTAATGCCCGTTATGAATAAAATACAGGCGAATACGAATAATTTCCGTCAGTAGCCGTCAAGAGGAAGAGGAACAATAACAAGACCAATAACAAGAATAGTAAGGATAAACTGAAACTGGCAGGTAAGAGCAAGTAAAAGCAAGTGGGCCTGGCCCAGCCCAGCCCAGCCCGTTCCGTTTGAGTGAAATTTGAATGGTTTTAATCCTTCAGATTATTAAAGATTTTGAAGATGTTCCATTACTATTATCGCATTATGACTTAAATCGTTCACAAAATACATTTCTGTCCTAAACGAAAAGATTAAGAGAAATTTAGTGATATTAAATTTGATGGTTTTATCGAATGAAAGAAATCAATTATTAATAATTTGATGAAAAATTAAGTTAAATTTTATTAATGAGTTTTATTAATATGGTTATGATTTTATTATATGGTTTATGGTTATCCATACTGGAAAACTATCCACTAAAAGTACTCGCTCTGAGTTGACTCTACTGACTTGACTTTTAATGCTCTTTGAGCATTTGATTCCTCTGGATTTTGTTTTCTTTCATTTAAATGAACAATTTATATTGACTTATGAGCGCTTGATTAGCTCTTAAATCATTGTCATAATTTTGTATTTCCTTAATTTTTTTCTCCTCTGCTTTATTGAACCTTTTTCTCTGCGGCCTTGACACGTATTGATACGATTTGATTTTATTGATTTTGATATGAAATTTGATTTTGGCTTATTTCTTCAATGAAAGCCAGATTGATTGTGTATTTCCTTTCATTTCACTCTATCTGGTCTTCCTCTCACTTTTTGTCTCTTTGATTTTGATATTTTGAAGTGATAGGACTTGATTTTAATTGATTTCAATTGAATTTATTTAAATTTTCATTAATTTCTTATCGATGTCGGCATTGACCTAAATTTGCCCTGATTTATTGATGCATTAATTGAGCTTTTTTTAAATTAGCTTGATTTCTACATAAGATTATCTGCAGAAATGTATTATTTGTGTCTTCTAATGTCTCTTCTATTGATTTTCATTTGAACTGATTGAAATTTATTTGACCTGATTTGAACGCATATCTTCCAACTTTACTCACTTTTATTCTCCGTTAGCACGACAAAAATAACAAGTTTTTCCAGAAAAAGAAAACGAAAAAATTTAGTAATAAAATTGAAAACCGAAGAATAAAAGTGGAATTAATATAGTAATATCAAGGCAAACGTGCTGACAGTGCAGTGCGCTGGCTGGAATTAATTTGAACTCACCTCACGCTGCATTAAAACGCAAACGTAATGAAATAAAGCAAAATGGCTGCTGCGTTCGCTTCAGCATGCAGACGCTGATGCCAGCTGAAATGCTGAAATGTTGGCTGCTGTTGCTGATTACGGAACATCCGCCAAATCGTCGAGCAAACAGACAAACAGGTAGACAGACAAAAAAACCACTCGCCAGTCAGTCAGTCAGTCAATCATTCACTCTGCCTTCTACCGATAGAGCATCAGAGTCATTCAAGAATCAGTCGACGTCGACTACGTTGGCAGGGAGGGGTAGAGGGACGCAAAGGATCGGAGTGATAAGAAGCAAAATGAGTAGGAAAATGAGAAATCTTGACAGTTTTTCATTACGTCGTTACTACTTTCTGCTTAAAAGCAATCAATGATTTTAGCGTATCTCTCGTTTCGTATTCGTTGGATGCTTGTTGTTGTTGTTTTAATTCTTGTTGTTGTTGTTGTTGTATTGGTGTATTTTATCCTTCACCGTTGACGAGTAGGTACATCGTTGAGAACAGTTAAGCGGAGATAAGAACCTTGCAATATTCTGGCCAAAAGAGTGGCAAAAAAGGTAATGGCGGTGGTGGTTGTTGTAGCACTTCCACCAGCGAGTAGAGTTTGCCTGGTAAAAAATAAACAAGAAGAAGAAGATGACGACGACGAAGAAGCATTGAAACCAACTGATCAAAATTTTACTCGTATTTACTATAAAATTTGTTGGTTTTTTCCGTTTGGTCATTCGTTTTGGAGGGCGGTGAAGAGGATGATGGTGACTCGATAGTGAGGATGCTGGTGGTGACGATGCGGACGGCAGAAGAAAGGAGAAAGAACAAGTGCAAAATGGAAAAAAAAACTAAATTGCGAATATTCTGAAATGCAAATTCCAATCAAGCTACTGATGAAATTCCTCTGCCAACCAACCAACCAACCAACCAACTCGATGACCTGAATGACTTTGAACTTTTAGACTCAAGTGTGCTAAAGGAGGTACAAGGTACCACTAGTTTCAAAAAGTAAGTCATTGAGTAGCGCTTTTTATCTCGTTGACGCGTCGTTTGGCGTGGTCCCTTGATAAAGTTGAGTTGTGGCCGGTCGTACCGGTCTCCGACGATGTCCTGCCATCAGTGTCAGTGTCAGTTTTTCGTTCTCAAATTTGAAATTGCTAAATTGCTCACGGAAGAGGCTTAACTGAGCCGGCAGCCTCTTTTTGATCTCTTTGACGTGTTTGGAAAGAAGCTGTTGTAGAACATCGAATGACTATACGCATATTAAATGACATTTTCTACACGGCATCAACGGTGCCGGTGCCATGATAAATGAAAAATTCTTTTTTAAGTCTTCTGACACAATTTTCATTAACCAAAAAACTTCCGTTTTCTTAGTTCAAGAAAATTAAAATGACTCGCAGTCTAAGCTCTTTGTAATAGGATTAATTTCAGTAATATGGAAGACCTGAAGACGAAAGCCTAGTATTGAATGAAACTGTTCCTTCGGAATGTGTGCGTTTTATAAAAATTCCAGCACGGAGGTCTATTTGAAGGTTCAACGACCACTAGATGCATAGACCAATAGCGGTTGGCGCTTTCATTTTCTTTGTGAGCACAAAAAATGTCCACAAATGAAGTTTTATGGACATCGTCAACATCGTCAACACAAACACAAATACAAACACAAACACAAACACCAACACAAACACAAATACAAACACAAACGGAAAATTAGTTCCGAAAACCATTAAAGTAGAACAGACAGAAAAAAGAGACAGAATTTTGAGAAAGTGAAAAAATGATGCCAGTCGCGATGGAGCTACCTCGAATAACTCGGTAACTAAAAACCACACCACACGCGCCCACACACACACAAACCTTAGTACATACATACCTGCCACACACACACACACACACACCAGTACATAGTCGTACTTAAAAAAATGAGAATTCTCATAACGCTTTCTGCTGACACAGTTACTCGTTAGTTCATTAGTTAGCAACTCGTCGCTGTTGTGAAAGGAGTACGAGCAGCACGAGTTTGCGGAGCGAGTACGTAACATTTCATTTCAACTCGTTTCTATTCATTGGAAAATGGGAAAATTCCTTAGAATCCGTTTTCAAAGTAGCCACGAAAAGCAGTCAAGAAAAAAAATATTCTGTTCTATTTAATTTTTTTATGTTTCTTGTGATTAAAATCAGAGCTACTCCTACTAATTCTCATTCTAAACCTAAATTAAAAAAAACAGATTATTTGCACTGAAGGATTTACAAAGAATTAAGACGATAATGGAACATTTATTATCATTTTGTAAATGAAACATTTATGACTTTGATTGAGCATTTCTTAAGTTATTGTTATCTGTCTGTTTGTTTAAAAAAACTTTAACTTAACATTAACTTTTCAGTGAATTTGAGAAATTGAGAATGAACACAATCAACTTCTATAAAGAAATACAAAAAATAGCATTTATTTTATTGATTTTGAAGATATTAAGCAGAAGTTTATTTTCTTAATGAAACTGCGAACTGAAGACTGAAGACATAATAAGCCCAATTTTTATGAGCTTATGAATAAATTCTTAAGTAAAGTCTTTTCCTTAGTTTTCTCAGCTCTAAGCTTAATTTTTCAAGCAAAACCTATAAAACTAAAAATACATTTTAAAATGTTAACAATCAGTACGATTAAATCCTGAATATTAACGAAATTATTTTCGTTTTTGAATCTAAAGCAATTTAATGACTGAAAACTGTCAATGAACTTGTGAAGAATGAACTTCAACGAATGAGAATCAATGAGATAAAAATATTAAACATAATTTACACTTGAAGAACTTAATGCAAGACGCTTTGACGACTGATCAATTCCGCCCCGATTTTCTTGGAATGCATTCTAATGCTTTTGATGCCAAGACAAAATGTTCGCCAGGCTTGAGGCAAGACTGAAAGAGCTTTGCTTCTGGCGAATTTACATAGTACATACAAACAACGCTAAATTGAGCCTATTGGGAACTATTTGAATAATTAAATCCTTCATCATTGTCTTCATCTTCTTCTTCTCTATTATCACATAAATACTTATTGCAGAGTGAAGAAGGAAGCATGAAAAATTAAGAATGAAGAGCAAGCAAAATTTTGAGGCCATTCTGTGTAGGAATGATTCCTTTGTCCTTTCGTTTGATTGTCACAATTTGTGACAATCTCAGCCACATAAATTTGCATACAAACACATGTAAAGAGTGCAAGAAAACAAGTATTACAATAAAAAAAAAGAAAACGTAGTAGAGAAAAATTAAAAAACCCAAATTTGGAGAAGCCTAAAGAAACGAAAAAGATAAAAAATCAAGAAAAGCGAAGAACAAAAAGCACAAGCTTGCAGTGAAAAATAAAGCCGCTCTAATGAGCCCACTCACAACAACAACAAAAAAAAACAACATTTATGTTACTAACGAGAGCAAGAGCGCGCTTGAAAGTTGTTTGCACATTTTTTGAGACGCATTTCACACGAGATGGTTGTACATATTTTGTTTCATTAACGTCAAAGTAACGTGCGAGGAACATTACATTCTCAAACACACATGCAGCCAACTACACACACACACACACACACACACCCACCCACACTCACTCGCTAGCTTTATTCCAACCCTGTAAGAAACGGCTTCTATGTCAAGCATGGCTTTTTTTGTCGCCGAAATCATTATCGTTGTCATCAATATTGATTTATGAAAATAAAAAATAAAAATAAAATAAATTCAAAATTAAATCATAAATTAATTTTTAATATTTAATCATTTTTATCCAATAAAAGAAAAGATTTCATGATATCATGATTTTTCGAAGAATTTCCTTAATTTTTCTAGTGATTTTTTGTGTAAAAAAGTTATGAACAATAAAATAAAATAAAATAATTATAATTTTTATTTTGTTTCGGAGCTATCTTGTCTTCCATGAGAGTGTCATGTCCGTTATAAATACGATTCTTTGCCGTCGACAACACACGGCACTTTCCTGCGGGGTTCCTTCCTTCCTTCCTTCCTTCGTTCCTTCCTTTCTACGTTCATTCTTTCATTGTGTCAGGTGTCGTTAGTCTTTAAGGAGCACGTTTTCTGCACTTCCTGTCACTTGACGTGAGAATGTTTTCACTACATTTCAACTTTTTAAACACATACATACATACACATACACATACCACACTCTGCATACTATAGTATATACATATATTTTACTCTAATGCGGAAGTAATACAAAAACAAGGAAATCAACAACCGGCAGCTGACTGCAAGATGGTTGTTCTACCAGCGACTATTGGCCTACCGAAAAGTATGTCCTTGAAGTACGAGTGCAAGTAGGTACGTGATGGCTGCTGTTTTGTGGTCGTTGCTGTCGTTGTGTTGTTGTTGCTACTATTCATGGTGTTAGAGCTGTTGGTTTTTTCATGTTTTTTACCATTCTCGATGCAATGCAGTTGGTTGCTGCTTGCCTCAAATCACACTAGCCTAAAAATACCCTTAAGCAACAGAATTTATTTGTTGCGTGCCATCAAAAACTGAAAAGAAACTTTTACTCTCGCCCCTTTTTTTGGTTCTGGGAAGAGCAATAACACTTTTTAACGCTTGCGGGCATTTTAATTTTAATGTAAATTCGTTTTAAAATTTATATTTTCAATAGCGGTAGCTGTACAAGAAGTATGTAGTTGTTATTTTTGTAGTTGAATTTTTCTTATCCATTTTCCATTCTTTCTTTCTATTTTTCCTTCCTTCTTTTATTTTTAAACAATTTCAGGAGTATCAGGATTGTTTTTATGTATATTTTTCAAAATCTATGATATTTTTATCTTTTTATAATTTCTTTTTAAAAATATTTTAGTTTATTTTAAATAATGCTATTTCGTATTTCCGCATTTTTCATGTTAATTGTAATAAAAGGAAAAAATTGTTGTCTACGCTTGTGGGTCAGTCTCGACGCTAATGTAAACTCCTTCAAACAAACCTTTGTTTCTTTCGCTTTTTTTTCTCGTTAATATAAAGTTAAGTTTCTGTTGTTATTTGTGTTCTTGTTGTTGTTGTTGTTTTTCGTGGGCTTTTTTCTTTGGCCTTTTGTTTATTATTTGTGTTTGTTTGTAAGTGTATGTGTGTGCGGGTGTGTGTGGGTGTGTATGTTTTATTTTCAATTCTCTGTTTTCAATTCTATGTTTCATTCTTTTTTCAGCTGTTGCATTATTGTTATTTTTCTCGTTGTTTTCGTTGTTGTTGTTGTTGTTGTTGTTGCTTCAAGCGCTCACACATAAACACATAAACTTGTTTTCTTCTTCTTGTTCTTGCGGTTTACTCCTGCGTCTTGCGTTGTTGATGCGGTTGTTGACCGATCGGCCAACCGGCCGCCCCAAGTTTTACATTTTAGTCAAAATTTATAGCGCAAAGTTTATATATCACGAAGAAAGCATAGTATACATACATACACAGCATATAGTACGTTTATTTCCTGGCAGTTGTTTTTATTTGAACAAGACTGTTTCTCTTCTTGTCTCTCTTCTTATTTGCTTTCTTTTCACAAAAAAAAATGACTGCTTTAAATAAAAATTTGTTTTGGAACGAATCAAACAAAGAGAAAAGAAACTCTAGAGAATATTTAACAGTTTTTTTATTTCTCTGTTTGACATTTCAAAACAGTTGCTAACGTACGCGGTACGAAGTATTCAAAATGTTTCAAGGCTTCACGGTTGAATGAACTTTAAACTTGTGAAAAATTAAATGCGAACAAATATTTCATTCCTCGGAATGTATGTACCGTCTTCTCACCTCATCCTCGTCCTTCTCTACACCAAAACAAAAAAAAAACAAAAACCAAAAACGAAAAAAAAATATTGCACAATATCAATAAAAACTGTCGCATTCCAACGGTGTTGCCGTGTAGAAATGTTATTTAATTAAAAAGTTCTCACTCGACGCAGCGAAAACATGAGAGAAAAGAGAAAAAACGGAAGCGAAGAAATGCGCAAAATGTGGTTCTCGTCCTTGTTCATATCAGTTTCTGTCTAATTCACAAATACTGACACAAATAGTGGCAAAATTCATGCATGACAAATCGTTGAGGAGTCACGAAAGACTCGCGAAAGATTATGATTTCGTTTAGTGTTCAGCCTCATTCCAGAAAAACCAGCAACGCTTTTTGGTGAAAAATCATTTCAACACAATTTTCAAAACAAATTTCAACACAAATCTTTGTCAAATATTCATTCTCGATGGACCTCGAAGGACATGGATCTGTCTTTTAGATGTTTCTCTCTATTTCAGCGGCTTATCTATCAGTCTTTGTGTCATGAAACACAATTTGTTCCATTGTTTGAAATGGTCTTCGATGATTTGTACTGGAAAGTCGATACGATTCAAGCACGATGTGCCACGAAATGTCATGCGTGATGCATTCATGTGTCCTTAAAGACGTAAACAACCCTAAAACACAGACACACGCACATCCGTCAATGTGCCCGCGCCACCCATAAAAACTCAAATACTCAGTTTCCAGCCTCCAGAAAAATTGAATGACTGAAGAGCTGTAAAATGACTGATTAAAGAGCCAACTGACTGACTTGCTGCAGAGCAGACTTCAGCCTGACGATTGAAGACCTGACTAACTGAAGGCAGGTCTGCTTGACGAGAAGCCTCAGTGTGAGAGTGACGAAGTGTGTAAAGCGACAAAGTGCCATGACACACTTACGGAAACATAACCAGCAACGCCCGCTGGTTGCTCACTCCCTTTTAGCCAAGGCTTGGTACACAAATTCACACTTCTGCAGACTGCAGAATGTTTTGGTGAATTCCGTTTGCGCGAAAATTCTTCCTCTTCCATTGTGGAAATGCCCGCAGCTGCCCCACAGCAGTTGCCGCAACACAGAGCAGCTGCTCTGTGAAAAAGGAAAAAACGCTTTACGGCCATTGACATCAGTTAAAATGGTTTTTAGTAGTTTTTCAAGAGCATTTGTTGAATTTATTGTAAAGCGAAAGCTTTAATGCGACAATCAACAACTGGCTCCTTGCTCAACCCTACCTGTCTCTCTCTCACACACTAACATGCATAGGAAAGTAATGAAAAAGAGACGACCACAAGTAACACCAAATAATGGCCCATTCTCTGGACCGTATGCGGTCTTCTAGTTCCTTAATAATTTTTGGTTTCACACTTCGCTAAATGCACGCATGGCGAAAGACAGTTTTTGCGTGTGTGTAAGTTGTTCACACTCATAACTTAACGAAACTTACGTGAACCTTATGCATAAACGTCATATAACTTGACGAGTTGAATAGAAACCCAACGAAAGTTAACGAAATTCAACGAGACTTGACCAAACTTGACGCTAATTAACTAGAAAGTCAGTGACTTGGATTAAACTGTATGAAATTTAAATTAAATTTAAAGAAAACTAATGACACTTAATGATTTCATGTAACTTAAGTAAAATGTTTCGACACTCTACTAAGCATCATAAAAGTTCCTTTCGGTTTATTTCATCAAAATGAAATTTAACGTAAGTTCACAAAAAATCTTGACTTGGAACTTTAGTTTTCTGCAAGTATCCAATAAGTAGTACTTGATGTATTCATTATCTACTACGAATACTATCTAAATTTAACCTTATTTTAATAAAGTAACTATAGACGAGTATTTAACAGGAATGAAAGCCTTTCCCAAAGCGACTCTGCGGCATGGTATCCTTACTGTAATAATAAGCCTACGATTAAGTGAGACGAATGAATAAACAGTTTCGTATATTTTTTTTGCCAGAATGACAGACACGGCATTCTTGCAAAAGCTGCAATTCATACTTACTTCTCTTCACACAAGTTTGGTTTTTATGAAAACCACGAGTTTGAAAATACTTCAGAGAAAGCATTCCTTCATGGTTAGACCGACCATACTAAAACGTTCGTCTTATACCGTAGTTACGATGCGCAGTATAAAAATCCAACAGTTCAACTTCGATGACACGTACGAGCATTTACGACATTGACCAGCAGCATAAAACGTGACTGTGCGGTGCGAAGCCATGAGATGGCAGCACTTTCACAATCAGCTGTCATTTATGTCGTTAAGTAACTTCAGAGAATGAACGAATCGTTTCAACCGTGAGTTTTCTGACGTTCGTGTCTTGAAGAAAATATAAATGAATCATGAATGACATTTCACTATCGCGCATCGTCGATGACATTTTCTATCGAATTTTTTTAGTTAACCCTCGTCTTGCCATTTATGTAATAAAATATATAAAGTAAACAAAAAATAAAAAAATCATTAAAAAAATATAATATAATTTTGTTATATTATGCATGTATTTGATTGCTTTTGATAATTCATTTTGCTCTTTTAAACAATTATTTATATTTTAGCCCATCTTTTTGCTATTTTATGCATTTATTTCTCTCTTTATTTACCTACTTAATTATAATCTTATTATTTTGATCTGTCATTAGTATACAATATTATGATAGTTTAGCCCGTTATTTTGGTATTTAAGCTTATTATTTTGCCAGCAAGAATTGTTTCTTTTTTTGTTTATCGATCTCATTTTACATTTCTATAGGTCGCATCATTTCATTCATTCAGCCGTCTATTGTTTGGATTTTTTTTATTTATTTCATAAAAGCCTTTTTATATCCTTCATATTGTCTGCGCTAATAAGCGACTAATGATGGCTGGTAGGATTCGTAAAGTGCTACAGAAATATGTAATATGAAACAGTTTTTCAAACTTTTATTCAAGTATATAATCTGTTAAAATCGTTTCGTAAGCTTTTCGAAAGTTTTTCTTGACAACTTGACAAGACGAATAGAAAAAATGTCGAAGTAAAAACAACAAAAATAAATGAAACAAAATCTGTATGAAAATACAAAGCTTTAGTATGGTTTTCAACCCAAGCTTTTGAGGCAATTTTTTAAAAACTTTCGTTGTATCATTCGTTGAATCAAAACGCTCGTTAGATGCTCAAATTTTTCGGAAAAGTCCTCGCTACTCGCTACTACTTACTCGTGTACGTTTCGCTCAAACTTTCCTTTCGTAATTGTGCTTTTAGCGGTACATTTTATAGCAACTTTGATTCTTTTAAAGCTTTCGCAAATGAACTTCTGCCCTAAAAAAAGAGACCCCAAAAATAAAAAAAAACATTGTTGCAATTGTTTAATTTTTTCTCAGTAGTT
This sequence comes from Conops quadrifasciatus, assembly GCA_949752815.1. NCBI lineage: Eukaryota > Metazoa > Arthropoda > Insecta > Diptera > Conopidae > Conops > Conops quadrifasciatus. Next base: position 38,131,739 of record OX457079.1, read on the forward strand.
GGCGTTGTCTCAAGAATTGTTTGATAAAGTTTAAGAAGAACTGAATGATTGTTGTAAAATTTTACGGTAGTAAAGTTTTAGTAGTGCCATTTTTCGGTTTCACTGAATAAGAATAAAAATTTAAAATTAAAAATTATTGTCAGAAAATTTCCAATACTCTAAGTCGTCGGAATGTTGCCATCTTTAGACACCGATTTATTACGCAATAGGGAAAAAGGTAAAATTGGGAAACTTTAGTATAAGGTTATGATTTTTTATTAGCGGTAATTTCACTAAACTCATTGAATATTTCTTTGACTGAGAGATATTCTTCTAGATATAACGAACTTGTCTCAATATAGTTTCCAAAATATATATTAAAGTTTTAGAAACCTTGTAGGACACACACAAAATCTTATGATGCGTAAAAATTAATAATCTATTTTTAAATTATCTTCAGTTAATTTGAAATATTATAAGAATTTAATAAAACGCATTCTCAAGAATTTATTTTTCTTCTTGTCTCTTTTCAGGTAAGTTTTATTGATTGATTGTACAGTACATACTATTTCCAATTGAATAGGCTTATCCTTGTTATCCAGTAACGGTAAGTTGGCAGTAAAATTGTCCCTGATCTAGATTCTCGATAAATCTTTCGATGCTGCATGCAGCAAAAGTAATTAATTTAATTGAATGCATTACAACAGCAGCAATTATTGCAGCAAATAAATATGCCTAATTATAAAATAATTGCATTCGAATTTCATTAGTTTTCCTTCTTCTTTACGCCCCCCTCCCCCTCTTCGGCTCTTTTCTTTTCATTGGTCTCTCGTTTCTTTGTCCGCTCCGTTGGCAATTAACAACAATAAAATGCTGAATATTAATTATAATTGCAAATGTTTAAGATAAATTTCGCATAAAGTCGTTTTCGAAATATTTGAATTTTATTCAAACAGAATGCTCTCTCCTTGAGCATCTAGAGAAGCAAGAGAGCGCCATTATCTTTCGAGTCATGGCCATAGGCGACATCATACAATACGCTACGTTCTTGTAAGTTTATTTCAAAAGAAGTTTTTTTTGCGATTTAAACTTAGGTTTTCTAAACAAAACTCATGGAATAAAGGTCCACAAAAATTGCTAAATTCTTATTTTAATTCAAAATATCGTACAATGATTTTAAAAATTATAATGAAATATGATGAAACATTTGCAATTTCATTTTTATCACTTCAATATAAAATGTCCCAGACGGTTTTGGTGGAACTGAGCTCCATTTGTGCGATAATCTTAATGAAAATATGCTTTCAAATTCTGCAAGTTGTCCAAGTAGTTTTTGCGGAAAGATCTCTGGACGTATTTATGTGGAAAATTAAATTTAGAAGAAGTACAAAGCATTCAATCGAATAGACTACACTTTTTGAGAGTAGAGCATTATTTGCAATTTGAAATGCTTTACTTGGGTTAAGAGTTCTCTTGACCTTCATAAATTGTTGCAGTTGCTGCGAAGAACTTTTTAAAAAGCTTTGAAAAGTGTGAAATTTAATTGCGTATCTGACTTTTAATTATAGAAGACAAAAGACAGAACATCCTTCTCTCACTTCGAGTCCTTTCAATATTTACCAACATTCATTCATTCATTTACCAACATCAGTAACTGCTAATGGTTGGAAAAATAGCACTGAAATCGTGGTATTGATAAAATTTACGATTATACGAGTATCCTTCTTGTGGAAACTGGAGACTGATGAATATTTAAAATTACGTAATAAGACAACAATATTGACCTGGCTGCTGAACGAAAATGACCACAATTCATTTGGGTCAAAAGGGTATAAACTGTTGAACAACGAATTTATTGAGAGCAAGAAAGGAAAGGGATTAAATGAAATAACCAATGATACCACAACAACAACAACAACAACAACAACAACAACTCGTACAATAACGTTAACGATAACACCAACAGCAGCATCAACAAATCACTCACTCAAACCTCAACTGAACTGAATGAAATACTCGTAGTGAACCACATTTTCTTTAAGTGAACCACCAAAAAAAAAAAAAGCACCGCAAAAAACTGGCAGTAGCGTGTAGGTCGCCTTACCATCCTGCTGCCGATCATGATCCTGATTCCGAGCGTTTGAGTTGACATAATTTTCTGAAAAGAAGGTTTTATTTTTCAATTTGGAATTTATCTGGAAATTAAAGAGCTGAGGTCGTGACCGACGAGGTCACTTGCAGCTCAATATTCCAGTCTAAATGTGACATGATTGAAGCAGAAAAAGAAACTAGAATATTTTCTAACAAAGGCTTTTCTTTTTTTCTTTCTTTCTTTCTTTCTTTCTGACCCTTTTTGTCGTCGTTGTCGTTTTGAGAGACCGATAAACTCAACGAAAGGCAAAAGCAAACCAAAAAAAAAAAAACCTAACAAAGAAAAAAGTAGGCAAAAAGACAGCAACAGACAGCAACACTTCAGAAGAGAAGTGAAAAAAAAAAGAAATACATCAACAACAGGTCAAAAAGTCAATTTTGAAAGGCATGCGGAGGCATAAACGAGCCAAGGAAAGGCGAACGCACGAGCAGCGTCAAAGCGTTGCAGCACGAGCAGCCAACGACGGCTATCCCTGCGTCTGCAGCACCGCACACGTTGCAAGCAAACTGAGGCAGCAGTAGCCTCAAAAATCTTTACTGCTAACAATGAGAAAATATGTCACAAATTTTAGTCAGCTCCTTTCTTCTCACTCTCCTTCTTCCTTCCTGCCTTCCTTCCTTCCTTCCTTCCTTCCTTCCTTTTGTCGCTTGATATTGATAATTTTTTTTTTCAAGTTGCATATTGCATATTGTGTTGTTGTTGTTGTTGTTGTTGTTGTTGTTGTATGCTACAAACTTTTAACAGCGTCCAGCATTTTGCATCCGGTATACTCGTGTGTGTGTGTGTGTGTGTGTGTGTGTGTGTGTGTTGCTAACATAAAAACTCCATGATGACGATGATGATGACGACGCTGATGATTATGGTGAAGATGATGCCCTCAGTTCGAAAGAGTACGGTAAGGGCGAAAAGGCCGTCACTCAAAAGATTGCAGTAACTCTTGGCACAAAAGAGCAGAGTTCGCTTGAAAGACGTTTAAGATGTTTATAAAATGACATAAAAGTTAATAACTCTTCCTCTCTCTCTCTCGCTCACGCTATGGATGTACATACATCATACCTGAAACATCACAGAATGTATGCGTATCACATTCTCCGAAAGCTTGAAATACTGCTGTTGTTCTCTGCCTCTTCCTTCTTGTGCCTCTTTTACTACATGTCTTTGTTTCATGCTTTTTATATTATAGCTTACTCATACGCCACGGTGCACTTTTCTCCATCACTTACTCTGCAGGGAATTCTCAACGCTCATTCTCAGTAATTTGCTGTTGTTTAAAATTCATAAAAAATTCTTAAATATTCATCAATATTTCACTAATTGTACGATTATGTATTTGGATTATTTGGCGGACAGTTTTTAAGATTGTTGTCATCGCCTTGAGGTGATGCCTTGATTGATCTGATTCCAATTTAAGCACCGGCCATTTGTTAATGAAATTAATCAACATCAATTGCTGGCTGTTTGCTTTTGATTGCATGCATTTCGAAAGATCTCGTTTGTCTTCATTGCTCATGAATCTAATTAACGGAACGTACTCGTACTCGCCCGCTTCATATTCGCTTTGGCGGGAGGGCGAAGGCGAAGGTAATTAGTTCAATCTCGATATAGCTGCGAAATGACGAAATTGTTAATTGGATGAATGGATGGATGGATTAGTCTTTAGCGCTTTCACGCTAATAACTCTTAATAACTCTTAAGTTTATTAAAAACCTAAAGCATGAGAACGTGATGCGGGGGAAAAGATTGGCAGGGTGGAGAGAGAGAGAGAGAGGGGAGGGGGGGGGGGGCAGAAAGTGTTGAACGAAAATTTCAAAAATACCAAATTGGTTTTTCTCTTCAAAGCTCTTCTAAAAGCTTTAACAAATATCTTTACGAAAAATGCTCACATTTTTAAAACCAAAAACTTTATCGAATAGACAAAAATATTTTCTTGATTTTTCTTCTTCCTTCTTCTGTTCTTCTGTCCTTGTATTGGTCAAAGTGACAGTTTTATTTAAACAATTAAAAGCAAAAGAAAAATTTTGTTAATTTTGCGTTGTGGAAAAATATAATAATAATCTTATGAAGGCTCCATTAATGGTAACCATCCGCTTTGACGACTCCACGAAATATTTGGGTTTTAGTTTGAAGGGGCAGGGGGCCGGCGGAGGCGGTCCAATCAAAGCCAGCCTGATCAATTAAAAATGAACATGAGTGTACACATAATAAATAAAAAAAACAAGCAACAAAATAATCATCTAAAAAATAGTGTGTGTTTTAGCCTTTCCTCTTAACGAAGGGGGCCAAGTGCCCCTCTAAACACTTAACTGTTAAGCTACCTTGAAATTAAAATTGAGAATTGTTAGTGTTTACGTGTCGGAGTAATAACAACAACAACAACAACGACACTAATACTGTCACTCTAAGTGTGACCACACGCATACACTCCCCCCGAAAAAAACACCCCCGCAATCACATTGTATACAATCACAAACAGTTAACATGCCAACGCATTTGGAAACAGTTCCAACTGATACTATCAGAATATTGCGCACACACACACACACACACACACACACACACATGCACGCAAACTGTTACTTCGTATTGTGGTTAGCTCTGACATCAGTGCCGCTGTTATCGTCGCTCCTGCTGTTCCTGCTGATATTGTCGTTGTCGCTATTACTTCGACTGTCACTGTCGTTGCTGCAAATGTCGTCATTGCGCTGTTGTTGGCGTCTGTGATAGTATTCGATAGTTGTTGTCGGTGGCGCTGTTAACAATGCCATTGTCGCTGTTGTCCGAATGTGTTGTTATTGTTAATATTATTGTTTATTTGTGCAATATGTAGCTGCATCGTATCAGCCAGCTGTTGCTACTTGCATGTACTTCTGCAGCAATTGTTGCCGCTTCATCGCACTCTTGATTGTGGTGCTGTCCACAATGGCATGCATACATACATACAAACGTACAGAGGTAATACAATACAATAACTGTTGACGTCACGATTTAAAGCGGGTCCTTTTAAAGCGTTTTCTGACAAGAAAGCTCATAAAAAATGCTGTTTCGCTGAACTCAAAAACTCATTGTCTTGATGTCCCGATTTCGCTTCCGTCCGTGGTTCAGTGGGCGTGTCATTTTTCTGACGCTGCACGCACTCGAGCGAAGGACAATCGAGCCGGGCCTTCATTTGAGGCCTTCAAATTGTTTAGCCTTTAGCTTGTTGAGAAGTAACGCACTATGTATTTGCGTCTACTCGCTGACGATTGACTCATTGACGTGCGTACGTACGAGTACTTGTGCATGCGCCGACATGCGTTGCGTCGACATTCCATTGCGTTGCGTTGCGTTGCTGTGACTAACGCAGCGTTAACAATTTGGGGACATTTTGAGAATTTGTGGTTTCATGATTTCATGCATCATGCGTCGTTGTTGACTTGCTGCTGCTGCTGATAGTTGTTGTTGTTGTTGTTCTCGTTGCTGCGGCTTAGTCGCAAAATGTGTTACAAATTCTTTTTTGCCCTGCGGTTACGCTTCCGGCACATTCTTCACATAACGCCTCGTTTCTTTTTTGCCGCTTCAAGCAGAAGAACGTCTAAGCTGGTGTTGTTGTTGTTGTTGTTGTTGTTTTAGCAGCAGCAGCTTAACCAGGATCAATCTCTTTCATTTGCATCCGAAAACTTTGCAAACGGCAAAGCCACAAGATGCAAAAATGCAATTAAAGCTTGAGGCATCAGCAGCAGCAACTACAACAACAACAATGACAGCGTCATACGATCTCGATACGTGGTGGCTTTCTCGAGTGGTACAATTCAAAATCACGCATGACAAACACACACACGCACACGCACACGCACACGCACTCTTCTTCAAATAAAACGTATGTAAAGTACGCTGAAGTTGCTGCTGCTGCTGCTGCTGCTGCTGTTTTCTCATTGTTTTTGTTGTTATTAGTGTTGTTGTTGTTATTATTAGTGTTGTTGTTGTTGTTGTTTTTAACTAGTTTTTCCAAACGCTACGATGATAGAATTTCGTCGTATTGCTCGACGCTGATGTTGGATGACGGTGATGGCTATTGTTGTTGTTGTTGTTATTGTTGTTGGCTTCAGTACAACTTAAGTGTAAATGCGTTTACGGTGTTTCGTGGTCGCTGAAGTGTTTGGCGACGGTTTGGGGAGCTCTTTTGGCCCCCAGGAGTACAATATGAAGGCTGCTGCGTACGAAAAAGGACAATTTCAAGGATGCTTTAAGTAACAGAAAAATAGCCAGAGTAGAACAATTAATTTGAAAGGGTTAACAAGGACCAAAAAGAGACAGACACAAACAATTGACAAACAATTAGTTCGAGAAATAAAGAGAAATCAAGAAAAAGACGATTTGCTTTCTTTTTCAAATTCGAGATTCACGAGTTCGAGGAACGTAACGGCAGGCAAGGCCCCGCCTCTTCCTTTCGGCTCATTGGCCGCCAACCCTTCGCAACCATCGCGTTGTAACGGACACGTCGTCTCAGGCCGAGAAGCGAGAATTTCGGAATTTCGAAATATTCGCACTAGTACCATTCTCAAAAGCAAACACAAATAGGAATGCAATTTTTGAGCGTTTTTCCTCTTCTTCTTCTTGCATTTTCCTTTACACTTTTTGCTGACAGTGAGTGACGTTCATATCTCGTTTATTGCATAAATTCGTATTCAATAAAATTCTCCTTCTCATCATTTCTCCTTTGCCGACGAATTCTTGGAATTCCAAGGAAAGACTACTGAAAAAGTGCAGCAGCGGCCATAACAACAACAACAACCTAAACAGCAACCACTAGAAAGAATGCAATCGAAAAATTTGAAGCTTCAACACGTATGAAAAGCATCGTCGCCGCAGCAGCATCAACACCTTTCTCGTTTCGATGCGTCTTCAGCAAACCCCCTCCTTCCCCCCGCGCACGCCCCTGTGCCAGTACTGAATGCATTATATTAAAAATATATTAGAAAACGGGTGAAAATGTGTTACGGAGAGAAAGGCGGGGAAACATAGAGACTCTCTATGAGAGACTAAGGAATATCTATCTCAGTCTCTATAGAGAGTAAGGAATTTTCCATTCCAATTTCGCCTGGTATTTATTTATATTTTTTTATTTTTTGAATATTTTCTTTTAAATCAATAACTCATTTTAATTTAATAGATTTCTTTATAGCCCTTTTAAACTTTTGTAAGATTGCATGACATTGCAAACTGTCGTCCATGGCATGCTTTCATGCCTTGCCCGAGATGAAGAGAGAGAAGAATACTGAGATGTGTTGAGTTTGAAGAAGGATTCAAAGTATACTAAAAGAATTACATAAGTAGGTCCTCGACAAACGAATTAATTTCCCAAGAGTGCAGCAACAAAGATGTACATATAAACAAACAAACAAACAAGAACACAAAAAACTAACAAATAAAATAAGGGCAAAGTTGGTGTGAGTGAGTGAGTGTAAGCGTGGCCCGATAGAGGGAGAAAGAGACAGAAAGAGGAGCTTGAAAGTAGATGAAATTTGAAAATAATTCGGTGTTTTTTTTGTGTCCAGGTCAAAAAGACCTGAAATGACAATGAAATTTCGTAAATGAGAAATTTTCAAATTAATCTAAAATTTTGCAGTAAATAAATATTCTGCAAAATATGTATGTAACAGATTAAATAGAAATTTCAATATTTCAAAATTAAGAATTAAAAATAGGATTAAAAACTTGAAGAATTAATCTGTGAGGATAAGATTCCTGTATATCGAAATAAATAGAAAAATAAATTAAGAAATTTTTAGGAATGGAATTTAAGGAGTTGATGGCTTTCTATCAAAGGTTATTAGAAAGAAAGACCAAAGAAAGAAGACTGATGCTAAAATTCAATTCGTAATTTCGAAACTGAAGCGACGAAGCGAGCCTTCATGAAGAAGCCTTAGAGAACCAAAAGGCCAATAACATGAACGCAAAACCGAAAATTCAAATTAAATTTCAAGTACTTTCAATTAAAATATTTTCACAATACCAGAAGAACCTTCTCCATCAGTCCTTATTGCATTTCTTTCTTAATTAACTCAGAGAATGCAGGCATCAAGAAATGACCTCAATGGATGTATTCATCCTATACAATTGTTAGTTAACCCGTTGACGACCACGTGCGTTGTTTTTCACCAACAACCAAAAAAAAAGGCATTTGCTTTTTTGCGCGTCGCAAACTTCAACATAAAACCTAAAGCATAATAATTTCTAATATTACCAAATATTACCACAGCATACAGCGTAAAAAAACAACAAAAACAACAACAACACACACACACACATACACACAATTTCTTATATAATACGATACTACGTAGATAATAAGAGTTTAATTTAAGGCTATATAAAAAAAAATGTATCCTCAAATAGTTGTCAATTTAATTACTTCGGCCTCTTCTTTCTACTGCATTCTTTAATTTTTGTTCTCTTCAAAGCCACATCATTGTTCGCCATCGTCATTGTATGATTTTGCCCCCTCGTTTTTTTTTTTTTTTGTTTCGATTCTCAGAGAATTGTGTCAAACTCGACTCACTGTCAAATCTTTCGATTTCTCACATCAATTCATTTGTAAAATATTGAATTTCTTGTAGCTCAGAGCTCTCACCGTTTCTCTCTCTCTCTCTCGTGATTACACAGCTACTCGTTTTTGTTGTTGCTGCTCAGTATCAAACTAATTCTCGTTGCTCCATGTTAAACTCATTCTCGTTTCTTGGTCTCGTACTCGTTGTTGCTCCTCAGCAGACTTAAACTCGCTGTCGTTCCTTGCTCTCTAAGAATGAATTTATATATAGCGTCTAATTTCCCCCAAGGGTTTATATTCTTGCATGTAAACTCGTACCATCCTCGTAGCATTTCCTCAAATTTCGTCAAGTCTTTCAAAGTTATTACTGTTTTTTCTTAATGTCATCCTAGCTTTTTTGTCCTTTCTCCCGCTCTTTTTGCTACGCCCATTGGCGTATTGTCCCATTGTTACACTCTCTCACGGTCATTTAGTTTCTCCTCCGTCTAGCACTGCGTCAATGTATCAAAACCTATTTAGCCATGCCGACATTCTTTCAGCCTTTTGCTGACTTTGACGGCTTTGCTTCTTCTCTTAACTCTTGCTCTTCTACGCATATCAATTTCAAAGTTTGTCCCTCAGGGCAGAATTTCAGTAAGAATCAGCAGCAGCAGCAGCAGCAACTATTGTCATTATCAAACGAACGGCATCGAACGAGCGAGCGAGCGACGATGCCTGTCAATGCTGTCAAAGCTGCCTCTGTTTAAAATTTATGCATGCAGCAGCAACTAACTACGCTGTGAATGTGAAAGAAGAAGAAGAAGAGGAAGACGAAGAAAAAGAAAAAGACGTTGAGGAAAAAGAAAAGATTCTGTTGCTTCAGCTCAAACGATTTGCCAACGGCTCTAATGCTTGAGAATGTCATTCGTTAATATTCATGCATTGACATTCAAATAATGTCAATAGCTTACGTACGCTTATTGTTGTTGTTGCTGTCGCTGTCGCTGCTTTACAAAACAGATTTCATATGATTTCCGCTCAAGCCTCAAGCGATTAATTTTGATATTGACATTTGAAAGGTTGTTAAAATTCCTTAAATTTGACAGAAAAGAGCGCGATAAAGCTATCTGAAGACAGCAAAAAGGTTTGTTAATATGCTTTAACCCTTTTATCAATAGATGATTTTGCCCACTTTCGGTCAACGGAACTGATCAGACCCGCAGTGCTAAGGTTCTCGCGATAATTGCAGATTATGAAAGAGGTGGATCCACAAAAAAGGGATCGAGGGCCCCTTGGCTAAAATAGTCTATTGCATACGAATGAAAACTGGTAGAGAAAGAGGACGAAGAAGATGAAGAAGGAGTACCGTAGGGTGGGTCTGTCTCTGTGGAGCTACGTCTGCGAAAGACGGCACTGCTTAAGTTTGAGCAACGGTTAAGAGTGAGTCAGAAGGCGGCGGCGAAGGGCGAAGAAGGAGAAAATGGAGACGGCGAAAACGGTGTAATTGCTGAAAATGTTTGCTGCAAATTGCTCAATGAAATTACAATTCTTTCTCCTCTTCTTCTTCTGCTTCTCCCTGTTGCTTTCCTGGTAATTGAAGTTTGTTGCCATCGCAAAGTCGTCGTTACTTTTTTGCATTGTAGCAAAAACAACGCCCAGCATCTTCTTCTTTTTCTGTGTTTTGTCTCTCTTATGTTCGTGCTTCATTCAATCTTGTTTTTCTTGTTTTCTCACACAAATAAAAGTAACCACAAACCAGTGGCAAAAAGTAGTAAAACTACAACAACAACAACAACAACAACAATAACAGAAACAATTAAATGAAAAAGAAAAGTAATGAAGACGTTCAGCAGAAGCGAAAAATTCGAAAGACGAAAAAGTAAATGATTTTGTTTTGTAGCATACTTTTAGGGATACAACAAGTTGATACTATTGACGCTGGCGGGTGTGCGAGTGTATGTGTGTGTGCGTGTGAGTTGTTGTGGTTGTTGTGTTGTTGTTTTTACTTAATATTTTTGTGCCGTCGGTTTTTGTTTCGTCTTTAATGACATCTCATGGAAGTGTTTTCAAAAGTTTTTCTTCTCATACGAACAAACAGTACCAACACACACATACATTCTCGTGCACTACGCCGGACACACATGCACACACACACACACACACACCAGTAACAAAAAATATTCAATACCATTTACGCCGAAAACTTTTCTGAAGTCATTAACAATTGTCTAAAGTCTAGACGATTTTAGAATTTTTATGCCTTTTTTCCGTTGGTTCACACGGATTACGGAGAGGGGAGGGGGTGAAGGGATGGAGGGTTGTAGTTAGGTTCTCAAGCCTGCCACTATGAAGACAATCATGCTTCTTAAGTGCGGCTATTTTCCAGGAAAAATCGGGGCTGAAAATGACCCCTGAAAATTACCCAAAAGAAACAATGGACGACTAATCTCTCTTGGTCTTAATTTCTCTGGAGAGAGAGAGGAAACCCAATGCGATGCTTCTCTGTCGCTACGGCCAATTTCTTAGTGTTGGCAATGACGTCGTCGTTGTTGTTGCAGCATTTTTGCAGTGCAGCAAATTAAGGAAACAAGCGAACGCATTCATATAAAAACGCGTACGCATACACATAAGCACACACACACACACACCACAAAAGTCTTTCAATCCAACAAACAACGACAACAACAATCGACATCGGCAACTTCGTCATCGTTGACCGTAGAGAGATTACGAACTCACGATTAGTGACGCTGACGCTAGCGTTGAAGTTAGAGGCAACGCCGTGGCGCGCAACGTCATTGTGACGTAAAACTTCACAGCATGCAGTCGAAAAAAACAACAACAACGACGACGTTAACGTAACGCTGTTGCACCAAAAAAAAAAAAACGGATGCAAAATTCTTTTTTTGTCTGTTTATAACTCAGAAGAGATAAAAAAAAGATACTGGTATAGAAATATATACAGAGAGAGAGAGAGAGAGAGAGAGAGAAAAATCTATAGATCAAAATTTTTTTTTAACACATTAATTTTTTTTTTAAGTTTAGCCTCCCTTAAAAAAAAAAAAATCCAAAAACAGGGTGCAGTTTTTGTTTTTTTTTTCCATTTTGTGTTGTTGTTTTGTACTGCCGTCGCCACTCTGTAAATTACAGAAATTGTATTAAGTTAAGCTTTTTCTTAATGGTTCTTCTCGTTTCTGAAAAAATTCCAATGGTCACAATAACAACAACAACAACAATAAAGCTTTGACCTAGAAACATTTGCTAGAGATGAACGATGCTGAAAGCTTTTAACCTGCTGCATGGATAAAATTACACCAACAAAACTACAAGAGAGTAGAGAGATGAAGAGAGCAACAGAGAGTTTTTCTGTATTGCCAGAGACATAAAATGACCCAGTAGGAAGAGAGAGAGAGTGAGAGAACGAGAGTAAAGGGATAGGCCAGCAAATCCATAGACCGCATGCAATTTTTATAACCGAATTAAGTTATTAAGAGCTCATTTTAATTGAAGAGGTTTCCGTAAGTTATTCGTTTTTCTTTCTCTCTGTCTATTTTTTAAAAGAAAATAAATCTTTCTAAAGATTATAAATTGAATTCTTGGCGTGAAAGCATTATTTGACAATTTTCATTGCGTTCTACCAAAGAAGGGTAACTTGTGAGCTCTTTATTTTCTGCAAAAGTGTAACAATGACGTCAGCAGTTAGCTTATGATCGCTGCAAGACCAAAGAGACCTGAGGTGATGATGGTGATGTTGTATTAATCGGCAGCATAAAAAAATTGTACATGAAAACCGACACGGTTATGGTTTTTTTTTCTGTTAAAGAGTTGCAATTTGACAGCAAAATGTTTATGTAATGCGATAATTTTCAAGAAATGACGGCAACAACGACACTTTTATTTGACGTTCAGAACAGAACCGAACAGAACCGAACCGAACATTTGTTAATTTATTAGCTAAACCATAATTTTCTCACAACTACGATTACTTCCTGACTCTGAGAGTTGATTTGAAACCGCAACAACGAGTTTCAACGCATTTCAACGCATTACAACGCATATCAACAGCAGCAGCTGCGGCAACGGCGCTGCGGCTAGAACCGTGGCTCGCGTACATTTACCCACAGCATTTACCCACAGCACACTCGTACAAACATATGAATGCATGTAGCGTTGCTCTCGCCAAACCACACTAACTTCATTACTCACTCTCTCTCTCTCTCTCTCCGTCATGAAGAGTTATGGAAAAGCTTGCTACTTTATCACAATTAAAAATGATTTTACAATCGGTATATACGAGTAAATATACATACATATATATATATATATATACGTGCGTGTGTGTATGTGTGTTCGTATATTATTATACTATGTAGAATTTACAGGCGTTTTCAATATTAGTCTTTGGTGCGATTTTTTAGCAAAAAGTCTCTTCTGTTAATTTGTTATTGCGAATTTCTTTTTGTCAGAGCTCAAAAAGCCAATTTCGTTATCTCGAAAGTCCTCAAATTTACTCGATTTCATCGCTGTCGCTCAATAATTAACTCAAATTTAAGTCAGAGGAAGAGAGAGAAAGATAGAGACAAAGCGATCGTTAGAGGTGAGGGGAGAGTGAGGAGAGCTAGAAATAAAGTGTTACATAATTTGTTACCAATGTCATTATTATGATAAACGTTATTAGCGGCACACTTCATCACCATTCCATTTGGTTCGTGTCCTCAATATACGCGTATGAAGAAGAACAAATAGTGTGATGATGGCTCTCCAACAACGAGATGGTTCAAATCCAGGATAATCACGCTGGTGCGCATGACTAATCGCGATTGTGATGATTAGTCATGTAATCAAGATTGTCATCATCATCATCATTATCATCATCGTGTATTGTCTTCACCAACTTTGGTCACTATTAAAGGTCACTATCATTGATGATTAACTTCTAACTAACTCTTTTGCCAAAGCCAAATAGTCACATACCGACATGACAGATGGCGCAACCGTTATATCGTAAACTATCTTCATGGCTATCATAATCATTCTCTTTTCCTTGACATACTTTCTGAGTTCACGGTTATTATAGTCATTATTATTATTATTGTATTACCTTTATTACCATCATCATCAGCCTTTCACAATCTTCACAAATATTTCTCATAATTTTGTCAATATTACCATCGTTGATACCACGGCCTTTACTCTAATCATTACCATCACTTTAAATATCAACGTCATTACGCTCTTTCGTAATATTTAGCTTTACTAATAGCGGTCATAATCATTAGCAATCATCAGCACTATCACTTCCGCTTCATCATTATCTTCGATATTATCGTTATCATTATAATTCGCATCATAATTATTCTATACTCCTTTTCATAATTATTTATTTTTATGATCATAATCATCATCATCATTATTATCCTTCCTCGCAATCATTTTGCTTCGTTGCCGTCGGTCGACCTTACCGCAGTCCTCACAATTTTTGTCATTATTTTTTAATCATCGTCGCTATTATCAACGTTATTATTGTTATTATTATTGTTGTTGTTGTTGTTGTCATTACCTTTACCACCACCATCATCATCATCATTGCGACAACATCGTCAACAGACTCTCGTCATAATTCGCACTCAAGAAGTTATATAATTCTCGTGTATACTCGTAGCATCCTCGTAAATATTTATGTACGCAAACCTACTTGCGAGCTGAGCGCGCCCACTTTTGAGTCTTCATAATTTCAAGCGGATGCAAATCAAGGTCCTGCCGCTGCTGCTGCGCCATTAGCATCAGCATCTGCGGCAGCGGCAGCGGCAGCGGCAGCTTCAGCCGCATCTCGGTACCAGCGTGTCACTGCTGCATTGAGATGCAATTCATTCGGTATGAAGGTCAAAGTTGGAGCACGGAGAGAGTGAGAAGGGTTGTGAGGGTGGGGCGGTGCTTGGCTGCTGGCACTTGAAAACCTGTTTCCAAAAATAGAAATTCAAATAAAGCAAGTGAGAACTTTTTAAATGCGGTTACGAGTAAGACCGAGGTAGAGAGAGTAAAGATGTTTACTTCGATGCCGTTGAAGCTTAAAGGAGTGGTATTGTACGAGTACACCACCCCTTACCCTTCACCCTTTTACCACCACGAACATTTGAAATTTTTTGTAGCATCAAATTATCGATACGTTTTTGTGAGAACTTTTGAAGAGATCATTAACGAGATTAATAATTATCCCAAGATTTCGCGCTAGATATTGATCCTTTTGATAAGGATTATCTCGTTCCGTTTTTTAACAAAACGGAATTTGAAGGCAATGGCTTAAAAAATCGTACTTCTGATCGTTCGTTTTAAATAAACTTTTCACTAGAAATGATATATGTACATATAATAATCTCTGATATACAGGGTGCATTAGTGGTGCCTGCAAAATGTGGTGTAAATTCAAAGGATGCACTTCGATTATTAGTTCTCTTGGAATAATACACAAGCTTGGTAATGGGTGGACTTCAGAGCATGTGCCGAGAAATCAGGAATGCTTTAGATATTGGCAGTTTTAGGTCTGGCAAGGTCTATAGTAGGTCTGGATGGGTCCGGTCAGGGAAGGACTAGGTCCTTTTTAAGCATTTTTTTTTTAAGATTGAGGTTGGTTTGTTTGTTGTTGTTGTTTTAGTTAAGCTTCTCTATTCCGTCGGACTTCCGCTGACGGAAAGTGGACGGAAATTTTCGGCTGACAGAAGGGTTAAGTTGACATAACCTCTGCATTTTTCGCTGCTTCTTTTGTGGCATGTGATCGCATTCAATGACGCAACAAAGTGCCACATTATCTAATAGTCTCTCTAACGCTCTCTCTTTTTCTCGCTCTCCCTCTCTCTCACCCTCTTCCGCTTTCTCTTTCTCTCTCTGCCTGTACCTGTTTTATAAGCTTATTAATTCTATTAGCGCCGGTGGTGTTTATGATAAGGGTGAGGGTGAGGGTGAGGGTGAGGACGAGGGTAAGGGTGAGGGTGAGGGCGAGGGCGAGGGCGAGGGCGAGGGCGAGAATGGTGCTAAGCGCGATGTTGATGTTAAGGGTGAAGGCCTGAGAAGTTGAAACCGAAGATTGAGGCCTGTTTTTGGGCGTTTTGGGGGGAACGCGAGAGCGAGAGCGAGAGTAGACCCGATGGAGAGGCTTTCTCGCTGCTCAAGGACACTGCTTTAGAGCAAATCATTTCATGTTCCATGATTTATTGTTATTGTTGATGTATGAAATTTGCATTATGCTGATTGGCGAAAGCTTTCTCGATGTTGATGGTGATGATGACCCTTGCACTACTCGCGCCACGCCCCTCCCCCACCATCCAGCCGAGGCTATTCATACTGCAGCAATAATTCAGGCTGCTGCAGTGACTCCTCACGACGACTGCAGTCATCGTCATAACCCTTCGCCTCGCCTCGCCTCGGTTTGCGGCGGAGCTCGTTTTGCAACAGATTTATTTTCAGTTCAAGCCGATTTGTTGCAATAACATTCTGGTACTCTTTAAGCCCTAATAGTACTTGAAGAGATTAAGTGCAATCGAGGTGCAAACTGTTGCCATCATTATGAGGTGAGGAGTTGCAAGGCGGTACGTGCTGACAATATTTATTTAACTACGCCAAATTACAACCAAAAACAATATCATGACGATTCTTAATTGTCTGATAAGATGCCATGCTGTTAATCTGGTATCAATTGAGCTTAAGATTTTCTGCAACGCTTCCTTTCTCTTTTTGTTGAAAATGGCAAATTCTCCCGCCGCCGCCGCCGCGTAAACAATGGCAAAACGAATTTTAAAAATCCATTGAAATTCTGCATTCAAAATGCTTGTTCCTCTACCATTTGATTGCTCTACACTCGTAGCCGTACGTTTTCCAAAACTCTCGAAAAGCACGTGAAATATTACGTCCACAAACCTTTCGTTTTGTTTGTTTGTTTGTTTGTTTGTTGAGCGGTGTAAGCGCTTGTGAGGATTTCTGTGTTGGCATTCGTGCGTGCGTGCGTGTGTGCATGTGTTGTATACATACATACATACATACATATGCCAGCATGTTCATGCGGCGACTGTGTTTTACTCTGCTCAGCTCAACTTGTGTGAAGAGGCTTTGAATAATGAGATGCAGATTGTGCTCGCAGCAGCAGTCGCAGCCGCTGCAGTTGCAAAACAACAACAGCAACAACAACAACAACAACAACAACAAGACAAGTAGGTAGCATCGACGGCTGCTGTAAATCACCGCGAACCGCTAACGAATTCATAATCCTTTTTTCGTAGAATTAGCGCAGTGCAAATTGTTTGCATTATTTTTGGCAGCTTTGGTGTTGATGTTGGCATGAAAGAGAGAGAGAGAGAGAAAGAGAGAGAGAGAGAGAGAGAGGGACCGAGACACACACACACACACACACACACCTCCACCCAACACTGATAAGCTCTGGTTGCGATTGTGCTTCATGCATTTGCATTCTTTGTGGTGTGCACAGGCTTCAAATGAGTTGTTGTTGTTGTTGTTGTTGTTCTTTGCTATTGTGTTTGTGGCCACATTTGGCTGAATCTCTTGCAGGGAGCCGCAACCATAGCGCCGTTGCCGCCATTTACAAAAGCCCCCAATGCCGCGAATGAAATACACACACACGCACACGCAGAGTCGCGTACACTCATCTACACAACCACAAGGATGAAAGTAGGCAGCAGGCAGAGGCAGAGGCAGAGGCACTCGATGCAAAATATTTTTTACGTTTACAAGAACGAATGTAAAATCAGTAAAATCTCACTTCATACGAAAATTTTGAATTTTTTTTCGAACGAATTTAAACAATCAAATACGAATATGAAACTGAATTTTCTGCAACAAATTTTAGAATATTCAAAATAAAAATAAAGGGGATAAAAATAAAAAAAAAATAAATTTAGAATAAAAAAGAATAAAAAAAAAATAATAAAATAAAAAGGATAAAAAAAAATAATAAAATAAAAATAAAATAAAAAATACATAAATGCGGCAAAAAAAAACCAAATTTAATTTGTTTTAATTGTTTTCCCATTTTAATATACATAAATAATTAATTATATTAAAATATGTAATTTAAAATAAATAATTTTTATAAAAATAATATGTCATTATTATTTAACATAAAAATTGTTTTATAATTCTATTGCAATTTCTATTCTCTTTTCTCTTTCAGGTAAGTAAGATTTCTTCACTTCATTTCGATTTCGCTAAGTGTGTTTTTTCTAAGTGTTAAAATTTTGTCAGGTAAGTACACTTAATAATTTATAAAATGGCGTCGTCTCAACTCAGTCGTTACCGGAGAAATATGTACTCATAACTTGTAAAGATTTTAAGACTTTAAGAATAATTAAGACTACGAGTATTTGAAGTCCAGCAATGCTCTAGTATACTATATATTGTACAGACGTATTTATATACGCGTACATATGTACATACTTGTATACAAAAAGTTTTATTTACCAACATTTTACAAGACAAAAGTAAATTTTTATCACTTCCTAAGGACCATTGTAGTCTTGTACATTGCTTTATACACACATACATACATACATACGTAAATACGTACAGGTGTATATAGATTTTCTCATTTGGATATTATATAGTACATACATAGACTATGTTTCGGTACTTGCAGAAAGCTTAACAGAGTAAAGCTTTTCTTAGCATCATCAATTTCACTTTCATTATCAAAATGTTAAAATTTGTGGTCGATGGTAGGTCTCTGGGTCGTTTGGTCGGTCGGTCACAGCTTTAGCAGCATCGCAGAATACTTGTCATCCTGTACTCTTGCTCGGTTGGGTTCGTTCTCTCGCATTCACCTACTTTGCTCGCTCGGTTGGGTTCGTTCTACTGCCGCAAAAATGCTAGCACGCACTCACTCGGTTGTGAAGAGAGAGAGAGAGAGAGACCTTCTCTGAAAAAAGCTTCAGCTTCAGCTTGAGCTTGAGCTTTGTCGTTATGTCACAAAAATTCCCGGAAAAAGTGCCGTGAGAGAGCAAGAACGGTAAATGATTTGCAGAAATGCCATTATTAGGTACTGTTTCTATCTGGCAGATATGTATCTAATCTCTATATCTCGCTCCTTCCAACTCTCTCTCTCTCTCTCTCTCTCTCTTTATCTCTCTCTCTCTCTCTCTGCTAAGCTTTAGTAATTCAACTTAAGCCCAAATGATTATGTATGAAGCTATAAATATTTACACAAGTTAAAAGCTCGTTTTGATAATCAACAACATATTCAATCTTGCTCAATTCGTGCTCTTGTGCTCTTTCTCAATACTTTGCTCTCACCCAGCTTGTTTCTCACGAAAACATACAAATCCAACAACACCCATTCGTCGTCGGCACCTGCTCAAAACATGGGCGCTAGCGGAACACACACACAAAAAACACCAACGACAACGACAACGATGAGGAGAACGAGTACGAGCACTGTAACAATAACGACACACTAACAAATACAACAACAAGGTTGCCTTCTCAGAAAAAAGAGTGACAAAACAAGTTGAACACACGAATGAATCCTTGCGGCAAGCGGCTCCCATCACGAATGCTGGAAAGTTCAGTCTTTGCGGGAACGTCGTCGAGTGTTGAGCGCCTCTTTGGAAGCAGCTCCAGCAAAAGCGCGCCGTGCGAGTGAGTGTGTGTGTGTGCTAAAGAGAATAGCAAAAGATGCATAAAGTGCTGAAATAACAACAATGAAAATGCAGAAAGTATTGCAGTAAGTCATGAAATCAAATGGATTTAATTCAAATACGCGACGGCAAGCAGAGCGAAATAGAAAAAAATAATAAAATAATACGCAAAAAAGTAGTAATCGCCAGCACAACAAAAACAACCCTTTAAAACACCAACAACAATAATTAAAAGCTAATACTCATAGAGATAATATTGTAGAAGAAGCAACAAAAAATTAGTAATTGCAAATAAGAGAATAATTAATTTAAGTAAATGTTCGCAAAAAAAAACCTGTTTTTATTTTGTTAAATTTGAAGTACGAATGTTGTCTCCTTTGCCCCACCGCAGTTGCCCTGCCCCCTTCTTCGCCACCAACTTGCAGTTACTGTTTATTATTTAACGCGGCTTTTCGTGATATTGTTATTATGGTGGAGGTTACTAAAGTTAATGAAGTTATTGTTGTTGTTGGGCAATGTTGTCGTCGTCACTTTTTCCGGTTGTATTTACTAGGAACGGCGTGTTGGCCTCCGAATATACCAACCAATAGGCGCAGTGGAGGCGGCAGCAGCAGCAGCATCAGTGGAACAGCAGCAATAACAACCACAACAACAACGACAAACACAGAAATAACTTTACGAGAGCACCAACAGAAACAACGTCATTCATCTCGTACAAGGATAACATAAACGTCATAGTTTGCACTGTGGCTGCAGCCATAACAACAACAACAACAACAACAACAACAAGGAAAATTAACTGCTGCAACATCAGCGACTGCAGCAGCAGCAGGCGTACAATCGACAACAGAATCATGGGCGAAGGCTACGAAAGTGTTCGATTTGGCGAATTCAGTTGTGCCTTGTGTTGTTGTGGTTTTTTCTAGGGCGAACGGTTTTTCGGTTTTACGTACGTCCGAACCTCTCTCCGTCTTTGTGTTGTTTGATCCTTTTTGCTCCTTGGTTTTTTCTTAAAAAAGTTTTCAATTTTGTTGTTTTCTCTTTGCTGCTTTTCTGCGTTTTGTTTGCTTGAGAGTATACGAATATCCTTAATCTATAGTGATTTTGAGGTCAAAAGTGCAAAATCGTGAACGAAGTGAATTTGTCAGGATTTCCTGCAAGAGCAGGAAAGAAAGAGGAGAAGAGGAGATAATCAAGGAGAGAAAAGCAGGACGTGGTTGTTTACATTTGGACTTAAAATCTCATCAATTGCCAAAAATATTTGGTGAATCTTTTTGAAGGATTTTTAGAACAAACGTTTTTGCGAGAACAACAGAAAACAAACGAAAATTATTGTGAAACAACAAACGATTAATTAAAAGGAATAGCTAAGCTGCAGGCATGGGCTAATAAGGGGCGCATACATAGATGATTAAGTGATCATCGCTTTTCTTAAAAAAGGCTGCTAGATTTGCAGACATTTTGTTGAATTAAGGCAACAAAATGATTTTTAAACTCAACACAAAATTTAAATAAATCAAATCTCAAATCGCGATACCGTCAGGAATACCGAAAGGTTGAGTTCGTCAAGACAACTTTTTTAAGGGCAAGAGAAAACATACATATCTCTTAAATGAAGAAAAAAATACTTATAAAAATACATACTTTAATTGAGTTTTAGAAGTTTTAGCAAACTACAATATATCGTACCTTTTTTTCTTCTTCCTACCAACCTACGCTGGGGTAACCTACGGGGAGAAGAGTACTTAAGTTCTGAAGGACTAAGAATTCTAAAACACGTACAGAAATATTTCTCAAGTATCGTTTTAGTGTTTAAAATCCAGAAAAGGGTTGCTTGAATTGTTGCTGTTTGCTGGTTCATTCTTCTGAGGAAAATTTTAATTAAACCAAGCGTCTTAGTGCAAACGTCCGAGGAAGCGTCAATGCTTAAGGCATTTCTTGTTCTTCCTTTTCCTTTCTTTTAAAGAACATTTGACCCATAAACTAACGGTAAATTCGCAGTAACAAAATAAATAACACTGAAAAGTTTTAATTGTAGAAGCTTGTTGGAAAAAAGAAAAAAAAACACGCAATTTTTTGGTAAATATACGTTATAATTTCGTTGAGAAGAAACGCCGAAGAAAAATTACTTTCTTTCATTACGAGCGTAATGCGCCGCTCTTGTCCCCGCCATCTCTTAAGATGCCATTATCTTCACAAAAGTTAGGCCTACAATCCAGGATCAGCTCCTCAGCGCTTCTTGACTCAAGTCCATTGCTCAAAACAAGCCAAAAACTTTAATTCAACGCATTCTATCGATAGTTTGTTGGTCTTTTACCAACTTCTCGCAAGCCGTCTCGGAATAACAAGCAGCTGGAAAGCCAGCGAAGCAATAACAACAATGCTGAAGACTTAAGCAACGGGCCAGACTCGGGCGAGCATCATAAACAACAAGAACTAAAAGTTCTTGAAAAGAATCTTGAAAACAGTAGAATTGAGAAACTTAAAAGAAAGAATTTCAATGAAATCTTCAGCTTTGGCTTCGCCTTCGGTCAGTTCAATTGAAATTGAACACAATTTCGTTAAAGTTTCAATATATTGTACATCCTTATGTATCGTACAATACGTACTTTTCTCTTCAGTGTTGCCATAAATCGATTAATGGCCAGAAATTTCACTACAAATTTGTTGCTGTAGGCTTTTATTAAATTTGTACTGATAGTACTCTGCTTCTTCTTCTTCTTCCTCTTCCTCTTCGCCTGCTCTAACTTAAAGTGGGAAGAAACAGTTTCAATTAATTACATACGTTGGTAAGACAACGTGGTTTGTCCTGGAAGGCCTGATATATGCCCGCACACGCTCTCCCTTACCCACTCCCTCACTCTCTCACTCTCTCTCTCTCTCTCTCTCTCTCTGGAAGGCTCAAATACATGCATACTTCTGCTTTTGTTTTTACGCCGCAACGCAACGCAACGTAACGCAACGCAACGCGAATATCATTTAAATTGTCAACAACAGCAGGACGAAGCCGCAGCAGAAGAAGCATAGCATCTCATTCGTCCTTGTACCAAAAGCTTTAGAGCATAAGTGAATGCGTGTATGTGTGTGTGTTGTGTGCCTCTGTGGCTTGAAGAGCTGGAACGTGAGAAAGCCTTGTGCATGTGCTAAAAACCTCTCTGTGTGTGTGTGCAAGTTTTCTTTTAAATTACAGCAAAATATTTTATTTGCCATGTTTTTCAAGTTATAGTTTTTTTTTTTTTTTTTTTTTGGGTTGAGTCTTTTTTGCCGTGTCCTTCGCCGTTTTTTTTCTACTCTTTGTTAGAAAACACAAGTCATTATTCGCAAAATTTGCCGCTGGTATGCCTGGAGTTAAATAGGGGCGTGGCATTCGGCTCTTATGTTTTTGTCACTCTGTTCCGCTCTCAATATTTCAGTGACGACGAACGAACTCGTGCCAGTTTTACCAGAGCACAAACGAAAATAATGCAAAAAACATATTGCCCGATATCAACTAAAAATTTTGAATAGTTAAAAAAATGTACCGCATAATTATTTAGTTAAATTTTATGTAAATTAAATTATTTAATAAAGTAGAAAAATTTAAAAATATCGTAGCTAAAACTGATGGGTTAATTCAATCTAACCAAACAAAAAATATTTCATATTAACTAAGAGCAAAAAAAAACAACAACGACAATAACACCAAAGCCGAAGTGAAGTCGGGAAATGTCATCGTAAATATCACGAAATTACGATATTACTACGAATACTTTCAAAAAAAAAATTACGCGTCGTGTAAACTTTTATGTGAAACGTAACGTAATTTCAAGCGATCTTAGTTTCGAGTCCCGAGAACGTTTCGTCCTTCTGCCGCGGGGTGGACCGTCATCCGCTTCGACAGTGCTTAATTAACACCAAAAGTAAAGACAAAGCCTGGAAAAAGGACAGTCAGTGACGTATGCGTTTTCAGTCACAATAAAAAATTACAAACAGAACACACCAAAGGATTGAGATAACCTCCAGCCACAGTAACCAATAGCGAACACATGTTGGCTGCGAGACCCATCACACCAATAGCCATAACGTTAACAGCAATCGGCTCACTCCAAAACAAACGTACCTTGAAAACGTCTATTTCCTTTGGCCATCAACTGCTGCTACGCCTGCTCTCCAGCTTTCCAGCATCCCTTCGTGACGCCAACGCCCTTAAGCAGCGCCGCGGAGCACAAAAACTGGCTGCTGGTTCTGCCTTCGGATCCTTTCTACGCTCTACAGCTACGCATCAATATCACCAGAGTCAGTGGTTTATCCTCTGCTTCTCTTCCTCCTTCACATCCGTTAACAGCATCACTACCGACACCGACACCGACACCGACACCGACACCGACACCGACACCGACACACATCTGCCGCCGCCGCTGCCGCTGTCGACTTACCTCGCCTCAGTCGCGCGTCGCTCATTCTGGCCGCCTCACACAATAGCGAAAGCGACAACAACAACTCTGTTAGCGGCGGCAGCAGCGACAAGAAGACCTTCTCGTTGCATTGCTGTTGCGTGATAGTCGACATAACGCCCGTTAGTTCGTCACAGGCCGGCCGTTTGACTTCAGCAACAACGGCCTCGGGAAGGGATGTTGCCGCTGGTGCTCCCAGCGGTGGAGGCGGTGGTGGTGTACTCGGCGATGGCGTCTCGCAATTGGCCAATAGCCTTTTTCGCTTCGGGAGCAAAAAGCGCGGCGTGTGTATCTGCAACGCCCAATGTCGGCTGCAGTCGTTGGGAGAAGGCCCTTTGGGGCCCACGATTAAGACGCACCACGGCTCGTTAGACCGCTTGCTGCAGCAGCAGCAGCTGCCGCCTCAACAGCAACAGCAACATCAACAACAACAACCGAAACATGCGGGCAGCGTTTTGGACACGAGCGTTGGCATAGGAAGAGGGCCCACCGATTCTGATGGCGAGGGCGATGACGAAAAGGAAGGCGACGGGGTGCCACCGCCACCACGTCCTCCATCGCGCGTGCCGCAGCGCTCGCTGCAGGCGAAAGACGAGTTCGATCGCGGCGTAGAAGTGGAGAAGTTCTATCACCAGATCAACGGCGACATCTTCGAAATAACGCGGCGCGTTCGGGCACGCGATGAGGAAACCATTGAGCAAAAGATAATCAAGAGGAAGGGTTCAGTGCGTTTGCCTCCAGAGCCGCCACCGAGACAGCCCCAGCAGCAATTGCACGCCCATCACAGTCACTCCCACGCGCTTAGTGGTCATCACAGGCATGTGGTGAAGCCACCAGCGGAGGAGCGCCCTCAGCTGCCGCCACGGCGCCAGAAGAGCGCCGAGGAAGTGCCAGTTAGCAAAGGCGCCACTCGGGCTCCTGATGAACTCGAATGGTTCGACCGTCGGGCACAGCAGCGGCATTCGGCTCGATCGGCCGAGAGCGGCGCCGTGAGGGAGGAGACCATTGAATGGCTGGAAAGACAGCGCGGGCCAGCGCGAACCTCTTCCGGTCCGAGTGAGATAACCGTGCTGAAAGACGAAGTGCCAGACTGGCTGCTCGAACACCTGCCTCGCAAGCACTCAGTCCTAGAGAGACAACAGCAACCGGCGGACCCCAAGAGTAGTGCCACCTCATATGCGAAATCCTTGAAGGAGGAGCTGACTGAATTGCTCAAGAAGCCTCTGTCGCGTCAGAGCTCCGGTCCAACGGATTTTGCAGTCTTAAAGACAGACATTGTTGAGTGGCTGACGAAGCTGCAGTCGTCTAAGTCCGCTCGTGAGGAGGGCACGACTACCACCTCTTGCAGACCTCGGCGTGGCCATCATCGGCGCAATGGCAGCGGAGACACGCCGCGCTCTCACTCGCAGGAGGACTCGTCGACCCAGAAGGCCGCCCGTAAGCGCCATTCTCTGGGATACAGTGACCGCAGCGAAGAGGAGATCGCCGACTGGATGGCCTACCCGCTCAACCGGCTGCAGTCCGTTGGCAAGACACCGAGTCACTCAGCTGAACGCAAAACGGTGCCGGACAGCTGCACTGAGTTGCAGCGAAGGTCTTCGGCACACCACGCGCCGCAAGTGCAGCACGCCTACGACCAGCATCGTGCACTGGAACGTTCGCGTGAGCGCAAACTGCAACACTCTGCCAGCGAAGTGGTCACACCGACAACAACGTCGACTGCGCCCAGTCAAGTTGAGCGACTCTATGCCAAGCCCCGCAAAGAGCGCTACCAATACATGCCCCGAGACAAGGAAATGTCTAAGACAAATACAACCGCCACGTCATCAACGAAGCGCGAGCGCTCTCGTCGCCACCAAACGCAACGCTCGGCCACCGTCTCGGACATGTCCGGCCAGCACAACGGCACGATGAAACGTAAATCCTCTTCGGCAGAGCGTGCGCCACGTTCGCCTTCGCCCTGCAACGATCCCTCTTGCCCGCTGCTGCCGATCTGCACCGATCCGCACTGTCGTTTCCTGGAGTGCCAGGCGGCTAAAAGACGCGTCACTGCATCCGCCTCTACCGCCAACCTCGCTCGGTACCAGCAAGTGGCGCAAGCGCAAATGCACACCGTGCCTCCACATGCCGACTCGGATGCCACCCCTTCGCCGCCCCCACGAGCCACACTTCCCGCGGCTGCTGCGCAATCGCACGGCCTAAAGCCGCTCGTCATCTGCCAAGAGTGCCGCTCCTGCGCTCCCTTGCCGCGCTGTCAGAACATTAAATGCTCCAACGCCGGCAAGTGCAATTCACTGCCCCGTTGCGCCGCCGACTTCAACCGGCTGCGCACCACACTCGCCCAACCACCCGCCACTCTGCAGGACATCAAGCCATCCGAAATGACCTCGCAGCAGCGACACCCGCTGCACTATCGCAGCCACTCCCAGCCGAACACGTTGCAACGCGGCGATTCGCGCACGTCAATGGCTCGCGTCGGAGCCGCCGATGTCGCCGCTACGAAACGCCACGCCAAGCCGCAGCATCTGCCAAACGGCGGAGGGCATCTTTCTAACGGCTCGAACGGCAAATTGATAAAGTCCGCTTCAGCCGCATCGCTCAACTCCCGACGTCGCCGCCACAAAACCGTGCACTTCGGCGAGAACTTGTTGCGCGAAGTGTGCCAGAACCGCAAACTCATCAAATCTGAACAAGCTCCGTCCGGTTCGGCACCGATGCAATCGAATATACAGATGCTCTACAACTTTGTCGAGGGCGTGTTGAGCGCGTGGGTGGACGACGATGACGAGCAAGTACGCTCCGGCGCCGAGTCTGAGCCCGAGCATGGTGCCATGGCGCTGAAGCCTATCTATCGCTGCAACAGGTT
Organism: Conops quadrifasciatus; assembly: GCA_949752815.1. Lineage (NCBI taxonomy): Eukaryota > Metazoa > Arthropoda > Insecta > Diptera > Conopidae > Conops > Conops quadrifasciatus. The sequence continues at coordinate 38,158,311 of OX457079.1, forward strand.
GCGCTACCAGACGATCTGGCGCATTGTGAGCGAAGCGGCTCAGCTGCGAGGGACTCTCAAGTTGGGCAACTCGCGCTATCGTCACAGGCACTGGCGCGGCACAGCGAAGGAATGCAACCAACGGTTCTTAAGAAAGGTAAGGAATGTAGCTACTAAGCTGAGAAGACTACAAATCATTCTTCAAGCAATCAATCAATCATCAATCAGACTCATCTTCTTAAATGTAGAGAAATCGTAGAACGTGAAAGTAATCCTTGGAAATTTTCAAAAGATTAAAGCCAAGCAGGTGGGCAGAGAAAGAAGGTATAACAGAATTTATTGCAGGCAACTTTTCGCTTTCTTCCTGGCCTTTTCCCTCCAAACTGCTCTTGTCCCACGAAAATACGTTTATCCACGTTTATCCATCTCTAAAGAACCTTCGAGCCCACTTCAATGCTTCATGCTCGTGAGCTACCCAACCTTTTTGCCGGCTGTACATGGCAGCATACATACATACTCACTCGTACTTTACGCAATCGAATCTTAAAAAACCAGAGCAATCCTTTTTATCTCTCCTGCCGCACCAACAGAAACGGAGAAGACGAGCTTTCCATACCTTCCGAACGATATTCGCTTGAGAGCAATAAATCTGAAGCGAGCTTTAGTATGAAATGGGGCAAGTAAAGCAAGTGGTCGTTGGTTGGTTTATCTGCCAACGAAGAAATGAATGGGTACGCCCTTGTGGTACTCCGTTTCGCTACGGTTTGCCGAATTTAAGCACTGTGTGCTATACCGAGAACACAGAACTGTTTCAGCACATCGCGGCGATGGGTTTTTGAAGAGTAATACATCTTTCGGTGTATTGGAAGGACATTGAAAATATGGTCTTGCGTTTTACGGTTGAGTATTGAGTAAAGTTGGTAAAGACGAAACTGACTGGTCTTGAAATTGAGACTGATTGAGACTGAAAATAAAACAAGATTAACTCATTATGTAATCAAAGAGAGAGGGAGAGAGGGTAAATGAGAGTTAGAGAGATAGAGGGAGAGAGAGAGAGATGGTTCCAAAACTCATCATCATCTAACCCGGTCGTAAAACTAAACGAATATCAAGAAAGAAATGCTTAAGTTATATTTAACGAATACTTTAATTTGAGCCGTTTTCTTTGAAAGTGGGGTAAGTCCATTCTTTTTTATTTCGAGATACATAAAAACAGGCTTGCATTTTTAATGCATGCTTGCATTTTTAATGCAATGCAGTTCTTATGGATGAGGATGTTTTGTTTTATGAAAATTGTATAAATTTTAAAAAGATTGAATTAATTGATTGAAAAGATTAAAAAGATTGTCCTCTAAATTGCATGAAAATACTCGTATAAAGATCATACCAGAATTATTCTCAAATGGAAATGGACTTATCCCACTTTCATGGAAAAGGGCTCATTTATCTTTGCGATTATGTGCGAGTATTTTAGATAAGCTTTCGGTAAGCTTTAAACGAAATTTTGTTAAATGGTAACCCACAGACTTCCAATTTTAATGATTTGTAAATACTTTCTTCTTCACTTTTGAAAAATCGATATCGAAATCAGCGACCTCAAGCAAAATGCTGTTTAAACAATTAAATGCTTCTTGCAGCTGCGTTCGTCTGAACCAAGAAAAGACAACAAAAAAACTATCGCAAACAAGGATAACAAAAGTTCAAAAACGACAAGGATACAAAAAACAGAAATAAGATGAGAAAAACACAAGATAAAATAAACTTTAGAAAATTAACAAAAAAGAAACTAATGAATTTATATTACGAGTACAATAAAAATATAATCAAAGATACAACACAGTCCTTACACAAACACAAAGCAAAAAATGATGACAAAGTGGTCTAAATGATCATTATTTATTGGTGACAACATAAATCCTAACGAAGTACGAGTTTATGAAATTATAAGACTCTCATAAAAGACAATTCTTTGCAAAATAAACAAAGAAAAACCAGGAAAAACATTAAATGATAACATTAACAATGTGTTTTTGAAGCGGAGGAGGGCAGAGAGAAAGTCACCCCGAGTGAGAGAGCAAATAAATTGGCAGATGGACGAAGGAGAGAGAGCTAGCTACCAGCTACAAGAGACCAGAGAAAGTCATTTGTCATCTCATTTAGAATCTATTCCAGCAAATAGATTTAGCCAGGATTTACTTTTTTGCTAAATATACTTGTTAAATGTCCTTTCTTCCACTTTTCTCTCTTGCCTTTTTTCGCTCGTGACAAGCGCTGACCGCACAGACGACAGACACTTAGTTCTACTCAACTAAACTAGTTGTGGGCATGTTTTTGCTCGACAAATAATGCTTTTTCACCCTGGTTTTTTTGGTTTTATTTAGTTTTAGTGGTTTCTTTTATTTCGGTTTTCACTTCAACAACAACAGTCCTTGAAAGGGTGAATACTTGTGTTTTATAGAGACAGTTTTATTTGATTTTAGCTCAGACTCAGACAAATATATATGACTTCATGAAGACTAATGGGCTTCTAGTTAATGAATATTTATTGATAATATATTATGAAATAATAGAAAAGTATTTATAGTGACTTCCTAAAGGCCTATAATTCTAAAATAAGCCTTATTCTTGTTAGAAATTTGAAAATTTTACTCAATTCCAAGCATTTCAGTTTCTTATTATTCAGCATTTTGACATACATATGTTCATATTTATTTCATATTTTTTCCTTTACCAAGACATTTTCAATAAAAATTGTTTAAATGTTTAGCGTAGAAAAAATTACAATATTTTAAAACATTTTACAACATTTAAACATTTTTATTTTGATGTTTTATTTTAAAACATTTTGTGTAGACAAGAGTTGGAAGAACTGATGCCGCCGCCACAGTCAATAAATCTGTCAATAAATTCTGGAAATTTACTGGAAATTTTATCTAATCCGAATTTTCTATGGATAAATATTCATAAATGATGAAGTCATAAATTAATACTGATGGAAAAGTATTCGGAGCTACTCTCTTCTACGTCTTTTCTCCTCCGTTTTCATCATTACCTCTTTACATTACCTCATTACATTCTTACGCTCCCGAATACGCCACCTTCAAATCCTCTTAATTAAAATATTGACCATAATATTGACATGTACGCAAATACGTGCCGAAAATACACAGTATTCGTTATTGGAATCGGGTGATTGCGGTTCTGGCGATTCGCTGAAATAAAATTTTAATCTTTTTAATCGTTGGACACGCAGAGTCAGTCACGGTGAATCTCAGAGCAGTCACGTTTGCGTGTGTGCAGTCGACCAAATTCCACAAAAATAAAAAGCTATCGATTAAAGCATTTTGAATAAAATAAGGAACGTGGCGTGATTGATAAGTATTCTTTTTAGACAGGAAAAAGTATTTTCCGGGAACAATTTTTATGTAATATTTCACATTTTTTTGTAACATATCGTAAATACGCAATGATAAATGGTCTCTTGTTTGGACAGTCATTGTTTGAGAAGATGACACTAAATTCAGAGCCATTAGTGCCCACACACGGTTACTTCCCAAACAATCGTTATTAATTCTGGTAATACAAATAAAAGTTTAATAACTTAAAAAAATTAACGAATCCTCGAACTAGTTTAGTCATGACTAAAGCAATGCGAAAAATGTACCTCCGTTTTTTTTTTAGTTATTGTCGTCGAAGCCTAAATAAAGTAAACCCACGGTTACCAACGAACATTTTATACGGACGACAAACTTTTCTCTTGACAACATATATTTTTTTTGTAAATTGAGAAAAAGTTTTGTTTGCCATTAGATTGGCTGCCATCATCATCAGCATCATCATCATCATCGAATGGCAGCAGACGTCACACGTACGGCAAACTTTGACAAATTGATTACGAACGCTTAAGGCCACAGAGCGAGAGAGAGGGGGAGGAGAGGGAGAAAAGATGGTAGTATTTGAGCTGACAAGTCACCAACCGACGACTGACGACTGACGACTGACGAACAAGCAAAAGGGATAAAAGCTTTTTCTGACAATATCAGAAGCAAAAAGTTGTGATTGATTTTTTGGGGATCGCTAAATGTAGAAGTTGGGGAGAAGGGGTGAGAAGGGGAAGAAGGGAGGACTCTAAAGTTGCCACATGCTCTGTGATGCCCCATCAATCCTTCCATTCTACACACGTGTCGCGTGGCCTGTCGTTGGCAACTACTTCCGCAAAGTAAATGCAGTGTCGGAATGGGTTAAAAGAAGCCAAGTTTTAAAGTTGTACCAAAAACAAAAAAGATGTCTCGCACAGCATCATGCGTTACCGTAAGTGGCGAAGGCTAAGCAAGTTAAGTTTGAAATCACTTTTAGCACTTTTCGAAAAAAGTGAGACTTTTTAAAGATTCGAAAGTAGGTATTTATTATAAAAGAGCTTTTCAGGATTTTGTGAAAATCCACAACTATTGTTGTTGTTCATTTTTTGGATTATGAAAGATTAACGACACTGATTTATTCTACGCGAAGCGTCGAAAGGTTTTCTGTAGAATAATAAAAATTTCCTTTAACTCTTGAGTGTCGTCACCCTTCTCTCTCACTCCCTTTCGCTATCTCTGTAGTGACAAATAATTTATAGCACTTAATTTCCGTCGGCCAAAATGGCGGCAAATGAAAATCAAATTTAGCCAAGCGACGCCATATTTGATTACTGTAAATGTCACCGAGCAGCACCAAATCCAAACGACGGTGATGATGACGGTGATGATGATGATGATGGTGATGGTGATGACGACGTCGAAATTGGAAACACATTGATCCGAAAGACGACATGATAGAAATTCATATTGAAGATGGGTAAATATCAAGAGAGCGTCGCTATCTACTCACAACACACACACACACACACACACTTTTATCTCCATTGAATAAAAACGTAAAATAAGAAATAATAATAAAAGAGAATGATCATTACAAAGCGAGACACGAAAAAATTAAACTTTCATGAAGAGTAATTGCTGCCACGTACTGACAATAATAATGACAATAATAACAACAACAACAACAGCAACACCGCCCGTGGCATCAACACTTACTACAAGATGGATGAAAAGACACCTCTCTCTTTCTCTCTCTTCCTCTCTCTCTGTCTCTACACGCTCTAACAAGGATTCTTTTCGTTTTGCCATAAAATAAATGCAGGCAGCGTGTGGTTTGTCTGTTGTTGTTGTTGTTGTAGTTGTAGTGTGTGGTGATACTACTACTTGCTGTTGTCATTGTTGTTGTTGTTGTTGTTGCTGTTGTCGTTATTCGTTATCTGTTGCTATTACAGACAAGCTGCTGAACAGACAAGCAATGAATATTTCATTTTTTCGGTGCAAATACGTATACGTGTGTACATACGCCACACACACACACACATACTTACAACATCAACAACTACATGCATAACTACGTTATTTATACTCATACCACATAAATTCCAAAGCCGTCAGAATAATGCTAAAAATATTAAAAATACAAAGAAAAAATAATAAAAAGTATTTGCTAACTTGTTTCGATGTTGGCCAAGTGTTGCTGCCATCCTTGTCTTGTCAGAAACGTCAGAAATCAATGCCAGGGGCTGTGTGTGTGTGTGTGTGTGTTCCTGTATGTATTTGCATAGGTTAGTTATATCGTAGAAGAATGTTACTCTCATAAAAAAAAAACAACACAAACAATCGATAACGGCAGCATTACATGTGACAACAACAACAACAATGACAACAACTACAACAACGTCGTAGTTAAGCAACAACAACAACGACGGCGACCATCGAATGTCAGCACCATCGTCTGGATGACTGTAATAAATTCATAACGCCACGAATCTCGAATTATGCATAATGCATAACGCGTCTGCAGCTGTGGGTGCATGTGTGTGTGTGTGTGTGTGTGTGTTATATTCGTAGATGTGTGAAGTATTTTTTCTTTAAACATACATACATACGTTTCTCCGACATGGCTTGATATGTCTTGATTGCTTCAATTAAGTTCCAAATTCGTCGTCAGTTGTGACAACAAATCGTTGATGATTCAGTGATGAAAAGTCATGCTTAAAGTTTGACGAAAACTCATGCGTATTTTTTCGAATGCTCAGGAGCTGGCTTATCGTTCTAACGATATCTTAGTTTGTTTGTTTGTTTTTAGAAAAACTAATTCTTCAGTTAGCAAGAAAATTGCTGGAATTGTATTAACAATAATTGTCTCAGAACAGAGAATGACAATCAAATTGTTGATGATTGCGCAAACACTTCCGGAGTATTTAAATATATCGAAAATTACTTTAAGCGAGTTTCAATTCAGAAACATTTCGTAATATTTTAAACATTGCGAAGAAAATTGCAACATTTGTCAGCTTCGAATTCACGTACATCTTGTGCTATCGCTTCAGTAAAGGCAACAACAAACCACAACAACAACATACATAACAACGGAAGTAGATCGTGAAATCAGTGGAAGAAATTCTGCACACAAAATCGCTGCAATCAGACCAATAAACCAAACAACCAACCAATAACGAACCGACCAACAAACAAACTACAAATCAATAGACGTACATTAACAACAGCAACAGCAACAGTGAGAGTAACAGGCAGCGACTCAATCATTGGCGGGCGCAATTCAATAGACAATGATGTCTGATGTTTCCGCTTCCGTTTCCGTTTTCATCGCCATTCCGTTCGTTTCAATTTAAGGAAAATTGGTTTGAGCGCAGCCTCGAACGTAATACATTCGTTTAATGTGACGTAAACGACTTAGCAGGAGAGGGAGAGACAGAGAGAGAGAGAGAAAAGGAATAACACAGTTTGCGTTAACCCTTAAAGCGCCGCTGTTTAATTATTCAAGCAGAACAATTTTCAAATTGAACTCTAATAAATTTTTTAGCAAAGAATGCTCCGACTTTTTTGAAGTGTAAGATTTTAGTTTGATTTAAAAAAGACTTATAATTAAGTTTCACAGATTAATTATAGATACGATGTCTATTTTCATCCCCTGCCAATGTCTGGTAGCGGCCTTTAAGGGGTTAATGAGGGCGAAATGGTCCATTGATCAGTTGGTTATTTCTTGCGGAATGCATTACTTATGCATTGCTCTTATTTTCTCACAGCTCTCGATGTCGCTTCTATTGTAAAACGCAGAAACAGATAAACGAAAACGAGCTAATAATTTTTCTAATATAATTCACAAATTTCAATTAAAATAAACACAAACTCAAAACGACCTGGTCTTTTCTGCGTGCTTCGTGTTCGCAAGAAACGACTCTCACAAGACTTTCCAGGAACATGCGACTGTGACATTGGTTTGTGCCTGCAAAAACAAATACTTGTACAATAAGAAATATCAATTATACAACATCATTAATAGCACACTGATACAGCGACAGACAAATAGCCAGATCTTTATAATAAGTCATGGCTATGCAGTTTACTCTGTACAACCTTCTACAAACATAATCAGCTGCTAGAGTTGTTTATATTATTGTTTTTGTTGTTGCTGTTCTTGTGACACGTTGTTATTGCACACGTTTTTGTTGCTGTATTGTAGAGTTATCGTATCGTATATGAAAATAACATAGTTAGGCCATGTGCGACCAAGACTTAAGACTTAAGATGTACACAGACCGAAGTCGTAGAAAGAATTGCTCTGAAAATAACATGACATAGAATAATATCAAAAACAAGGAAATAATTATGTAGCATGTAGTCGGAAGTAGGTATGTATGTATGTATGTATGTATCGTATGTCTATAAGAATGTAAATATTTACAGCTTTCTTTAAAGCCAAATACGTTTTCGTTAGGATGGATATATTTTTAGCTGCGGATATCTTTAAACAATTCTTAAAGCGCTCAATCCAAAAACGTTTCTATAGATTTAAAATACTTTTTATATATTATACATATTATACATATATGTATGTATGTATGTATGTATATTTACACATTATTTTATACTCCTATTAACTTATTTTCATTTATATTAGAAATAGCTTTTTCATTTGAAACATTTCAGAAACTTTAGGTCCCGAACATCCTGCTGCTTCTCTTTTTTCATAAGAAACCGGCCCTTCCCGCTTTCGTATTGCTATCTCTTTTTCACTTTGACTCGCAAACAGCATTAAAATGCATTGAGAATTTTCATTTATTGTAAATAATATTAAGAAAAAAAATTGTGCCGCGAAATTTTCGAATTTTGGAGTCAATTAGTTCAAGTTCGTGTATCGATTACAACTACAACAACAACAACAACAACAACAACAACAAAAATATCCAATTAAGTAACGAAAGTTCTTTGTCGATGGACATTTTTTGCAATCTGTAAAAAGGGTCCAGGAGGGTAAGGGCGGTGAGGGGGGGGTGGGGGGGGAATGAGGGGGCGGGGGCGGATCTCTGGGAACAATTTCATCAACTCAGTGGCTTTCAGTGGCTTTTACAATACCATTATGTGAAGGGGGCGTGCGGTAGAAGGGTTGTCGGCCGCTTCAAAGCTCTTGACACACCAACACAAATCGAAGCGTTGTGGCCTGAAAAATAGAAATTAATCACGAAAACTTTCGAGGCAACAAAACAAAACAAAGAACAACAACAACAACCATAAAAGAATAAAAATAAAATCAATGGTACAACAACAACAGGCCATGCAGTTGCATAAAATACTGCAGTAACCGTCAGTTGTACCAAAAAGCCTGATCAAGAACAAGAATAACAACCGCAGCAACAACAACAGCAACAACAACAACAATGCAGCAATTGCATAAAAGACGACTGCATCAAGCCAAAAACCATCAGTTCCAGTGATGACAACAACAACAACAACAACAACAACAACAACAACATTGGTGGGCCGCCGCCATGTTTGTTGGCAACTTGAAAGCAGGAGAATGACCGACTGCCAAATAACCGTTATTGAGTGTGATTATTTACTTATATTTTGTTGTTTTTCGTTGTTCCGTTTTTGGTTGATTGTTTTTTTTCTTCTTTCTCCCTCTTTCGTGTACTTCCGGTGCATTCGCGTGTCCTTGTTCCTGTCAGTTTGTTGTAATGCAGTCAATTTGAGGAGCGCAATAACAGCGTAAAAATAAGTCAGTTTTTGCTCTGCATCGAGCATTTCGTCAAGCTCAGTCAGCTCAGTGGCGGTCGGTCAGTTCGCCAAACATAAATTCAGGTTGTGTGTGTGTGTGTATCTATTTCATATTGGTATATGTATGTACTCATGATATTGATTCTCTGTATCGATTGTGTATCCTTTTCGGAGCCGTCGTTACCGAAATTGATTCGTTGCCATTTCAACTGTTCTTGTGTACTTGCCCATATCTGTTCGCGCCTTTTTTTCGCCACACCCACCGTCACCGTTTATTCTTTTAACCATTCAATCGTCGTTTGTTTCAGTGATTTCTCTTAATCCCGGCATCCTCTGACCATATTGTGTCAGTGTAGTGGTCTTCTCATCTCCATCGAACGGTTAGTGTCCTTCACCTCTTCGCCACTGTCTATAAATTGGTCAATCTCCTCATTCCGAACCGGAAATAATAAGAGTCGGATGTAATGAATCGAAAGTTCATGGACTGCAGGCAGCCTTCAGTCAATACCTTGGTCGGGCGAAATAATCCCATTGAATCTGGCGATTTATAAAGGAAATTTTCAATATAACGTCTAATTCTAAACATTCGTCATATCGACACTACGCCGATTATCACCTTTCGAACTTCAAATTTAATTTATATTTATTTAAATTTGGAATAATTTCGCTTAATTGCGAGATTAGAGCTTAAAAGTAAAAAATACCTTTTCGAACATTATTTCGAATTTCTTAACATTAAGGAAATATTGTCAAATATATTAAATTTAGCTTCGGAAACAACAATTTCAAGTTTCGCACTTAAGTTCGAATTTTTCGAACATAACTTCGAATTTTCGAAAATTACTAAATCTATTTTAATGTAACATGCATGTATAAACATGCAATTTTACAGATTTTCAAATTAATTTTTTCGAAAACCAAAAGTATTTTCGAAAGTTAAATTAATGTAAAGTTATTATTCTGCTGATTATTTGTTATTCAATTTCAAAATTTCCTCCTTTCAATTATTTGTTGAATATTTTTTTTCTCTCTGACGACTGTCTGACTGACTGCCTGCGAATGACTATCATCTCAATTATTATTACTGTTATCGTTCTCGCTTTTAATGGTTCATGGTATTGTTATTGATGTTGTTAATATAAAAGATTGTTAGCATAATGCTAATGTTAAAATACTTTGAAATAATGCTATATTTTTGCTGTTAAATGGAATGAAAAGCATTTTATTATCTCTAACAAGTTCCTGATGAAAACATATTTTTTCTTTCATTTGTAACTAATGATCATTAGTTCGATTTGAGATCACAAAGCTCATTAATATTAATCCGTGAATGAATGAATTTATTGATTTATTGCTATTATTGCTAATGAAAATCACAATACCATAATGAATTAATTTACTTTATAATCCGTGAGCTTCTCAACGGCTGCGGTTATTTTTCCTAATTCTTTGAGTTTTCGTTTCCATTCTTTTGGTTTTCGTTTTTTCTTTACTTCTCTCTCAGCCTTCAGTTAAATTAACTTGTCGGCTAAACCCATAAAGGAATGTTCCTACGCTTGATTTTCGATGATGCTCTTTATCAAGTCATCGAAGCATTAGAAGTAATTCGTTCAATTTCATAGCAAATGAAAATGGATTGCTTCATCTTTTTTCGTAGTGATTTTTTTAATAGGATTTTCGTGTGTATAAAACTCTTTTATCTACTCCGCCTAACAAATCAATCCATCAATCGTAACATCAATTAATCATTCGATTCGAAATTTTTAAGTTTAAAAAATTCCATTTAGAATATGATGATGTTAAAAAATTATTTTGCGTTTGCTCTCAAATCGTATCCATTCGCGGGCTGTCTTTCTTTCTTTAAAATCTCTTGTAAATGGCAAAGATAAAGATAGAGAGTGAGAGAGGACATCGTGACGGTTTTTAAAGTAATCGAAAAAACGTCAGAATAAAAGCTTTTAGATAAAACAAAGCACGGAATTGGTATCGCTTGCTTTTATCAAAAATACTTTTCAATCCTCGTTCAATAATCGTCGAGGAAACGAATAAAGAAAGAAGGGTCGGTGGGTTGTTGTTGTTGTTGTAGTACTTGGTTATAGACGATTATTGTTTCTGTGTTGTCCTTTGGTGACCTTTGCTGGAAGAGGTCAAAAGTTGATCTTAGTCCGTCAGAATTCATTAAAGGATCAGGAGGAGGAATAAGAGAGAAGAGGAAGGAAGGAAGTTGTCTCTTCGCATTAAAGAGACCCTCATACGCGACTCCTTTAAGCTTTTGGCTTAATTAAAGCCTACAAATTTTTCTACGTTAGCAAAATCTTTGGTTTTTTACGAGTTTCAACAAATTGGTCAATCTGAATGTCAACAAAAGACCGCTCTGTTCTCACCGAAACATACAGAATTTTTCATCTGAATTGAAGCAAATTAAAGCAAATTGAGGCATAATCAGTAACTTCGGTAGAAACAGTTTGACAAATTCAAGATCTTCATTAACACTGTCGATGTCTTGGTGGCTCTGAAGAATGACCTGGAGCGGCTGCTGCTGCTGCTACGTTTCGCACGTCGTACGAAGTCTGCACATGTTTTAACAACATCAATTTGAAACTGTCAAATTAATCATTATCAGTCATACCACGAAGACGAGCGAGACACTCGTAATAAGAGCGAGTGAGAGGAACAGGGCGAAGCAGACAGCCAGTGGGCGCTCCAAAAGACAGGCACATACTCGCACGTTCGCCTTGTCCCTCCCGGTCGCTCTTCACACACAACTATTTTCACAATTTGTCCATTTACTCTGTAGGATGCTCTTGCGTTAGCACGTAGACACGATTTATTAGTGACAACCTTGCCAAAGTTAGTCTAGTGACGAGCTACCATCTTCACGGTCTTGCTCCTGCTTCCCTGAGTTCTCTCTCTCTCTCTCTCAAACACACGGAGATCCGTGAGAGCCAACTCAAATGGAGAGCGATGTTGCTGGAGATTTCAACTGCTTGAAGTGTTGTTGTCCATTTTGATCTCTCTTCTTGGTTTTGTTTAGGTTTGTTGAGGTTCTCGCGAACGACGCTTGGCACTCCGCCCTCTTCATTTGCTGATCTCATCTCATCTGCACACACACACACACACATACACACACACACACACACACAATAAAAGCATTACGAACGTGATGGCCAGAACGTGTCCTTGTAGATTACATAAAATCATTTGTCGTTCCGCCACCGCATGCGTCTTTTTTTCGGAGCATTTGCAAGGAGTTTCATTGACTCTGTACGAGTATGTATCTATGCGTACATGTGTGGATATGTGTGCGTGTTTGTGTGTTCGTATGTGTGTATATTTATTCGTTTCTATGGCTATCACTTTAACTCTTGCAGAGCAGTAGCGTTAAAAACATATTTCATCAAAGTGTTCGCGTAAAAATTATAAACGATATTATTTTTTGCATTATATTTTATTCCTTTGTATCTTCTTCTTCTTTTTATTTTTTATACTCTTATACTCTTCTTATAGTCTTTATATCATCACTTTCTTTGTGTAAGAGTAAAGTCACAAATTAATTGCGGTGCAACTAATAAGTCCTCTCCTTTCTCCGCTCTCTGATCGTGACCTTCTTTCCTCTCTTTTCTTAACAATATTTTTTTTTATTTTCGCTACTTTTTTCTCTCTTCCTGCCTTGCAGCTCTAAAGTTAATAATTCCTAAATGAGTAAATGAGAAAATATGAGAGAAGAAAAGAATGTTTGCAGTCTATTCTCCGCTCTCGCATTTGAGCTCCAATATTAATAAAAATTGTCTTATCTCTATCATACACATACACATATCATATACATATATAAATTCATATTTATAAGGTTTCCATATTAAAGTGATAAGAATTATTTTGGTATGTCTGAAAAGTTTCTTGTAACGGTAACAAAAAAAAAAGTACTGAGTTAATGAGACCACTTTTTTTTTATAGAATACTTTGTTAAATCTTTAAAAAACATCATCGAAAAACCAACAACATGATGTTGGAACAACATCCACAGTTTTGAAGAGAACAATAAAAGCTTTTCTGTGTTCCATTAGGTTGACCAAATAGAAGCATGAAGTCAACAACAAGCAGCAAAAATCATTTGCTTTGACTTTTGTTGTAACATCCCGGAAGTGTCCCACTAAAACTCTTTGCCATCGCAACTGCTCAAAATACAATTGCGTCTCTCTCTCTCTCTCTGTAAGTAGCACCTTTCCCTCTACCATCTTTGTCGTCGTCTTCTGTTCTTCTTCTTCTTCTTGCTTTCAATTTTACTCTTTGGTGATTCAGTGCACTTTATTGTTGCCTTCTGCTTGGTCACTTTTGCTAATGGCAGAAAATTGCATTGACGACGGCAATAGCAACAGGCTGAACACCATTCAAACAACAAGAACAACAACCAAAACAACAACCAAAACAACAACAACAATTTGGTCAACGGGGAGAAGACAAAACAAGTTCAGCAACGACAGAGATTTATGTTAGAAGAGAGAAAGAAAAAAATGCAATAACCGGGAAGAAGAAGAAGTTGTAACTCTGAGTAAATCTCTTGAATGCGGCAAAGATGGTGGTCGGTCGCTCGGTTACTCGGTCGCCCGTTCGTTCGACCGACCATTTTTTATTCTTGCCTGAAAATGTAAAGCCAAGATTTTCAATGTCGGTCGTCGCGTCATCACAATTTTCAGGGCGTCCATTTTATTATTGTGCAAAATGCAAGTGCCATGTTTGTCTTGTTCTTTTTTTTGATTTTTGTATCATCTTCCTTTTCTTGTCTCACCACCAGCGTCGTCATTAGTGTCATCATCATCATCATCATCATCATCGTAAAAGTATTGGTAAATAAACCATTAACACTGTAAGAGTAAAAAAACTGGAATCCTTCTAAGGATTTACTTTTATTTTATTTTGATGTTGGTAAACCTTAGGATGTCGGAAAAGTCATGACACATTTTTTCTATTTGTTAAAAAATATTTTGTTGACATTTTATTCGATAACTCTTCGCCAGCAAGAAAGCACCCAGCTGTTTTTATCAATTGAACAAGATGCTGTCTTACAGCCACGCCTGAATTATGTCAAAACAGGCAGAGTTTTGAAAATACTGAAATAAGTCTGTAAAAACTGTTTGTGGAAGATAAAAAGATGCAACTTTCAACTAAAATCTAATATTTTCTTCAATGCTGGATACTTTTACGGGTTCTGGACGTTTCTGAATAATGGATCCGTCTAAACTGTCCAACTGCCAATGGTACAAACCGTAATTATTTGTTCGGTTCTAGCGTAGCGCTCGAAAACTTTAACTTCAAAGTTAAAGTTCTTTATCACTGAAAACTATATCATCTTTCCGGGCTGAACTCTAATGAGGTTTCGTTGTCGTTCGAGGTAGTTCATCACCTAACATTCTAACAGAGCATTGTCTCCACTCCAGCTTTACGGAACTTCTTCTCTTTGCGGTTGTAAAGCACTTTAAAAAAACTGTAAATGAATTTATTCACTATTTTTAAATTAAGCTCAAACAAAGAGTATGCAATTAATAGAGGTATGCAATTAATAAATCCAAAAATTATTTTAAAAAAATGCGTACGTACAAAACCAACGTTTACGACAATGCGTCATGACTTTTCCTAATCCACAAAAATTTTTCTTCTTGTATTGTTGAGTCATCATCGGAGTAAGGAAAATATAATAATTAAAAATAATGATTTATTGCTATTTATATTTATTTTTGCTGTACCAGAAAGTACCAGAAGTCCGAGAAAATAAATTAGTTCGAGGGCAAAAGTTGATTAACTGAGCTTGCTTTTAATTACTTTAGAAATGTTAAAAGTTCTCCAGTTATTTACATTGAAAAAGTGTTTAGGTAATGAAATGAAATGAAATTGATTGCCCCTCTTTTTCTTCTTCTTCTTCTTATTCTACTTCGAAGTAGAATGACAATGGGCTGAAATTGGTTGAAAGAGGTTCGTTTTTCCCCCAAATAAAAAATAGCCATGCAATTTATTCAGCTGCCGCCTTCGGTAAAAGATAATAAATTTTCTGAATAATAAATAAATTTTTAAATTTATAAACACCTGATATAACGCATTATAAAATTTGTAAAAAACATATTGTATAAGAAAAATCTGATCGATGTAGTGTTAATGGTTTTAAAGTAAAAAAAAAAAATCAAATATTTACTTGCAAAATTTCTCTCAATTTCTATAACAATTTCTGTAAGAGCAACAACAAGAACAATAATAATGAAAACAACAACAATAACAGCATGTACGTTTTATGTTGCTCAAAGGATAACAAAATATCGTGACCGAAGGTGAAAACTATAAAGATAAAAGTTTTCATTATCATCACAAAGAGCAGCGTCATCACGTTGATTTGATGAATATTTCAGAAGCTTTTCAAACTTTAATATGCGAACACTTTGGCTGAGTTTTGTATTTTGAAACTTACGGATAATGTTTCTGATTTAATTAAAAATTTAAACCTTGATTAAAGGTTACAATGTCTGTCATATTGAATAACATGCTTGTTAAAATGTTACGATACTTTAACACACACACACACACGTATAAACAAACTGACAACTCTGTTGTAGGAAAGATTGAAAGAAGTTAATTCTTAGAAAAGAAGCGCTTGAAAAGCATTTGAGAAACACTAAAAAGGAATTTGACAAAAATTAACGAAGAGTTTGAGAAGAAAGGTAAGGTAACTTTTTTAGCCAATGTTTAATGAAAGGCTTTGGAAAACATTTAGTAGGTCTTATAGTGCTTTTCTAGTGCTCTTTGAATGCAACCTCTTTTCAATAAATTTATAGCAAAACTAATGATGAAGGACTGCTGAAAATATTTGTAGTTGTTTTGAATGTTAGTGGAAATAATTTCCGGCGGAGATTTCCACTAAATTCCGGCGGAGATCTTCATTGGTAAATCATTTGCTAGGGCTTTCCGGTCGGTGGTTATGTTGGTTATGTTCGGTTCGTTGTCGTTGAGTTTAAACGTTTTATGTGAAGGAAGGAAGTTCTTTTCAACAAAAGTAAATTAGATTTTGTGTCAACAAAATTATTTTTAATTATATGAACAGTAAAGGATGTGTTTTTTTTCTTTGTTGCTGAGAAAAAACAACAACAATGCAAGAATGGAATAAAACCAATAGCTCTCAAGGAGCACTTTCGAAGCTCTCTCAAAGTTTTTAAATATATTGTATATTTACGTTTGCAGTCTTTTGAGTAACGAATTTTGCATGAAAAGGTTTTTTATGTATTTTTATTAAAAAAAAATGTGATGTTTATAACTTTTAGCACTATTATCGAGATAAAGCGCCTACAGAGCACTAGAAGAGCACTACTGTAACCTAAACTCACTTTAAGAACAACTTTAAGCACGGCGTTGCTTAATTTTTAAGTTAATAACGTACAGATCAAGTTAAAAATTTAACAAACGACGCTAACTATTTTTCTGTACGAGTATAAAAAGGCAACTTCAACAACAACAACAACAACAATAATTGCCCTTACTTTTCCTTTAATAGTCGTTGAGTAAACTCATCCATGGTAAAAATTGTTGTACCTACGAGTTGTTGGAACGTACGAGAAAACACAGAGTACCACAATCTGGCTGAAACGGTACGATGCATTCCGGTGGGTCGTGGGTCATACAGAGCAATGTTCTTGTGGGGCAAGATTATTTCGTAAGCCTTTACTGAATGTGAAGTAAATTCATTTTATCTCTCAGTCCGCGGTTTGAGCAAAGAGAACAGAAAAAGAGAAGTCGGCGATGGTGCAGGAGAGGTTAAGATGATGTGCGGGGGTGGGCTGACTCAAGTGCATCAGTTTTCATTGAAATTTACTGTAAAGTTTTACTGTATAGGTCTTCACTACCACATGAAGAGAACCACACACAGAAACCGATGAAAACCGATGAAAAAAGTTGAAGCAGAAGAGATGATTCTTCATCTTCATTCAATTCAAATGTGAATTTAATGAGTCGACTGGAAAACATTTACGAAGTTTTAATAAAAAGCGCCAGCAAAATATGATGACCGATGATGGAAAAGGTAAAAACATGTACCTTCTTGTACAAAAAACTAAGATTTTCATGAGATTTAAACAAGTTAACAACATCATCGTCATTTCAGTAATGATATCAGCTATCAAAAGGTATGCTTTATATAGATTTTTCACTAAAAAATTAAATAAAATCTAAAATTAAAAACTAATCTCAAGCAACAAAATGAAAAATTTCATTAAAGAAATCGTCAAAATTTATTTAAAGAAGTAGTTACATAAAATAAAAATGTGTGTATACAATAATACTAATGAGTATTTAATCGATAATTCAATAAATATTCAAATTAAGTTTCGGTATTTTTGCTTTTAACAGAAAGTTTAGTTGAAGCAGTTGCGAATTATAAATGCTACAAGGCACAAACATTAAAATATTAAACTTGTCTTTTTTGATTTTTTATTCATACAAAACATACATAGTATATATGTACGTACTATATTCCTAACCTAAAAACACCATCGAGTTCTTTACTTGAGGACTTACATACGATAGTTTCTCGGTATTTCATTTGGAAGTGCGTCAAGTCCTCACTTCGTCATTGTTTTTGTATACAATTTGAGCTGATAACTAATAATATTGAAAGTTTTTTTCGGAAAAGAGTCCTCTCCTGTTTTAGCTCCATTTCGTTTTTTGAATGCAACGAAACTTATTCAATTCAACTTGAAAGTACACACTTAAAAGCACGCACATCTTCATCCATTTGCTCCCAAAGAGTTTTTCATCCTTCTCTGCGTTAACTCACCGAACCGTATTAAAGCGAATTAAACTTTGCTCTTTGCCCCAACCCGTTTGCGTTACTCCATTCTGTACACTTGAGTGCCCGCAAAGAGCTGCAAAAGGGCTTCTTGGAACTCATATCGCTTTTTTTGATTTTTTTTCGTACTCGAAGTGTTGTGAGCTAGTCCGTTTTTCGCTTCTGGCAGCGTGTATCTTGTATCCACTCGTACCTCAACAGCTGCGACACTTTGTCCTGCCAATGATCTGCCATCTGCCACCAGAAGTTTGCCATTTAGCCCGAATTTAGTACTTCTGGTAGATTTTATCAACCCCGTCATCAGCTATTTTCACCTTCTTCCGCTTCATTTTATTTGCTTCGGTTTCTTTTCCGCAAGTGCCGCCTTCATGACCCGCTTCTACTGAACTTCCTCTGCCACTTCCACTTCCACTTCCGTTTCCGTTTGCGTTTCGTTTTAGATATTTTAGCACTCTGCGTTGCGACAACTGTTTCCATTAAAAATACGCATTTCTTTGCTTACGAACGAAATCCTTATGTTTAAAGTAACGTATGAAAGACACACAAACGGAAGCTTGTTTGATTTTATGCCTTCTTTAAAAACCTCTTCCTTCCTTTCTTCCCCGCCCGTCCCGCTCTGCAAAGTAATTTCGTTGTTCTCTTTCCATTCTGACTTTGGATTTTTCGCTTTTGCTGTCTCTTGCAGGAGCTTAAGGATGTTTATGTTGTTTAAGAAGTTGCAGAAAATGTGTGTAAACACAACAAATTCAAGGCTCGTTTTAATCAAACCTTCCGCATCGTTGATGAAACATTTGATGAGCTTTTTTGAGTGTAGCTACTTTTTTTCGAATATGAAAAAGTTTTCGCCATTTTTTTGTCATTTGCAATGGTTGTAATTTATGCAATGATATATATATATGTATATACAAACTCTTTTTCTGTCTTTCTTTTTCGACAAAATGTCTTTTAAAAGTCTCCCAAAAACAGGACAATGCTTTTTCCACTTGACTTCATGACTTAATTCATTGAAAAAAAAGGAAATCTTTACAGCTAAGAATTTGTTCCCGCTTTTCTGCTCTTATCGCAGCATTAAAGAATGTCATTAATAGTTTTTTTTTTAGCAAAAATTCTGCCTTTCCTCCTAGTTTTGGCAACGGAGACTTTCCAAAATTGACTATTTTACATTTTATTTGAACATCTTCTTTGAGTCTCATTAGCTCAAAGCTCTATTCATTTGTTCGCTCATTCATTCATTCATTCATTTAATCATCTTCATTTAATTCTTCATTTAATCGTCTTTGTCATTGTCAGTGAAAGACATTTACATGATAATGATAATTATTTTTATTCTATTGAATTTCTGTGATTTTTGTGCTGTTGCTTAATTCGTCGTCGTCATCATGCTCCTTCTTCTTGTTGCTCTTCTCCTTCGTCTTCTGCGTCTCACGACTGAAATAAGAAAAAGAAGAGACGATATTATTTTTTATTTTTAAGGGAAAGCCAGCACCGTCTTAAAGGGTATAGCCGAATGGTAATGGCAATAATAAAACTTGAGTATACTCGCAGATTCAGTTTGAAAGTCATTAATTTTGAAATAAAGTCCTTGGCCGCTTACAGTATAAAGAAATACCGACTACATTCGAGAATAAATACAAAAGGAACTGATGAATCTCGGGCACTGAAGTCTTGGATTTCATTCAGCTGGATTGAGATTGAGATTGAGAAAATTCTTTCATCGAACTCTTTTAATTACGATAAAATAACGTTCTTTATTGCGCTTGAAAATATAATTTCATCTTATTCTTCTCCTTCCTCTCTTCCATTTTCCAGATATCCGATGACGATCGAATGAGCTTAACTACCGCCGTCTCTGATGAAGATGATGGCGAAAGTGTCATGGCGTCACCATATAAAGCAAAAGCGACCGGTACATCGGCATCGTCGTTCAACTGTACTGGCGCTGTGCGCAAAGCAGGGTAAGTTCAGAAGTCATCGCGAATGCTGATTAGCCCTCGTTCCCTTTTTCGCCGATCGAGGTCTCGCCGCAGAAAGAAAATATACGCATATTTAGAGCCCTGGAAAGTGTCAAGACAGCATTCGTTTATCTTTCAATTTAGCATTTATTTAAAAATAACCATTTCTTGCTGAGTACTTCCTTCCTCGTCTTGACACTCAACGCGGCCTAAGTCGGGCATATTGACTTTTTGTTGGCACAAGCCGAGCATCGACTCACTTTTTAATCCACCATCGCCGCCTACATCATTGTTACCTTCAACATCATCACCATCATCATCATCATCATCATCACGATCATTGTGCGCTTCATAAGACTATGCGAATATTTGCCACTTCCGTTAATCTTTCCATCATCAAAATCGTCGTCCGCGTCGTCATTGTCGTCTTCTTCTTCTTCTCTTTGCAGCTTCCTGTCGGTGAAAAAATGGCTACTTCGCAAAAAGCATCAAATCGAATTGGCACGCAAACGTGGCTGGAAGGGCTACTGGGTGTGTCTGAAGGGCACCACGCTGCTCTTCTATCCGTGCGACTCGCGCGAGGGCCGCAGCGTCGAGGCGGCGCCGAAGCATTTAATCATTGTTGACGGCGCGATTATGCAGCCGATACCGGAGCACCCGAAGCGCGAGTACATTTTCTGCTTGAGCACCGCATTCGGTGATGCGTACCTTTTCCAGGCGCCCTGCCAGGTGAGTAAACGGACCCCCTCCCCCCCTTCTCCACGTTTCTCCTTTGCCTGCTCTTGCGAACGGTAAAAACGATACCAAAATTGAAAAATCCACACACATTGTTGTTGTTGACACATGGAAATATGCGCGGCGGCGGTAGCAGCGGTGGCAGCGGCAGCGGCAGCTCCTACGACAGCAAGAATGCGATAAAACTGTGCAATTTTGACTTTTATTCAAAACCTAAGCAAAAACGAAAAGTTAGAAACAACGAGAGACGTCTGTTGGTACGTGCACAATTTGAGAGGACACTTTTTTTCGGTCTGGTCTTATGATGGATGGTACGATGGATGGGACTTGTGAAGCAGAAGGGTTGAACAGAATTTGGTTTACTTTTCAAATCATATCAATTTCGTTTCGTTTAACAGTTTTCTACTTTTTCAGCACTTAAATCATCTTGATTTCAATAATTTTCGAGCTAAAGCACTCTTGATGATAATCAATCTTGCTCTTAATCTAAATTATTTTAAAACTTAACGCCCCTTTTCGCTTGGTCATCTCTCTTTTTCTCTCTCTCTCTTGATTGATATTGATTTCAATAAATCATTAACGTAATTACTCTTGTTTTTAATAACTCCTGATTTTGATCACTTTTGATCCTAATCACTTTGAATTTTGATCACTATTGGCCTTAATCCCATTTGACCTTGATCTTAAACTTGACCTTGATAAATACCTAAATCAATCTTGATCTTGATCCTTCTTGATCTTGATCCTTCTCGATCTTGATCCTTCTTGATCTTAACCAATCTTGATCTGGATCCTATTTGGTATTGATCCTTCTTGATCTCGATCCTTCTTGATCTCGTTCCTTCTTGATCTTGATTCTTGTAGATCTTGATCCTTTTTGATCTTGAGCCTTCTTAATCTCTATCCTTCTTGATCCTTCTTGATCCTTCTTGATCTTGATCCTCCTTAAAGTGATGCTTCTTAATGTTTTTCGATCTTAACCAATCTTGATTTTGATCCTATTTCATCTTGATCATTCTTGATCTTGATTCTTCTTGATCTTGGTCCTTTTTGATCTTAAGCCTGCTTAATTTTTATCCTTCTTGATCTTTTTTGATCTTTATCCTTCTTGATCTTAATCAGTGTTGATCTGGATTGATTCTCTTTAATCTTAAGCACTATCTCAGCTTTTCTTTTGGCTACTAATCATTATGCAATACTTCACAGTACTTTTCATAAATTTTCTTTATTCTGCTAAGCATCCCTTTTTATTTGATAGCATCCCTTTTTCAACAAACAATAGAAAACTTTTGTTGGATTCCAAGAGGTTTGAGTGCTCTATTCTTCATCAAGTGAAGAAAATTCACCACATACCGCATTGAGGCCATCCTTTTCGATGTGAATTTTCTATAGAGATTCACATTCTGACCTTCGTACGTGGATGATCCTTGAGGCGCAGGCAGGATTTCATTATTTTATTTCAATTTAAAACAAAGGTTCATTCATTCATTCATTCACCAAATAACACAAAGATTTTTACACCAAAAAAAAAATACAGAAAAACAAGAAAACAACAACGAATGATTTATTCCATTTTCACATTCATGCATAAACGAATATCTCAAATAAAAAAAAAATACTCGTAAAAATAAAAAACTAAGCATTTTCTAAGATTTAAATTTCTTAAGCTCCCCCCCCCCTTCATATCCCCGTCTCTTCATCCGCGTGCGCATTCGGTCGTCCGTTCATTCCTTCATCCGCTCATTCGTTCATTCGTTCATCCGTTCATTCTTTTTAATTGTTCCGTCAACACTAAAGCCTTGAGCATCAGCCATTGTTTCCAAAAGTTTATCTTTCTAACTTTTCGTTCGTCTTCTCATGCAGCAAATTATTTATGTCAAGGCAAGAAGGCTTTTTATAGACACAACAACAACAACAACAACAACAACAACCATAACCATATAAAAACAACATCAACGGCAACAATGAATGAATGAATGAATGAATACAACTAAAGTCGTATTGAAATTTTCTTTTGCTTTGAGAAGGAAAGAATGAACGGAGAATGAAATGGGGGGAAAACAACAACAACAACAACAACAACAACATGATACCTAAAGCCAACCCATTTACAGCAAAACAAAACCTTTGCAGCAAACAAAACAGCCCAAACGTCCTTGTACGATCGCTGCGAGGTCTTCCGAAATGCATACCATGCCGCTCACCATTCAAAGGATAATTTAGGATAAAAATAAAAACAACAACAACAAGCGGTTCATTGCTCGCAGCATACTCGACTGCATAACGCAGCATTATCTCCATTTTACTCGTGTGCGAATGGCGTTGGGTGTTGCCGGAAGCAATCCATTGACCAACATACACAGCGACCAACCTGCAAAGGAGTCTGCAACCAACCTACACCGACCTACATACACCTTCGACCAACCTCACTCTACCGAACAAATTGTCGACCACTTTACCGACCAAACTACCGACCAATCTACCGACTTCAACCTACAGCAAACCTGCACCAATCTACTACACCGACTGCTGCTCCTGCCGCCGCCTTTTTCACGCTTCTCACACGAAGAAAACGCATTCGCTTCGTACGTCGTTCATCAGGATATAAGACAGCCTTAGGCGCAGAGTGCCCTTCTCTGCGTTATCCTTGCAAACAAATGTCTTAAACCGAGCGATGCTGACATTTGAAAGGGCGAATACGAGGCGCGTCTGTGGTGATGCCGTGTGCGTGAGCTGCATTAATGAGAAGGCAGAAGTAAAGGGATGAAGGGCTTCGTCAAAACGACCCGTTGTTTGGTGTGAATATAATGTCCCCGGAGCCTCTGTCTTAGCGCATTTAAGCTACGGCTTGGGATGCTTCATGCCACAAACCAAACAGTTTTTTATAGTTTTCTACTGAGCGACGAACGAGTTGGCATTTTTGTTGCAGGTCCTTTTCCTCGTCCTCGTCCTCGTCCTCGTCCTCGCACCGTAACCGTAACAGGTTACGTAACAAGTTCGTCGCTAATAGTCTTCATCTTTTCTCTTCTTTTCTTTTTCGTCGCTTCTGACGGCGACAGGTTGAGCTGGAAAATTGGGTCAACAGCATTCATAGCGCCTGCGCCGCAGCATTTGCTCGTCACCGTGGCAAAACGGGCACCTTGCATCTGCTACAAGAGGAGATCTTTCGTCTGGAGAAGGCCATCGAATCGGTAAGTGCTAAGAAAATGCGTAGCTGCGAGTATATTTTTATACGTATCAGTAACCGTAAGTTGTATTATCCGCTTATAAAAAAACGGCGGAAAAAACGTATGACTTCCGGTCTCTGTTTACCATTTGCAACGACCATTCGCGACATTTGATTGATTGATCTGGCGACCACAGTGTAGGTTAACATACGCGTCTCTACGCGTCCTCGAGCTTCAACAGCACTCACAACAACAACAGCAACAATTTAATAGACCTATATGTCACTTTCGCGTCATTTTTTAGGGGTCTTTTTGAGGTTAAGTCTCATTTTTAAAGAGATTTGATTGTTCTTGAATACACTAAAAATGAATTACACGCGATGGTACGCCTTTTAATTCATCAGCGGATGGTCTTGTAACCATTACGTGATATAAGCGTGACTGGTTAGCAGTCACCAGTCATCGGTAATCAGTAGTTGCGTGTAGTTCTTTATACAAAATTCTAAAAGTCCTTTTAAAACACAAACTCACGCAAAGAAGCTGAAATGGCGGGAAGGTAGACAAGAGGTGGGTCGGAGGGAGAGAGTAAAGGGAGGCACGATGAGGGTGGAGCAAGTGTCGTAATGATGGACTGCAGAGATGCTGCTGCATGGAATGAACCGACCGACCGCCCGACGACCAACCAACCTCGTTTAGTGTACAATAAAGTGTGGCCGCGCTGTCACTCACTCACTCACTCAAACTGCTTGCTTGCTCAGTCAGTCAGTCAGTCAGTCCGTCAGTCGGTCCGTCATTCAGTTACTGAAAAATTATTTTAATAAAACCAACAAACGCTCGACAGTGTGGACGTTGCGCCTCCAAAACGCCACGTTTTTCCTTTCGGACTTTTTCCGCTTATTTCTGCAATTTAACTTGTACAGCAGCAGCAGCAGCAGCAGCAGCAGCAACTTCCAGTTGTCCTTTCGTCTCCTTCCATCCTCCTTCTTCTCCTCCTCCTCATTCCTAACCTTCGCTCAATCACGTCAAAAGCCAGCTGCCACTCCGGAATTATGACACACACGCTGTAAGGCTTTCAGCCACCAGCAAAAACGGAGAAAAAACAGTAGTAATGGCAGCAACAACAAACACGAAACACTAAACACGTAACAGCGACACCGAACACCAGCAGCCAACAACAAGTTGTGAGTACAAGCACAAAGTATGGTCGCTAGTGACGTTTTTAGCTGCTGAGGACAATGACTTTCTTGAGCAAAGAATAGATTTTAACTACTGCTATCGTGTATAACGATAATACAGTAACGTACATACATACATATGTACATACATACATACTCGTATAAACAATATGACGAACGCTTTACAGCAACGACAAGTACATCATAAAAAATACAATCAAAGCTTTAAAGTAAATGCTATAAATTGAACGAAATGAACATCAAATAATTTAAAATGCATAAAATTTTATTTCATTTCAAGAAATAAGACAATTTCAACGAATTCCTTCAAAAAAAAAACGGTAAATCGTTTCGAAATGAGTGAAATCTTATTAAAAAAGTATCAAAATTACAGATTATTCATACGCCGCGTTGTACAAAATTGGGCGTTAACCGATTTCTCTTAAAGAATTTGCACTATAGCTAACCACTATTCATAGAAAGACCACTCCATTAAACCATTAAACCACTGACACTTGCTGTTACTGTTAATCGCTTTCAGTCGCTGAAATCTTACATAATCTGAGCCTGCCGATACTCGCTAATCAAACTAATTAACTTCTAATTATAAAAAAATTGTACAGACTAATTGGAAATTAATGAAAATCCTACTTTGGCGACATTTGAAATTTCGCTCTAGTGCTTTTAAATTGATAGCTTTGTATACTTCTTACTTCCGTTACAAAAAAAACAAAACCGAAACCAAAACTAAAAAATAAAAATGGAAACAATATAAAACAAAAGAGATAAGTAGAGACGAAATAAAACCGAATAAACTGGAATTTCCGACTTTGCGAGATGTCCAGCCAGTTGTTGTTGTAGGCAGTTTTGTTTTGTCTGACCGTTTGCAGTTGTTGCTGTTCTTGGAGTTGCTTTTATGCGCGCTAATGGCTTTGCGACATGCTGCAGACACCAACGACCTACGGGTACGAACGAATGACGGCAGGAGTAGAAAAGTCGGTGCTGGGTAGCGGCGTGTTAGCGTGGTAGCTGCAGTGGTAGCGGAGTTTGTGGCCGATTGTTATCGAGTAGTCACCCACAGACGACATCGCGGCACTGGCAGATTATTCTACTCGTGTTATTCTCCTATTCCAGTCGGTTGGTCGGTACTTTACACTCCGCAACTCAGTAAATGTAGCCTTCCTGCCGGACGGACAGGCTGTCTGACCACTTCATTATGCACTTTTCGTTATTTGCAAAAACGTTTAGTAATCTTTTGCATATTTTACCAAAACATTTGGCTTCCTACGAGTGCAAACACAATTTAGATTCATGGAAATATGAGTACATACTTTTACGGTTACTCTGTTATGTTCTGAATCTGTTTCTTTATTACTCTGTTAATCTGTTAGTCTCTTTCTCTGCTACTTTGCTTCTCTGCTACTGTAACTGTTAATGTCAGTTTTACTGCTATTTTTCTGATGTATTAACCATGCTTTTACTATTGCTCTGTTATTCTCTTGTTGT
Source organism: Conops quadrifasciatus (assembly GCA_949752815.1). Taxonomy (NCBI): domain Eukaryota; kingdom Metazoa; phylum Arthropoda; class Insecta; order Diptera; family Conopidae; genus Conops; species Conops quadrifasciatus. The sequence continues at coordinate 38,184,747 of OX457079.1, forward strand.
GTTACTTATTACTCTGTTAATCTGTTACTCTCCTACTCCTTAATCTTATTATCCTGTTAGTCTGTTGTTCTAGTACTTCTTTACTCTGTTGCTTTGTTAATGTGTTACTGTGTTACTGTGATCCTCTGTTACTCTGTTACTGCGTTCTTCTGTTACTCTGTTGCACTTTTACTCTGTTGGTCTCTTACTCTGTTAATCTGTTACTCTGCTACTCTTTGATCCTGTTGCTCTGTTAGTCTGTTATTCTGGTACTTTGTTACTCTTCTACTCCGTTACTCTATTACTCTGTTACTCTGCTGCTCTGTTACTGTGCTCCTCTGTTACTCTTTTACTGTCTGTTTTATTAATTTACTGCCATCTTTTCTGGTGTTTTATCCATCTTGAAATGATTATCTTCCAAGTAATGAAACCAGGAACCAGTTTTCAGTATAGCATTTTTTATCCTGTCCATTTTCTTTGTTGAATAAAGTTATCTAAAAGAAATCCATACCTTTTTGTGTTCTAACAAATCTTCCTCAATGAATTTTCCTGACTGAAATTGCTGACGTTCAATGTGTTTTGTGCATGGCCTTCTTCTCGCCTTTTCTGGCTTCCTCTTCTTGTTCTTCTTGAGTGTCAAAATTTTCACAAGAGTGTTGAACTAACGGAAGCGTAAGGAAGCACGAAGTGTAAACATTGATTATTTTCGGGCTGGTAAAAATGTTATTTGAAGAGAATAATTTATGAAGGATCTTGAATGGAAATTGATTTGTGCGTCTGTTTGATATTCCTATCCTATAAGTAACAACAGAAGCAACAACAACAACAACAACAATACAAACTAAAGTAACAATTTTAGAAGCATCAGAAGTACTTTTTCTACGATCTCTTGCTGGCCGTTCTTAGAAGAATGCGTTACATATGCCCTCTCTTTCATGCACACACACGTAACCGTTCATGTAAAAGAGATTGGAAATGGAAATAAATTGTACATACATACATACATACATACATACATACATACATACATACATACATACATACATACATACACGACATGCATGCAAGGAGTAGCTGCAGTCTGTAGGAATAAAGCAAGCGTAATCGGAAAGATGATATAAATTAAAATGCGAATCGATAACGTGTTGGATAAATCTTCTTCAGGCCGAGGTTTTTCCCCTTTTTTTGTATCACGCCCAACCTAAACATTGCTGGTGGATGCTTCTGCTCGTCCTTGATTGTTCTACAACGAACAAATTTAATGAATAACGAACCTATTTTCTCATAAGAGGCAATATTTTATGTTGCCGATCTTCGAAAATGATGAAAATGTAAACTTTGGCAAAAGGATATGCCTGTGGCAAGAAAAGCATAGAGTATTACGACTCCTCTGATGTTTTTAATTGGAAAAAAAAAAATGCAGCGAAGTGCACGAGATGACACAAGATACGTTCTCGTCTCAATAACGTCTCGAATTCCAAGCATCAAAGAGGCCTTTCCTGCGAATCGGAATATTTCGGTGTTTCATTATAGAAATTATTTACATAATTGTTAATAAAAAAGGCATGTCACAGTTCGAAAAACAGAATGGATTTTTCCAAAAACTCTTGCACGCTTTAATTTAAAATATAATTTAATTTATTTTGAAGCCTGTTGAAGAAAATCGCAATAAAAAATGCTCAAATTTGCAGCGAAAAAGTGTAATAAACTCTGATGTTATTTTGTGCTTTTTGAATGTATGTATGTATGTATGTGTGTGTGTGTGTGTGTGTGTGTGTGTATATGTCTGGGTTTACGTTATTATATCGTAACATTTGTGGTATTTATGATTTATTTTTCAAAGACTCTGGCAATGAATGCGGCTGTAATTAAAAAAATAATGAAAAATCCAGTCAATCATTCATTCAGTCAGTTAGTTAGTACGTTCATGTGTCAGTCAGTCAGTCAGTCAGGCCTTTTTCAGATTTACTTCCTGTAAAAAACCGTAAGGGCCGAAGGGAAAAGTGAAAGAGCAAAAAAAACGGGGTGAGGGCGATGGAAATTTAAATTAAAACTAATGCATTCACTAAAATCAACTAATTGAGAATTTTCTCTACTAGTTTTTCTGCGCTTTTAGTCAAAGCATGCCGTCCCTTTTTTCCTTTTTTTTTTGGGGGGGGTTTTCATTACATTCATTCAGAGAAAAATCTAAAACCAGCGAAGACTTAAAATCAACAAAATTAACTGAAGTTCAATATTATTATTATTAAAATTCATAGTAGTTTGACGAATTGTGGAGTTTATTAGCCCCGCTCTTTATTTCTTTTATATTTGCTTGTCCCTTTTTTTTGGGTCTTGCAGAACTCAAATGAAATATCATAATTTATCTGCGAACAAAAGTTACGAATGAAGTTGGAGACTGTTTTGCAATTTTTTATTTTCTTTTATACTTTATATTTTTCTTTATTTCTTCCTTTTGTTTTGCTTTCTCTCCTTTTAAGCAAATTTCACGCAACTCCATTAAAAACTAACAAAACTTTAACAAAGGAAGACCTATTTTATTAAGTTCTATTCCCCCGTTTTCCTAACCTCAATCTTGCCACGCCTCTTTTTCTGCTGGACTTGTTGTCCTTCAGGAGTCCGGAGATTCTGTTTTTTTTTTGCTCATCCGTTCGTCAGTCGGTTAAAAAATGATTACAGTCGGTTAACAGTCAGTTAACAGAGTGATACTCGTAGTCTGAATAAAGTCGTTTGTCTCCTCATCTGTCAGTTTGTGTGCGCCCCAAACCGCTATGACTATGACTCGGCAATCTATCTCAATCTATTCTGTTAACTACTCTGTCCGTCTCTTAATCTGTCAGTCTGCCTGTCTGTCTGTCAATCTGTCTATCAATCTGACAGCCATTCATTCTGCCGGTAAAATACTCGTGATTTAGTCTAAATGCAAGAATGCAGTCCATTTGACCGATTGCCCAACTTTCTTTTGTCTCTTAGTCTCTCTTAGTCTCACCCACCACCCCCACCCCCCCTTCCCTCCTTCTTTCGCACCATCAACGCATATATTTTTCCTCTCTCAATTTTTTACCTGAAACCATTTGTTTGTGTTCGTTTTTCGTTTGGTCGGTTTCTTTTACACAAACTTCATCCGCTGCTGCCTGAAGTTTATGAAGTTTTTGTGAAGTTTTGAAGCACTTTCCGGATGACTTATTTTTTGCTCTGTTTTTACTGAAATATTTTTTTTTTCTTCTTTTTCAATGATTTGTCCTGCGGACAATGAAAATAATTTATTAAATGCTAAAACAAACTGCGATTTGAATGCATTTACGTGAACAACAATTCAACAGATTCACCGATTCACCGATTTACTATCGTTTAACTCGGCACCTCAAAAGAACCTGCTCCGTCCGTCGGTCTTTCGGTCCGTCCGCTTTTATCCTTTAAAATATTGTGAAAATGGATGAATAAATGAATGAAACTGAATGTTATTCTAACCATAACAAAGAGACATCATCAACAAAATGCTCTGTCTCATTTTGACAATGCCAAAAACAATAAAGAAATAATGTTTTTTCATCTGTTAAAATGTTTTGATTGTAAATGTTTGAGGTCAAATGATTTGTTCTGTGTCGAGTTTTCTGAACAAAATATTTCGAGAGTGTTCTGGTGGCACATTGAGACAATCACGAAAATTTTACGATACCCCCTTCCCCCCCCCCCACCCCTCTCACCATCCACCTTCGCCCCCGGAGGAAATTTAACTTGGTGAATTAATATTCTTTGGAAAAAATCTTCTTTGTGTTTTTAGAGAATTGAAGTTTTTCCACAGTTTTTATACAAAAAATTGCTTCGAAATCTGTACGAATAGAAAGAACTGTTTAGCCGATTTTGAAAAGTGGGCCAGACCAATTTTTCCGTGCGTACTGAAAATACGTTTTTTCCTTCTCGGTTGGTGTCTCCACTGAAAAGGAAAAAACTTGTCTGGTTTATGTCTCGACTGTCGTTTGTTGACGGATCTCGTCTCAACTAAATAATACTGTCCCATTCTCCGTTCTTGTCTCGACTGAAAAACAGTCCGTTCCGTTCTGGCATCTCGTCTCAGAATTCGACCACAATATCACCGCGATACAATTATTGTTACTGTTCGCGTCAGTACCAGAATTCCGGGAGGCAGAAATTATACGAAACCTCAGCAAATAGCAAGAAGGTTCTGGTCTCGTCTCTGAAAACTGTTATACGCATACGCGCAAACATACACAAATTCTCGGCAAGTTTTAACCTACGATAATTCGTATGGATCTTTACCCGCATTCCCCGACACATACTCGTACATACTAATCCACACAGGCACGACACCGTGCTGCACACAACCATGTAGACGTCAAATTGAAGCGAGAAATTGCCAGAGAGTTTGGCAAAGACAAACCGGTATCAAGTTAACGTTATCAGCCGGAAGCTCAATCCAGCTAACATACATCCGGTCAAGCCGAAGTAAACAAACGGTCACTCAGCCCTCATTCATCTCAATCAACCCTGCCGGTAGCCAGCCCGGCAGCCGGAATCTTGGTGTAAATTTAATTTGTCAGAAGTAAACACACACACACACCGAAACAACGAGTATGCAAAACCTCGTCGGAAAAAGAAGAGGCAGCACCAACACCAAAGGGGTAAAAAACACCCACTTGTGGTGTGTGTGTGTTTCTGTGTTCTTGTGTTTGTAAACCGACATGAAAGTCGGTCACGTGGTACGAGCATAAACCTAAACCGAAGCAGGTGCGAGCTCTGACAGAGGTTAAACAAATGCCTGAAATGAATTGTTGGGTGTTTTTGAGCCGCCTTCAGCTTCGGCAAAGACGAGGATGATGCGAGTTGATTGAGTTAGAGCGAGAAAAAGGAATGAGGTGGTGAGAGTCATTGTTGGAGGAGATCCAACGGGGGCGACGACAATGGGATAGATGATGTGTAAGACGGGGGCAGTGGCGCGAGAGCGGAGGAGTAGAGGGGCGCATGGGGGCATTTCACGAGATTGTGTTTTCGCATCTCGTTTCGTCTGAAAAACTATGTCGCGCTCTCGGTTTTTGTCTCGACTAAAAGAGGTTGTCTCGTAAGATCGAGAAGGCGAGAACGAGAACGAGAGCGAGGGCAACGATGGTGTGGAGAAAGTGTTGGCGAAGACGAGAGCAAAGATCAACCGAGCGTGAAAATGAGGATCATCTGGTGACGGTGACGGCCCTCTGTTGAGGGCGATATCGGGATAATGGCCCTGGCGACGGTGAGAGCGATAGCGGTGGAATGAGTTTGGGTTCGGGTTCGGGTGACAGTGCCGGTGCCGGCGAGTTGAGCTGAAAGAAAGGGAACAGCAGGAAACTTGACTAAAAACTGACTGACTGTTGCTTTTTCTTTAATTTCTTTACATTTATTTTGCAGTAGAATTTTTATTATGTTACTAGATTATTATTCCGCAGTTTCTGTTGCTTCTTCTTCTTCTTCTTCTCCTCCGTCCTTTGTCATTTCTCATTCATGAAGTCGCTCGTCTACTTTGCATAATGAGAAACGTCATCTGTCACGACGAAGAAAAGAATTATGCAGAAAAACAGAAACGTTAACGTGTGCGCGCCCGCCTATACAAAATGCTATAAGTAAACATATAGAAACACACCCACACAAACAAACATGACATACAAACATACAAACATACAAACATACAAACATACAAACATACAAACATACATACACTCACACATACATGGTTGCATTCAACTGAAAAAATATGCGCGCATTGCTAAAGATAAAATAATTAGAGCGTAAAAACCAGCGCAAATGCAACATTTTTATCCCTCAAGCCGGCCCCCGGAACCCGTCGTTTTATGCTCTCTCTTTCTCTCTCTTTTTCTGTCTGTCTGTCTCTCACTTATCTTTACTTTTTTGTAGTTTTGTCTTTTAAAATAGATTCACAAAATATCGTAGAAGAGAGAAAAAAGAATATTAAACGAATATGAATTTTGTTAAGAATAAAAAACTGCACAAAATACGAAAAACCGTTTGTTACAAGTTTGTTACACAGTTTTACAAGACCAGACGGGTGAAGATAAGAACAGAAGGGGAGGCTTGATGATATACAGAATGTTGCTCTCTTTCAGCAAGAAACCGAGGGCAAACGAGGACGCGCCACGGAAAACAATTTAAACTTTTTTTTCTTCATACCAAAAGCTGCAAAAGGACGAGTAACGAGCATTCCTTTTTGTCGCCGGAGAAGCACACTCGCCCACCAGAAACACATTCAGCGCATACTAATTTGCACAATTTCAATTTGTTTTTACGTATTACGTGCGTACTTCGGTGACGATTCGTTTTTGACTTTGCAACAGAAAAGGAGGCCTGAAAGATTTTTTGACAAATCTATTACAAATTTAGAGCAAATGAGATGATAGTTAAGAAATGGAATGTAATAAACAGGGTTTTCCACTAGAGACGGGTCGATTTTGACAACTGAAAATTTTCAGCATTTTTATCATTTTGACGTGCTGCTCAATAGAGAAAACTTACCATGACAATTTGGCATTACTGAATAAATTAAAAACAACAGATTTGATAGACGCCGCCAAAACAACATGGCCGCCACTGACTACCAACATCGACCCGTCTCTATTGGAAAATTGTTTATAACGAAAGTTTGTACGTGAAAAACGTTTGGGTCTAGTATAAAAACCCATAAATAACGTAAAGATTGATAAAAGAAAGTACCTAATTGGCTTCTTTGGTTAAATCAAATTTTACAATCTTCTGAATTGAGCCCGGTGTCAGTTTTTCTCTTCATCGTTTATTCCTTTTTCGCTTTGCGAACTCTTTACGGCAATAAACCTTTGCTGTTAACAATCTTTTTAATGTTAACAATCTTTTTAATGTTAACAATCTTTTTAATGTTAACAATCTTTTTAATGTTAACAATCTTTTTAATGTTAAAGAAGAAGAGAATAAGAACAAAGCATGAATTTCCTGCGGCTTTTCTTTTTTTCTGTAAAATTTTATTGAAATTTCCTCGAATTTATTTCACGAGAATTCTTTAGAGATTTTATCTCTTTTTTGTCTTCATTCACAATCTCTGTTAAATTGGCTTGAATTCAAGGCACCACCCCCGACCCTTTAAACAACAACAACCACAACAACAACGCGATTTTTTTTAACTCTTTTATGAATTTTCGGTGTCGGCTTAACCCTTCTCTGCTGAGCGCGGGCAATTTTTAAGGTAAATATACTCACTGAAAAGAGACAAATCTGTCTTTCTTTTCCATTACATTCTCTTTGATTGTAACACAACCGAGCGTTAAGAGTTGCCGCGATAAATAACACGTGTTTATGACCCAAAGGTACCTTTAATTTTCTGGGTAATGCTTTTTTGACACAGTCTCGTTTGAAAGAAATTGGTGTCATTAAAGACGAGAATTTTCGTTTCATGATATTGTTCCGGTATTGTCCTTTAAGGCGCTCTGTCGAGAGGGATTATAACGATAGCGAACAAAGAACGCTATCCTTTCTCACTAAGTCTTTCTGCTCTTTTTCCATGACAAAGTTTTCTCTGATTAGGATTTGCCATTGATTTACTGAAACATTTATTATAGACGACCATTAACCACGACCTGAAGGCCTGAAGGCGATACGATTTTCGAAAAGTTGTGTCGTTTTCGTTTTGTTTTCTGGATTTAATTTTGGAAACGGCTCAAAGGATTCAATGAGAGTTTGGCAACGAGGCCCATATGTCGACGGACGCCCGTAGCAACCGCCAACCTTGCAATAATCGCGGAGTACACTCTCTCCGCTCCAGCCCTCCGCTACCCTTAACCTTCTTTCCGATAACAAATATTCAAACTAAACGCGTGTCGACGTTACGTTGGCAGCCGTTATTTTCACAACAACTACAACAACAACAACCCTGAGTGAGGCTGGACAAGTTGTTTGATGGCAGTAGCTCCCGGAAATGACATAACAACAGAGACAGACAGACAGACAGACAACATACGAAGGACCGTCGAAACGAACCCATTCGTTGTATGTATTGTTGTATGTACCAAAAGGGCGCGCATCAACGTCGCGGCGACGATGGTAAAACTCTAAACGTCAGTCGTCAACTTGTTTAACGTAATTTTTGTATGCGTCCAGCGAGCGTCAGTCACCGTGTCCAGCTCTCAAAGAGAAAGGAAGGCAGGAAGGAAGGCAGGAAGGCAGGAAGGAAGAAGAAATGAATCGGTGAAGGAGGTGGCGTAACGGATGCACGGCAAAGTCGTCGGCCATACGTTGCCGGACCTTCATTCACCGAAAGTTGGATGACCACCGAAAGGAAGCCGCCGCGGCTGTTTGCGCCGGTCTGCATGCCAACGAACCGCATAAATAAAATGTTGGCTGCGAGCGACAGTATCGCGCGCTTTCGGTTCGGTTTTCAGCGACGGACATTTGACTGCGGGCAGTGAACCCAACGGGCAGCAACCTTCAGGGATAAAAGTCAAAAGAAAGGAAAAGAATGAAAAAGAAAAGAAAAAAAAAGAGAGAGAGAGCAATGAAATGAAAGCCACAAGCAAAGGCGAGAAGAGGAGAGTTCGAGGAGAGGAGAAAAACAAGGAGAGTGTCAAAGAGTGTCAAAGAGAGTGAAGAGAGAGAGAGAAGTTTTTAAAGAACTAAAATACTCAAGCTCTTGTGAAATTATTGCGATAACGATTGAATGAAAACCTTTTTGAATTCTTGCAGTTTATCTAAAATCAATCAAACAATCAATCAATCAATCAATCCATCAATACTTAACAATTGCTAACTGATTTGGACAATTGAAAATCTTGCTCTTGCATGGAATGGAATGACAACAACTGATCCTTTGGGAGCAAAACTGAACACACACACACACACACACACACACACACAGGCACGCACCCTCACAACCGCCCCAAGTAACCGTGGCCGTTGGCGACGTCGATGGCAGCGTCGATGGCAACAACGTTTAGCACAAAATGAGTAAAATCAATGGCTTTGTGAGATTGTTGTTGATTGTTGAACTTTGTTGCTTTGTTGTTGTTGTTGTTGTTGTTGTTGTTGCTGCTGTTGTTACAGCTGTCAACATTGTGCCCGCTGATTTCCCCTGCCACCGACGACAACAACAACAACAACAACAACAACAACAACAAACAACAACAACATTTCACTGTTGCTGAAGTTGTTACAATGACAACAACAATTATCGCAACATGCAGAGTCAACAGAGTCAACAGATTTGACGATATTCAATTCTCAACATATTCGAACGTTGTTGTTAGTGTTGTTGTTGTTGTTGTTGTTGTTGTTGTTGTTGCTCTGTTTGTTCCGTTCTTCTGCGCTGAGATGACAATGCAAGCAATTTCTCTTCCTCTTTTTCTTTCGTCCTTTCGTCGTTTCAGGTCGATTGTCATTTAAATGCAATTTATTTTTTTTAATTTTCTTCTCCTTTCGTTCGTTTTAAATTTCTCTTTTTGCTTTATTTTTGATGCAATCTAAACAGTTTCTTTTTAGAACTTTTTTACGAACTGTCTTTTTTTTTTCTTTGCATTTGCTACAACTTTGCCTAAAGTTTATTTAAAAATTAAGAACTATTTCTTAAGCACTTTGTGAGGATTCAGAATTAGTTTAGTCTGAAAAACTTTGGTCACTAAATTCCTTCTCAGTTTGCTGCTCTCTCTCTCTCTCTCTTTATTCACGGTTTTTGAGGTTGACAAAACTTAAATCTGAAACCAAACAAGGCCTCAGCATCATAATGTCTCTTTAACCTCCTTCAGCATCATAATGTCTCTTTAAGCATTCGAGATATTCTGTGATAATTATTTCTCTCTGCTCGTCCCAAAACCTTTAACTTTTTTTTGTTATTTCTAATTTTTATTTATATTTTTTATTTTTTTTTAATGTTTTTTTTTATTTCTTTCTGTTGAAATTTAAACGTTTTGTCAGTAAATTAAACGATATTCTACTAAATTACTAAACATACTCGCAGTTTCTTTAGTAAGAAATAAATTATCCATATTTTAAAATCTTTTATGGTTGCTTCAGTAGATTTCTTTAATTTTGTTGTTAAGAAAAAAAAAAAATAAAAAAATAATAGACTGAATGAACATATAGTGAGGTGTGTAAATAAGTGTATGTGTCTGTATGTGTGTGTATGTGTGCATTTGTGCCACTATAAAAAATGTAACATAGTTCGTTAGTGCTCAAAAAATGTTTAAAATAAAGAAACAGAGTAAGAGAAAGAGCGAGCGACAGTGTGTCGCGTGCACGGCGATGGGTGTGTTTTTGCATACTGAAAGCCTCGAATTTGGGTCATTCTGCAAATACTTCCACACCCACACACCCACACACACACACACACTCATGCACACTCAAATGCACACTATAAGAATATAAAAATATGAACACACAACGTATAACAACAACAAAAAAGGCACACAAAATTGTATACGCAGGTCGTCGTCGGCTTTGTCGAGGTGCTGAAAACTCTTTTAATTTCACAGAAAGTAATAAAAACAAAAAATATTTGTAAAAAAATTGCACAAAATGGTGAAAAAATGGGGTAGGTGGAGAGAGGGAGAGAGGGGTGGGGGAGGAAATAAAGCAAGAAATAAGCCAAGAGCTTTTGTGGCATTTAAAAGCATATCGCTGAGAAAAAAAGTCACTGAAAACATACGATGAATGTATTGAAATGTCGCAAATAGGCAGCAGCAACACCTGACAACGTTTTTTTTTTTGTCACACGCTTTTGTTGCTGTAGCAAAAAAAGAGGGGCAGAATTGGCGAAGCGGCAACGTCGCAAAAAGACAAAAACTGAACGAAATGTATAAGAAAAAAAGACAGCAAAATCGCACAAAATCATTAAAATTTCTTTGGCGGAAAAAAGACCAAAAAAAAAAACAAGCCCAGGATTAAAATGAAAAGAAAGCAATAACAGCAACAACAAAAACCATAGCACGATATATTAACAAAAATAAATAATACATACTCGAGTGTATATACTACAACAACTCTAAGCGCAACAACAACAACAACAACAACAACAGTGACGAGAACAATCATAATCTCGCATCGAAGCAAACGCTAAGAGTACAAAGTAACGTTTCTTCGTCTTTATGAGACCTGAAGCTATCCGCAGCTCAATCTTCTAAACCAACTTTCCACCTTCCTCCCTCCCTCCCTCCCTTCACCGCCACACCCTCCTCACCGTAACGTTATATTTCTAAGAGCAGCAGAAGACCGTTTGGCCGGCCAAACGCAGAAGTAACTGCAGATTTGTTGAGTTTTTCGTTAGAAGGGCGTAAGTGCTGCCATCGTTTAGACTGAAATACAACAACAACAACAACAACAACAAAATCGAGTATGCTTGCACTTTGTTGCTGTTTTACTCTTTTCTCGACTTTTCATTGTATCGCGTCGTCGTACGAACACATTCTAAAGGCATGAAAACTATTGTATGCAGACGTACCGTCAGTTAAACAATAAATCTTAAACACCTTTTGTTGTTGCTTAAAACTGTCGAGAAGCAAGAATATCACAATCACAACAACAGCAACAGCAACAGCAGTAAGTTACAAAAAGAGTGTGTGGCAACAAATACAGAAAAAAACAACCAAAACAACTCAACCCAAAACTGTACAAACAATGATGAATAGAATGAATCATAATAAGAACAAATAGTAGCAAAAGTAACAAAAACAACAACAATAGCAACAACAACTACTACTACCACTGCAACTAAGACGAAGACGTAGACCATTCCTTTGAAGTACACGAAGAAAGATTGATAACTAACCGCGCCAGGCAGGAAATAAGATTTTTAGGATTAAATCTATTTATGTGTTCCTTCTTTTAAATTTATGTAAATAAATTTGACCTCACTCTCTCATACATAATATAAAAGAAAAATGTACAGATTTAATGTCAATGGCGCCATTAAGACCCAAAAACGGGTACTTATCAATCACGCCTAGAAAAACCATGTCTGCTTGTTCTCAGACCTTTTCAAGAACCCTCTCTTTTCTTATTATTAGTTTTACTATTGTACATTTTTCTTATTCTCTCTCACTTTAAACACTTTCTTACACTTTTTCCTCCTTGACTTTTTCCTCTTTGTCGCAGGATCACAAGCTGAAACATATGGCCGAGCTGCAGCAATCCGTGGTGACTGATCAGGATACGCGAATGACCATTCAGGCCCAAATTCATCAATGGGAGGAGAATCTGGAGCGTTTGCAATGCGAGCAGTTCCGCTTACGATGCTACATGGCATCGCTGCAGAGCGGCGAATTACCGAATCCAAAGGTGAGTGCGTTAACGATAATGATCACTTTTTCTATGAAAGCGCTGGAAAAGGTTTGTGTCACGGGAAGAAGAAATCACTACAAGCCGAAAATGTTGCATATTTTCGGATAAGTTATAAAAATGTAGTGATGTGATGTTGCATACTCTCGACTGTTGTAAAATTATGTTGCATATTTTGCTGAGTACATTGCATATTTTTAGTAATTGTTATAAAGTTATGTCGCAAATAGTTTGCTGAGTTGCAAACAAGTGTTATGGCAGTTTGAGGCAGTAGAAATAATGAAAATTTTGCCAAAGTTTCAAGTGTTTAAAACATTTCGCAAATTAAAAAAATTAAATACTGCATACTTTTCGCTAATGAAAGAATTTTTTTTAAAGGAGAAGAGGAGAAATGCGTATACACTTTAAAAAAGAATTTAGACATTCATAACTGATTGTTTTTAGAGAATTTGCAGGCAATAAAAAATTTAAAAAAAAAAATTAAAAAATTTTTAAATTTTTTTTGTATGGAAATTTTTTTTTTCCTGGTTTAGAAGCTCGAAGGAAAATTAAGTACAAGTAATCATTACTAAGTACAAGTATTTGTGTTTTAAAGAAACCTTCCTCTTCTTCTTCTTTTTCATTTATGTGTGCAAAATGTTCCGCTTTCAAATCAAACTCTCTTGAGAATCAATCTCTTTGGAGTTGTGCTGTTGGTTTCTTTTGTATAGTAATGTTCGAGAGGCCCGCGGGAGAATGTTTTGTAATTTACAATTGTACTCAATGATGCAGCAAATTATATTATTTTATCATAAGCTATAGCTTTTTTTTCTTTCGAAAGAGCAATCGCTTCCAATCCGTCTTCACGAAAGCAATTTAACCTTCTCTTTTAATTGTTTACTCTACAGCTCACTATTCCTTTACTCTTCTGGCTTTTGTCGGGGAGCACACTCAGACGTGGCGTGACAATCACTCTCTTACTCTTAGTCTATCTCTCTTTCTCTCTCTCCATCTCTTTCTTTCTTAATTCCTTTGAGAGCATTTTCACAAAGAGCTCACGATTACGATTGCCTTTTGTCGGTCGCTTTACTTCAGGCAAAAAGAAGACACCCACCCGTTGATACACATACATACATACTAACACACATATACACACATACAAAGGCTTACCCAGCGGGCTAGCAGACGCACAGACGCAAATTGCCGGGAAAAAATGGAAATGCTCGACCGCGTCCTGCTTCAGCGCCATTATTTATTACTAACAAATATGACCGGTCCGGCAGACAGACAGACAGACAGACAGACAGACAGACAGACAGATAAAAGGGATACACAGAGAGACAGAAAGACAGAGCCGGCAAGAGTCCAGAAAGAGCAATTTACAGCAATCTGGCGACATTTTGTCGCAAGGACTAAGTAGAAAATCCTGAAAGAAGCAGATGCTGCCCGCAGGTTGTTTGTCTTCAACGCTAAAGTTATGACTCCTTCTCTCTTTATCTATCTAGCAATGATACGAACACACACTCCTGCGACTGAAAACACATGTACGTACACCCACACAATGATAAATGTGTTACTTTGTTAAGGACGACTTTGACGTAGAGAATATCTTAGCTTGATTTCATTCGCAAATCATTTCACAGAAAAAAACCCAAAGCAAATTTACATTGAGCACAATCTTTCACTTTACGACTGCGACGCTAAAGGCGGTTTTGTTGTTGTAAAAAGAATTATCACCGCACACAAAACAAAATATTAAATATACAAAATTCCAACCAAAAGAAAAATATATTAAACATTTTTCGACGGAGAATGGAGGAGGAGATTTCTAGAAATATGAAATACCAAAAAAAAATTGAAAGCTAAATAATCCTTTTTAAATAATGAAAATCCATACAAAACTGCCCGACTTATAAACCTTAACAAAAAGAAACAAAAACCATTTTTTCCGCTTTTCCAAATAAGTTTATATACATATATATATTTTTTTCCTCTTTCAGTCGCTGCTGACGCACGTGTCACGCCCCACCAAAAACATCCTGAACAAATTGGGCGTCTTTACGGTTTCCTCGTTCCATGCTTTCATCTGCGCCCGCTCGCCCTCGCTGCTCAACAACTTGTTGGCCGGACGCGGTGCCACCAAGCGGCGGCCGCCATTACTAACACGATCCAATAGCGGCTCCAGTCGACGCTCAATGCAGGTGAGCAACAGAGAGAAAGAGAAAGAGAGAGAGTGCATAAAAAATTAAATATTCATAACTCTCTCTCGCGAACGTTTAAAAAATTAGTTAATGCGTGGTTTTAAAATAAAATAAAACCGTTAAATTTCAACAATTATAAAATTTAAATAATTTGTATAATTAATGACCGTGCCAGCAGCCGCACGTTTGCCGTGCCTTTAAATTGAAAACTGCTAAAACCAAACAAAAAAAATAATTACATATTTTTGCTAAAAGAGTAAATAATTTCAAATGCATAAAAGCGAGGTTTTTCAAGGCAATGATGGTCAATAGACTCTGTCCGTTTCCGGCGGATAATACGATATTTTTCTCCTTTTTGTTGTTATAAAAAATTTCTGCTGGAAAACGTGCGGCCGCATACGATTTAATCGAATTAAAATCCATTAAAAAGTCTTCAACAAACGCTCGCGCGCACTCGAACGCACTCGACGAAGCGCACGCAAATTTATTTTAATTATTCCAAAAAAAAAAAGGGAAAAAACAGATAAATTAATTATAAACGATTTTATCACTGATTCTCTCGATACAATACGCCCGAAACAAAAAACAAAAACGGACAAAAATTAATGCGCGAAAAACCCGTTAATGGTTTTAATGCCCGTCAATGCCCGTTCAACGGTAACGGAAATGACCTCTTGCGCATTTTCGAAGCTGAAACATTTCAAGTGTTGACGCCGGATCACGATATATTTACGCGCTCGTTCTTAATGGAAACTGTCCATTTAAAATATATTCCTCTTTTAGTTTTTAAACCGAGCATTTTTTGCGACGAGTGCTGTCACTAAATGACTCTTAACAAATCCGTAACTGCAAAAATCTATATTAAAAAGACATAACTCAATTAATAATTGTCTCTCTCTCTCTTTCATTTAAACCATTAAAAGGCTCATAATTTATGCTCTACATAGTTTTCAACTCAATACTTTTCTCTAACTGCCACGCCTCTTTAGCATGGCATTCCCGAATGAAAGCTCTCGAAAGCATTGATGCTCAAAATAAATGTCGCTTTACTAAATTCTCAATTCTCTTACAATTTATTGAATTTTCTCATTTAAAAATAAATTAATGAATTGAAAATTGCATTTAAAAAATCACAAAAATTGCTTATCATCGAATTTTTACGCAAACGTCCAAAAAAGAAGCAGCAAAAAAATTGTAGCTCTTGACAAATTAGTTGACAGCGTAGAAGAGTTACGCTTTGACAGCTTACAAACTTTGGACGACATAAACAAATTATGCACACAGAAAAACAATGTACATACATACATACAAACATACGTCATACATGTATGTAGGTCACGTATGTATGTATGGCTGTACGGCGGTATGCGCGACTAAGCATGCATTTGTGTGAATGCGCTTCGATGAAAAATGTCAAAGCTTCATTTTTAATAGACAGTATCAAATAATTACATTGGATGCTGTTGAGGGTAACAGAGAGAGAGAAAAATATAAAAAAAAAAATTACATACACGCACACGTACGCGCCCACATAAACACGCATGCATTGACTTTAACATCACGTGTTGAAAAAACCAACAATTTTCTATAAACAAATCCTGTTAAATTAAAAATAAATTTAAAGATTGACATTAATGATAATAATTTATTAAATATTATTATATGGAAATTTATTTTAGTGTTGTTGTTGTTGTTGTTGCTGTTTTTGTTGTTCTTGTTTTTGCCATTCGAATTTGTAAAGGGTAAAAGTGAGATAAGAACGAAATTGTACGACTGAATAAGAGTCAACCGCATTTAATGATTTTGAATGAACAAAGCACAACAACAGCAAAAAATGAGGGCACATACATATAAACACACTCACACATACGCACTAATCCATTAAGATTATATCCATAGAAAAATATTGTACAATAATTCAAATAAACGAAACGCTTACAAGTTTTCAAATTATTCGAAATTATTTTATTGATATAAGATTATCATCTTTTTTGGATGCAAGAAACTTTTCGGCAAGCTCTCATAACTTTTTTGTGATACCGAAGATGATCATTATTAATGATTGAATAAATCTTAAGCTTTATTATTCAAAAAATGCCTGCATTTTTTAAGTTTCAAGAAAAAGTAATAATATTTTTTACCACACGCCCACTTTTAAAATGTGATAATAGCTTGCAGTGCTTAACAATCAAATTATTTTATTAAAAGTAAGAACAGCAACAACAACAATGCTTACATATGTACCTTCCGTACAGCGTCATAAATTGTCAACTTAACAATTTCGAACAGAGTTCAAACGGAACGACGACAACGCCACCAACGCCATCAACGACAACAACAACAATAACCACAAAAGCAATGTAGCAATATCGACAACAACGACAACACGACTGCAACTGCGACAACGAGAATATCGTAAACCACTACTAGGTACCATAAAACTGGAAAAAAGCAACAAAATTCAAAATTGAAAAAGTTTTAATTCTTTTTACGAACCGTAAAAAAGCCTTAAAGCATTCGCCGGTTGGTGAAAAAATGTATTACTTTTAAAAAAAAAGTGTAGAGGTTGAAAAAGTTTGTCCGTTACGAATAAATCAGCAGCAGCAACACTAGTCAACAACAACAACAACTATGCGACTAACAACTTACCGAAGATTATGGCAATTTTACACGCTTCGTTAAGTAACGTAACGCAACATAATAACGACGGTGATGGCGATGGCGATGGCGAGCGCAATGTTGCCATTAAAGAGTTTCATTGAAGAGCTTTAAAAAATATCCGCCCCCCCCCAACAACAACAAACAGCGCCTATTGCTCTTACTCATTCTCCAAACTTCGTCTCTTGCTCATTCTCCGTCTCGTTCTCACTCTCTCGGTCTTCTTAATTTTTTCCTTTGATAATTGATTATGGTTTTTATATCCATAAATTGCGCGCTTGAATAAATCAAATCAAACACGCTCCGGCAAACGAAATTCCCGCCAAATCGCCGCTTAAAAAGGATAATTTGAAATGCTAAATCATTGCTAAAGGAGAAATTTCAAACAACAAATTTGTGCAATTGCAGTTAATCGAACATTGTTGAAAGGCTTTATTAGCTTAATTTTGAGGCTGCGCTAAATTACTTTGGAAAATGCATGGACAGAATGCGAAAGTAGTCTTCTGGCATGCGATATGACGCATTAACCATAACCACATTAGCTAACTAGTTCATTATATCTTGCCAATTTTCTATATCGTCTGAGTATCTTGTGAAATATAAGGTTAGCCTACCATAATAGACACTTTTGAGTAATACATTGCCCTTCATCGCGAATTGATTGCTGACCAATGATTACTGATTACTGATTACCGATTACTGGACAATAATTACCTGGACAGCCATTATCGATGAATGATCATTAACCATTGATTACCGATCAATAATTACTAAGCTCTCTTAACTGCTGAAATATGGTTGCTGATTACTAACTTTACTTTTACTAAGTAACGATTTTTCTTTACAGATAATTATTATTTAGCAATTACTATTGCCAGTCACACCAATTACCAATTACCAATTACCGATTACACAAAATATACCGACCTCAAACCGCTATTTCACATCGATTATCTACTGGACGAATAATTCTTTGCATTAAATTACTTCTTTGTGGATTATCGATTACTATTCGGTTATTTCGGTAATTACGGTTTATCGCCTTTACTCGATCGATTGCTGACTGTGGCTCTAGCATTGTTGTTAGGCTACACATTTTGTGCCGCGTGCGGTCAATTTGGAAGAGCAGCAAACGTAACATGGCCACACATGAACTTACATACGTACATGCACCAACAACAACAACAACTACTAAGCATTACCAAGTTTCGAACTCGACAGGTTTCGAACCTAACCATGGAAAGTTATCCGCATCGCATCAGTCAAACTTTCTCTAGGTTTCCATTAATTTGTTGAATCGAACGATATGATAAAACAAATGCGAAAACAAATCCATGACAGAACAAGCATGAGGCAAAAACTAATATAATTTGAATTTTTTTCTAAAGTCGTCTCCATCACTCAGAAAATATTGTTTTTTTTTTTGAAATTGTTAATCGAGTTCAGTTCATCGATGATTTTTAATTGCAGTTTTTTTTTTGTATGCATGTTTTTGTTCATTCATTCGTTTATTCACTAACGCAATCATTCAATACTTTCGAACTATGTGGTTTTTTTAGTACACTTTTTTATCATTTCTTTTTGTTCATTTCAGAATAAATTCCAAAAATATTTGTAAAAATTCGTGATAATTGTAGCAGTAAAAATATTGATCATTTTCAGTAACGAACATCGATAAAAGTTCTCTGTATCCATTTAATTATCTAAAATGAAAATTCCAGTGTACTCGTAGAGATTGTGATGGTTTTGGTTTTTTTTTTTTTTGTTAGGTTTCTGTAAGAGTTTGCAAATTGTTGAAGCAGAAATTCAGTTTTGTTTTGTTCCACTTTTTTCTTTTATAAACTTTTGATGCAAACTAAATTAAGCTGCAAAAATTTCGTCACTTTTTATACGAACGATCAAATAAAATTCGGTTTAAATCTGATGGTCATGATGACCTTAAAGCAAGTACAAAGTGGATCCATATTGAAATACTTCGAAAAAGAAAAGGCATTTCCTGCGGCCTAGCCACACAATTACTCAATATTTTATCAATATTCTATCGTAAGTGCAAGAAAACAACGCCTTGTTCGAGCAACGATTGCTTCGTTCTAGCTAATATCATAGCATTAAACAACTAACCGACCATTCCACCGACCCTGTTTTAACCATATCCATAATGGCTGGAATGTGCTTTCATTTGCTCAAGCACACACACACACACACACACACACACACCGGTACTATTTCCTTCTCTTCAAAAGCCAACATTTTCCAACATCCTCTGACAATATCCTTTTTTGATCGTCATCGCCAGCACAATGCGGCAGGCACAGTGGCACAAAATAACTCACAGTGGCGTAATGGGAAACATTACTTGTAATGATTTCAGGGTAGATGGGGTGTGTGTGTGTGTGTGCTCTTCGTTGTATGTATGGGATTTACGTGTTTGTTTTTTCGAAAATTCCGTTTTTTAATACTTTCATGTCGATTAATGATTTTGTGACAGCAGTAGCTTTTGAACACCAACAATAACAACAACAACAATAACAACAACAACAACAACAAAAAGCGGCACACGAATGAACCTACTGTGGCACGCATTGGTATAAAGCCGCACTCGTTAAGTGCATGCCTTTTTAGAAAACATACACGAATCATGCATGACATTTCTTTATCGCATCATAAACTAATGTAGTCCTCATAAAAATCCTCTGATTCTGCAATTTTTAACAAACGGCCAGATTGTTTCTCACTTTTACTCTCTACAAAGTAAAATTTACTTGTACTAAAAAAATAAATTCCTAAAAATATGTATTTTCTTTTTTTTTAAATATAAAAAAGTGCTTTTAATAAAGCCTTTTACGAATAAAAATTATGTATAATCTTTCGAAAGACGACTACACGCATGAGTTTTTGCCTCTGACGGTCATCAACGATTTGTTATGAATGAATTTTGAGACTGATGGAACGACATGTACGCCATTTGTTTTTAGAACTCATCTAGTGATCATTTTACGAGTATTGTCTTTACTTTTTTATCGTCAAAAACAAAAACACAGAAACAAAAGGGCGAAAAAACAAATGGAAAAATGCAAAAACTGTTGGAGAAATTGCAAGGATAATTGACACAATTTTTTTTTGTTTTGTTTTTCGCAAAATAAAGGTTGACTTTATTTGAAGTGAGGTTAGACATGAATGGTCTAATTTTTTTTAAACGAAGGAGGTTCTCTACGGGGGAAAAATGTGAGTGAAAAAAATGTCTGTGATAATGACAGAGTGTCAAAAGGGCATTGGTTGGTTGGCTTGGTTTGCTTTGCTTTGTTCTCTTTGTTTGTGCCTTTCAATAAAAATGTGTCTGTGTGTCAGTCACGCGTGTGTGTGTCAGATAATTGCACTTGTTTTGAATGTAATCAAAAGCATTGCCACCAATTTTTTAAATTACATTTTAGGAAAAAAATATCAAAAAAAAAAAATCGCATCAGTTGCACGCTTTTAGAAAGAGAAATAATAAAGTATTATTATACGGAAAAGCCGGTGTTTTTTCAGTGGATTTTTTCCTCATTTGCCACAGTGGCATTCACTCCACTGAATTATTCTTTCTGAAACAAATTTATATGTATATAAAATTCGAAATCTTGATTTAGCAATACGTACATTTTATTTAACATAATAATTAATTCCTCTTTGGTTTTCGTAATTTAAAAAACAAAATTAATTCCTTAATGATGAGCTACTAATTAAAAGCTATTATCTGCAAATGATTAAATTTGATTCTTTTAAATTAAAACAAAGTGAAATTAAACCCCGGCATTTTTTTAAATTTTTCTACGTCATCGTTGATGCATAGATTGTATTGAAAGTGGCTTGAAATTCCCACATTTTTCCCACATTTTTCCAACATTTTAATGCTGAATTAAATGTATAATTCTTTAATTTAAACTGCTCTATTTTTATGCTTTTATCACTATCTACTAAAAATGGGTATCGCTAATAAAAGAAAACACTTTTTAGATGGTTTTTAAATGTTTTTAAATGGTTTATATACAGATCCATGTCTCAAGTGCCTCATAATTATTTTTAAAAACCTTTTTTCGAGTAAACGGCTTTTATATCATTTTAGAGGCCTTTGAAATACCTTCTAGATTTACTTAGAAGCCTCTGAATGCATCCTAGGTTTTGTTTAGAAGCCTTTTAATAACTCTTTAATATCTTAAAGTGACTTCTAAACGCCTTTTAGATGCCTTTTTGACACCGTTTGAATGATTCCAGGCCTTTTTTGCCGCCTTTATTAATGTAATTCCTTTCAGTGGCATTTTAGACATAATTTACGTGTCCTCCAGATGTTCTTTAGACGCTTCTTATATGCCGTCTAGCTGTCTCTTAGAAGTCTCCGGAATATATTTTCTATATGTACCATTTTTCGGGGGAAAAATGGCATAGCCCCTAACATGTGTGTGTATGCTTTATTAGATGCAGAATAAGGTGTGATCCACCCACTTTCTCATCTTCTATTATTTCCATATTCTACAAAACCACCGAAAATTTTCCATCCATCTTAAAATATTCTGAACATGTTTTACAAGGACTAGCATTTTATTCTTTGCCAATGCATAATTTAGTGCCACAGTTGTTGTTGTTGTTATCTCTTATTCGCGTCCATGTGTCTGTCTGTCTGTCTGTCTGTCTGTCTGTCTGTCTATTTAACTCACATCTTTATGTGTCTTCTTAAAGAATGAATTTGTCTTTCTGTCAAACTAATGCTGTTCCATTGACAGCAGCTCAGATGCGTCCTTACAAACCACCCACACCCCCCCCCCCCTTCCACCCCTTCCCGTCTCCGCCTTTTTTACCCACAAATGAAAAATATATGGCTTTTCTCAAGCAATTGCTGGAGCATTTACAATTCCGAAGTTGCTGATAGTTGTTGGTTGTTGTTGTTGTTGTTGTTTTTTTTTTCCTCGAAGCGAATTCCCGCTTTTGGAAAATACGAGTACATACATACCTCTTTAACCTCTTCTCGTTTTATTGT
Source organism: Conops quadrifasciatus (assembly GCA_949752815.1). NCBI lineage: Eukaryota > Metazoa > Arthropoda > Insecta > Diptera > Conopidae > Conops > Conops quadrifasciatus. Next base: position 38,206,872 of record OX457079.1, read on the forward strand.
ACTCTTTTCAGATGAATTCTCGTGACGAACCGGAGAAAACGTTCAAAGTGGCGATGCCCGACAACGCTTACTCGACCGTTTTTCTACGTGACACCATGTCGGTGGAGGAGTTTTTGGCGAATGCGTGCGCCCGACGCAACCTCAACCCGATGGAGCATTTCGTGCGTGTGAAGAAGCGACGTGACATGGAGGATCACAATTACTTTGTGCCACACCGAAATGACTTGATTGAAAATTACGTAAGCACGATTGAAGTATAAGTAGAGGACGGAGCGGAAGATGTAGAGGGCGGGGCACTTAAGTTGAATTTAATGAGAAGACTGGTAGTCTTCTTAAATTTTAACCGAAAGAGCTACTATCGAGGATAAGGAAAATAGAATAGGCTTTAATTAGGCTAAATAAATTGACGTCAGTTTAGAAAACACAATTTTGAAGTCTTCCGAAAAGTATTGGAAACCTTTAAAAGCCTTTGAGAATCCTTTCGCGGGCTCTGAAGCCCATTAAAAGCCTCTGGGAGCCTTCAAAAAGACTTTGGCAGCCTGTGAAAGTCTTTGGAAAGCCCTGAAAATCCCTGGCAACTTTTGAAAAGTCCTTGCCAGCCTCTGAAAATCCTAAAAAAGTCCTTCTGCAAACCTTCTGCTGGTCACAATCTAACTTCAACATTAAATAAATTTCAAATTTTCCATTCGCTTTTCTTTTAGTTTCGGTCTCCTTCCGCTCATTTTGAGTTTGTTCATTTAACTTTTACAAGATCTCTCTCTCTTTTTCGTTCTTTTTTTGTGCTTATCGTGACTAACTTCGGGCTTGACTAACTTCCGTTTAATTGTCACGATTTTGGTGTTTCTTAAATACTTTTTCGTGCTTCGTTCGTGTTCGGGGACTCTTTCGGGGCGGTAAAGGAGCGCGGAAGCAACAACAACAAAAACTTTTATTGAATTTACATCGACAAACTTTCATTAATTTCGAACCATTTCTTCCTGCTTTATTACAATACTATTTACTTTCAAGATAAGTCTTCGCAAGTTTAAATTGACATTTCTTTTCGCTCTTAACGGTACCTGCCGACTTGTTATTGCGCAATATATTTGTTCAATTTGGCGTGATTATTAATATTTGTTAGGTATCATCATTAAAGTTTAAAATAAATTCGAAGTTTTGTTGTAAAGTACAATAATTGCAATAGTTCTCTTGTATGAAACGCACACACACACACACACACACACACACACACTATAACCTCAATATATTAGTTCAATTTGTTTATTGAGATTTTAGAATTGGAAATTAAATATTACTAAACTAATTAACCACAGAATTCGCATTCCATCGAAAAGAAATTAGATTTAATAATAATTTATTTTCGATGGAATGTGAAAAATTCCATCGGAAAAAAAACAGTGAAAAAAAAACAAAACCAAAACGAATTTGATCGCATTCGCTTTGAGGCAAAGTTTCTCAATTGAAATAAATAAGAGCAGCAGAAGCAGCAGCAGCAGCAGCAGCAACAGCGCAAACAATCAACATAAACAACAAGAGTAGCCATGATTACAACAACAACAACAACAACAACAACATTGAAAACAGCGGCAACAAACTCAATAATGCTCGTATAATAATAAGAATAGTTAACATTGTTATCATCTTCATCAACATCGTTATCAAAATGGGTTTGGAAGCCTTTGAAGACCTTTGAAAGTCGTTAGAAGGCTTTCTTGTATGTTTTTGGAAGTCCTTTAAGACCTCTACTGGCCTTTAAAAATCATGTAAAGACTTTTGAAGGTCTTTGCAAACAATAAAAAGCCTTTCGGAGGCTTCGGAGAGGCTCTTGGATGACTTTCGATGCTTTTGGATGACTTTGGAAATGGCTTTGAGAAGCCCTTAGAAGGCAATAAAAGCCTTTGAAGACCTGCGGAAACCTTTTGAAGCGTTCTCGAAATAGTCTTTGGCAGTGTTTTTTTTTGGAACTTTTGGAAAACGTTGCAGACATGTAAAAACCTTTACAAACCTTTTGCAATTTTTAAAAACTTCCAGAAGCCTTTAGAAAAAGTGTTTAGTGGGCCGTCAATTTCTAAGCAACGACAAACAACCACCAGCGTTGACAACAAAAGTGACAAAGAACAACCAACAATCGCAAAAAAAAAAGTAATCAACAGCGGCGTCAATAAAAATAACTTAAATAACAACAGAGTCCTCATCATTATCATTATCATTAATACCACCACCATCACCAATAGCGACAACAACAACAACAACTTATCACACCACGAAAGTCAACCGTGACAGAAACCGCAGCAATTTTCGTCGCCGTCGCTGCAGGACGTATGACATCCGCGCTGCCCGATTGTGCGTTGATGCTGTTGACAGTTACTGCGACTGACAGTTGGTACGTACGGCGCATGGCGATTTTGCGGTATGTCGTCAGTGTGTTTGACGTCGACGACCTCGTGGTTTTCTCTGCAAACTAATAAATGGATTGTTACAAATGTCGGCGTGACGGAGGCCAGCGCCACATTAGTGGTTGCCTGATTGGTGGTTGGTGGGCTGAGTGGGCGGAGCTCATAAAGAAATGGGTTTAGAAAGTTTGAATGAAGCAAAACAGTTGTCAAAGTTGCGGAGAAGAGTGAGAATGGTACACAGAGACAGAAGAAATGAAAAAGAAATTGTCTGAAGTCCCATCAAATTGAAAGCGAACCAGTTCAGAAAAACCTGCTGTCCCTTTCTTGCTTTCTTTTGAGATTCCTTAGCCAACTCTTCCTTCTCTTTCTTGAGCTTACGCGTTAGTTTTTCTTGTCTCATGTCTTCTTTTTCAACTGACAGCCTAAGACTAGTCGGCTGACTCTCTTTTCCTCTCTCTCTCTCTTTTTCCCATTTTTCGTGTTCCTCTGTCTCCCTCTCCCGGACTTGCTGAAGCTTTCTCCGGATGTCCTTGTCATTCTGCTGCGTCATTCTTCGTCTTTCCCAGTCAGCGGTTTTACAGTCGCGCTCTTCTCTCTTTCTTGCCCACTTTTGCGCTCTTTTTTCCTATACTTTTTAAAAGTTTCTCTTATTCAAATTCATTTCCTCTGTTTTTCTCTTTCATTTCTGATCCTTTCGTTCCTTTAAAAACGATAGTTTTCGATAAACTACCGGCAGCTTTTCTCATAGCTTCCACCAACGTGAAAAAGACAGAAAAAAATTTCCATTTTAAAATCCTTTCTGCAGCAACAACAAAAGCACGAACTAATTCTTCGAAAATAACTTCATAAATCAAAGCGTGGTACAGCCAGTAGTCGATATTGTTGCTGTTGTTGTTTTTGTTTGTGCAGTTGTTGCGTACTGGCGCAAATGTTGCCGCCATTTTTAGTGTGGTGTTGTTGTTGTTGTTGTTGTTTTCTGTTTACAAGACAAAAGTTAATTTGCAAAAGGTTTTTTTACATTTTGTGAGTGTTTTTTTTTTGACAGTTTCTGGCATTAAAAAAGTTTTCAGTCTCTCTTTCTGCTGACTTGTGTAAATTTGTTGTTGTATTTTTTTCTTCCCAAATAGTTTGAAAATTTAGTTTTTTTCGCGTTGCGTTACGAAGATTTGCGTTTTTTTATGTTGCAATCGTAAATAAATTTGCTAAATTTATTAGTTATTAAGTTTCTGAGGAAACTGAGCGAACACAACAATCAAAGAGAACGCGAAAAACCAAAACCATGAACGATTTATACTCTCACCACAGCACTCTCTCATTACTTAAGGTTTTTGCTTAATTAATTAAGTAAAATGTTTTATATTTCTTGAAAATGCTAAATGGATTATTTAAACTTACGCTTTAGATTTCGTATCTCCTTAACCTCAATTCGCAAGTTGTATTATTTTACTCTTTTAAAAAATCTCTCAGTTTTATAAGTTTCAAAACTTGTAAAAAAATGTCTGAATGTCAGGTGTTTTTTTTTTTATTAAAAAAAAATTTGTATTTTTATTTCATTTTTATTTTTTTTTTTTTATTTGAAAGCACGAACAGAAGATAAAAAAAAAAACAATATCTTTAAGTTAATTTTATTTCCTTTGTAGAGAAAAGAACCTAACTTATCAAACAAAGTGACAGACAGCTGCTTAAAGACCTAACAGACACACTCACACACACACATACACTGAAACTCATACAGACGCACTCACCCGTTTGGTGCCTAAAGCCTTAGACAACGTTGTTAGACGTAGACAGACATAAGAGACAGACAGAGCAAAAGAAGGAAGGAAAAAATTGACAATCTTCAAGATAATTTATATTATCTCGAAATGTAGCTCACCGTTTCTCCTAACACACACACACACACACACACACACACACACACACAGACGGAGACCTACTCGTACATGACTTACAAACTTATTACAGCGTACACACCATGCAACATGGAACATGTAACACATGTGTAACATTGTGTAAAGAGAAAGAAATGGCGAGGTTGGCAGAAGGTTCAAATCTTACCAATTTTTTGCCGATGTCGAGCGAAGATTTAAAAGGATTTAGCAAGTGCTTAAGGTTGGCGCAACACGGAAAAGGGATGAAAACAGATTTACGACTGTACGAAATACAAAAACAAAAAAGAAACTGTAATAAATTGTGGTAAAAAAGCGTAGCATGAATGAATTTCCTGAAGGAGAAATTCCTGCAGAAAACAGAAGGGAAAAAGAGGACTGAAGAAGAAAACTGAAGAACTGAAGAAGATATTATAGTTTAAAGAAATTTTTTACACACAATGCTTGTAAATTCAAAGAAATGCCTTTAATATTTTTTATTAATTTTTATGAGCCTTTTTCGGCACACTTTGCTTCATCACATTCACAGATGACTGCTTAGTAATCTACTAAGTAATCACAAGAATTCCTATAAGAGCCATTTCGACGTCATAACGATGATGATGATGATGATGATGTGAAAACGTCGGCTTTCGACAATTGCAAAATGGATCATTTTAACCTGATAAATCAGGATGTCAGCGCTTGCAAAAAAACAGCGAATAGCAAAGGTTTAAATCTATCATTATAGAAGCTAAAAAATAAGTAACTTAATTAAATTTCTGCTTCCGAATTCATTCAACCGATTCATTCTCTTCTCTTGTGCTTCGCTCAAGCACAATGTGATAAAGTGCTAAAGGACTAAAGTCTTATTTCCTTTTTCTCTCCTTTATCCAACTCGAATGATCAACATTATCAATATCATCAAACTGTCATTCTTTAAACCATCATCGCCATCGCCATCGTCATCGTCATCGTCATCATCATTCTTTACAGTTCATTTGTTATGACAAAGCAACAACACAACGTACGTACGTACGTACGTAGTGCTTAACTACTAAACGATTGTCAATAAATTGAATGTTTGTAGAAAGTTGCACTAGTTGGACACAACAACAACAACAACAACAACAACAACTCGTTGGAAACACTGCACCAGCACTTTCAAAAGAAACTTTCTTCTCATCGATTCTGATACTTTGTGAAAAAGAACTTTTAATGATCATTTGGTCTTACGGCGGTGCTGAACCGTAAGTTTTGGTTTTGTGTTTTTTTTCCAACATTGCTTTTTTCTCCTGCTTTTATAAAGAGTGTCGTCATTCATTGATGGCATGTAAATAAAACTTGATCAATAGAGTCCGTCCTGTTTCTCTCCGGCTCCTTTCAATGACTAAATAAATATCGTTTGAGCATTAAGAGTGAGAGAAATAAGGGTAAAAAGAAGAAGAGGGAGAGGAATAGGAAACATAAAGGAAGGCAGGGAAGAGGAAGCAGTAAGAAACAACAAACGGAACAGAAGCAACGGCAAAGGATATAAAGTTAATGAGTACAGACAAACATTTTCTCTGTGTTGAGATCATGTAAAAAAAGTATACCAATTAAATCTGACAGTGATATATTTGGAAAAGTGTTGATATTTTGAGTTTAATCCAGAGCTAAAAATAGTGCTAGTGAAAAAAGTGTCTTTTTTCCAAACAAAAAAGACCGAACGTGGTGGAACATTTGCACCAAAAAGTGACAAAGATTTGATAAAATCCGACCTAAAAGTGATTATAAGTAATGCATTCTTTACAGATTTTATAAAATTGTCAGTTTTTAGACAACGTTAGAAAAAAGGAGAAAAAACAAGGAATGGATGAATGACATGCACGGTCTGGCGTGTTGGAAGAAACATACTCGTATACATACATACATATATTATACACAAATACATTTGTTTAAATAAATCATTTTGATTTTCTCAAAACCCGCAGAAAGAAGAAGAATCACAAGGAAAGAAGGCAAAGTAGACACGAGTTAAGCTCAGAAAAGTTGGCGCAAAAATAATTCAGTTATTTGGTGCAATTTGCAACGGCTTGAGTTAGCTGTTCATTCTCCAGAATGAATCGAAGAAAATTTATTGAGATGATTGCTTTTTCGTTTGTCTCGTCTCGCCTCAAAAAGACGGCTCTCGTGTCTGACTCACTTTCTTTTCATTTTTTTTTCTTTTTTTGATTTTGTGCTTCTTTCCTAGGAATGTTTTTTTCCGCTGCTGCGCCGCTGCTCGCCCCGAGCACGTTTTTCAATTTCGCGTAATTTAACAAGAAACACGTCAAGATTCACTGACGTGAAATGCGCTGAACACTTCCTGCAAACGCCAAAGAAATCGCACAAACACACAATCTTTTTTTCTATTATTGTTGTTGTTGTTGTTGTTATTGTTGCAGTTTCTCACTTTCATATCAGACAGTCCCACAAAAACTGACTTTTTAAATTTCCTGAGCGCTAATTTTTTTATGAAACCTTATCGCATTATTTTTATTAAACTTTTTTCAAATAAAGTTAATTAATCAACTCTTCTTTACAGTCGTCCCATGGGCGTTTCCTTTACGGGCCAGGAAAAATGGTGTTAAAACCAAAAACTTTTCAACATTTTCTTTTTTCATTCCGATTTTTTTTCCTTTGTTCATTCCTTCATGCCTTCGTTGTCTCTATACACACGAGATTAAAATTCTCTCAACACTTACAGCAGCTGCGTCTCTGCGGCTGAGGCTGGTGATCTCATTCTTCTTCTTCTTCTTCCTCAGTATCTCTTTTGGCTTCAGGGTTATTTGTTTAGTTGTCGGTCTGTTGTCGAATTGCCCGAAGTTACAAAATTATTTCACACTTTATCTTGTTATCTTATATTCTTACTGTTAGTGTTGCGTCTCCGTCTTGTTTTTGTTCTTCTTCTTATTTGTCTTCTTCCTGGCAAACTTAGTTAGTTTAACTGCCTAAACTTAGAAATTATGAAAGTGTTCTGCAGCAAATTATTTTACACCCAAGAAGTTCTTCTTTGTTTTTCTGAAACTAAAAAAGTTGGTGTTGAGTACAAAAAATAACATACAGTTTGAGTATAATTCATGTCAATGAGACAACGAAGAGAGGCCATTCCTGAGGCAGTAAAAACCGGCAGCAAATCACTAGAAAGATCCATGAAGTCCATCAAATCTGTCAAGTCTATGTCAGGCAGTCAGCAAAAATGTTATTCTAGTCAAATAAGTCAATAGAAAAACTTGGTCAATTAAATTGATCAAGTCAATCAATTTTGACTTGTCAGTCAAAAGTTAGTCAACTTGATCAAGTCAAGCTCAAGTCTGTCAATGCAGTCATGCCAGCCGTTCTAATAACGTCAGTTGATCAAGTCCGTAAAGAAAGCGAAGTCAATTAAGTAAGTAAAGTAAACTTAAAACAATCAATTTAACAGAGTCGCTCAAGTCAAATCAATTCAAGTCAATTTCAGCCGAATCAAGATTGACTTGATTCAAGTCAATTCGAATCAAACAAAATCAAATTAGACACTCGTAAGTACACTTGGAAGCTTGTTACGCATGAAGAAGAAGGAGAAGGAGCAGAAGTCGTAGAAGCTGAGTAAACACTTGAATGGTTCGAGTAGCTCTATTGAAAATAAGTCATTTCAATTATTTAACAGAGCAGAACAAGTTAGGATTTAGAGAGTTGCAGGAGCGCGCTGAAAAGCAGCCTGCTTTATGAAATATCATATAAAAATTCAGGAAATTTTCAAATCAAATTCTGCTCTACCGAATATTACGCATCTTCTCGATAGCTTCAATCAATAATAATGTGTTGTTTTTGGCTTTCTGTTTGGATTCCATTGCAGTTGCACAATCACGAATTCGTTGAGGTCTGCATGAAAATACTCTACCAAGTGGAGCTGCAGCGCACCGCCCTCGAGCAAATGTGGGGCTTTTCGGTGGAGGCGGAGCTGATCGAGAACGCGGAGCGCCAGGACGAACTGTGCTGCTACGTCAGTCGCGTGGAGGACAAGAGCGTGGCCATGCACAACGGTAAGCTGGAACGTGCGTTCCATTACGTTGTTACTCGATTCTGTAAATTCAAACATTTCGAAAAAACCGAAAAGGGCAAAGGGGCGGATGAAGGAATGAATGAATGCATGTACGGCGCATGGAAGAGAGAATGGTTTGAAGGGGGAGAGGCGGTGGAGGGTTAGCATGAACGCAGTGGTAATTATTTAAGGATTTGCTATGGAGAAAAAATGTGCAAATGTTATTTGTTTTTGGCGAATCGCCACGAATTCAGCTTATTCATAGACCATACCTGCTGCATATCACACGTGAGTTTCCAGTACGCCCCCGGCTATTAAACCGTCCTTAACTAGATTATCACCGGCTACACCGAGTCCCACCGACTCCCACCGGGTTGAGCTGGACTCGCTGCAGCCATAAACTGTTAATCGATTAAAACGAGAGCAACGTGTTTTAAAACATTTTTTATATTCTCATACGGCATACAGGTAATTAATGAAGGCAAATTTTTTCCCTAAAAAATTGCTAAAGTTAAATTTAATCTTCAAATAATTTCATAAATAAGAAATTAAAAAAAAAACTTTTTAAAGTGTAAAAATTTGTGTAACGGCGAAGAATGTGCATAACACTTATACTGTGCGCTTGCGTCAGTCACAAACGTAACATTAAAAAATCCTTCTAACATTGAGAAGTGTTCACAAACATTAGAAAGTTCGTAACAGTGAAATATGTTCGTAGCTGTTATGGACAGTATTGTTCCACTGCTATGAACAACTTCCACTGTTAGAAGCAGTTTCCTCTGTTAGTCGAACAAAAATCAACCAGCATAAATATTTTCCACACTTACGAACATTTCTTTGCTCACGAACGCTATAATTTTCCTTTTAAAACTTGTCTCTCGTCTTAACCACAAAGCGATAAAGTTATCCAGATCATGATTAAGTCAATGCAATGGATTAAAGGTAGTTTCAGAATGACGTAATGGCATGTTAAAGGTCAAAGACCATGAAAATAATGTACATATTTCGTTAGTGGAAATAAATTTAAATTTAAATTTAATTTAAATTTAATAAATTTATTCATTCGTGCTGAGAATTAATTTGTATGCGATATTTTTTCTATCCGCTTAATTTCTGACCGTCAGAGCGGTTACAGTTTCAGCTGCCATCACTATTATTGCAAAAAAAAAAACACGTTTTTTTTTAAAGACAAAATTGTCCAGCCTCAACGGATTGGATGCAATATTATCATCCATAACCTCGTTCATCCGCAGCAGTCGTTAATTTCCGGCGAAAAGTGTTAACTTTTTAATTTGACGTCGCCAACAAAGCCCGAAGCTGTAACGCACGTTCCGTCTGACGTTAATGACTCGTACTACAAGCGACCTGTTTTACAGTGATATTGTTCGCGTTGTGGTTGTTGTTGCTGTTGCTGTTGCTGTTGCTGTTACTGTTACTGCTGTTTCTTTCTGGACTGCGGTGAACTCTGTTGCTGTCATTCTTGTTGCTGTAGCGTGTTTTGGTCTCTTCGTGCAGCAGTGTGAGTTTAAGGCGGAAGGGGGTGTGTGTGTGAGTATTCGACGTTCTGTCAGAAAGGTGGGCGCGGGTGTGCCCTCTTTTTGCGCTTAAACCGAATAACTTTTAATACCTTTAACTTCAGCTCAGGGCGTGACATTATTTCCAAGTACGTACGTAGTATCGAATGAGTAATTAAATTTTGTTGTTGTTTCTTCTTCTTCTTCTTCTTCTTCGTCTTCAAACTTTTAGAACAAATAACATTTCAAACTAGTTCCGTTTTGAAATAAACTGCTCCTGAAATCTTTAGGCTTTATCCTTTTTTTATGAACAAATCGTTATTATGACAAAAATGGTATGAATTATTAACTACAGAGAATACTCACTATATTTTGATGATAAAGCAAAAATGTTCTTTTTGAAATAACAATAACAATATTCACACAGACGCTCTCGCTCTCTCTCTCTCTTCCTCTCTCTGTGAACCTACCTGCAGAACCTGCAGTCTCATCAGAAAATAACCAATATTTGCACCATTTATAAGCACCAACACATACATACGACACATACATACACACATATCTGCATATTTACATTGTATTCATATACATATTTACCTGCCTCTTTCGGATTTTCATGCAGTGATATCGTAAATTTATAGTTGAAGAAAAACTATTGAACTTCTTTACTTTAAATTGTAAAATCTAAAAAAATTTCACAACTTCTTAAAAATCTTCTTCTTGAAATATTATATGAATAAGTTTATAGACAAGATCTTGGGAAAATATTTTACTTTTGAGTTTTCCGTTTTTCTTTGTGCGTTGCTGCATAATTTTATTCATTTTTCACAAGAAACGCACATGCTGCAAAAATACGTCATTTCTCCACTACTAGTTTCTTCTTTTGCCTCTCCCTTCTTCTTTTCTTCCTCTTCTTTTTCTGCCGCACTGTTTGATCAAAGAAGAGTTTTAGCAACATTCCGGCATGTTGTCATTCGCTGACGTGGAAGCAACTCTCTTTAGTTAAGCAGTCTTTGCATAACTTCTTCCAGTTCAGCTAACCCTCTTCAGGTTCATCGAGTCTCCAAGCGGAGTAAAAAGAAGAAGAAGACGAAGAAAGAGTAGTGACATATTGCATTATATATAGATACGAGTACATATATATCAATCATTATGTCCTTTTTGCTGACAAACAGTCCGCGCTGTACAGTTTTAGCTACAGTTTAGCTTCGAAAAAAATCAAGCCAGTTCATCTTCTAGAGCTTTAAAATTTCAACAAATATTTGTTTAAATGGAAAAGACTTTTATTTAATGTTGGTCAATCAACGAAACAAGAATTAAATCTGTTTTTTAAACAAATATCGAAAAAAGAAATTGACTTTCAAAGGCGAATTTAAGACAATTTTAACATTTAAAGATTATCAATCTTAAAACTGCGGTTCAATTATAAAATCTGCTCATATGCCTTTTGCGCTGATTGTATCGTATGGGCCTAATTGATATATTACTCTAAAATTAATACGAAACAAACCATTATTTTCTTAGACAATGAAAAACAAAAATTTCCTAAATTAAAAGCTGAAAAATGCTATACAGAAACCACAAACTCGTTCGAAATGCACGCAGAGTAACCCCATCCCCTGCCCCCTTCTTTCTTTTGTCTGCCAAAAACAAAAACAAAAAGGAAAAGCAAAAACAAAAAGCCGAGTCGCCAAAAAAACAATGCTGGCAAACCAATGAAGTTGGTACACTTGAAAAAGGCACTTAACGTCGAGAACGTAGGAGAATATTTTCTGAGTGTATATGAATAGCGGAACAGCTGCTCGGCCACGGTGGGCAAGAGTATGTAGGTATCGGTGGGGGGGGGGGCATGTGTGTGTGTGTGTGTGCCTGGCTGTAAATCATATTTGCCGTAACCATTCGGATTCAATGCTGAAGAAGGCTTTTATCTGTGAAGAAGCTGTCTTTTATAACAACAGATAAAAAAATCATCATCATAACAATACAATAGTAATACAATAGTGACAATAACAGCAGCAGCAACAACAACAACAGCAACCAACAACAATGATAAAACCGGCAAGCAAGCGAACTCTTCAGAAGGAACAAAAGAAAAACCAATACGAACAGCAACGTCTTGAAGCAACGCCCGTCGACGTGTTTCAGAGACACACTCGGCACCACCTACGACAGAAAGAGAGAGAGAGAGAGAGAGAGAGAGAGAGAGATGGAACACTTGTTTTAAGTTGTCATACACACTCTGCACACACACATACAAACACATCTCGTTGGGCTCAGCAGACACCAGTCAACATCTCTCTGCGTACAAACGTACGTACGAGAACGCACCAGAACAACCATTCGTCTTCGTTTCCGTTTTCGGGCTGTCGTCTCACCTGAATAGCAACATCTATTCAACCTTCTTCTTCTTCATATTTCTCTGCTTCTTCTTCTTCTTCTTCTTCGGTGTTTTCTTTTGCTTAAGTACCATTGATATTCTTTATGTCGGTCGGTCGGTCGGTCGGTCGGTTCGTTGGTTGGTTGTTGCTAATACGATTGCGAGATAATAGATGAAAGGAACGGTTGGAATGAGATGGGTTGGCCACACCCCCCCCCCCTCCCGCCCACTTGCATTCATGTTGTCGTTGTTGTTGTGGCGTTTGCTGCCGCTGTTCTTTTCATTCCTTTCACTAGAATTTAACTGGAAACTTTTGTGTTTCTATAGTTCACCTGCTGAATGTATTGTGAGTAGGTACGTGTGTGTGTGTGTGTGTGCGTATGTGTTTTTTTTTACTGTATGTTCTGCGTTTAAAAAGTGTCTTCTTTTCTTACTATTGTGCTTCATTCTTTATCCATTCTTCCATTCATTCATTCATTCATTCATTCCTGCAAAGTAACTCCTAACGACATGATGCACAATCTTGCCATACGCACATTTGCACACAAACACACACACACACTCGTTCACGGACTTGCTAAGTCATTACTCTGCCCGCCCGCCCTCTTTCCACACCTTTTTCCATTGATACAATACTAACGAACATCTAACGAACTTTTTCAGATCAATTCTTCTTCTCTCGGAAGTTGTACTTTTCTTCTTCTTCGTATACTCATGTTCTCTCCTTCTTCTTCTTTGTTTCAGGCATCATCAAAGGCGATGAAATAATGGTTATCAATGGAGCAATCGTATCTGATCTGGATATGATGTACCTCGAGAGTGTCCTGCAGGAGGAGCAATCACTGTGCATGATGATGCGGTAAGTGTACTCGGTACTCGTCTGCAGGTTAATTTTTTGTCTCTAAGTAACGTCTTGTACGTACGTAAGTTATAATATTATAATGTTATAGTATTATGTTATATAAGTTAGATTAATTGATATAATGACATTAAAGAATATAATGTTTGTTATAAATTATTCCCAGAGAATGACAGAATCGTCACCGCTCTCTTCAATTAATTTGAAGCCAGCAACAAAAGTTATACGGTTTACATTCGAGCATTCAAACCATCCTTAACAGACACATTGAGACCAAGAACGAGTAATGAGTTCAACTTACATATGACCTCTTCCTCTCTTTCACACAATTTGTGCGAGCTTTAATGAAAAAGAATTTACCCTGCAGGATATTTGCTAGTTGCTGTTCCTTCCATGCTAAAAATTTGTTTACTCTGTAAACGATTTCGTGTAGTTATACCACACGCCAAGAAAATTCTAATAAGATCAAAATAATTCTGAAAAGACGAATCAAATATAAACACTTCATAAATATGCAATAAAAGCTATATCTAGTATTAATGAGGTTGTAATAACTTCTTTACTTTGAAAGATATTTACCTCACATTAAATTAGACATTGACTTTAACAGCACTAACTTTAACAGAACAGTTTGTATGACATTAACAGCAAATCTATGAGTGCGTCTCTGCCATGAAGAAAAATTCTCGTGATACTTATTTGATCAAGCAGAAATTTTAACAGAGTATAAGAATGATTTTATATAACTTCAAAAACAATTCTGTGTATCAACCAGTTTCAACAGCACTGACTTTAACAGCATTGACTTTAACAGAACTGTTTGTATGACTTTAACAGCAAGTTTTTTAGTGCAACTATCATGAAGAAAAATTCTGTTCATGCTTTTTTGATTAAGCAAAAACTATAACAGAATATAAGAATGATGGTATTTTACTTCAGCAACAATTCTGTGTGTCTACAATTTTCAAAAGCACTGACTTTAACAGCATTGACTTCAACAGAACTGTTTGTATGACTTTAACAGCAATTATTTTAGTGCGTTATCGTCAACACTCACACAATCGTTTGAAAATTAATCTGTTAAAAAAGTATACATTTCGTCCCTGTTTCTCTGACTAAGGTTTTTTCCCTACAGTGTAACACTAAGAGTATGTGTTCCTACTAATTCCAGGATAACAACAACAGCTCCTGATCTCCTTCAGCTCTGAAAAGAAGCAGCGATCGAAAGGGAGCGATACCTACTTGTTCACTTCATGAGGACTTCGTTCGAATGAAGTGTTGAAAGGCATCATAAAATGGAGGAGTGGAATTTGTTCGGGGGGAGAGTGTGACAGGGTGGGGGTGCTTGTTGATTAGGTGTTAATTTTCCTATTCAATTCATTAAGTTTAGGAGCATTAAGCAGCAGCTGGTTTTATTTATTATATTCTCTTTCTTTTTTCTTTGTATTCACATTCTTTTGAGTGGTTTTTATTAAATTATTGTCCCATTAATTCTCATTAACGTTGTTGAGAAATATTTATGAAGTGATAATTTTGATTAATAACGGTATGTGGACACACAAATTTTGATATGCGAATGGGTAGAGTTCATAAAATTAATTAATAACTTGTTTTCATTTTGCTCGCAATGGAGGAAGGATTGCTCAGAATATTGATTTATTTCAGTCATTAATCAATATAAGTCTATTATATAAAAGTTAACAACAGCAAAAAAAAGAATCCACAATCATAACAACTTAACATAGCAGTAACATTTATATCTCGTAACTTAATATGCAGGACACGAAACAGTCAGACAAAAATTACAAAAGCTTTATTAATAATTCATCATAATTAGAATATATTACGTTTTTTCCGCAACATACGATACTAACTTAAATGAAAGCAGCTAACAGAAGTCTAGATAACAGTTTAAGAAACTTGAAATCAAATAACAGAACACGTTCCGGTTAATGCAACAATTCTGATGAACTTAACAGAGATAACTCTTTGATTTGCTGTAATAAGGCAGACTTTAATAAGCCTTCGCATATTCGGCCATATCATCCTTTCTCTGTTATAATTAAAGAAAAATCAATAGCACCGAAACTTTTAAAAACTGTTTTGAGTTAACATTGAAGAACAATTAATACATTTTTTACATTAATGGATGACTGTTAAAATCGAACGTAAAAATCTGTAGACTCTCCCAAATTTATGAAGTTATTTCTGGAGAAATAACTGATAAAATTCGATGACAAAAATTAAACAATGGCAATATTGCTTGACGAAAGCATTTCCAGCAGTCATTCCTTGAAATCCAATCAACTTTTACATCACGATTTTCTTACTTGAATCAAAAATGTACTGCCGTTACCAGAATTTCCAGCATGCATCATTACAAATTAATAAATTGATAAATCAACAACAATACAAAATAAAGGAGAAGGCGGTGGTTTTCCGATAATTGTGCACAGTCTTAATGCGAAGATTGAATGCACCTGTTGAATGAACATAATTAAAATTTAATCACGATCCGGAAAATCTCATTACCGCATGCATTCACACGCTGCGAATTTGGGTACGGTCTCGATAAGCGTAAATGCTAATGACGGAGATTGTCTCGTCGAGTGCGCGATGAGGGACGGAGGATGGACGTACGGACGGACGCACAGACAGACAGTCATGCAACAGCAGGCAATTCGTTAACATAACACCATCACATATTATTACAAAATCCATTCAAAGGACGAGAAAACCGAAACCACAACGTAACCGAAACGCAGATGAAAGGCGGTATTAATCTTCGAATTTCGCAAATGCCAAACATGGTCAGTGTGTGTGTGTGCGTGTGGGCATTTTCGTATGTTTGTTAGTGTGAAATTATAATAATAAATCGCTCTCGTGTGGTGTTCCTTTAGCAGAATGTTAGCAGCCTTCAATTTGTCAAATTCTCATTATAACCGTTTGTTGCTTGGGCGTTGTTTAAAATTCCTTACGATTGGAAGGAACCAGGCTTAATTACCATGATAAATAATGTCATCATTGGCACGGGTTTAGGATGCAGTGCGGGAAGGCAGGAGTGAGGTTAAACTGACGATGTCGCTTCGAGCACCTTCAGTCCACGCCATGACTGTTGTTCAAAAACCAAAGCAGTGTGTGACGAGCTTTAGTTAATTAATTTAGCTTTAATAAATTATGGAATGACTTTAAAATGAAGAGTTGATATTGCTACGAGGGCATATTATCTTTTGTCGTTTTTCTCTATAAAGTTACAAACCATATAGTTCGAGTTTAAAGACATCATTTAGGGTACACTTCTCCCATAACCTCCAATTAACGACTAACCTATAATTAACGACTGAAGCTACTATACGCAGTCTCTAGTTTTTGTCACATTTTATATGAAACATGCTGACAAACTTCTGGCTCGCTGTTGCTCCTTTTTTTTGGAATTTACAATAAAATTAAAATAAAATCGTATAATAAAATCGCATAAAAATCAACCACGAAAACATTGCCAAAACATTTTCAAGCTTCTTCTTCTATCAACGTGCCTCTACGTTCGGCGTTGTCGAGTTCGTGACCACTTCATTTTATAACTTTTAATCAACTCGTTGGATAGCTGTGACGTCACAGCGCCGACAAGCCTCGTAACTAACAGTAAATACATGAAATTAATTTGTGTGAACTCATCGCATGCTCTCACGATAAATACGTCAAATCAGTCAAATGAGTTGAGTTGAGTGAAGAGCAGTCGCTCTGTCGGTTTTTGTAAATGCACTTTCCTGATCTCTTGACCGACAACTGACAAAAAGTGTCCCAACACAGTATGTACACTCTCGTCCGCTCACTTCCGGCCAACAGCATCATCCATCCGGTCTCAGATTGTGGCGCTAACAGTGTTGGAGCCATGTTGACCCACGCACGCTCTTTGTTCTTTATTACATATTTTGTAATTCTACTAAATCCTGTTGAACTTTTAATAATGCTCGCTCTCTCTCTCGATCTTGTTCACTGTTTTTTGCAGCTCATCACGCACTGAACCGCCGGAACTAGTCGGCATTATGCGCGTCACCGACGACATGATTGATTCATTAGTGTGTCCACCGCCGCCAACGGATCCGCCCGTCATGAGTGAGGAGATGATTTCGGGGCTTATAGTGCCGGCGCCGGGTTGGAGTAAGTAACGCACAAAACACACAAAGTCGCTTTCGTGAAACGGGCGCGGTTGCGTGACCAGCGGCCAGTTTCGGTCGATAACAGCAGCAGCAGCAGCAGCAGCAGCAACAATAATAAAACAACGCTATCTACCGTGAGAGCTTGTAAAATTGAGAGCAACAACAAAGAAAATAATTAAAATATTGCAAACACTCCGGCACTAAAATCGCCATGATTTTATAAAATGCTGCTGCTGCTGCTGTTGATGACCATTGTTACGTGCTTCTGTATGGCTGTGTGCGTGTGTGTGTGTGTGTGTGTGTGCGTGTTTAAATCCACTAATTGTCGTTTGTGTAGTAGCAGCACAAAAATGTAGCTGCTAGCGAAGTTTCTGCCACCGAAACTAATTAGCTCCAGAGCACGCAACTCGCTCGGCTCCGCCACGTACGCCGCCACGCCACCACGTAACCAGCAATATTTTATTTAAATTTGCTTCATTAATTTGTTGTTTTTCTTGTGCCATAGTGTATTTCGAAAACATTATGCAAAATTATTTTATAAATATACAAACAGTTAATGCTAAAAACTTCATCACCAGGAAGCATGTATCCAGATTTTTCAGTTTTTCAAAACAAGCTGTTTTTCAGTTCTTTTCTGTTCATTCAGTATTCATCCGAGTTGAATTTTTGTATACAGTATTCATCGAGCGTTCATTTTGAGAGCCATTCAATTATTTGAAATGTTACAATTCATTGTGTTTTCATTGGCTAGGATTCACTCATCACATTTAATATTCATCCGTGATTATTTATTGATTCATTACTCATTCATTTTTGCAGACATTCAATGACTTAGTATTCATCCAAGAGTCTTTATTCAATGATCTTAAAATTCAGCATTTATTGCTTTATCATCACACACATTGATACTTATCGATCATTTAGCTTGAGAGCCATTAAATGCTTTGAAATTTCATCAATTATTGTACTCATTCATTTATACCGATCATGCGTTCATTCATTTGGTTCATTCATTTATGATCAAACACTCAAAAGGATTTATACAATATGGGTTGGTAACGAAATCCCGAAAGACAAAATCCCGAACGACAAAATCCCGAACGACAAAATCCCGAACGACAAAATCCCGAAATGACAAAATCCCGAAACGACAAAATCCCGAAATAACAAAATCCCGAAATTACAAAACTAGTTTTTCGGTATTCTCCATCTTCTTGAACAATTTAAAACCACCAGCAAACTTCAATTTGGCCACTAAATTTCTTTTAAAAAAACATTAAAAAAATTTTAGCAGAGCCCTCTCGGTAATATGAGGTTTTTCGCATACAGGTTTTTCCGCGTATTGGCAGCCTTCGGCTGCTGCAGGGATCATAACCCTCAATCAGCAGAATCCTCACGGTCATGTGAAGTTTTTTGCATACAGGTTTTTCCGCGTATTGACGGCCTTCGGCCGCGGCAGGGATCATAACCCTCAATCAGCAGAATCCTCACGGTCATGTGAAGTTTTTTGCATACAGGTTTTTTCGCGTATTGACGGCCTTCGGCCGCGGCAGGGATCGTAACCCTCAATCAGCAGAATCCTCACGGTCATGTGAAATTTTTTGCATACAGGTTTTTTTGCGTATTGGCGGCCTTCGGCCGCAGCAGGGATCATAACCCTCAATCAGCAGAATCCTCACAGTCATGTGAAGTTTTTTGCATACAGGTTTTTTCGCGTATTGACGGCCTTCGGCCGCGGCAGGGATCGTAACCCTCAATCAGCAGAATCCTCACGGTCATGTGAAGTTTTTTGCATACAGGTTTTTTCGCGTATTGACGGCCTTCGGCCGCGGCAGGGATCGTAACCCTCAATCAGCAGAATCCTCACGGTCATGTGAAGTTTTTTGCATACAGGTTTTTTCGCGTATTGACGGCCTTCGGCCGCAGCAGGGATCATAACCCTCAATCAGCAGAATCCTTACAGTCATGTGAAGTTTTTTGCATATTGTAGATTATAACCTTCACACAACAAAATTTTCTCGATATTACAACTTTGCTTTTCTGCCATTGTAAAAAAAAGGCAAGTAGGCGCGTACTTCGAATTAGAAAAAATTGTGACTTAAATGTCATTTTTTATTAATTAAAAATTTTATTTCGTGATTTTCGGGATTTCTCATTTCGGTATTAAACATTTTTCGGGATTTTGTCGTTTCGGGATTTTGTCGCATCGGGATTTTGTCGTTTCGGGATTTTAAAATTTTTCGGGATTTTGTCGTTTCGGGATTTTGTAATTCGGGATTTTGACTGTCTCCCATACAATATTTAGCATTCACAGCAAATGAATTTAGATAATATGTAGATTATTCAATTTATTTATTCATTTATTTACTCTTTTGGAATGACTGCAAATCGATAAATGAACCGTTAATTTCATTAATTAATTTGTAGCTACTTAATAGGAGCATTTATTTATATTCTAGTCTGCATTTCCATGAAGATTCGCCGAGCATTCCTAATGAATTTCTTGCAAATTTTCGGTTTCATTATTATTTGATTTATTCGCTTATTCATAAAATTCATTACTGTATTCATTTATCGGCGAGTATTCATTGTTCCATTCAACTCCGAATTCATTCATTTATTCTGCCGTTTTACTTTACTTTATTACTCCGAAATTGTAGCGTTTTAGCCGCTTAAAAAAGCACTAACAATAAAAACAAATATAGGTACAACAACAACAACAACAACAACAACCATGATGATTATGTTATTTACGGACCTACGAGTATCTACGGCGTCTGGAATTATTATTCTTTGCTTGTCTGAGGCATTTGTTCCACACTTTTTCTCGTTGCGTAATATCAGCGTAGACACGTTATTTTTTAGCAATTTTTAGATAATGTATTTTTTACAACATACATACATTTTTTATATCCTCTGTTACGATTATTTATTTATATTTGTTTTTTGTTTCTTCTTATGATTTTCGTTTCGTTGTGCTGTTTTGTGGTATTGTATTGCTTTATTTTCTACTTCACAATTTATTTTGTTATTCTTTTGTTATTGTTTACTCTTATTGTTATCGTCGCAGCTCATTTTAGTTGTTGCTTTTTTCCTGTACCGTCGAGTATTTATTCATGTTTTACTTAATCGTCATTGTTCACGCTCGGCTTCGCGAATAACATTTTATATTAGTTGCTATTCTTTTGGGCTCTGCTTGTACACTTATTGTAGTTGTTTTTGTTGTGTGCTGTTGTTGTTTTTTTTTATCACAAAAGCCATATTGTCTACATAGTAGTTGATATTGTTATGGAAAAGTTGATATTACGCATACATAAATAAATATATTGTCGTTGTTGTTGTTGCCGCTCTTACAGCTGTAGGTATAGCTTGGAAAATGATTTGGTGAATTCGCCGCGTTTCATAAAATCTGAATAAATACACAGAACGCAACTTCATGCTATTCCAAAGTGGCACCACAAAAAACAAACGAACGAACGCATACGCGGCTAAACACAACCACACACACATACACACACATTCTTCTTCCATCCATTAATATATATCCATATAAACATTCTTCTAATGAACATTACAGCGCGCCACTTCGCTGCTAAAAGCTCGTTTCTTCAACTCGTTTGTTCGTTCGTCCGTCCGTTCGCTCGCTCGCTCGCTTGCTCTCTCGCTGCTTTTCTCGCTGCTCTGCATTCCTCTGCGCTGCGGTTGCGGCGGCGGTCGCTTCGCTGCATCGAACCATTGGAGTTTTGAAGAGTAGAAAATTGCTAGAATTACTCGCATACTTCTGTCAAGTGTTTGCCGCCAGAGGGCGCGGCACGAAGCGCAGTACCGCCCCTCCATCGAGTTACTTTAAACGCCGGAATTAGTGTCGACTTTAATTTTCGAGCTCGTGCGAACTCGAGCTTCGCTGGCTCCGCTGCCAGCATTCTTCAGAGTCTTTATTTTCACTCCAGAAACTAAACTGCCATTTTCTCAAGAAACGAACAAAAATGTGTACGAAAAAAAAAATGTCGACCATAAAATTGTAACATTTTGAAGAAAACGGAAGGGACGTTTTGCTCTCGGTAACTCCTTAGGATTTCTTTACTTCGTCCCACTGCGGCAATGATTTTAATAACTTTACGAATATGTTTTTCTCTGATAACCTCTTAACTTTCTTTCCCTCATTCTTTGTTGTTGTTGTTGTTTAGGGTTTAGTATGCAGTTGTTGTCACAGTTGTTTTTCTCTCTTCATGATTGTGGCGATGCTCTCAACGAAGTCTTTGCAACAGAAGCTTCCGCGGCGTAATTAAAAAAAGGCAGGGCAAACGCTGCAACCTCATTTCGAAAGAGATGCAGTTGTTGTTGGCAGCCATTTCGAAAGTCGGTTAATGAACGGTCGTTCGGCAGAACCGACTTCAAATCTTCTAAAAGTCGAAACAGCGAGCTTTAACTTTTCAGCTTCTTGAAGGCAATTTTGTAGGCTGTGTAATTTAATATCCAACAAGAAGTGACATTTGAAATTATTTCGAAGTCAAGGCTGGAAATTCGAAAAATCACGCAAATGAATTTTGTTTAAAGAAAAACAGATTGAAGTAATCTTTGTTGAAACTTTTCTACTATTTCTTTCGAGCAACGAACTTATTAGGAATTTTCCAAGACCCATTTTAGTCCTTTGTTCACTTGATTTTAGGAGCACTTTCGAAACATTTTCGATAACATTTTCGAAATTAGCTAAAATTTGGTTATTCCGGTTTTTTTGTAATGAAAAGTTGTTGAAGAGAGAGAGACTTCCGAATTTCTGGAGAGCTTGTATCCTTTTAACACCACTAATACCATCACACATCTACACACTAATACGTTCGTCTTATAAGGTTCCTCAAGACCACAACCGAAGCGTGCTTAAATGTTCAGCAACCGAAGAGCCGGCGGAAAAGCAGAGACCGCCGGAAATGGCCAAAGTTTATTCAGATACACACAAACGCAGCTACACATACATGATCTTGCATATTCATAAAAGCCAAAAAGGCCGACATTTCTTCTCAACTTTCAGCCCTTTCAGCCCTTCCGGTCCTACCAAAGAAACTACCATAGAGTCTACCTATTTTAACCTTTTCCTTTTCTTCTCTTGATCTTTTAAGCAGACGGCACCGGAAAGGATCTGTACTCACCGGAGGCGGAAAGTTCTCCGGCACCATCATCGGCAGAGCCCGCCCCTCAAATGGCCACTCCGCAGGGCAACAAACAGACCTCAAGGACCAGCAGCTTTGAGATCGAGAATCTGCTGAAGACGGCAGAGCAGGTAAGAACCTCTGTCGGCGTCGCAGTCACGCAGAAGACGCCAAAGACCAACAGTCCCAGCATGCACACGAATTACGAAGTACGGCGCTACTTGAAAGGGAAGGGAGGGGTGGGGGGGAAAGGGGAGGAAAGGGTGGTGGGGATGGGTTGGTCGCGTCTCAAGCGCTGGAAGAGGGGGGAGGAGTGGAGCTAGGGTGCGAGGGGGGTGAAATTCAGGTGACAAAAGGTTCTTTGGCGAAATGGCGTGTGTTTAAGCTTTAAGCTTTAAAGGCTGTCACTGCTGTCGACACCAGCTGCCGACAATTGCCGCTGACTGCACTGCTGCTGTTGTCGCCACTACAGCCTTGATCTCTGGCAACGCCGCACTCGATCATTAAGATTTGGTACACTTTAACGCTTCCAAAATTTCAACGAAATTGAGCAGCGAAGGAGGCGGAAAGAGTGAAAGGATACATTGCCGTAGGAGTGGCAGCAGCTGCAGCAGCAGCAGCGACGGCGGCGCGACAGCTGTCGTAACACACTTCATTTCTTGAACCGTTTCCTTGAGCTCTTCAAAATAGAAAACCACTTCATTTAATGACCCTTCAGCAGCAGCGCACCAACACCAGGAGGGGCCTTTCACATACACCCACACACACACACACACACACACACGGAGATATCCAGCTGCGCATTCACGGTTGACACTTGACGAAAGTAAAATAAAATCCTTTTTGTCTTGAGTTGACGTTTCTATTTTAAGCATCAAGAGAGAGGGCGTTCCCGCACGTCGCCTACCACATGATGCCAAAAAGACAACAACGACAACTACAGCAACAACAACAACACAGGCAGCGCCATCTGAAGCCACCATCTTTTGCCGGTTATGCAAATCGCCAAACAAGAACAATGAACGCTCTCGCCCAAAAAAACCGGGCGAAAAGAAGAATCAAACAAAGAGGATTTATTTTTAACATAAAAAGCAAATGACAAAAAACAAAACTTGTCGAGATGAAAAAGGATTTAGAAGAAACCTTGCGCGCGTCAAGTGAAGAGCAGCAGCCCCAGCAGCAGGAAGAAACTACTTCATGTCCGACATTGAGCCATAGAAAAAGAAGAAGAAGAAGAAGAAGATGGCAAAGAAGATGATGGCAAAGAAGAAGAAGAAGAAGAAGAAGCGTAAAACGCAGTAGTGCCAGCAGAAGAAGAAACTGCTATGAAACAACAGAGATCTTTGTTAACGTTAAAGACAACAGCGTCATCTTGCGTCAACTGTCAACTGTCAGTGTCATTGGTGGCGGATGTTTGTTGTGTCGCTCGGAGAACAGACACGTGTGTCTGTGTGTGTGTGTGTGTGTGGTTGGGTTTGTGCGTGTGTGTGACGTACCTTGAGAATGGAAAGGAGGCTTCACTTAAAAACATTCCGACACACTTGAACCAAACCATTCGTCCTTTGAGATGAGGGTCCTTCGAATACATGGCACTTCTTCTTCTTCTTACTTACCCCCCCCCCGCACCACCACCCACCACCACGCGCCACTAAGCCACGCCCCAAAACCAACTCGCACACGCACTCACTGGACAAAAATCCAAAACAATGACAAACCTAGGCCGTGACCCACTCCATCGGCCACTCCTCCCGCCCCCTCTGCCTTCGCAAGCGCTCCGCCCTTTGCACCGCCATCTCTAACATCTTCATTACACCCTCTCCTCACTTCACTTCCGCCTCTTCCTTCATTTCTTCTTGCGATTTCTTGGTTTTTTCTTCTTTTTCCCGACTTTCTTTATGCCATTCCATCCCCTCTCGTTTCGTTTCGTTTCGTTTCGTTTCACTTTCTCCCTACGCCCCTTCCCCCACTTTTCAAATCTTTTTCTCCCCTCCCTAACCCTCCCCCGTTTTGTTCTCTCTTCCCCCGGCCCTCTTCTCTGGTCCGTATTTTCTGACCAACAGGTTACTGGCTTTTGTCGTTCACCTCAGGAAACCCGGAAATCCAGTCCGACCGGCTCGGTCACCTCATCGGTTTCGAACGCGGCGCTGACGCCCTCGCGCCAACTGACGGATGCCGAGAAGTTGCGGAAAGTCATTCTGGAACTGGTCGACACGGAGCGCAGTTACGTCAAGGTGAGTAAAGAGATGTGCTGGAGGGCATGGAAAGAGAAGGAAACACAAGTTAGAGTAAGGGAGAAGATGTGCGGGTGTGTAATGGCATCGTCATTAGAGCCAGCAGAGCGGAAGAACTAAGTTAGAAAGAAATTAAGCTGAGAACGAAAATCTGTTGAAAGGGTCAAGACGCTGAACCGACGACCGACCTCTAACGCCAACCGTTGCCACAAACGCACACGGAAACGACGCCTATAACGACGACGGATTGAAGGCCTCGGGAGAAGGCCCTGATTTAATTTAACTTCAGTTAACTGAAGTGAGGTCTCTTGAGTTAAAGGAAAAAACGGTTTTATTGATTTTCAGAAAGTTCATCTTCTCTCGGAAGTACTTGCCTTGAGCTCTTTAAAAATTAAGGCTACGAGTAGAAGGATATTTTTAGAGTTTTCGAATAGAATCGGTAATGATCAGTGATATTTAAGCAATTTAGAAGGAGCCTGAAGAAGGGCACGGATAGTGCTTTGCCGAATCTACAATGGATTTTGTGAAGAAAAATAACGTCTCTTGTACGGAACGTTAACTAAAACGTAGCCAAAACCGCAAGCCTTTCGCTCGCTGTGGAGCGGGATATCTCGAAAACCGAACGCGAAACCCGAAAAACATGACAAGAAGCAAAAGCTGAAGACTATCCTGCCCTTCAGAGAAGAACAGCAACAACAACAAGTAATTATTCGATGAAGTCATGTTTATGTTTTTTACAAGAAATCAGTAACAGCAGAACCAAGATTCGTGTAAGCAAAAATACTAACGTAAAATGTCGATTCGACGACACTGAGAGAAATTAATGAAATTAAAGCAATAGACAGACGGTTTCTTTTCTCTTCAAAAACGATTGTGAGGTATTTTCAAGGAAATGGTTCAAAAAAGTTATACGAATGTATGTATGTACGTATGTATATACATAAAATGAAATCGGGTTGGTGTAACGGTTTGGTCATTCATTATCCTACTAACACTTCAAGCAGCTCAAGCCGACTGAACTCTTAGAAAGAACCGTTTAAAGTACTTCATAGAAGAAAAGCATTTAGAGCGAAGAAAGATTTAGCGGAAAAAAGACAGGGCGAGTGTAAAAGAGTAATTACAAGTAGCAAAAAATGCAACCCAGAAGATAAAATAAACATTTACCATGGTTTTAAATGTTCTGTGTGTTTTTTCTTTTAAACAAGAAAAAGAGATTACGATAAAAAATTACTTCTATTTCTTCTTAAGTAGATTAACTTTAACTACGTTTTGGAGAAAAAAAATAGAAACAACGGAGAGAGAGAGAGAGAAAGGAACACCAAAAAAGCGCTGGTGCTCTGCAAGATACTTATTATAATTTTGGAGTGGCCAATTTAACGAATTCAAAGCCATTCATTTTTATAAAGAAAATTATCTACTTAACGCTCCTTTTCTTTTTTTTCTTTTATTTCTATTCTTATCTTCTAGTCTTTTTTTTTTGTGGAGTAAATTTCTTTTTTAGGGCGGATTAAAAATGTACGATTCGATAGAGCTAAGTTTTATAAAACAAAATACTTTTAGCTTATAAATAAAGCGAACTCTTTTTCAATGAAATTCAACGAGCTCTTCGAAGAAAAGATTATAACTGCGAACGCTAAAAAAATGACAAGAGTAATTATTCCGGGAGAAAAAGACTAAACGCCTAAATAAAGTGAATTATATAGAGTGCAACGACATGGTTAAGAGCCATAAATAGTGTACCAAATCAATGATTTAGACTAAGATGGAACAGCAGCTCTAAATTAACGAGGTTTGAGTACAATAGACTTCATAAAAATATGACAGCAGGGCTGTATATGAGGTATGAGCTATGTAATCGTCGTATAATGAGGACTTTTGCCGAGTTAGCAAGAAAAAAACTTCATTTTCTATTTTAGGTTCATGGATTTTGCTAAATTTTTTGTCATTATTTATTGTATTTCAATGGTATTATATGCTAAATTAATACTAAATAAGAAATTGGCAACTCTAAAACTAAAAAAAATGCCTTATTTCCGCTTAACTGACATTTCAATTTGTACAGGAAACAGGAAAAAGCGAATTGTGATGCATTTAAGTTAAGAAAACTTCAAAAAATGGCTACATTCTTTTGAAAAACCATTTTCTTTGCAACGTAAAATTTGACACATAAAATGTAAAGAAGCTGAGTAAAGATCTAAAAAATAAGTGCATAAAGAAGGTATGCCAATGTTTTTCAAGTATGCGTGTGTGCGTATACGTATATGTATGCCTTCTACATACTTTTTAGGTACAAATAGTTTTTTCTACTTTCGGTTCAGTTCTTTTAGGATGCGTTGAAATGTTTATACTTTCCCGCAACAACAAAAACTAGGAAAAATAGTGACAACAGCTGTAACAACAACAACAGCAAGTATAGAGAGAGAGAGAGAGAGAGCAGCAATAGCAGTATAAACAGATGATAATCGTCTTAAAAATTAATTACTTTTCTGCTCTACTCGACTCTGAATTGTTGAAGAATTTCAATTGCGAAAAGAGAAGAAAAGGAAAAACAGAGCGAAAAAATAAAGAGAGAGATAAAGAAACTAAAAGATATAAGAACTCCAAAAAGGGAAGAAACAAAAATGAACAGAGAAGAGTATTTCAAATTTATCACTGCTAGCATTTGTTCGTTTTTAGTCGAATATTTTTTGTTCTTAAAAAACTTTCTCAGGGTCTTGTTCTTCTTATGCGCTGCGAGTATTGTAAAGAAAGACGGACGGTGCGTGATAATAATAATTATTTAA
Organism: Conops quadrifasciatus; assembly: GCA_949752815.1. Classification (NCBI taxonomy): domain Eukaryota; kingdom Metazoa; phylum Arthropoda; class Insecta; order Diptera; family Conopidae; genus Conops; species Conops quadrifasciatus. The sequence continues at coordinate 38,234,252 of OX457079.1, forward strand.
ATTTCTGCAATTGAAATGTGCCACGAACTAACTTTTATTGCAGGTGGCAACACGGCACGCGAACCAGGTCGGCGCTTGCGGCTGTTCACCAAAGAAAAGAAAAGAAAAGAAAAGAAAAGAAGAGAAAACAGAATCAATTTTGAAGAAGCTTTTTTGAGCACAAATTGGAAAATAAAGAAGCACAACAAAACACAACACAAAATGTCACTTAAAAAGAATTTGTCTCTAGAGACGTCGTGAAGTGGCGTGCTTACTGTTGTTGTTGCTAACGATGGGGTTGTTGTTTTTGTTGTTGTTGTTGTTTTGGTTGGTGATTGCATTTCATGAATTTAAAAATGGAAAGCATTAAAGTGACAGATGCCAGACAAGACAGTTCATTTCGAATTATTGTCATTAGAATACTTTGCGCTTTAGAAAATAGCTGAGGTCATCTTATTTTTTCTGGTTCTTCTCTCATTTCCATAAAACGGCTGTTTGTTTATTTTGTCATATTTTTTTTTTAATTTTTTTCACATTTTCAAAATAAATAATGGTAATTTTTTTGCGAGTTTTTGAAGCAAAATAAAAAAAGACTAAAACAATTTAAGGATAATTATTCTTAAAATTAACAAGACTTTAAAGTTTTTTAGTGTTTATGTTAAAATGCGCACTTTTTTTAATCGCTCTAATTATTTTATTACATTTTTTTGCGGTGTTTATTAATCCTCGTTTCTCGCCCTCTTTTTACAAAAGTAGTTTAGTAGAAGTTTTTGGTTTTTCCTGAATATTTTTGAGAGTGAAAAAGTTTTTCTTCTTCGTTAAAACTTTTTATTTTCTTCTTAAAATCATCCTTGTCGCATGCGGTTTCTTAATGCTTGAAGCCAAAAAATTAATTATGAAACGAGACGATAATTCTTTAACTCTTGATTTTTTCCCCTCTTTTTTCTTCCTCTCTCTCTCTCTCTCTCTCTCGCCGCTCTTTCTCTTCCTCCTATGTAGAACTTCGTGTCGTTTTCTTTTGAACGCTTAATTAGTCATGATGTAAAATGCAAAAAGAATTTTGTAAATCTGGTCTGAAATGGTTGTAAGGATTTGCAAGGATCTATAGACAAAAAGTATTTGCAGAAAAAAAAGTTAGGTTGAGTAAAAAAATGGACACTAAAGAATACCAAACAAAAGTGAAGAAGTTTAATAAAATTAATAATTATGTAGTTTCAGCGTTTTCCGGTATTCTTCTTCTTCTTTTTTTCTACTACTTCTTCTGGATTTTTGATGAAAGTTAATTAATTTGAAATCTACGAAGCAATAGAAAAAGTTGAAGAATCGACTCAAACTTATTTTAGTCTAAGAAATAGAAGTTTCTGAAAAATTTAAGCAATTAAAGAAGTAATTATTGCGGCCATTTATACGCATTTACGGCCCTTATAAATTAAACAGAAACGTTTCTAATGATGAATCTAAATCACTTTCTCCTTTCTTTTTTGTCCGCGCAGCACTTGAACAATCTGTTGGAGCATTACCTGGAGCCCATGAAGCGCGAGACGTTCCTCTCCAATGCCGAGATCAACGCTCTGTTCGGCAACATACACGAGATCGTGACATTCCAGCGCCAGTTTCTGCAGAATCTCGAAGAGGCGCTCGAGCTGGAGCCGGACTTTCATAAGTTCGAGCATTCGAGTCAGTTCAGGGTGAGTAGAAAAGCTTCCCCCGCAGGCTGTATAGCGACGATTCCTCAATGATGGCGAAGTTGCAAATTTTCCAACCAAAATTACAAAACAACAATTATAATAACACAAATCTAGTCATTGTCGGCTACTCGTACTTTTGACAATGTCTTCTCTTCTGCGCCATCTCGCTTATCGCGCCCCGGATATTGCTATTTTTGTCCATTCTTCCACCCTTCAGCAATCATAAATTTTCGCCCAAAAAACCTGTTTGTTTTTGCAATAACTTTTCATGCTTCGGACACCGCTCAAAGGAAATTGAAAAATTATGATGCTTGACTTCTGGTTACGTTCTCCCCGACCCCCCCACGACCCCCTGCCCCTGAGCATAACTCAAACAGCCGCCACTGTAGCACTTTAGAGCTCTTAACAGCAACCAACCAACGATTGCCGCCTCCACTCTCTCTCGCTCTCGCTCTCACTCTCTATCTCCTCATCCCGAAATTGCAGCACGAATCGGGTCGATTCATTCCTTCATTTGTTTACCTACGAGTACTTGCTTCCTTCTGCTTGCTTCCGCTGCTTCCATTCTTCGCAACGCGGAAGTCGTAAAAAGTTTCCAATTTAAAAGTAATCATACTCAGTCCAAGACTAATCTGCAATCTCGTATAACTTACAATCAAAGTGGAAAATGGAGAAATGAAAATAAAGGGAAAAAGCAAAGCAAAGCAAACGAAATACTAAATCCTGGAAAATACGAGTAGAAAACTAAACAGATCTCGCTCTAACGAAACAGAGCAGTAACGAGACAGGTAAGGACCAAGCGTCCCATCACCCTAGCCACTACACCCTAGCTCTGCCCCCCCCCCCTCCCCACCTCTTTTTTATTAATGGCCGTTGAGAAAGGCAGCTTCATTTGAACTGAAATCGCGTATTCTTCTTCTATGCCAACCAGGCCGAAGTTAACACTTTTTCATATTTCTGTGCTTCCTCTTTGTTGTATCGGATTTATTTTCCTTTTCGCGCTACACAAAAAGAGTATGCAATTATCTTTTCATATTGTCCTTAACGTTGTCAGGAGCGATTTTTTTTGTTATGCAACAACAACAACAACAATGACACAAAAATATATACTATAAGTCTCCATCAATAGATTTACGAGTGCGTATAAAATACACAAAATAGACGCTCTACAGTACGACCAAGTTGATAACAGCAGCTTTACAGAAAAATAACTGTGAAATTGTGATTGCATCAAGTTGGTCGTAGTTTGTGTAGAAAGCTAATAGTTGTATGGTCGTCATGTGAGCATATGCGTTCAATAGGTGCTGTGCGGCTGTAAAAAAATAGGTTTTGTCCGACATGGTCACGACATGTTGATAACAGCGCATGTACAGCGTTTCAATTGGTTAGAGTTATGGATGCCATTCGATGCTGCTAAAGCGAACGAAACACTCTCAGTCTCTGACAACATCATCACTCGACATCATTTGATATCGTGCTCCCAAAAGTCACTTAAGGGTTAATGCTGTTAAATGCATAAGAGTGCATAAGAGTGAAATTTTTTAATAATTGCGTAATTTTGTTGCTGAATTTGTTAAAATATCTTGACATCTTTATTATTCAATATATGTATGTATGTATGTATGTAGATGCGATGTGTACATACATACATACATATGTATATTTTTAGTGACATGTAGGCACTACACGTAGGCACATGCACGAGGACCATATCGTCTATAGATTTGTAAACTTGTAGCGTAATGCGCTTCATGCCATTCATTATAATTGCATTACTTGCACAAAATCTGCGCGCTCACGGGCCACCGACCGACGAACCGACACCATTCAAGCAAAGCAAACACATCGAAAGTGAAGGAACAGGGCGAACACTCCTCTGTGTGTCTGTGTGTGTGTGTGTGTTTGTGACAAAGCCGCGTTGAGCAGTCACGCATACTTATACTCACAGAGGCAGTCACACATGTTCAGACACACACACACACACACATACACACGCATTTGTGCCTCAATGATTATTCTAGAGAGGTTTTTGTACATTTATTGTTGCTGTTCTTGTTGTTACTATTGTTAATTACTTTTACATTGTGATACTTTGTATGAGCGTTCACACACACACACACACACACACACACACCATTCCTATACATATATTGTACACATACACAACCGTACAAACATAACCAAGGTATGGTTGTTCTTGTTCTACGGACGTTCATACATGTTTTCACTGCATAGAGCTGTTTTTTGTGTTTGCTTGTATTTACATTCTCAATCCTTGTAGGAAATTGTCGTGCACGGTAAGCTACAAGTACGTTGTTGACGATGTCATGTACCCTCCGCAGCTGGGCCTACGTGACGATAAACGCCACAGTTTTTTGAACGGAAGAAGACATGCATTACGAGTAAAAACTTTCCTACGAGGTTCTAATTTTAGTTTGTCTCTAGGATTGTGTATGTTTGTCATTCTCCACGAATGGTGGAGAAGGAGAGGAAGAGGAAGAAGGGTCACCTCTCTCCTGGTATAGCTGTACAAATCACCGACTGTTTTTTTTTTCTATATTACGATACAAAGTTAACAGTGTTTGCCATTCTTTGCTTTAACAGGCTTAGTTTTTTTTAATACAATTTATTAATTTTTTTAACAAATTTCTTCTTTTTGAAGCATTCATTCTATTTGTGTAAATCTCATTGGTTTGTCCGACTGCGCAGCTATTCCAGTAATCGTCTGATGGACCGTCGATCTGTCAAAGCTTTATTCATTGAAGTGAAAAAATTAATGAAATAATTTTTTTTTTAGTTTATATTAATATATAACGTGTTTGTATTTGTATTTATTTGTGTGTGTGTGTGTGTGTGTGTGTGTGTGTGTGCGTATTTGTGGTGTTTTGTTTCTTTCATTTGATATACATATGTATGTATGTATTTTTTCTTAATCCTTTCGATGTATATTCTTTTATGCTCGTGCATAAAAAACGTTTCAGAAAGTCACAAAAAAAAATTAAAATACAAGCAAATTTTATGAAAATATTTTGCATAATAGTTGCATAATTAATTACGATAAAAACTCGCAAGGATTTAAAATTCAGCGCATAAGAGGTTTAGTTTTAAAGTTTGAGCTTTTGGTTTAAAGTGACAAGAATACTTTTTTTTTTAATTTGTTTTCTCGTTATTACAATCTTAGAATCAATTTCAAGAGAAAACAAACTACGGACAAAATACTTCTAATCTAAAGTTCGTCAAAATAATTTCGTTCAAAAATATTAGGCATTTTTGTAATAATAAATATTAAATATTAAATCATTAAATATTAACTTTTTTCAATCTTTGAAATTTTTTATTATTTTAGGTACTTTTAAATGACATTTTTCTTCATCGCTTCTGCTTTTTAAGACTGCTTTTAAACAAAACTTTATCTACGGCCTTCAAAATCTCTCTGATTGTGTCTCGTCGCGACGGTCGGCCTACCAGAGCGATACCATAAATTGATAATTGCCTTCGAAATCATCTCAATTTATTGCTGTTAAGCCCGCTTCTGCGGCTTCCTTTTTTACGCGACTATCAATTGCAGTCGCACCAACTGAGCAACTTTTTCGCAATTTTTTTTTAGATTCTCTTCTCTTTCCTCTCTAGGTGCTTCTCTTTCCCTCTCTCTCTTCCTCTCAGTTTTACCTTCCTTCAGTTAAAATGCCAGAAAATTGCCAACACTTAAAAAGGATTTACAAACTTCACCAACGGTTATAAAGTTTTTGCTATACAGTCGTTTTTTATATAGCTATAAACTTTTTTCCTTCGTCATAATCATCATCTCTATAATCGTTATCGTCTTCTTCTTTTTCGTCTTCTCTTTTACAGAATGTACTGTTTGCGATTGGTTCAGCATTTCTTTATTACGTCAATCATTTCAAATTGTATTCGTCGTTTTGCGCGAGTCACAGCAAAGCCCAAAAGGTTTTGCATCCAAGTAAGTACAAATTTGATAGACATATACTTGCATATATATACATATATATATTGTACATATACACATATATAGGCATAAATGGGTGTGCACGATACCGGGAAAACTCTGCTAAACTACGAATACTGTGAAATACTGCGAGTATGTTTCGCAATATTCAATTTACTCGAAAACCTTGAAGCATAGAACTTTTCGGTTTTAACAGTTTAACGAAAATTCATGGGAGCTTTTGAAATTAAGGAAACAAATCATTCAATTATTGATTATATATTGATTATATAAACAATCATTTAATTTATTCCTTCTCTCATTTATTCATTCTTTCATTAATTCGTTCATTCGAATGCTTTGAGCTTCACTTTAGAATCCTATTAAAATACAAAAATAAATGTTATTTTGTGTTTGTTACTTATTTTTTTTTTTTTTGTCTTCGCTTCTTCATTTGAGGCGACTTTTTCGAATTCACTTTTGTGCATTTGTATTTGTTGTCGCTGTACGACAATGTATAGTATATCTGTGTGTCTGTGCTCGTATTATTATTCCTTTCACTTCAGTTATTTACAAGAAATAGTAGCGACTTCCTTCTGTTTTACCCTTTCTTCCTTCCTCCTCGAATTTTGCGCTTATTTATCATTATATCTCCGTAAAATAAATATGCACATACGCTCACACACACACACACATACGTGAACACATTCAGGCAAACGCTCGCACTTGAAATAAATCAATTTCTCTGCTAATTCGAAATGCAACAACATTTGCAAAAAACAAATACAAACAGAAATCTGTTTGCGTTGTGAGTGTGTTGTTGTTGGGTGCTGTTTGCATGCACTTGTCTTGTGTACGAATGTCGGCATATCCATCCTTGCGCCGCGGCGCCGCTACAAGAATCCACCCGCATTAATTCCTTTGTTGTTCATTCGAGTGCGACTTTCGTATTTCAACGAATGCGTTGCTGAATGGTTTTTGCAGAAAATAAGATTTAGTATTTTCGTATGAAACCAAAATACGATGCTACTACACTTTTAATAAATCCTCTCAACTGATTTCATTCGCAATGAATTTCAGGTTTACATTAAAACCGAAACTATTCCTTCGCGCAGGTTTTCCGCTAAGCTCAGTATGACTCCCAAACCGCAATAGGTTTTCGAGATATTGTGTATGTGATATTCTGATGTTTGTGGTTTTGCTGCATCATGAGATCATAATCTTTTCTACAGCGTTAACTTCTGTAGCATTATTTTTTGCTATATTAGACGCTGCTTTGCCATAACATAACATGCTTCACGGTATTTATTATATGAGTATACTACACTGTGTGCTATGTACATGCGATATTCTGAATGATATTGAAATCTTTGGAATAAAGACTTTATACAACAACAATAACTGAAGGGAAGAAAATTATTTAATGAATGATGATGATGATGATGCTGTCGTTTTTATTATGGTAATTTTAACCACTTTGTAACCGAATTTTGACAAATGGTACACCCTCATTGTGCGTATCTACAAATAGATATACATACATATACCAAATACATACAAGCTTACACAGAAATAAATGTTGTGCCTTTAAGAGAGAATGCTGTGTAAAATGCTGTCGTCTGGTCTTTGCTGACGAGCATACTCGTACATTTTCCAAATTGGGCTTCTTTTTTTATTAAAAAAAGTCGTATGCAAATTGAAAGCTCTTCAAGGAAGCAGCAGTTTGAATTAATTTGTCGTTGCCTCGTAGAGGAAATAAAACAGAAGCTGTTAAGAAAGGAAATAGGATAACGGAGGAAGACAGTCTTAGTTTCTTCTTCTTAGGCGAGAAGAAAATCTTAGTTTTTTAATAATTAAGTGAGATCATTTCATGTTGGTGGCAACATTGTATCGCTCAATGTGGTTGCACCGAAGCCATCTGCGACTTACTGAAAGTTTCTCAAGCAATGTCTTGTAATTCATGGCAATTCCCAGGCGTCAGCGCAGTGCGTCGTCAGTCGAGACAAATTTATTATATTTGCATACGTCATAAAGTTGTATACAATTTAAACCAAATTGAGAAAAGGCAGCTCATCCGGCGAGTAGCTGAGAATGAGAAAGAACTGTGCTCTTCATTGCTGGAGAAGAGAGATGTTCTCAATTGAGAGCAGCAAGCAGCTTGTTTGCAACTGCGAGCACATGTTGCGTTAATGAGCCTCAAACGAACGAAGAACAGCACAAATAAAATATTCATGGATGAATTTGAAATGGCACCACACAGCTCTCAGCTACAGCAACAACAACAACCATCCATCTTTTCTTCTTACGATTTTCTTCTTTTTCTTCTTACGATTACCGCGAAACACGTTCCACGGAAGTGCCTTTTCTTGAACGTTCTCTTCAAAATGTTTCGTAAGAGGCGAGAAAGGAACTTTTTAGTGTAGAGGAAGAAGAAAAAGATGGGTCTCTTCTGCCATAATAATTTCAGATTTACAAAAGAATGTTGCGATGACTCGAGGTGATGACATATTATTACAACGAGTAAATATGTACTATAGTACAATATAATCCATTTCGCTCTGAAACGGCATCTCGACAGTTTAATTTACAATTTCAATTGACAGTGTCAGAATGTATGTGAATTGTAAAGTTACGCGTACATATTTAATGAAATGAAAACGAATGTCAGCCTTTTCGAGAAATTGCAAAGAAGAAAGGAAAAAAATGTGGGTACTTCTCATTAATTACTAAAAGGAAATACCTATCAGTTCGTTTTTCCTTTTACAATTTTTAATTTCTGATAAAAATTGTATTACACATACAGACACAGACACATACAGATAAATACTTATGCCAAAACAAGCACGTATGTGAATAGCCAGCAGTCCCAAAATGCATTCATGACCAAGCGTTCATGAATCGGTGACGAAAGTGACGATCTTTAGCGGTCGAAGACTATTCCTTCAGCGGTCTGGTCTGTCTTTGTGTCATCATTTGTTGAAATTGCCATCGACAACTTCTACGGTCCAGTTTTCCTGACGACTTCATGCACGACGGTGGAATGTCATGCTTGATTCGTTCATGTTTCCTTAATGCCATAAACTTAACGACAAATATTGAGTATAATCGAAGACCAAGCGAAGGACAACGACATGGCAGAGAAAATGAGAAAAACAATCATAATTAAATTACGTGCCGGCGAAGCAAAAAAGGCAGAAATTGTCATTAACAACCACAGAAATGAAAGCAAAAAAAAACAGAAGCAAAAAATACCATTCACACAAACCGAGGTAGTGACATATACGTACATACATACATACATACGTACTCATACATATGACAGACCAATCGACCGACCGATGATGGTTGGACATTTGTGCTCAACACGAAAGTATAAGAAGCGAAAAATCTATAAGAAAATTAAACGAAAGCAATTAATTACAGCTGCAACAACAACAACAACAACAACAACAACAACAATAACTACTTAATGAAAATAACCATCAACGAAGAAGAGTGCTCGTCCAGCCGCCATAAGCTGCAGACTACCATCGTGCATGCTCACATGGTCGAGCAAAACCATGGGCAAAGGGTCCTCCCTCCTTGACTTGCGAGGACCAGGATAGGTTTGGGGAATGAAGAGGGAGTGAGAAGGCAAAGTGTATTGGCAGAAAAGTGTCCATTTGCTTGCACTGCTGCAACCAAGGACTAAAATCAATTCTGCAAAAAATTAACTGAGAGAACTGAATGAATTTTAAAAGAATCTGCTCCTAAGAAAACTCATCAGAAAGCGTTGAGAAAGTGTCGTTGTACTAAAAAACAGCAGCTAAGACTTTTTTACGAAAGAACTTTATTAAGATTTGTGCACTCGCTTAAAGACTTCACACACAGAGCGAGATTTGCATTCAGTGCCTTTTGGTGTCTGTTGTCAAGGCACGCTAGATTCCTGTTTTTCTGGTTTAATGGACTCAATTCATTCATTCATTATTTTTTATCCATTGCACCTCTTTGCAGACGAGGGTAACCATGCGCTCCAAGAGTTCCTGGCGGCCCGCAATCCTAAGCAACAGCACAGCAGCACCTTGGAGTCCTATCTGATCAAGCCCATTCAACGCATCCTGAAGTATCCTTTGCTGTTGCAGCAACTGCGCAATTTAACCGATTCACGGGCCGACGAACATCAGCATCTAGTCGGTAAGTCTCGCCGCTCAGGTCACAAATCAAGTCTACAATGGCTCAAATCAAGTCTCAATGACTTTTGACCTTTCCGTTTTCAGAGGCTTTGAAGGGCATGGAAAAGGTCGCCGAGCACATCAACGAAATGCAACGAATTCACGAAGAGTATGGAGCCATCTTCGATCATCTCTTCCGGCAGCATCAGAAGTCCTGCAAGCAGCCGATCGATTTGAGTCCAGGTGAGCATACGATTCGACGCTTTGGCGCTTTCAATTTAAGTTCGAGCGAAAGGGAGGAAGGGAGGGGGTCAGCTGGTGCTTAGAGCTTTTACTACATGCACGTTTTTCAGAGTTTACTTTATAATTCTTTTTGGAGACTCTTTTAATTCTTTAGGCGATCTCTTGTACTATGGCGGCGTCGAATGGTTGAATATCTCCGATTTCTTGGGTAAAATAAAGAAAGGTCTGGAGCTCCATGCCATGTGTTTTGTGTTTAAATCAGCGGTTGTGTTCCTCTGCAAAGAACGTTTGCGTCAAAAGAAAAAGATCATGGTAAGTGTTGGTCCCTCGATCGCCCCGATGGCGGCGACAAAGACCTCCAACGGCGTCTAAGCCATATTTCTTTCTTTGTAGGGCGTTTCCAGTCGTAGTGCGCCCAGCGAAGTCGAGATCATACGATATCAGGTGCTTATTCCGGTCACAGAGGTGCAGGTGCGCGCCTCCTCCGCAAAGGACATGGACTCACACTTCCTGTGGGAACTGATACACTTGCGTTCGCAGCTCCAAAGACGCTCCGAGAAGGTCTACGTGTTGTCCAACAGCACCGCAGACTTCCGCAATGCGTTCCTCAAGACCATAAGACAAATAATACGCGAAAGTGTGCGCAACATGTCGATTCCTATGAAAGGATTCGGCAGCGCTAGCTCCGTTTCAGGACTTAGCGCTCAAGCATTGGGCGGCGGCGGCGGCGGCGGCGGCGGGGGTACAGGTTCGCAGACCTTGGAACGGCCAAAACAGCAGGTTCGTTGAACTTTGTTTATTACACTGACAGAGGCTTACTTGGCTGTGTGTACGAAGATTACGATCATGCAAGGATCTCAGACGCTGGGAAAACCGAAGAAGAAATCGGGATCTCAACGTCATTCTGCCGGCAATATTGATTACGATAATCTCTCTGGCAGTCAAGAGGCGGACGATATGCCAATTATGCAACAATCACAACAACAACAACAACAACAACTCCAACTACTTCCAACTGGTTTCAGAAATCGCAGCAAAACGATCGGCGATGCCGCTGGTATGAGTTCTCAATTGGTTTTAAAGCATTTTCAAATGTTCGGCTTACTTCTTTCCTCTCTCTCTCTCTCTCTCTCTCTCTCTTTTCCGCAAGTAGATCAACAACAGCAACAACTACAACTACAACAGCAGCAGCAGCAACAACAACAACAACAACTTCACAAACAAATGCAACAAAGTCAGCATTACCAACAACAATATCAAATGCATCAGCAGCAACATCAACATCAGCAACAGCAACAGCAGTTACATCCAAGCGACATAGAGCGCATGGATCCGGGCACAAAATCTGAAGGTGAAGAGGATTCGCAACAGGGCACCGTGAAGTCCAAAGCCACCCTTGGACGGACCCCCAATCATTTAACCTTAAGGTACGTAACGTCCTACAAGGCCAGCCTACTCTACAGTCACTGTCAAACAGTCACTGTCAAACACTAGCTGTCAAAAGCAGTCTTCGGGGGGTGCCTTCCCCCTTCTCATCCCACCCTAATTTAAGAGCAAGCTAGCTGCTTCTCATTCACTTCTCTCTCTCTCTCTCTTTTTCGAACCTTCTCCAACCTTGACTGAACGGCGTTCGACGACCCCATCGACGACCCCATCGACGACCCCATCGACTCCTTCTTACCAACAAACAGCACCACGTCAACCTTGTCGGTGGGCAGCACTGGCAGCCAAGCGCGCCTGATACAATCATCCCATCCACCCTCGAGCTATCAGCCGGTCCTCATGAAAGATTTAGGTAAGACTAACTCAATAACATCCGATTTACCGTCTCCCAGCGAAGAGCTCTCGGCCGCCTCCACGCCGGCCTCGCTGGAGTCCCTGCTTCTAGAGTCCAACGCTCAGGCGGCCAACGTTGCAGCAGCCTTTAACTTAAGCTTCGGCAGTAGCGGCAGCCTCTTTGCCGGCAGTAGTGCCAGCAGTGGCGAGGACAGTGACACCGCTCGGGGCACCGTTTACTTTCCCCTCACTGCCCGCTTGTCCCCCCGACAGTCGCCGAAACAAGACATAGAAGTTATCGAAATATTTGCCAATGAGCTGAGCCAATTGTCGGCAGCTCAGCAGGTCTCGGTTGTGCATCAATCAGCAAAAGAGTTTTCCAAAAAATCAGGTGGTCGCCTTGCGGTGCAGCCAGCTGGTGACCGGAATGGCGACGATCAGTCGACTGCACGTTTCATGGATAAACATTTGAGTGACCTCGAGCATGATCAACTGACGGACACTACCTGCGACATAGCCGCTTACATGGCCAACCTCAAAGAGAAGACGTTGGAGGACGCGCAGGATCTCCAAATGGACTCGATGGATCAGCAGCAGAATGACTCGAGCTTGTCGCCGGAACCTCAGACGGTGGTAGAGAACCCGCAGCAAACAGTCAGAGCCGACATTGCCTCGCCTCCACGGCCCGCGACCGATCGGGAATCGGACAGCACTGGCACCGGCACAGGCACTTCCGAGAAGTCGGAAGATGAGTCAGATGAAAGTGCGCCGGCTCTTAATTTGCATCAAGTAGTTATCGATAAAAAGGTCGACAAGGTCTTCAAGTCGAAGTCCTCGGAAAGAGCTACCAAATCCAGTAGTGGCAGCAGCAGCAGTACTTGCAGCAGCAACAAGCCTGGCAAATGCCTCAAATCTCCGCGCCAGAGCATTTACATTTCTCCGGACCGTTCCAAGTCGCAAGGAAGCTCTCCGGTACGCATCATCAAGGTCAAATCGCCACGGGCCAGTGTCACTGAACAGGACAGCAAACGTCTGGGCGTGAGCCTTAGTCGTGACTCCTCGCAGGATCGCCTGTCTAACGGCCGGAGAAGCCCTAGTCCACGGCGCAGCTCCGAAGGAGGTGGCGGTATACTAAAGCGGGCGGCAAGTCCTTCCCCCGGTGGCATTCTCAAGACTCCCCAAAGTCCCTCAAAAGCGAAGAGCCCTGACCGCAGTTGCCTGAAGAAGCTCAACGCTTCTCACGACTGCAGCGTCGACTCCCTTTCGCCGCACCTCTCTCCACGCAGCAGCGTCGAACATCTCTCTCCTGACCGATCTGGCGTCACATGGCAACGACACTCGCCGCGTGGCAGCTTCGATAGTCGCAGCTCCGAGGTCAATCTGGACATACCACGCTCAGCGCTCAAATCGCCACGAGGCAGTTTCGAATCGCGCTCTCCCGACCGCCACGGCACCATCGGTCGCAAGAGGAGTATGTCTGCGCACGGCAGCTTCGAAACGGCCGCGGCGCATAAGCCGCCTGATCCCTACTATCAATACTATCCAATCTGCGACAGTCAGACGTGCAGTGATCACTACGTTACAGCCGCGCCAGTGACTGCACGACGCGACAGTGTCGCACACGCGATTGCGCATCAGACCAGCTCGTCGGCGGCGCGGCGTCAGAGCAAGTCCCTGGAGCGCTCCGCCTCACGCGACAGCACTACAAGCAGCTCGTATCGCTACGGAGTCTCGCCGGAACGCATTTACACGATTAACACGATGCCCGGCTACGGGGGGCCCATGCGCTCCCAGTCCGCTGAAAACACTTTTGCACGCTACGGCTACGACGCGATGGCGGAGCAGCATGTGCATGTACCGCAGCACCACTCGTACCAATACGAACCGCTGTGTCACCACGAAAGCTCCTTGTCCAGCAGCTCCTACGTGCCGCTCAGTTCCTCAGCCCCCGAACACACGACTTGCATAGACTGCTTGTACCAGAAGAGGCCTTCTTAGCAGAAAGCCCGCGTGCGGCAGAGTCGTACGCGGAAGAAGACGCCTCGAGGCATGTCCAGTTCGTCGGCCGGGAGCTACGATCATGATACGATAATGGGCGGCAGCGGGGGCATGGTTGGTGATATTGGGGGCGGCTGTATGGATTGCCACGATTATTACGAGATTCACGTTTAGGCTGTTCCTTTTAGAAGTCAATCGAGCGCTGACGGACATCCGTAATATCGAACAGTGTTCGTTACAGCGCATAAAAAAAGTTTCAACGCATCTCTAAGTTTCGGAAAAATTACTCTTCGTGACTTCGAAGAGAGGACACGTTTGACGTTTGTGAACATTCATACTCAGATTGTCAAAGTTGGAGCTTCACTGAGACGAACTCTTCAATACTCGCCCAATTGCTAAATGGTTGCTAAGCTTAAAAACGGTCTCAGTTTCGGTCTCGATATTAGGTACTCGAGAATACGGAGGTTTTCACGCTATGTTTTTACACATGACAATTTTTGTATACACAAATGCACGAAATGAACTTTGCTCTTGCAGTATTTTTGTGGACGTAGGACGTAAATTAGGTTAAGGTGAACGTGTACAGGGAAACCGCGTTTAATCATGGAATCCGCACAATCCTCATTTTGCGTTAGTTAAACTTAAGCAGCATTTTTAGAGACTAAACTGGATTAACAGTTAGAAGTAAGCCTGTCGAAATGAAAACTTTGAACGTACTGTACCAGTACATACATACGTTTGAAAGATGTACGTAACAGCATACCAACAGACACTTAGCAGAGTTTTCAACAATTCTTCATAATTGCTCTAATAAAAAATAATCTCTAACAATTAATAGTAGACAGACTTAACAAATTTTCTACTACGACTACTAAAATTGCCTCATTGCTGTTATCAAAACGAAGCTATTAAAAGTCGCGCCAATTCGATCCCGACAGACAAACAACAGAATCTCAAACACGTCCTCTTTGCTAGAAATTCTGTTAAATAGTTTTTCACGCAACGGAATATCAATATAACAGAACAGAACATTAACAGACACTTAACAGACTTTCCTTAACACACTGATTTAGACATAATTTAGACTCTTAACAATTTTTATAAGGCTCTAACAAGTTCATTGTTAATCCTCACCAGAAGAGAATCCTTACAGATTTATTATTTTAATAATAACGGATCATCTCTCATTTACTCTATCTTATGTTTCTTTCACACTTTCAACTTAACCTATCAAAAAAGTTTCATCGGCAATACAGACTCTATAACACAAGTGACGTTGAACGAGCCTGAATGACGCTAAACGTAAATCTGTAACTCTGTGAGGAACCACGTGAGAGCGTTTTTTATTAGGATTATCGTTATTAACGCGATTAACGTTAAATGCATACATTTCCACTCAAATCACTTCAAACAATCAACAATACAAAATTTACAAAAATATAGATTTTTGTAGATATAAACAAAAAAGGGAATTAATAAGGAAAGAATGTCTCTCGAAATCAAAAAATCTTGAACTGCAGCGTCGCTGGAAAGATCTTGGATTATGTCGGCAGTTTAAAGGCCTTATTTAGACTCATAAATCAAAAAAAATGCATACGTATAACAAAAAAAACACAAAAAGCATTCAACAACACCTCTAAAGACACAAAATAAATTAAAAAAAATAATGATACTACTAAATTAAAACACTTTTAGAATCAGAAAAATTATCAGAAAAATATTATAATCAGAAAAAATTGTGGAAAATAATATGTACTTTATAATAAGAGACAAAAGTGATTTGAATTTTTAAAAAAAACTTGAAAAATATAATATATAAATATACGAAATAAAATATAATATACGAGCAACTGTCACAAAAAACTTGCAAAAAAATTCCTGTAACTCACAAACTAAGAAGCTCACAAGAAGAGCTAGAGAATCAGCAGACCTGATGATCTCTGAACAACCGACGTACTCGCAAAATAAATTAAGAGAGGAGAGAAAACATTATCAAACTACGATCCCAGACAGGAGCAGAGAAGAGAAGAAATTCTACTAAATAAGAAAATATGGAATTAAATATTACATTACAGAATTAAATACTACTGGAAGGATACTAAAAAATGTAAAGAAATTATTAAAATTAAAAACGTTTTTAAGTTATTACAAATTAAAAGATAAATAAATAATGGATTTATGGAACGGATAAAGCAGGATTTTATCGAAAACGTTTCAAAAACGAAAACTTAAAACATTTCATTATATTTTAAAACAAAAATGATTGATGATGAAACTGATAAGAATGATACGATCAAACTGATAATGATAATATTAATAAGATAAATAATCTCTATGGAGTGAATTCAAGCGAAAAATGTAAACATAAGAAAATCAATGCAATCTTTAGATATTTATTAACCATTAGATAGGAAGAAGCACAGTTCTTAATAGATGTATTAATGAATTTAAGATGTCTTGATAAATTTAGTCAAACAACAATCACAAGAAAGTGGTATCACTTGATATAAAATACCTTAAAAAAAATGAAAATATTCCGGCATAATGGATTTAAATTTAAAAAAACTTGTTTGGCGTTCGTTCGCTTTGTCGTTACTTTTTCCTTTTATTAACTGTAGGCACAGATGTACACAATAAATAACCACCCGTAAAACAAAGAAAACATTACATACTCGTACATACATATGTTCCTAGCTGGCATCCATAGACGTACATCTATACAAACGTATACCTACAAACATTGCATGAATTGTATTTATATATAAATACTTTCTTCATAAGAAAATAGTTTCAGTGTAGTTAAGAATAAAATCAAATTACTCAGTGTGTATGTTAAATCGAAGAACATAAAATATATGTACGTCTGCGCGTGGTAAAAGTTACAACTTTAGAAGCCATGACTGAGTTTAAAGCATTTCGGCAGATATTTTGCTTCCATCTAGAAAAGTATCCACTTTCGGACTTTCCGTGTTGGTTGCCACCGATCAAGGCAGAGATTTTCATCAGAAATCATTAATAATTTCGTGAGAACGTTTATAATGAATTTACCACTGGGTTGTTGCTATTTTTACCACTAGGTTCCTGTAGAGAAAAATCTGCTAAAAGCTGAGAGAGTAAAACTCACTACTTTCAAACTTTGTTGTTGCTGTCAAGTGTTGTCTAATCAGTGTTGCCACCTCTCACTGGAAAGCATTTAGACTAACAAATACTTTAAAAAATCAATTAAAGTAATAGAAAAATTTTAAAAATCTTCAGTGAAGCTATTTGTGCTTGAATTTTTTAGATAATAAATTAAGGATACGATTTTGAAACTAAATATTTATTTGCATACTTCAATTATCCGCCGTCATAAGTCGTCGGCGTCGTCAGTTATTCGTCGCAGAGAGTATCGAACTAGATCTAGGCTGCTAAATTTCATCCGTCGTTTCAAGTTTTTAAAAGTAAGAATATTTGAAGTGACTTGATTAAGATGGTTTTAATACACCCTGAACTCGCCGGTAAAGCCTTTTAGCAGCAATGCTCACATACACAATACAATACACATGCAATACATACATATGTACATCCATATAAGCAAATTCAGTAAGCGACTAAAAGGATCCCTCTTTTCCGTTTTTCTGCGCAGAGTCTTTATATTGTATGTTCATTGGTGAAATATTAAAAAATACAAACGGTCGTCAAATAAATTGAATTGAAAAAATAAAAAGGAACCCAGCATATATACGTACAATCCACTCTTCATGTACACACCCACACACAACAGTACATAATACAATACAATATTCAAATATATACTTATGTTTATAGACCTATAAAAAATAAAAGAATAACCGTAAATCAACAACTACTAAAAACTAAATCAAAACAGAACAAAAAATCAAACACAAAAGAAAAAAAACCTATAAAGGCTTCACAGCAACAAAATCAAAATTAACAGTTAATCAAAGAGAAAAAATCATAGACGAATTCAAAATCAAAACGTACATACATACTCTATCGTCACTACTATAACACTACTACTACTACTCCTACTACTACTTACTTACATAGTACTCCTTTACATACATACATACGTACTCGTACATACTAAAACGAGTAAAAACATACTCGTACATCCATAAATAAACAAACATGCGGCAATAAATTGCCTTTTTCTCTCTCGGTGTCCTCGGGCTATTAAGAATCAATATAAAAAATAAAAAATTTTAAATAATTAAATTAAAAAGAATTTCTAACAAATAAATAATTAAAAGCATACAATAATTACAAACATATACATATACCTTCATATACGTACAACAGTAAAAGCTACGAAAAGTTGTTCCATGTTTTTCGATGTAAAATATAATGAATAGTAAAATGAAACTAAATACGAGTATAATTTAAAAACATAATAGTAACTAAAGTGAAACAAAAAACAAAAACAAACTATAAACTTAAAATCCCTCAATCGAAAAGAAAACGATGGCAACATCGGATTACGAAGGCAACGTTCATCATACGCTCCGCAGCTCTTATACGCTCTCATACGCTCCGCACCAACAATCTCATTTTTAACAGGACGGACAGTCGTATGCCGAGATCACCAAATGTTTATCCAAAAATCACAAAATTAAATTAAACAAAAAAAACTAAAGCAAGCTGCTTCAAAATAGAGAGAAAACAACGAACAAATAATTAAGTTCTTTCCAGAGAAATTCATCACTGCTTTTGCTGATTGTTTGCTCAGCCTCAACCAACAAAACACACAAAAATCGAAAGTTCTTTGATTATAATAAAGAAAGATTTAAAATTTGTTTAAACTCAATCAGCTGATCGCACAATACTTACTTATATACGTACACTGTTAGCTTTGGGTATGGCTTAAATAGACTTATATGTTTATGGTATATATTTTAAAGAATAATTTTTTAAAGAATAGTATCAGGTAAGTTGATGGTTTTATCATCGTATTTTAAATGTTAATGACAGTTAATTAGCCGCAAGGTCTATCGATGATCCTTCTTTAACAATGTTTATGTTCTTAATACTCTTAAATTGTAGCAATACAATAAACTAAAGCAGAAAAAACGATTTTAGTAGCTAAAGATTTCAACTCAATAACAATAACTTCTATATACAATAATTTAAAAAACCAATACTATTTACCTTAATATTGAAAGAATTTCTACTAATGCATAAAAATTGCGATCTAAAATGACATACGAGTTGGCAACACTTAACGATTCGTTCTAACATATTGTACGTATTCTGAGATTCACAAACTATTGAATCGTCTCGAAATTGCATTGCAAACAACAACAAAAATCGTCTCTTTGCTGTTGTTTGCAATGCAATTTCGTGACGATTCAATAGTTCGTGAATCTCAGAATACGTATGTAAATCTGTAAATTTCTTACCAGCCCAGCGAGTATAACGAGCCGAATTATGACACTAGAGTCAAACCTACGGAATTTACAGTATTATTCCTGAACGCACATCAGTGAATAATGCGATTAATTTATGGTTGAATTAACAATTACTGGCAATTTTCAAAGAGCATTTCATTCTTCATTTCTATGAAATTCCGACGGTCTTTTATGCAACAGGCGTTCTGTGCCTTCTCTTTTTATTAGATGCTCGTCGCTCGCTGCTCGTTGTTATTTAAATGAAAATGAAAACGATTTGGTGCAGATATAGCAGAAATATTTCTTATTTCTGTTAAATTTCTTTTACTGCGATAAACAACTGTTATTGAATATTGTAATGAAAACAAAAGCTTTTCTAAGCTTTACTATTATTTAGTTTTAGAGGCGTATATAAAGCAAAGCTTTTTATTATTGTTATATCAAAAGAGAAATTTCTTTGCTCTTGTAGTATTAATTTATAACCAATAGTTGTTATATAGTTGCTATTTACATATATTTATGTACATATATATATACAATATATTTTATTACTTTCAATAATAAGTTTGTGATGTTGTGACTGAAGCGAAAAATGTTGGCATCGCTCGACTCTAAAGAATAAGCTCAAAAAACAAATGCTCCCTCGCTAAATAGTTTTCTAAATATCGTTCATTGATATTACCATGTTGTTAACAAAGTGAAGATTTTTCCCTTGATTGACTTACCAAAGCATCAACTGAAAGAGATCAAATCATGTCCTCTTAAATTTTTCAAAAAGAGACAGAAATAAAGATGAATCGCCAAAGAGAAAATCAACCGGCATGTCTTTTGGTCGTCACACGCTACCTAACAATATACCTAACAGTCGCCACCTACGACTACCTACAATGAGACAATCTTCCAACTCTTCAATTTTTCTTTATTGCCTTGTTAAAATTAAATGATTTTAATATAAAACTGATTATGTGAATAGTATTGAAAATACATAATTGTGAATAATTTTACTTTCTTTGCTCACTTTGTGCCCATTTTCTTATTATTTGTACTTCACAACATTTTCTATATTTGATCTCATTGAAATTCAAAAGAGTTGATGTAATTTGTTCATTTTCCTTCCTTTTATGTTTTGATGTGAATTCGTGAAAAACCAGTTTTAATTAACTTAATTAGAAATAGAACAAGCTTTTTCACATATTCACATATACTCGTATAAAATATATATATACCATCTTCACGCATTTTATTTTGAAATTCTTGTCAAATTGTATAATTTAAAATCCTTTTTTGGTTAAACAAATATGGAAAATGTTGGCATAAATATTTTTCGAAATTATCATAAGAATTAATTAGAAGAAAAAGAAATATAAATAACTAGAAATATAAATAGATAACATATATCTATACTGAAACATAATATAATCTAAAGAAAATTGAAGCGATGTCAACATTTTAGCCACAAACTTATTTAAAACTTTATTTGGCTCTTACTATATAATAATTATGATTATCATTAGTATGTATATTAATAGACGAAATTGAGGCAATTGGTTATCACAAAAAGATACCTCTTTCAAATTCTTTGAAGTAAAAAAAGGTAATCAGTGCAGAGGAAAGAAATTGAAATGAGGTATTTTCTAATCATTTAACATTTTTTAAAAATATTTTTGCATGAAAAGTTGGCTTTTCGTACTTCATATGAGATGAAATAGACAGGCCGGGCCTTCAGTTTTCTAGCTCTCACTGTAACGCTATGCATTTTTCTTAGTAAAATATTTTAATATAACTGCTTTTTGAGTTTTTTAATTTTCTGATAATCGAAAAGCAAAAAGAAAAAGTTAATAGAGTGGACACTGCAACTACGCTGGCCGTCTAGCGTATTCTTCTCCTCCTCCTCCTCTTTTACTTCTACACGAACGCTTACAGAGTCGGTAGCGGCTGTACAGAATCAGTGTAGCGTGCACTGTAGTGCCCTAATGCCGTCTCGTCTGCCTGTGTGTTCATCCAGTTCCATGCGTTTTTCTATTCTTTTTTTCATTTTATTGTAGGGTCGCCCGTGTGGAAACCAAGAGACATGATTCATTTAGCCGATGCTCAATCAACAACACGCAAAGACGATGCAAAAAATTAGAGCAAAGAAAATTGGAAAAATAAAATATCATTTATGCAAGTAATGATGAGAATAATGACAATGAATGATACAGTCACAAAATTGAAGAATTTCAAAAATTACAACCGCAACAACTACAGCAAAAAAAAAACAAAAACAACAACAACAAGAACAAGAAAAACAACCAAACTTTCTGCACGTTAGTTAAAAAATTGTTTAAAATAGTAAGAAAGGATATTTTAATTGAAGACAAAAAACAACAAAAACTATAAAAGCGAGCACATTTGTTAACACGAACAACAAAATAAATAAGACAAAGTTATTTTAAATAAAAATCAAAAAATCAATAAACAAGCATCCCAATTTTTAAACTTAGCAACAAAAAAGAGACAAAAAGTAATTATTAAAAAATTAGATTATGAACGAAACTGGTTAAGGAAAAAAGCAAAACAAAACAAACACAATTACTTGCAGAATAGAAAAGAAGAAATTGCATGAAATTCATTTCAAAACAAAGAATATTATAAAAGAAAACCAACAGTAAAAGGTAAAGGTAACATTGAACATTAAGAAGAATCGATTCAATCGTTAAAGAAACAGGAGAAAAATCGAGAAATCATGCAATCGATACACCGAAACTTAGAAAAATTGATTTACAGTGTTATCAAATACAAATTTAAGCATTATAATTATTGTTTATAGAAGCTACGAGTAGAATAAAAGTTTTAATATTTTAATATTTTTGTATATTATATATTATATTATATATTTTATATTATATTGCCGGTGAGCCGGTGATGTTTTCGTATAACTCGCTCTTTATCAATTCGAAATGAAATATGTTATAAAATTTGAAATATAAATAGGTTAGTTAAAAATTCGTTTCATACTTCCTATAATTTTGTTACGTTTTTAATTTTTAACTTTTTCAGCATTTCAGCATTTTTAATGAAATTAATCTCATGCAATTTCATGAATGAACAAGACTTTTGGAAAAAGACTTAAGAAAATAAATAGAAACTCAAAGAATGACATGAATTTTAAGAATATTCAGATACTGTATTGGAACTCTTGAGAATGAATATTATTAATATACGAGTACACATAAAACCACACACACACACACACGCGAGCATACATAACAAAATTGTAAAGGAAATTTACATTTAACACTTTAAAGACATAACATACTTTAAAGTCTTTAAAGTTGAAATTAGCGAAGAAACAAGTAGAATTTTTAAGTAAAATAAATATATAACATAGAAAAAGGGGCGAAAAGAGAGTACAGAAAAAGGCAGAAGGCTAAAGGCTACTAAAGAAGTAAATAATATCTACTAAATTCTGAAAATTGTTTATGTTTAATAAGTCATAAATAAAATAAACAAATTAATATAGTATATACATATATCGATAGATTAATAATGCGTAGGCAAATTTCACAAGAAGAAGAGGAAAACGAAGCAAATACTACAAATGTTTTTAAATTATTTTTAATTTTCATAATAATAATTATATTCAACGTTATATGATTTACGTCTAAAAAACCAATTCCTTTAATTAAAAATACATTTACATACATACATACGTACATACATGCACCCATGCATACATTAATCTCAGCTAGAAAGAATTATTATTACAAAAATTTAAAGAAATTAAAGAAACTAATTCAATTAAATGCAACCAAGTAAAAAAGATGTTAGAAGATATTTTTTTTTTAAAGTTATAGAAAAAATATGTTAAATTATTGTCAACATTTAAACAAAAACATATTAATATTAAAAGAAGTGTTTAAACTGATTTCTTTTTAAATTGTGTAAAATGTAATTTCAAAGGCTTCTGAGTAACGTAAAAGATCTTCACTAAACCAAATAAAAAAGACTTTAAATACGAATTTTAATTGAATGAAAATTTAAAAATTCAAATTTTTAAATATTCTTGTATAAAAACTAGTTTCAAAATATTATTTTTCCATTTATTATTGTTATATTTATTCCTATTGTGTTTGCGTATTGTGTCTATTTATATTGTCTCAATTGCAAGAACAAATGAATTGTTGCTAAAAAAATGTATTTCTAATTACTTTATTTATTTACGACTTTATTAATTTCTTTATTTAATTTTAATTTAATCCAATTTGGACTGATTTAATTTATGACTTTCCCATTCAATAATTTATTTTTGCTTCTTATATGTCTTTAAAGAATATGCCATATTTCAACAATTTATTTAATTTAGAAAATCAATCGGTTGTTTTCAAATTCGAGTATTTTACTTAATTGTTCACAAAATCACAAAATTATTACAACAGAAATTAAACATAAAACGCTTTTCAAAAGAAAAGGATAACATTTTACAAATGTTTAATGTAAACGTAAACTATTAAAGCTGGATGTTGATAAACATCCTCGTCGTCTTTTCATAATCATCAGCCTCACCATCATCATCATCATCATCATCATGTGATGAGTTGCATGCATGATTAATCCGTCATAATTTTAAAGTGATTTCTTATGATTAATGGTTAATAAATTAAATTAAATAAATGGTTAAAAATAACATAAGTATTTATGTATACAAAAATTATTTAAATTATTTAAATGATTAATTATTTTAAATGGTCACAGAAAAAACCACAATGAATCCGATGAAATACAGATTTTTACACTCATAAACTCATAAATAATAAACAAACACAGAAAAACAAAAAAGAAAAACAAAAATGTATCGTATTAGAACAACAAAATGGCGTTATCGTGCGATGATGTTTCGAAACTTAACGAAATCGTTGAGTGACACCGAAAGTCACCGACAAAATTTCAACTTCCGCCAAGAAAAACAAAAATCAATAAAACTTAGTAAAATCGAAAAAATGTACTGGTTTTATTTGTTTTTATTTATGTGACGTTTTGTGTAAATCGGTAGAATATGATTAGCATTATATTAAATTATATGAAATCAAAACAATACGATATAATTTGTGTGAAATTCGTCATAAATTGAAACTGAAAACAGCTTGTCTTTGGCCACTTCAGATGCAGTTACTACAACAACAACAAAACAACTATACTCCTCTTGCATTCATTCATTATTATTTATTTGCATTTGCTCAATTTGCGCGTATTTAAACGCCACAATAATTTTATTCAACCGAAACCAATAAATACAAATTAATAAAAAGAAACTTTAAAACTAAAATCGTTGAGAGAAAACTTAAAACCACACCAAAAAAAAAAAAAACATAGTACATACTTAACAAAATTTAACAGGTTGCAAATGTATTTGTTGTACTTGCTGCAAAAGTCAGAAAAAAAAAAAACAACCGAAGAATCTTATTAATCATAAAAAATAGTAAAAAATAATTTAAAATCTATGTAATCCGATCAAAAAGAACCTAACAAAACAAAATCAAATACAAGCAAACGACACCAGCAAAAAAAACAACTACACAAAAACCGTGGCGCAAAGAAACGAAACACACGCAAAACTCACTGAATTCCCAAAAGTAATTAACAAAAATTATTAGTAAAATAATTATACACGATAACAATAACAACAAATTATTGAAAATGGTGAAAAGTAATGAATTGAAATTATTAAATAATAAAAAAATATGCAAAAGTTAAAAAACTTGGTTTTATTTAAACGATTTACAATAGAACTTAGTTAATTGCAGATTGAACGAAGGGTAGGTAATTATCGTATAATTAAACATATATTCAGGCCAAAGGTTTGGTTTCACCACGATTCATTCCATGCCCATCCAGACATGCGTTTGTTTATTCAATTCTGCTCTCACAATACCAGGCGCCTATAATTTCAAACAAGGCAGGCACCAAACATGTTTTGGTTGTGATCCTCACTAAGTACTGAAAATGTTAGCGGCAGTTGAAAGGCATTGCCAGGGTTATTCTTTGTTTTAATAACATTTTTAGATCTCAAAAAAACTTGCATCCTTTCAAAAAAGTACCTCTTGTATTCAAAAAACGTAAAATTTAAATGCTTTCCGTGATCAACAAATCAAAGCACCGTCTTCACATTTAACAAAGCGTGGTATATATATATGTATGTATTTCCCTATTAATTAGTACAGTTAGCACAGACCGTGTGACCGACAAACACGATCACAAGAGAACGGATTTCTACACTCGTCGAAACTTTACAAATTTGTTGCTATTTGACGCAGTCTACATGCGACGGACCGCACTTTTATTGAAATGAAAAAACCCAATTTCCCGGTAAGAAAGAGATGGGTAAGAGTGGCAGAATCTTTAGCTAAAAAAATAAGCCGTTGCGACGAATTGCAGGTTTCACGAGAAAATGGCGACCACAATTAGACGTTTTCGTTCGTCGGTCTAAAAATTATACTTACTAAACCACAATGATTAATTTTTGATTTTTAATATGTTCAACGAAAAATTTTTATATTAAATTCATATTGATGACTTTTATTATTTCTTCTTTTGCGTTATGTATAAATACGAGCAAATAATTGTTCA
Source organism: Conops quadrifasciatus (assembly GCA_949752815.1). NCBI lineage: Eukaryota > Metazoa > Arthropoda > Insecta > Diptera > Conopidae > Conops > Conops quadrifasciatus. The sequence goes on from OX457079.1 coordinate 38,260,026, forward strand.
AAATTTGCAGTTTACAGTTTAGTACATCTCAGCTTATTTTTCGAGAATATCTATTTTTTATAAAAAGATGATAAAAAGTAAACAGTACTAAAACGTACTTCCGTCTTAAAGGATCCGAGCAAAATTTATCTTACAAATTGACAAGCACAAATTGTTTAAACGGAGTTAGTTTGCTTTCCTCAATTAGTTTCCTCTCAAATTTGATCCTTCTTTTTTAACAATTTTTAAGGCAAATCGCAACAAGTGCAGCAGACATTAATCAGCCGGCCAGCCCAATTTTCACCAACTGCTACACTCGTTCCAAAAACTGTTAAAGCTTCTCATAAAGTACACTTCCTCTGATAAATTTTACTTACTATATTATAAATTAATAATTTCTAATCTTATGCAATTTGCAAAAACTAGAGCAATAAAGTTCTTACTTAGTTCTTATATTAAACAATAAATTTTTCGGTTAATGTTGTTGTGGCTGCTGCTGCTGCTACAGGGAACGCCAAAGCAAAATAGGAGATCCGGAATATCGTGGAATCCCGAATCACCCGCGGCTGCCTTTTTCAGTACTCTGCTCTATCAGCGGCTACTCCAAACAATTTGATACAAAACAAAAATTAATCTCATCGAATCAAGCCCACTCAAGAACACAGCTTTATAATGAAATCATTTCAGCCGCCAAGTAATAATGAAGAAAGGTTATTACTAAATAATCAATAAAACCTCCAACATAGTATGTATCCATAAGTTCTCTGCTGCTTCCATTCACTCAACAAACGGAAGCGTAAATACCCCTCCCTTAAACTAAAACGACACTTCCAGATCCTCACTGCTTTCCGGGGCATACCCTAATTCGGCAATATCTCCGACAGCAGCTCCTTCGTCCCCGAAGGCAGAGACTCGGGGAATTTGATGTCGAACGCCACCAAGAGGTCACCGCGTCTGGAAGGTTCCTTTGGGAATGGCAATCCTCGACCATGAATGCGCTTCACTGTGTTCGGCTTAACGATCTCGCTCTGCGTGTTCACTGTAATGTGGTCGCCATGCAGCGTTGGCACTTTGAATACTGCGCCACAGAGCGCTTGTTTCAGGGTAACCTTTACGTTGTACTTCAGGTCGCTGCCTTCGCGTTTGAAAAGTGGATGAGGTTTGTCGCGTATGATAAATATTATGTCAGCAGGAACTTTCCCAGGTGTCTGATCGCCCTCATTCTGGAAAGTTATCTTGGTGCCAGCTTTCCAGCCAGGTTTCACTGTGATGTTCAACACCTTCTCCTCTTTACGTGGGTGACCATCCATATTGGCCATACGTGATATCTTCATTTTCTTCACACAGCCCCTGTCCACCTCCTCAAGGCTCACATAAAGGTCGTGCTCGATGGGTGGATCTTGGATTTGACGTTTGCGATTTGGATGCGTATTAAACGACTGCGACCGGAAGGCACCACCCGATGGGCAGCCACCACTCATTTGTGCATATATGTCATCATCTCCAGAGCCCATGAATATCGTCTGACTCTCAAACATACGCCCAGGGTCATTCGACCCAAAGAATATTCCAAAGGGATCCGATGAACCAAAGAACTGAGCAAATGTGGCACGTGGATCGCCATGGAACTGATAGGCAAAGTTGCCGCCCTGTTCACCAGTACCACCTGGCACGCCATTCTTCAGAACCTCTTCACCGTACTGGTCGTAGATGTCACGCTTCTTCTTATCCGATAACACTTCGTAGGCTTCAGCGATCTCCTTAAAACGTTCCTCTGCCTCCGGAGTTTTGTTTTTATCCGGATGGTATTTAAGCGCGAGTTTTCGGTAAGCTTTCTTGATTTCATCATCATTTGCGCCCTTGCTAATTCCTAAAATTTTATAGAAATCTTTTCCCATCACGCCCTTGATTTACTTCGTTGTTTTTCGAAGAGCAATTTTAAGCCTGTGGAGAAAACGGAAATACAAATTTATTTATTTGATCTTGCAAAGTCGTGAAGGGGTCATCAGTAGGTCAATGGCACTAGTCTTTTCACGAAATAAATTATAGCGTAATTTTAAAACAGCTAATAATTTACAAGATAATAAAGACAATTACTTTACTCTTTCGTACCGCGGAATGTACATAAAACACAAAACATTTATGTATTTCCAGAATCTTTCCGTTTAAGTTTACGAATTATATTGATGCATATATAAAAGCTTCAATATCCGTCACACTCTAACCTTCGCAGATGCGCTAAACGGTCGTCACATGCACACAAATTAGTGTTGGGAACTATCGAGTGATTTCAACTATCGATAGTTAGTTACTGAACGATTTTAACTATCGAATTTTTTTCATTCATTTATTCATTCATTCGATCTAATTCTAAAAACTATCGAGCGATTCACTCGTTAAATGTTTTTCGACGTGGCCAATTAATAGCTTTTAGCTCGGGGTAGGTAGTGGTGAAAAAAATTTTACTCTGGTAAGTAAAAAGTTTGTTTTTAGCTGCCAGATAAATGCCAGATAAAAATAAATTTATTTTCATACTCGTCGAATAAATTTAATTTAATTTCAAAAAAACTAATAAACATAAACCATGCACAGCGCTTAAAAAATAAATAGACTGATATGTAAAAAACAGGTCAACAGCTCCTACGTTTAATTAATGTATATGTAATATTATTATTTTAATAGTTACTAGTTATTATTTAATTGGTAATATTACTTTTTTCAACAACAATTAGCTTTAATATTGACTGTCAACGTTTTTGGAAAAATTGTTGTCAAGATTCTACCTAGCCCCAAAGGCTACATATAATTTTGACGTGGGAATTCACCTCAATAGCATACAAATTTCTGTTTTGCCTGTAAAAGTTTTCTATATCGAGTAAAAAGTTATTAATTGGCACACGGCATTACTCGTTGAATAATAATTACTCGAATAAATATGATTGAATTATTCGAATTATTGAACTATCGAATAAATGAATAATTTGCAACTATCGAAAACTCGATAGTTTTTATTCGATAGTTCCCAACACGAGTACAAATATTTCTTTTACTGCGAAGGGGGTTGGGTGACGCAAGTATAGACAGATGACGTGAAATTTCATCGATCTTTCAAGAACAATCTAGCACTTTCCATGAACGAGAGGATGATCTGAGATTGGCAGCATATAATTTTCATATGTATTTCTACCGAAGCGTTAAATTTATGGGTATGGATTACTACATCTTATTTTGATCTACGAGTTATCCGCAAAGGCTACTACACAAATTTCACTAAACGTTTCCATCCATCAATTTACTACTTTTTTTAACATTTAACAAGGTTGAACACTTTTTTAATATTTACCTTACGCCGAAATTTATGTTTTTTAATTGTCCGGAACTGCAAGATGCCCCTTTCCGTCTGAGATTACTTCAAATTGTTTGATATACGATCAAAGATGTAACTATATTATATATTTTTCAATACACCACAAGTTTATTTTGTGAATTTATCACTACTGCGTCCAAAATAATTAATAATCTGAAGAAAATAGACCCAATTTATAGTTTTCTCTGCAAAAAGATCCACGGAACACTGCGTTCCTACTTATGATTTTCAAAATGACTACTTCTTGTTTAAAGCACTTCTATTTATAGATTACTTGTTTCAATTTCCTAGAATATTCCGGAAATTTTTGACACATCCACACAGTTTATGTTTAGTTTCCAATATGTTCTAAGGATGATACAATTCACAATAACACAGGCCAAAACATATGACCCTTTTAATTTTATTAAGAAATTATATTTTACGCAAAGTATTTGTTCGTGTTGTCTCAAAAAGGCTGTTATCTAAAGTGAATCAAAACAATTATAATCGATAAGAATTCAAATTCAAATTATTATATTTGACGATATATGTTAAGTTATTCAATAGTATATATTTTAATGCCTCTAATAAAATTTTATTTCGAAAAGTTAAAATTCCAAAACTTCCATTTCCATTCGTTAGAAAGTACAAGAATACACAACAAAAAGTATGGCTTTTAAAAATACAGAAAGATTTTAAAGCCACAGAGTGTGAAAAATATGACGTTGTAGCCAGCTCTTTCACTCGCATTTGAGATTTCAATATATAATTTTTATAAAAAGTTCCGCCTAAATTGATCATGATACCTATCTATCTCTCTTTAACTTTACCATTAACATATTCAAGAGCAATATGTAAACCAAAAGAATAACAGAGGCATTCCAAAAGTCACTAACTATTGAAATCGTCTTTTGTTTTTCAAGACTCACCGAAATAGTTGAAATTCACCTAAAACGTTGAACTTATCGTCCTTTCGTATTCCAAGAGACGATTTTAGCGGTTTTGTCGTCTTAAAAAAGGCGATTAAAAATTAGCTTTCGTTCCCCAATAAAAATGTAATATTTCAATTAAAAATCTTGTTATATATTTTTTTATTCACTTGTATAGTTATCTATTTATAGTTTTATTTATAAAATATATATTAAGTAGTAAATAAATAAATAAATATTATAAGTCATATAACAATTTTGATACCGGTCGCGGATAAATTCCTTCTCCCAGTCTTCACCAGAATTGTCAGCAAAAAATTCCACTAAAGAATCCATGATTTTCAATTAATATATTCAACAATATATATCGACGAAATGTTTTCACTTGAACTCTGCAATACAAGTGTTCCATTGTTTACAACTTCCTACAGTGTTAGAAAACTTCTAACAAAAAAGCAATGGTAATTTTTTTTTGCTAAAATCTCGAAATGATATAAAATAACACAAATATTATTCTACATATAATTCTCTTAGTATATTCTATTCTAGCCACGTTTATGACCTTGTTTTTCGCAAAAAACAATATTACTAGGTTTTTATTTAGTCAACATAACTATTGTGCAGTAATAAAAGTTTTGTCTACTAGCACTAAAAATTTCATCTTCAGAACAAACTGCAGTAAAAGCAAAGACGACTTCAGTAATAGCATAGACGTATCGAGTTAGGTGACTTTTGGAATGCCTCGTTCATAGTTTAGTGACTTTTAAGCAGTGATAGTTTAACGATTCACTGTGACTCTCAGAATGCCTTTGTAAAATTGATTTGAAGTTGTCAAATTCTGGTACCTAAATTTTTAATTGTAAATTTTTGTTGTTGTCCTGCGATTTCGTTGTTGTTGCATTGACATCTTTGATTTAACTGGTTGAAAAATAGGGCAGGAGAATAAACTGTTAGCTAATTGTATCGATATTAAATACAAATTAAGAAGAATTCTTAAAAATCTTGATTTGAGGGAAACAGACGATGCAATAAAAGAAACTGGGCTTTTTCACTGCAGCCACTGATTGCGCTTTTATCTTGGCTAGAACTTCTGCCAGCCAAATGATCTAATATACGGAATATTTTTGCTGTTTTGTTACACAAATTATTTGATTCGTGAATAAGTTCCTGTGCGTTTTCGTAACTGAAATCGAATCGAATCAGTATGAATAAAATGAAGTTTTGGGGAAACTAAGTTCGCAAACAAAAGGGAAAATCCAATTAAATAAAACGTGAATATTGTACATACATATAAACAAAATATAGACGCCAATAAAAAATTCAGTGAATGGTAAAAACTTCATGCGATAAATCGTGTGTGGAATCTTCGGCTTCGATAGTTTTAACTAAGTACGAAATCATTGCGACTTTTTGTCAGTGATTTGATCTGGAAGGTCTTTGATTGAAGTGGCGTGAAGATTGCAGCAGCAAAGTCCGACTGACATCTTTTGGAGTTCCTTTTGAGACGAGATGAGTGAGTAGCGGATTATATGAGAAAAATTCTTTGTTTCCTTTATTGATTAACCATTGATTTCTAATGAACCACTTAGATAAAGGACACAGTCGTTTTAATTTACTGGAAAGTAGTAGGAAAGAAAGATTATGCTTTGTTTTACTGAAGTCAGTTGCCACAGCGTCTTCAGCTGTCACCTTGTCTTGTTTCGTCATGGAACTATGAAACACATTCCCGGCAGTATAGATTTTTACATTTTGAGGCATGATTACACTTAGGTTTAATAAGGAACATCATTCTGTAATTGGAAGTGAGACCAACCCTTTCAAAGCCTAACAAATGTTAACCCAACAGACTTTTAATATTATGCATTAAATGTTCTAGAGTCGTAGACAACTATTCTTAAAGCAGTTAGTTAGGATTGAATTATTATTAGTAGAAGCACATTTTGTCGTACCACTAAAAAAGTGTTTATTGACAAAGAAGGCGACCATTTTTCAAGAATTTGTAGGGCTTGTGACGTGAGTTGATACTGATAGTCCAATAGATAATGAATATTCAACGAAACTGAAAGGGTCAAAAACCTCATCATACACTGCAATGAGCAACCGCACCCGATCGGACTGCAGAAATTGCAGCAGCCAAGAACCAAATACAAGCAATGATTATATTTAAACGCTGGCTACGGCAAAATTGTAATGACAAACGCTTCATGCCATACAAGCATTTGTTACATGCATATTTGCGAAGACATGTACATACATATATTATCTCGTCTCCTCCTCTCGCCCTTTCTATACCCACTAGTAAATTGTACAAAGTACTTACTTCGATAATCATTGGCGAACTAACTGATGATGTTATTTTATATGAACAAATTTGTAGTGCGTTTGAATAATAATTACGCGCAAGTTGTTCTTACATGATGACGTATAGATACGTCAAATCAGAATCAGAATCGGCGTTATTAACCGGCCGAAAGCCTTCATCTACTGACTAACCTTGGTCTTAACAGCCTTCAGGCAAATGGTAAGAGTTTTCTCGAAGGACAATGTGTCTATTATGCAATACATTTCATCACACCAGAGTGAAATTGTGATGACCTCGCTCAATGTGCGTTCACACTTTACACTCGATTTACTTTGCTTTATACAATATCAAAAAAAATCGTGTCAGAAGCATAAATTAAGTGGTTCCAATTTTAGTTGCTTTCATTTTACAAAGTCAAGCTGCACGCTGTCTTCACAAGTATGCATTTAGAAATAGCCGAAATAAAATAAATAATACTCTATTATTTAATATTTGCCAGTCAGTGGAAGACACGATAAAAACTTAAAATAAAAGAATAACTCATTATGAAGGAACGAACAACATGCTGCAAGCTGTGGCAATCAACAGAAACAAAAACTACAAAAACAAAGGAAAGTAAAGAAAATCTATAAAAGTTTAAATACCAGAAAGTTTCTCTTTGGCGAGAGAAAATGAGCGACTTTTCGTGTGCTTGGTTGGTTGGACGAAGACAGAATCTCGAGCACATTGACTGATGGGCCGACTGGTAGCTGGCAAGTGCCGCGTTGGAAAGCTCAGGAGTCGGACGCTAAGTGCAGGCTGGGCAGACCGTGAGGTGTGATCGCGATTGTGTGTGCGAGTGTATCATCAGCCAAATTATCAGCCATCATTATCGGAAAAAAGAGGAAAATCTATAGCAAACACCTCGAATTTCATCGAATATAATTTGGTCAAAAAATTAACTCTTTCTGCATAGAGTTATCAGTTTTTTATGGAAATTTAAGTTAATCACGAATTCGCAGTCACGAAAAAGGAGCGCCAGCAAGCAGGCGATTCCTTTAACAGACAAATTGAATCGTTTTTTATTATGTATTTCGTAATCGTGCTAGAAAATTTATTAAAATAAACTGAGGTACTGTAGAGAACAAGAAAAAGAAGAAGAAGCATTTATAAAAAAAGTGGTAAAAAAGAAAAGAAACCTTTGACAAATTTAAACAAAAAAAAAAAAGAACTGCGTTAACAGAATACGTATGTGTTGACAACGATTACGGCTGTATTAAAGCTAGAGAAAAAGCAAAGGAAGCAGAAGAAGACGAGGACGAGGGCGAGGGCGAGGTATGTATGTAGATCGAAAAGGAAAAAGAAACAGTCATACAAAATTATAAATAGAAAGAGCTCATAAAGACCATGAGCTTGTGTTTGTGCGTTCTATATTCCGATGGATGGATGAATGGATGCTTTGATGGAAATGGAATAGGCCTGTGCGAAAAACACAAAAATTTTTTGTTAAGAAATACAAAGAAATACACCAAATTCTTTAATAGTGAATAAATTTAAACTAACTCGTCTCAATATAAAAATTCTTGCTTATTCTCGCTGCATTTAAATTCTTTTAAGCCAAATTGAATTTTTTTTTCATATGATTATTTACTGTGTGAAATTTTCCATTATATTTTTAATCAAAGTCTGCAAAAGAAAAAACTACAAAACAAAAAAGCGCACTCACAAAACAAATTTATTCAAGGAGAAACCAATCCGTTCAGTGCATGAAAAATCTGTTTGTATAGAAATCGGAATATGTGTACATATGCATGTATGTACATATGTACAAATAACATAAGGAATATTATGAATATTTTTTTAAAATTTATTTTTAATTTAATAAATAAGTAATACATATATTAAATTCGGACTTTACTCCGAAAAGTACATATATTTCTAAGAGCTTTCGATTTTTTTTTTGCTTATACAAAATTTTTAGGTGATTTTATTATAAGTAAATATCGATTTCAATTTCTGTCGCCTCAAAAGTGTATTTACTTAAATGCCAAAAATTATAATTATGCATAGAAAAAAAGCTAATGATCTTTCCAAAAAGTACTGCTCTTTATAATTTGCATTTTTTTTTTGTTACCCAAAAATACATTTGGAATAATACCTCGTATGATGGTTAATATTCGGTGTATGGAAGGGTATTGGCGACTAGCATCAGAGGCCTTAGCTTAGATAAAATTACTTTTAATTAAACACGCTTATTATTATATTAAGTTTTTTATGTACGACATTAACAATCTTCGCTTCGCTGTAACGTAAATACATAAATTCCAAATTCAGTTATTCTGACTTCTTTAAAGTACAATATTGTAAATGTCTTAGGAAATACTGCAAATATTACAGCATCGCCGTGAGGAGAATTGCATACTCCTTTTTGCGATTACATGAGAGCCACTCTATCCAGTGTATTCTCTCGTTCGCGGCAGATATTTTCTTTACTTCGCATATATCTGCCGCATATATCATTATATGCAGTTTTCCATGCGGGTGCTCTGTATTTTTATTTGAATTATTGCATTGTATCGGATAGGATTGTTGTGGTTTATTGCGTCCGCTATAGCGACCATCTCTTACACAAACGGCCTGCATTTCACAGCCACCCACAGAACGATCAAACCCACCGCTTAGAGCCCACCCTCCGTGTCCTCCACCGTTCGATGAACGAAGAAATATTTCTTGAGAAATATTTTTGCTTTGTGTAGTAGATTTCTTTTTCTTGTTTAATTAATCTTTTTTGGTTTTATTTTTTTCGTTTTTGTGGCATGTAAAAAGGTTATTATAAGCGAGAGAGAGAGATGATGGAAAAAAATAATAGAAACCGCAGAAAAGAAAATGAATTTTAGACTAAGTACTCAGTTTCTTAGCGCACCGAATCCTTCTTTACCCATTTATTTTTAAATCGAAAACAATGTTTTCATTGATTTATTGAACAAACAGTATTCTTCAATAAAGCCTTTTTACATTCAGAGAAATGCATAGAAAAGATCTGTAAACAAATCCAACAAAAATTTACCTTTTTATCACAAATATTCAGAAAGTCCAATATCTCAAAAGTCCAATAACAAATCTTAACAATTGATATAGACTTACAATGTACACAAACATTTATTTCTATAGGCCTGGTAAACTATGCTCTTAAATAATAGAAAATTTTACAATTTTATTTCAATACATATATTTGTACATATATTTTTTATAACAATATATTTATTGAAAACTCACAAAACTGGCAGATCGTTACTTCGGACCGCAGGCGGACCACGGTCGATCATCCAAAAAATCTCCAACGAAAATGGTGAAAACGTGTTCTTGTAAAGTTATGTTAAAAGATAAGCATAAAAGCTTATTTATTGGTCCATAAAGGCTGAAGGCGAGATAAGTTAGAAGCAGAGATCTGCAGCGAGTACTTTCGAATCAGTAGAGTATGAAGCGTTGCCATCGTTCATGAAAAGATCCACTGCTTGTCGATGCGCCAATATGGAAGGAAACTAATTAGTCGAGTACTGCTGCGATTGATGAATATTGGACGAATGAGTGCAAGCTAAGAGAAAAGAAAGTACTTCTGCGTTCCGAATGTCGCGAATAACCCAAACTCGCTAAAAAAAGTCTGCTCGTTGCTATTCCTTTTCCGGAGAATGGGACAAGTACGAGTATTGGTTTTTCTTATACTCTCTTAGAACGAGTCCTTGCAAAGATCGTAGGAAGGTTTTCTTTTAGGCTATTTTTTGGGATCAACAGAAAGAACAGGAATTTGAAGTAATAAAATATCCCTTCTTTTTGAAAGACCTTACTTCATTTCATTATGTTTACAAATTTTATAATTTAGTGAAATTTGTAAATTTAAATAGTGCCGGAAGTCATGACTAACAGTCTGTCTCATTGGACTGATATTTTCCTTACAGTAATTTACTGAATTTATTCATTCGAAAGCTGAAGGAGATTACATACATACATACATACATACTCGTACCATCAAAAACAAAACTAAGCAATGAATTAATTTTGAAAATCTACTAAAATTAAAATTCAAATCCAAAACAGTTAATTAAATTAAGACTGTCAGACCGTCTATACTAACGCCCACTTCGGTCGACTAATCATGCTCTTCTCTGCTAGCGCGTGGATCATGTGTAAAAGAAAAGGAAAGGAAAGGAAAGAAGAAGAACCGAAAGGAAGAAAGTGAGGCACGATGATTTATACACACACACACACACACACTGCGTCAGTAGTTTCGTTTGCAAGAGTTAAGTAATCGCATGATCAAAATATGCGGTAAATTTGCACTTATTCGTTGGAAAAAATAAGCACCAGTCGTCGCTCCTCTTCTCTGATGGTACCGGCTATCACCGATACAGGAAACGCTGCTTCGTGACGCTCACAATGACGCCGCCGTCGTCGACTGACTCTGTGCCGGTTTCGGTTAAGAATTCTGGCCAGCTGCCAGTCAACATTTCACACAAATGACACCAAAAATAAATGCCCGATTCTTTGTGTGCACATACGGAGTATATCGTTGATTGGTGTTGAGCGCCGTCAGTGAGTTTGCAAGTGTAATTGTGCCTAAATGGAGAATTCTTTAATAAACTTTCTCTGTAGGCATCGAAAGTATGTATATTTTTTGGTCCTTTCTATGTTCCATGTTTTTTTTTTTTTTGGTAGAGGAGACCATTCCAATATTATTCACCTCTTTAGCAGTTAGGAAGAGGCAACGTTTGATTTCATATGGTTCCGTTTAATTTTCGACCTTCAGTTCAGTATTGAAATATCTCAGAAACTGAACTTTCTTTTGGCCTTTTCGGTAGCTTTAAACTATGTACATATTCAATTTATGCTTCTCTTTCACGTACGCTTTAGGTCATTTCAAATTCCATCCTGAAGCCGATATGGTCGTCTTCGATCAGGATTATTCCACACAATGCGCCGTATATGATAAAACTCCAGGAACAGAACATAAGAAGATCAGTATAGTTGTTCGGCCGGAATATACCGTTGGCAAGGTCATCGGTGACATTATTACACAGTTCAATTACCAAACCTTTGATTTAGTCTTTCAGCCCCTGAAAGAGACGGATGAGTTGGTAAGTTCTCCTTCTGCTTTTACTTCTTCTTCTTCTTCTTCTTCTTCTTTTACTTCACTCTTCAACATAAAAAAATGTTAATATACTAAAAGTAATTTTAAAACGAATTTGAAAGAGTATTTATAAAGGAACGTGACATTGCTTCATTCTTTAAGGTTTATTTGAGTGATCGTCAGGCTGGTTTGATGTATGCTGTACCTGGATTCCAGCCCGAATGCAAAAACAATTTGATACTGCTGCCGCCCGGCGGTTGGGATGGTGACACCACGAAACGCTACGATCTTTCATTCGACGCTTCTAAGAACTCTGTGCCATTTGAAAATTCAACTGGCGCAGCCAGCAGCCACAACAGCAACAACAACAATAACTACACCAGCAGCATTAGCGCTAATAATAATAACCACAGTTACGTCATACCCAAGGATTACCCCTCAATGCCCTCCACCATGACAACTGTGACCAATACAACAACCACGTCCATGCCGCACTCTCTGCACATCACTGCGATCACGGCTCCTCTGGAGCCCGACCCAGATCCGGACATGTCGCTGGATGACGACCTCGCTCTAGGCGCTTCTGCGAGTCCCACCGAGACGGAGCCGATGAACGGCAGTACGCTGGCTTTAAGGGAGTCCCCCACAAACAATTCGTTGGGTTCCTTTGGAGAATATAACAGCGCGATGGGCGCTGATGCGGAGCACGTAGTCCCCCTGGACTTTCGGCCGATGCGGAAAAACCAAAACCGTCAGAAGTTTTTGGAGAGCCATCCAATGTTGTCCGTATCAACGTCGGCAAACGGCTACGTCGGACTCGTCAATCAAGCCATGACCTGTTATTTGAACAGTCTGCTGCAGGCCTTGTACATGACTCCCGAGTTCCGGAATGCCCTGTACCGTTGGGAATTCGATAAAGATTCTGAGGAGAAAAACATCCCATACCAGCTGCAAAAGCTCTTCCTTAATTTGCAGGTAAGAGGAACAGGCATGTGTTGTAAGCATCCAGTAGACAGTAATATCAACGCCTTCTTAGACCTCCAAGAAGCCGGCTGTTGAAACCACGGATCTCACGCGCAGCTTCGGCTGGGACTCAACGGAGGCCTGGCAGCAACACGACATTCAGGAACTGTGCCGCGTCATGTTCGACGCCTTGGAGCACAAGTTCAAGAATACGAAGCAGGCCAACCTCATCTCCAACCTCTACGAGGGTAAGATGATCGACTACGTCAAGTGCCTCGAGTGCGACACGGAGAAAACGCGTGCGGACACCTTTCTCGACATACCGCTCCCGGTGCGTCCTTTCGGCAGTACCAACGCTTACGGCAGCATTGAGGAAGCCTTGCGGGCCTTCGTACAACCCGAAACCCTCGACGGCAACAACCAGTACTTCTGTGAGAAATGCGACAAGAAGTGCGACGCCCACAAAGGCCTCAAGTTCAAGAACTTTCCGTATATACTAACGCTGCACCTGAAGCGCTTCGACTTCGACTACTCAACAATGCATCGCATCAAACTGAACGACAAGTTAGTGCAGCAGCAGCATCGTGATTCCATATTCACCCAATTTTACCTAATCGTCACTTCTCTACTAGGGTTACGTTTCCACAAATACTAGATCTGAATAACTTCTTCAGCAGCGCGGAAGGAGGAGAAGCGCTCGAAGGTAGTGCGGTGGCTGCCTCCTCTGAAAACGCCAAGAACTCGGTGGTCAACGGCTTCATTGTGCACGGTGGGGGCGGGTCCGCTGGCAACACCGACGACTGCAGCACCACCGACAGCGGCTCTGCCATGGAGGAAGACGCTTGCAGCAGCATCCCGACCACTGCGAGCTCCAGCCAGCACGAAAACGACATGCAGGACGACGACGAAGGCATTGACATCAGCTCCAGCACTGACCAGCGCACTGTGGCCTCCGACGAAGACCAAAACCTGAAAGCCAGCGAAATCTCGGCCGGTCCTTACGTTTACGAGTTGTTCGCGATCATGATACACTCGGGCAGTGCCTCCGGTGGCCATTACTATGCCTACATCAAAGAGTTCGAGAATAACGAATGGTACTGTTTCAATGATCAGACGGTCTCGCCGGTCAGTCACGCGAAGAAGCACCCATCCAGGCTTAGTTTCCTTCATTATTTATCCCCTTCTTCCGTTTGCAGATAACGCAAGAGGATGTCCAGAAGTCCTTCGGAGGAAGCAGCACAAAGGCGTACTACTCCAGCGTTTATAGCTCCAGCACAAACGCCTACATGCTGATGTACCGCCAAATGGATGCCAAACGTAACGAGCACGTCATGCAAGCGCCGGACTTTCCGGAGCATATCACCAAATTATTGCCGCGCCTTCACAGTGACGACCGAGTCAGCGATTTCGAGTCGCGTCGCCATCTCAGTGGCGGACGCTACGCACTTTCGGAACTGTCACTGCCCGACCTTAGCAAGCAGCGCGTCTACTTCTATAATCCGCAGCTGAAGAAGCTGAAAGTGACACGAGTGTACGTCTCGCGGAAGCTCAACATAGATCTCGTCTTGGAGTCGGCACATCTTATGTTGAACGTGGAGGCTTTCGCGCCCATCACCCGCTGCCGGCTTGTCGGCTACGACGCCACCTCGGAGGAAATAGTCCAGTCCTTTGAGAAAGTCGGCGATCGCGCCTTAGAAGAGATACGTGCCGCCTTCGATGGCTCAATGGACTTTCTGTTGGAGTACCGAGCAGAAGGTCAGCAGTTTGAAATCTACGAGCCGGGCGGAACTACCTGGTACGTGTACATGGTCAACTTGAATACGATGGAGATGGACGGGCCGTATTTAGTGTACTCTGCCGCTCACGAAAAAAATGACGTATTGAGACATTCGATCGCTGTGCGCTTACATGTGAAGGAGAACGAATTGCTTCTGGCTACTTTTTCTAGCAAGAAAGCATTTGTTGCGTACGACCCAGCGCCTACTGTGGAAGCGGAGGAGAACCTGCAAGCTGTGGCCAAGGCGCAGTTTAGAGCACTCACATATTTTTACATGAGTGTGCCCAGCACGGATGCCGAGAGCTTGAAAGTGCTGGAAATACCTTCTTTGGATGTTCAGGGTCCACCGGCCATAGAGGTAGGTTAACTTTATCGAACCACTTCGCAACGCACCCAGATTAAGCCAACTAAATCTTGCTTAGGTCAGTTCTGATGTGGTTGATGCAGTGATAATGAACAGCGACGGTGCCGCCCTCGACGAAGCCAGCAGCACTCCAACCAACGGTGGCCTTAGTGCCGGTGATTATAACCGACGCGACTCTTCGATACCTGGTGTCATGGGGCACGAGTCTAACTCGGAGGACAGCAGTCTGAGTGACGGCGATCGCACGCTGGTCGAGTCTATTCATAATCGCGGGGGCGGCGACAGTCAGTTCTCCAGCACCAGTCACTCGCCGCAACTGTCCAGTCCGGAGGAGGACTCCACCCCACAGGATGCGGCCATGAGTCGCATTACCGCCTTTTTTCACAGTTCATTGCGCTCGAATTACAAGGAGGACACTTCGACGTCGCAGTACTACAGTTATTCGGCAAAGCCGTTCTTTCACGCTATTAAAATAGAGTCCGGCACCAACGAAGCGGCCGAGGCAACAACGACCAACAGCAACATCTCGGATAACGACACAGAGGCACAGCCAAAGAGACCAGAAGCAACTTCCTACAAAGTCATTTTGGACTCGCGCATGAAGATGGAAGACTTTAAGCGAAGCATCGAGTCCCTGATACGCGTGCCCGCCAATTACTTTACAGTAACCCGCAAGCACGACTCCTTGGATCCCATCAGCTCCACCCAAAGTTTGGTCTGCCTCAGTGAGGGTGAAACATTGGTCATAAACTTGGGCAAGGTTTTGCAAGAGAATGAACACAAGGCGAAGATCTACTACATGAAGTTGTCGGAACTGAACGATGACACAGCAAAGCTGCCGTATGTGTTCGAATGGATCTGCAAGACGGGAATGACGGTCACCGAGGCGAAGCAGTCGCTCGTGGCGCAGTTGCACCGTTTGGACAAAAAATATGAGAGTCTGTCGATGAACAATTGCCGAATATGGACCAAGGGCGGCAGGAATCCGATAAAAATACTCGCTAACGATGAGACACTGGGAAGTGATGTGCGCATTTGGGTGGCCTGTGAGGTGAGCACTTGGGCGTCTGGGTGCCTGTCCGTATGACGAAATTGCAATAGTCATTTTTGTTATTCTTTTCGCCTGCAGTTTATTGTGCAAGAGTGCGAAGAAGGTGTTCCAACAGAAACCAGCGATGATAGTCTCACTCTGTTCATAAGACAGTGGCATCCTGACACCCTGAAACTGGGAAGATTCCAAGAAATTACATTGGAAAGTAAGTTAGCTGTTGTGGTTTTCTCTGTAAAGAGTAGTCATATTTTTTCCTAATACGCAGATAAGAGCGAAATACGAGCGGCCATTGCAAAGGTCTCAACAATACCAGAGGAGAACATTTCGTACAGCAAGGTAAATTGGCTCTAACGATGCTTCATTTAAATATAATCATAATCCAAATCCAAAATGGAAAAAAGCCGAGCTAATATTTTTACATAAACCATAACGCTTTGATATTTACTTTTCCTTCGGTGCTTTTAGCTCAATAGTTCCTTTCCTTGTACAAATTACTCACTCCTCAACATCAACAGCATGAGTTGGATCAATGTACCGGCCACACTCGATAAGTACCCGCTGACCACGACGGTAAACGGAAATATCTATTTCTACAAGTAAGCAAGATTAATGAAAACTGGGTCTCTCTACGCCACCAACATTTGATTCCTTTGTGTCTTCTCTCCTTTGCAGAGACCTTACAGTGACGCCTAAAGAGTTGAGCATCGAAGAGCGCCGACTGCTAACTGCTAAGGAAAAGGCGCGCCTCGATCGCTTGGGCTGCACTTCTGCATCGTTCTTTTCGCCGCGCCGTGAGCGTGCCTTAAAGATTCACGTGGACTCCTCACCCCAAACAACGGAAGCGGTTCCATGGGAATCGTTTCATGGGACCAGCTAAACGAATGATAACTAAATAAAAGAATGTTTTCTCTAAACTCTTTATTTTACCATTTTTTCACACGATGTTGCTTGAGTGAATGAAGGTTATTCCATTCACCTTTCATTCTGCCACACATTGACAGATGCACACAGATACACACACACACACACACAAGCAAACAAAAGCATACACAAACCAAGAGTGCTTTCTGAATTTTGGCTGTCTAAAGCCTTACTTAGCAAGTAACAAATTATACTATTTTTTTGAAAAATGTTGTTTGCTGTTGTTGTTGATGCTTTTCCTTAATATGATAAATTAAAAATTTAAATTATATACTTCAACAAGCCCATCATCTCTGATTATAGACAATAGATGATTGTAGAGTAAATATATCGAAGAAAGCTTGTAAAGAATTCTTTCGATCGCAGTGAAAACATCTCTAAAAATCCCCCCCCCAAAGGCAACTGCAGGAAGATTTCCGAAGCATTAAAAAAAGAAGAATATTGGTTTTATATTTAGTTCTTATAACTTGAAATCTTTTTTTTGCCCCCCAAAAACTGAAATATTTTATGTTTTTTGTTGCTGTATTTTGAGGAGTGAAAATATGCCATGTTAACAAAGTTATTGTGTCCCAGTTTCCAAGTTGCAACAAGTTTCCAACCTGTCCTTAAATCAAAAAGCATTGGCATCATCATCGTTTTTCTCATTGAGTTGAGAATATGTTTGAATGATTGCTGTGTAAAAACTGACAGCACTTGTATAAACATCAGAAAACAACAATAAATATTTTTCAAATAGTATAAAATTATTTGAAACAAACAAAGAGCTAAATGAAATGAATTCATTCTTGTGTAATTATTCACTAAGAGAACATTTCTCAATTTGTTGATTTCATTCGATGCGGTAAAGAGACACAACGTCGTTGCGCTCTGAACAACAAGCGAGTAAGAAACCCTTTGCACGCACTTACTCTCTTTTGCCGACGCTTAAAGAATTGAAGAATATTGCGAAAAGAAATACATAATTGCTATTTTACAAGCCAAAAATGATATTGCAAAAATACAATATCAAACAAAAAACACTACAAATAATTCAATTGTACACGGCCACTGTCATGATTATATGATGAGATGCGCGAGGAACATTTTTCAACATTTAGCTTAAATAATTGAGACTGTTAAGATTTTATTTCTATAAATATTTACAAATTTAACAAAAAAATTTGCAGCTAAAAACGAACATTTTTAAAATAAAGGAAAAAACAAAAACCTAAAAAGGAATTTTTATTTTATTGATTTTTAAATTAACGCAAAGCAAGTACATACTTCTAATTGATAGCCTTTAATTAATTTAATAAACGATTATAAAAGTAATAAAACTAATAGAAAAAGCGCTCGCTCCATTTTCCTTCTATGAGGAAAAGGGTTCCGCATCAAAAGTCGTTTTGAGGTCGCGTTTTTACAAAATTTCCTCTAGCGCGTAAACGGAGTGAAAAGTCATAACAAAATAAAAATAAACTCCACACCGAATTGATCAATATCGAACCGATTAATTAGTCGGCTGCTGATTGTGTTAAAATAATTCAATTCAATTTTACAGCGCTTTCGATGTCAATAATACTAACTGATAATTATCAGTACTTAATTGTAATTAAAATTAAAATTACGATTAAAATAATCGTAAAAACACTTCAGTGCGAAGTGAAGAAGACATAATGGCGCCACCGTTGGAAGGTTAGACAACTGATTTGGAATGGTTGTAGCCCGAAAATGTAACAAGTCTGTCGATCTAAGAATCCAAAGGAATTTTTGTCGGACAGTGATGGGTTAACCGCCTGGAGGAGGTTGAAAGGGATCCCAAAAAACTCGTATGTCGATGACGGCACAGAAGATTGGACTCATACAATCATAAAAAATTAATAAAAAGACTAAAGATATATATGTACTTTTATAATATATGTACTTTTTAATTTGCTGTTGTTGTTATTGTGTTCTGATTGCACGATTCTTTATGCATGCAGCTTATCATCTTCACCTAACTATGAATTTGCCTGCAATAAAGTACCACTTTTGGTTAATTGCCGTTTAATTACCCGAATTTGCAGATTTCTTTGCAAATGATTTTATTTTCCTCTGATATTTCTTATCTCAGCTAAAATAATGTTCATTTAATTTAATTCAAGTTTATTAATGCAAGAAAAACACAGCCCGTTGGCGTTAAACGTGTTGCGAGCACTTATATAGAACGTTGCCGTTGCGCGCTTCTTCAGGCATCGCTTTGTTTCTGTTACTAATAATAAGCGACAACAACAACCGGTACTCTTGGTTTTATTTTGAATACAATAAAATACTTGTTTCGGTTTTTAGGTCCGAACAAGGACAATTTATCACAATCGCATTGCCATAGATGGCGTTATGTGATGACGTCCAAACCCGGAATAAAATAAATCAACACGATATTATTTTTGCAAATGTTATATTTTTGATATGGTTTGATTTGTAAGAAATTACTCTTGTTCTTCTTTTCTTGCTGTTTTTTACATGTCGTAAAGATGAGTGTTCATGAGAGGACTCTACGCGTTGTTTGCAAACAAAAAATACAGCAGGACGATTATAACTTTGTTGCTGACAGAGAAAATGACATTTTACTTTAATTTTTCAACGTACAATATACCATATACTCATAGGTACATATATATATATATGTATGTATGTACATATACTATATTCCATTTCGGCTTGTACCATTTTCTTAAGTCAGCTGCATGCTTAATTATCTACTTATCCACCAACGTAGACAAATTTTAAGTATTTATGTATGTATCTCCGCAAGACTAACTAAAAGTAACGTTTGTGCAGATATTCTCTTGGTCTTTATCTTATCTATCTCAATTTTAGTCTCATAAATTTTTGAAGGTTTTTATATATCTGCTCGTAGATACTACGCAACGAGAACAATTCTATGCTATTTTCTGATAAAATATATATTGAAGGTTTGCAAAACCAATACACACCCTTAATCCAGCATACACACTAACAAATCATAAAAGTGGTAAATTGTAAAGCTCCTTATAAAAAGTGAAAATCAGTTGAATGAATTGAGTCGAACGGCGAAGGGCTAAAAGACACTAACAAATTATTATTCTTTTGAAAAGAATGAAATTATTAACCAACAATTGAATGTTATTAAGTAACGGTAGAATTACTTAAAGTAATCAAAACTAATACTTAAAGTTTTGCTTTTCAACAACAAAAGAGTGATGTAATACGTGACAAAATAAAGGAAAGAAATTTCAAATTTATTTCAAATTAAAACAATTAACGATTTTAATTCAATCGTCAGCTAATCAAGCTTAAATAACACCAACAATTGCAACTAGAAATTTGAACTAGCGAGAAGGATGAACTTCTTGCAAAATAGACTCTTGCAACATGCCGAAATTAAACTACGAGCGTGCCAGCAGCATACAGCTCGCTATTAAATTGCCGAAATGATGATGTTACATTGCTTTTTTGCCCCCACTGTTACCTTTTGACAGTGTTTGCAGGTGGCTACAGTGCTGTTCTTTTTCCAACTGTTAAATTTTGAAAACTTCAAACTTTCATTCTGAAACCGAGCAACCGAGAGAGTAATAAAAATGCATTTCCATAGATTTCTTCTTCTAAACTAATCTGTTGTATTTCAAGCAATTCGGTCCTCCTGAGAAACCGGTGGCTGCGTGCGCCTGTATGTCAATTTTCCCGGTTTTTTTCAATAAAAAACCAGCTCTAAAGCCTGTGTTCCTTTGAAACGCTTTCGGAAAGTATACGATTATAATTATGGTATATTATTAAGGTTTATGCTTGTGTGTGTTTGTGTTGTGGAAGGCTTTATAAGCAGGTAGGCACCATTTTCCCCCGCACCCACTCGTTTAACCTCTTCCACATTCACCGCAGTATGAAAAGAGAACGTTACGAAAAGAGCTGAGTTTCTTCTACAGCGACAGAACGTTATCAGTATCAAAAAATGAAGTTCGCAAACCAAGTTAAATATTTCTCGAAAGTATTTCTACTGTTACGGATCGTTTCTCAAGTTCAAATAAACGCCGCCCTTGGAAGCGAGAAGACGTTTCGAAGTCGTATCACTCACTTCACCCACAACGTTCGCAGAAGTGCCAGCGGCGGCGGCTGTGGTGTCAACCAAATTCGAAATTCTATACGAAAACGAGACAGAAATACGAATTACTCAGTGAACAACTAACTTTAGTGTGTAGTGTCAATTGAACAAAAAGAAACGAAAAAAGAATATTTGTGATAGAAATAAGAGCAAAATAGTAGAAATTTAAACACGGCAAATCACGCTACATGATACACATCGACCTACCATCATCATCAGCATCCACATCATGCATAATTTGTGCTGGAAAACTACGATAAAAGTGCTACTCACGACTTTGGTCTTTACCATGCGTATGTCCTTGGCGTAAGTAGTCGTGAAGCGATTGGTCGGTTACACACGAGGAAAAACGACAACGTTGAAGATTTGTAAATGTTTTTAAAACATAGTAAATATAAACAAGTTATCGTTCATTTTATACCAAAAAAAAAAAAACAACAATCAAGGAATGAATGAAATTCGTGATAATTAAGTTAATTTTCCAATAAACAAAAGCAACCCAGACAATAAACAGATACCAACGTTATTTTGTTCACAAATTTCCGTAATCTCAAATTTTTTAATTTTTTCAATGGTTATGGCGGTAAAGAAGGAATTATTTTTTAGTTTCTGAAAATTAATTATTTAAGCCACTTTAACACCGTTACCGCAATTTGTATCATGGACTCTCTAAAAGTGAATAGATACGCAACAAATATTATTACTTTTAACTTATAAAATTAATTTAATTATGTTATTAGTATAAATATTGATATAAACAAATTACTTTTAGTAAGAAATTTTCCGAATCTATATTGTCTTATAAAATTGAAAATTGAAATATTAGCCAAAAATCTGTTGTATTTTTAAAAAAGAAAGCATTCACCGATTATTATTGCTCAAATAAAGTTCTCCTATAAAATTGTGCTTTTTAAATCTTAAATGAAAACAAAATCTTATCATTTACATTTGTCACCTTCAAGAGATATCAAAAAAAAACATTTTTTGTAACATCGTATATTGTATGTATCATCACAAAGATAGTCAATGACTCAATTCAATTTAAAAAAAATTAAACTATTGGTACCATTCAACCTTTTTTGTCAACATCTTTTGTTGTTCAATGATTCATAATACATAATTCTTAATGTGTTATTGAGAAGTTATTGATGAAGATTACATTTATTGATTAGAGATTATAGTCATTGAATAGCAATGAACGAGTTTTTATTGAAGAGTTTTCGTCGTTACTGAAGAGTTTTTTATGGAAGTCTTGCCGTGGAAAATTATACCAGAAGACAAAAGGAAATAATTAATTAAGAATTACGCTTACTTGAGCCTCTACTGGCCAGCATCTGCCGGTTTTTTCCACTCTTTAATATCATTCAGCATAGAAAAGCGTAGAAATAATAATTAACATTTTGGAATTTAATTAAATTTTCAACATTCGCCGCAGCACCATTTCAAATAAGTTAATAATTTTAATGAACAATTAAAGAACGACGCCAAGCAAATAAGAAAAATATTGTGCTGTTTAACTGAGCAAATATTGAACAACAAACAGAAGAACACAGTGAAAAACACACTCTAGTGGCGTAACTTGGTAGCAGCACAAAAAACAGCGCACCGCAACACTTTGAATAACAATAATTTCCAAACTTAAGTAATTTTTCGAATGCCCGCCCATTGTTCGAGTTTTTAATTTTGTGGTTCAATAAACACAAACACAATCGCTGCTAATAGTCGTTTGCTTTAATTTTCACCTCATCATCTCGACTGCAAATGCGAACTTCATTATTACATGTTATTATTCATACAAACACCATTATTGGAGACAATGGACAAACAAAATTTCAACTGAAGAGTCAATATAAAAAGAATTTTTTATGTGTTTCTTTTTTTTAAACATTCAAGAAGAGATTTCTTAAAAAAAATCGACTCGCTATTCGGCAAAAATCTGCTTGAAAATTCAATCCGCAGCTAATTAAAGTCGCAAGTGTTATGAAATAATTTTCCCTGCAAACAAGATACTTACGTTAAATGCATAATTCGCCCTCTCCTTTGCAGCCTGGACCCGCTGGATGTTGACGATGAGGGCTGTCCCTCCCTCCTGAATGCCACTAGTCTGCAAAATTCGCAACTAATTCAGCGTCTGACGCATGTCTGCCGCTACGATCGCCTCGAAAGGCCGATACGTAAGTTGTCGCACAAGCGCTCGCGTGCTTCCGTAACGAATGTTGCCACCTCAACCGTTTCTTCTGACATATTACTAATGTTTCACAGAGTATGGTCTGAACGGCGAACGTTTGCCCATTGATGTCAACGCTCGTATCTACGTCTATTACATGCAGAATCTCAATTCGGACCTTTTGCAGTTCAAAGTGCACGCACTTCTGCAGTTGCGTTTCCTCGACCAACGATTAGCCTACCAGCACTATGCCCCAACTCGCAAAGAGCATATCCTGGGCCAGAAGCATCTCAGCGAGCGACTGTGGTTGCCGCATATCTTTTTTGCCAACGAGCGCGAGTCGAGCATTCTGGGTACCGACGAAAAGGATGTGCTGACGTCGATCTCTCCTAAGGGAGAGGTGATCATTTCGACGCGCCTGCAGGCGACTCTTTACTGTTGGATGAATTTCAAGAAGTTTCCCTTCGATGAACAGTACTGCTCTACGGTGCTGGAGAGCTGTGAGTAAGCTACCATTAGCAAGTTTGAAGAGCGCAATGATGGTTTTGTTATACTAAATGCTTTTCAGGGATGTACAACACAACCGAGCTGTTGCTGCGGTGGGAAAGCAATTCGGCGATATCTTTCGACCCGGAAATGCGACTGACCGAGTACAACAAGCAGCGTCACTGGCATAACGAAACAATCGTTCATTCTTATGGTGCCAATCTCAGGCACGGGGCATTCGGTAAGTCATGAAGGAAAGAACAATGCTTTTAAAAAAAACAATGAATTAGCATAAAGTCTGTCTTCCGACCGAAGTAGACACGTAACGGGCCAATATGAGTAGGTGCAAATTTATGAGTATGTAACCAGTTCATATGTTATTGTCTAAAATTTAGCTTACGAATAGACCGAAAATTAACGAAACACCTCGACTTGGTTCCGTAATAACCGAGCAACGTATGTAGGTTCCGTCACCGTCTGTTTACCATTCAGGCCGGGTCTTTAAACCCTTCGGTGTTGTGTTATAAATTTTATTTGATACTCGGTTTCATCAAGTTCAGTCTAATCTAAAATACGTTCCATTTTTCTATTTTATGCTACAGCCGGCAACTACAGTTCGTTAAGTTTTACGGTGCACTTAAATCGTGAAATTGGTTTCTATCTGATGGACTACTTTCTGCCGTCGATGATGATTGTCGCTATATCTTGGGTCTCATTTTGGCTACAGGCCGATCAATCACCGCCCCGCATTATGTTAGGTAATTAATTGACGAGGCTTGAATCGAACGATCGAGGAGGTTCTCTTATTATCGTATGTATTCATTCCAACAGGTACCAGCACCATGCTCTCTTTCATCACTCTGTCGTCATCGCAAACAAAGACTCTGCCGAAAGTCAGTTACATCAAAGTATCTGAAATTTGGTTCCTGGGCTGCACCTTCTTCATTTTCGGCAGTTTGGTGGAATTTGCTTTCGTCAATACCATTTGGCGACGCAAGGAGAATATTGAACTGAAGAAAGTCAATAGCAAATACATTATTAAATCGACACTTACGCCACGCCCTACTCGCAGGGAGGTCGGTTTGAGCGCGCGCACACGATCGTGCTCAAGTTTGGACAATATAGTATCCAGCACGGAAAGTGTAGCAAAGACGAGCAGCTTAACAAATCCCGCTTTTAATAATTACTTAACAGTGCATGTAAGTAAACGAATTTAATATTGGCCAAGGAGTGGTTTCTGAATTTTCCTTTTTGTAGAACATTCCTATGATTACAACAGAATCGGTTGATAACGATTCGGTAATCAGTGAACGTAATTCCGCTCATCATGTCGTTGACATGGGCGGCGGCAATGACAAACATACAGACAGCGGCAAGAAAGCAGGGGAGCCCGATCACTCAACCTTTACGACAATGACTCCACAAGAAATTGCAATGTGGATTGATCGTAGATCAAGATTTTTATTCCCAGTGACATTTTTAGCTTTCAATGCGTTATATTGGACTTTTGTCTATTGTTTTTAAATGTATTTTTACGTAGCAAACTAAGTCATTTTTCCTAAATAACTAGAAAAATTCATCTGTTGTAGTATTAAGCCTAAATAAGAATTAAGGTAAAAAATGAATGAATGCTGTATTAATTTTTATATTGTATAATATAGAATTTTAAACAAGAAAAAAAAATAATGCCGTTACAAGTCTAAATTATTGTTTTATGGAGTTTTCTTGGTTTTGTCGGTAAGATTTTTATATTACCATTAAAAGATTAATTCCATTGTGAGAGATTAAATAGTTTCGTTCCGATATTTTCATGTTTTTTCAAAAGTATAACGTTGAGCATAAAATAGAAAGAAATGCCGTCAAATTTATTTTTCTGGCGCAGCTTCTTCAGCACTTCAGCAAAAAATTGCTATCTTCATACTAATTTCGTAAATATAAGAATAAAATTTGGAAAATATGAACAGCTTGAACGCACCCATCGTTCTTTGACACGAGCTTTTATGCTGACAGTTCAATCGGTCAATCGCTCTGCTAATCGAAGACGCAAGTTCTTTGTTTGTTCTTTATATTTTAAGGAGGTAAATAATACTTATTTTTGGATTGCAATTATGAATTATTAGCGCAAACGGTGCTTGTGTCTAAAAATATTACATTTTTGGGCAAAGTGCTGGCACAGACGTTGCGTTGATTACCACCAAAAGCAGTTGCAAATTTTCAGCCCTCCGACTAGGTAGTCATAAAATTACATAATTGGTTCGGTTGGAACTTGGCAATCTGCGGCTACTGCGAAAATGTTTATTTTTACAATCTGCGTTTTCATACAAATATTGCTAAGTGTTTTCGGTTAAAACTAAAATCCTGCCTTCCTCCAGATTTAGACAAGATGCGTTTAACCTCGCTTTTGAAAGGACAACACTTTGGGAACCTTGCCAAGGTACACGGCATTATAACTTACAAACTATCGCCGTTCGAACAGAAGGCCTTCGCCGGTGCCATTAGTCACGGCCTCCCTAATCTGGTCCGCCGCTTCCGGTCCGAAATTTTCACAGTAGCGCCCCGTAAGATTTGACTGCGCTCTATTATTAATCCTTTTAAATATTATCATTTCAATTTTTTATTTGCAGCATTCATTATTGGATTTATCGTATACAATTGGGCTGAAATGAAGCATGCAGCTTTAGCGCGAAAAGACCCCGCTGAGTTCGCTAACGATGAGTAAATCAAAGTAATGAAATATAGGTCTTTATTAATAAATTAATTATGCTTAAAAATGTAAATGTTTATTGAGTTTAGGTGAAATCGGTTTATATAACTAGTCTTGGTTATGCGTTTGTTTTTTTTTCAAATCTGTCCAAAATTGTAATTTGAATTTTCTTTTCAAAAAAGCACTGTCATTGATTTGAAATATGTGCTTCGATTCATAAATAGACAATTTTAATTGACAATGCTAATTTTCAATTATATGTATCACAATCCTTTGTTCTGAAGTTTTGAAAAAATCTCAACTGAATAACTTCCCAAGGGAGAGGGGGCAACATTTTTTGTAACCAAATGTATGTATATTGGATAGTGATCCAACTTAAAACGATCTTCAAAAAACTTTTTTTAAAAAGTCGCTGTGGGATGTCTTTTTATCGTAAGAAAACACCATCAAATCAATTAGAAACGATTAGGGGGGTTTACATCCTCAAAATTATGATCTTTCATTACTTTTGAATGCGTAAGTAAAATAAAAGAAAGCTTTAAATTAAAAAATTCAGTTGTTAAGTTATTTTTGTGCTTTGTCAGGCTAAATCCATTTTCCTTTTTTATTTGAAATTATAAGCGAAAAATTATTCTTTTATTTATTATTATAAAATTATAAAAATAAGAGTCTTGGTTTCTTTTTTTTTTTAATTGTCCATCTAATCCTAACGTTGATCCTTAATCTCGAATAACAGTGTTAAATGTAAATGGGCTTTTTGTATTTGGATAGAGGAAATAACGTTTTGAAAAACACTGAATATATGTATATTAACAGAGACTTCCGTTTCCAAAAAATATACAAACTTTGCCCTACAGCCTGTATCATTTCTTTGGAATTTTTATTTTGAAAATAAATTAATATTTCATTTAAGAAACCGATTTAAATATTTATTGACGCAACTGTTGGCCAATTACTTTAATTAAGGAAAACTTATAAAAACTAGTTTTTCCGAAGATGAAATCACGACAGATTGAAAATGATTAGAGCCATTTTCGAGCATTTGTGTTTCCCGCAATTGATTTTTCTGATTCGACTGTCAAAAATTTTTAACTTCTTATGTATATTCATCAAATTTTTAAATCTAATTTTATTTTAAGTTTTTCTCCTTTAAAACTATAAAGTAAAACTTGTGCTTACTTTAATAAATAAATAAATAATTATTCTTTCTTGTTCCTAGTGTGGAAGTCCCAAAACGATTTTTGTAATGTCTAATGTACTTCTGTTCACCCTGTTACGGAATATCGTAAAATTCTTACGAAACGTAATATTCAGCTGTCACACGACGTTCTGTGCTTTTCACTCTTCTCGATTCTAAAAAATTAAAAGCATTTGAAACATTATAGTATTTTCCAAACAATATTAGTAAATAGAAAGAAATATCCACAATTTATTAATTTGAAATTGTTACATACAGTATTTTCAGCAGTACAACAACGATATTTATTAAGACTTGTAGAATCGTATTTAAATAGCTGTGATGGAGAACTGTTGTAGTGGCGAGCTGCACGACCAGTCGATTAAAGAATTGCTGAAAACCGTTTTGGATTCCAAAATAATTAATATTGAATTGTTTACAATCGCTGTCGGAATACTTTTTATTGTTGTTCTTTTAAAGAATAAATTTCAAGTTATATGTGGTACCTGAGCGGGCGTGCTAAATAAATGTTTTAAATTAAAAACTGAAGAATTTTTATTACTCAGTATCCTATTGTATTGATATTTTGTGGTTTTGGCGAAATGCTTTGAATGAATATTTCAATAAAACCATGTATTTTTCTACAAATGGATATGAAGCATCGGTGGTTCAGTGGTAGAATGCTCGCCTGCCACGCGGGCGGCCCGGGTTCGATTCCCGGCCGATGCAGTTGTTTTTTTTTCTTAGTCGATACCTTTTGTTTTTAGTCAAAAATATCTTTTTGTCCTGGATTTGTACATAGGTTTATGTAAATTTTTTATCAGCGGAGTTAAAAGCATGCAAACACAATTAGAAACTACATAGTTCTTGAGAAGGAAGTATGTACTAAAATTATTTTTGTACGCTTAACTGCGTAGAAAAACTTGTCTGTGTACAAATAAATACAAATTTTGTATTAATATAAACGAATCTCTGCATGGCTCAGTTTAATCGTTAGCATAAATAAGAGCAATAATAAAAAATTGAATCAAAAAGTAACCACAGTACCTTGGACCCATGGAAGTCCTCGATGCTAAGGATCAAGCTATACTCATCCCCTCGTAACCCTTTTTGGCTTCCTTTATTTTGAACTTTTCAGCCAATTCTTGAGGTGCTTACATAATGGCAGCAAGAATTAGTCGAAGGATCATTTGATTTTTCATAAAATCGATTACCGAGGATTGCCAAAGCTATTTGCGATAATTGAAGCAATTGAATCGATTCAACAGAGCGATCGACAGTAGACCTTTTGAAGCGCACAGACGTCGTTAGCTCAAAGTTTAGAATTTATCAATTGGTTCGCCGCAATCAATTAATATGCTGCGCAGACGACAATAGACATTAGAAAAGACGATAGACATTCATTAGGTTCGAAACGCATTTCCTGGTAAAGCAGTCTTCCGGGATGAGAGTTTTGTCTGCAGCAAGCCGTAGTACGACCGGCCGAGCGTACGTAATAATCACAAATATACATATTAAAAGAAAAAAGGACAAGAAACACAGAAACGAAAAAAAAGAAGGTTGCAATATATAAATTCTGGTATTACGTGGTACACTACTGCCTCTCCTCTCCTTCCTCTTCTTCTTTTTCTGCGCTGACAAGTGCCAAAGCGACATACTCGGATACTTTACGTGTACGTAACTTCAACAAGAAATTGCTCTGCCGAAACAACGTGACTAAAATATAAGTAGGACTAGTTTAAATGTGACTATTAGTGGTTTTTGTTATTCTTTGCATTATCATGTTGGGCATATTTATGTACATACATACGCTTTTCGGTTAGTGCTCGTATTTTCTCCATTACGTATTACTTTCGTATTCGATTTATCACGATATTGTGAGCATTTTCTGGGTATTTTTGCCAACTAAAAAAAATTTTTTTTTTTCGAAATTGCAAAAAAAATCGAAATTTTAAACAAATAATTAAAAAGTAACCAACTTATTCTGTTGAGGTCTTTCAACTAAGCTTCAATGCTGAATATGAAAGCAATTTAAAAGCAATATACATACGAATATATACATATCTATACATACATATACGCGTAAATATAAGTACATACTCACCAAATCTAGAAAACAGCATAATTAAAGATCATAGAGCATTCTTCAACGAAGAGTGTTCGGCTAGAAAACCTTATTCTGAATTATAAATACGATAGAAAGCAAATATTTCAGCTTCAGATATGATTATTGAACGAACCATCAATTAATTTATTATTTTTATGCTAGAGCACTTTACCGTTATTCTTTGTACATCAAAACGCTTAACTGCATTCTCTCTGTGTGTAGAGAACCTTCCGTAACCTAAAAAAATATATAAAATAATAACCTTAAAAAATGCTGTAGAAACCAAAGAAGAATTCTCCCTGATCCGGCCCCGCCCATAAGTTTCTCTGACTTAATGGCAATATTATATACTCGTACACACCAACCTTCAGGATCTTAATGATAATCCTGATTAAGAGCCTCCAGAATTTGTACCGAACACGTTGTTTTTGAAGGTGTGTCGGTTATCGGTTCCGAGGCTTCGGTCATAACTGGGCGGTATATCATTAGCTGGTATCGTATGACGCTGCGCTTGTAATGCCGTCATAAAGGAATAATCGGCGATTAAAATTTTGGGGAATAAAGAAAATGAATGGGTTTTTTCTTGTTCGACCAAGTTGTATTGAATTACGTTTGAGGAGGTTGTTTGTGTGTGTGTGTGTGTGTGCGAGAGGGGGGAGGGGTCGCAAACACGGACATTAATATTATTAATGTTGCACCAACCAACCGACCAAAAAATGGTATTGAAATAAAGTAAAGTAAGGACAAAGATAAAACGCTTTCAGGTTATTTATTTTCGCGGCATATTTTTTTAAAAACAAATCGTAAGATTGTCCATGAGTTAAATTATTACAATGTGTTTAAATGTCTGTTGGTTTTGGCACTTCTGCCAACGCATAGACTGTCCGGAAATTAACCACCCTTGCGTCAATGCTTTCATTTCATTTTTATATGAGAAAACCCACGTACCGCTTCATTTTCATTAAAATGCTTGCGTTTTGAAACAAGATGTACGCAGCAACAGCAACACCAACACCAACACCAACAATAACAACTATAATCACTACAACAACAATGACAAGATGTTTTCAAATCTTTACAAATCTGTAGCAGCGAAATGCACGACGATGGCGGCGCATTATCAGCGTTTTTTGCTTTCGGTTTGAGCTCATTTGATTTGCTAAATTGAAAGCGATCTAGAACAAGCTTCCGCTGGATTTGAAGATTTGACTTGGAAATTGCCCAGATTGACAATACTCGTACACACATACATACATACATGCATATATAGATATGTACGTTTGAGCAAACCAAAAACATAAAGAAAGGGTAAGTTTCCAGACGAACAGCGCGAGCGGCATTCAAGATGCAGGAGTCGCCGATGTGTTGCATCGAAGGCAAATCATTGAACGAAAAAAAAGATACATAAAACAACAACAACACCCTCCTGTGCACTAAAGCCGAAATACAATATGTACTTATTTATGATTTTTTTGGACGTCCTTGGACGTCGTCTTTAGACCACATTTTGTGTCTGTACAAAGACGCTTGCAACGTATTCGACTCGCATTGACTCGCCGCCGCGTCCCATAAACCACATTTAAGCTGAAATCTGCAAAAAGACAGAAATCAAAAAACATCTGTCCATTTTTTACTCAGCCACCAACCCTTTCTTTCCACCAAATTTCTTCGGCCAATTGCGTCCTTTCTATACTTTTCCACATCCCATCACTTCCAGTTATTGTTGCAACAACAACAACAACAACAACAACAACAACAGCAACAACACTACTTACGGATATTGCTTGCAGCACTTGCTCGGTTGCTGTTGTTGTTGTTGTTGTTGTTGTTCTGGTGCTCCTGCTCCAGCTGCTTAACTTTTTTTTTGTTGCTGCAGCAGACGGTTATTGATCTTTATCGCTTCGCCGTCATCGCATATTATTGCCGACAGTAACAGCAGCAACAACAACAACAACAACAACAACAACAACAACATCGAAGACAGATAGCAAATCTGCAATGACCAGAACAACGTCAAAAACAGCGAAAGGAAAGCGGAATTGCCAAAAATTAGACAAAATCATGGGCTTATTTACGCTCATAACGCGTTCGGTGTCGCTTGAGGCGACGAACACGAGAAGCTTTTATGATGGCGTATAGTCCGGTCGCATGTACCATATACATATATATTCGTTTTTAAGGTTGGTCTTTAGTGAGTGGCTGCATGCGTGTGTGTGTATGCGCTCATGCCGGCAGAGCCAGGACTTCCTTCCTTCCTTCCTTCCTTCCTTCCTTCCTTCCTTCCTTCCTTCCTTCCTTCCTTCCTTCCTTCCTTCCTTCCTTCCTTCCTTCCTTCCTTCCTTCCTTCCGTATGATTCATTCGTTAACGCAATGGAAAATATGTCGATTTGTCCGTTTTCTTCTCTTGCAGAATTTCTTTTCTGACCAACAGAAAAATTAAAACTAATTTGTTGTTGTTTTCAAAACTTGGCAGCGGCCAAAAATTGAATAATGTTGTTTCTTCAACTCTTGCGGTTGTTGTTGTTGTTATAATTAGTGCTGTCACTATGTCACCCCGGTAGGAAAAGCCACGCCATGCAGGCAAGCCCTTCTCGTTCCACAATCGTTCCACAAATTGTCAATGCAGTGTGGACCTTAAAGAACTGGAAGGGCCGCACATGATAATGCCTCCGTATCTGTGAGAGGACTGGCCAAGACGTCTGGTAAGCTTGTTCCAGACACAGTATCAGTTTTAGACGTGGTCTCTGAAGTGCTTCCATTTGCTTTCGAATCAAGCGGTGACTGTTGGAAGCGTTGCTTTAAAAATTTACAATTTAAAAATGCATTTCTTTAAAAAAATTACATACATATGTAATGCACATATGTTCAGCAATACATACGCATATATGTATGTAAGTAGGTATGCTAGTAGGTTATGCTTTCCTACCGGGCATGTATTCCTTTGCCCCACTGTGTGCATGTGTGGCTCTGTGTTGTTGCTGCTGCTGCTGCTGTTGTTGTTGTTGTTGTTGTTGTTGTTGTTGTGCTCCGTTGTTTGAACGTGCAACGAATTTCTGCTGCTGCCGCGTGCGATTCTTATCGAATATACGCAGAAAAACGCACGATTAACGCTGGCCACACCTGCAATTTTTCGATTGTTGTTGTTGTTGTTGTTGTTGTTGCTGTATTTTCGTTGTTGTTCTGTGCAGTCGCTCCTCTGTTTTAATATAACCCATAATCAGTGATGAAAGAGAT
This sequence comes from Conops quadrifasciatus, assembly GCA_949752815.1. Lineage (NCBI taxonomy): Eukaryota > Metazoa > Arthropoda > Insecta > Diptera > Conopidae > Conops > Conops quadrifasciatus. The sequence goes on from OX457079.1 coordinate 38,292,733, forward strand.
GCCAGTGAACCCTTCGCTGAGAATCATAATGTCCGAAAGGCCGAAATTTTAAATACTTCAGACGAGAAACAATTTTTTTAACCTACTTCACTTTTGGGCAATGCCTAAGATGCGCTTTTGCCTTTCTTTTTGCGACCACAAATGTTCGCTTATGGGTCAAAGCAGTCACAATTAATAAAGGCTTAAATTAACCCATTGCGTTGCCATACAAAGCATTATACTACATATTTATAAACATACGAGTATAATCAATAAATTATCATAGAAAGTTAAGAAAATTAATGGAAAAATGAAAACAGAAACAATCAAAAGAAACGATAAATTTAAGGCTTACATCTTTTGAGACTTAGTTTCGCGGCCGACGATCACCAACGCACAGGCACAGAGGCGTATTTAGGAGGGTTAAAGCGTCCGCCTCCATCCCCGCAAGAAGAAAAGAAAAGTAGAAGAAAATCAGGTTAATAATTTCTTGTTTTCTTACACTAATTTTTCTTACACATGCATTAATTTTTGCGCACATTTCTTTTAATTCAGCACAAACATAAAATGTTTCTAGCTAAAATGACTTGACTACGCCCCCCCCCCTCCGACGCCACTGCAAGGGCACTGCAAGGGCAGAAATTTTAGAATAATTTAGATAAACGCTTGTAGGACGCACAATCAAAAGGAAAAAGAAAGACAATTGAATAATTGAAGTAAACAATACACAAAATATAGAATTTTTCTATAAGAAAACTTTAGTGAGATGACAAATATTTGCTGGTCAACAAAACAGCCAAGAAGACAACGAACCCAGAGACAAACAAAAGGGCCAAAAGACAAAAGACGCGTAGGAGAACAGAAGAAACAGTAGACAAAACATAATGTCAAACACAGAAAAGTGTTGCTATCAATCGAGCATAATCATGAAGTGAAAAATGGTAGTAGCAAAGAACTCAAAAAGCGTTTAGTAGAATAAACTGAAGTTGGCAAATAGAAAGGACTTAATGAAGCGTTAGGTCAAAGAGACAAAAAGATGGTCGCTGTGGCTGACAAAAACGCGCGTGGATATAAAAGTACATAAGAGCGCGTACTGCGAGACCATACTTGACAACGACAAGAAGAAGAAAACAGAGCCCAGCAAACAAGCAAGCCAACAAACAAACCCACAAACAGAGAACAGCAAAGAGTTCGCTACAAACCAAAGGAAACACTCTTAATAATTACGTAATCGTTTGATTGATTGTCGACGAAAATGTGCTGCCTGGCATTGCTTTTGCGCAGGACAAAATGGCAGCTCTTTTGGCAGCTTCAGAGCGGCCGAAGCGTGGCTTAGCATTCTTAAAACGCTGCAAACGCTGCATTCTGTCGTGTCGTAAGCGTTGAAATGCTATAAACTTTTGTTACAAGCAACAGGTTGTTAGATTGTTGGCAGCAGCAGCGATGCACACACACACATACATACATACGCACGTACGAGTATGCCCATTAATACGTACATACCTCGTATATGTATGTATGCAGACGTTAAGTGTTGTTGTTGTCTGCTGCTCCGTTCTGGCTGTTCTTGCCGTTGTGGGCCGCCATATTTGACGCCATATTTGATTATTTCTAAAATGAATTTCAATTGAATTCGCCAATAAAAAAAATTCATTATAAAGTTTGTCGACCGAGTTTGGCCTTTCGTTCATTTCGTGGCAAATAACACTAAACAACAACAACAACAACAACAACAACAACAAATAAATTGTAAAAATAAATTGTTTCTTGGTATTTTCGTTGTTGTTGTTGTTGTTTTTGTTGTTCCTTTTCTTTGAATATTATTCTTCTATTCTTATTCATATTAATAATAAAATATTGTTTTTGTTGTTGTTGAATAAGTTGTAGTCGTTGTCATTGATGTAGATGTTGTTGTTGTTGTTGTTGTTGTTGTTGTTGTTATAGTTGTTGTTGTTGTTGTTTTGTTGATTCTTATGCAATCTAGTTTTCTAAACAAATCAAATGAAATTGAATTATTTGCTGCTGGCTGCCTGGCTGAGTTTTCATATGATTTTTAAATTATTATCTATTCTACACACACTACACACACACACACACACACACACATACAGAGATATATGTAGCAATATGTGTATCTGTCTACGTTTGCGTACATGAACAATTGTATAAATCTCTATTATTTTAGGAATAAATCATTGCACAGTTTGACCAAGCGACAGCGAGAGACAAATTAAGAATTTCTTATATTCTATTCTGTATTCTCTCTCTCTCTCTCTCTCTCTGCCTTTCTCTCTCTCCACAGCGAGAATTTACTTAATTCTTGTCGTTATCAAATAAATGTCGCTGTTGTCGCTGAACGCTTACTGCCGTCCGTCCGTTACTGTCGTCATTGTCTGCGCTTCATATTAAACAAATTAAATTAATTCGTTTGGCCGAATTTCTTAGAAATGAATAACTTAAAATGAAGTTTAGAGAAACGAAGCAAACCTTTAAGTCGGCCACTTATGATTTCATCAAACTGATTTCAGTTCGTTAAGTTTGAAGTAGAATTTATTTGAAGCTTCTGAATTCTGTCCGCAAAGATGACGCTACTCTCAAGGCACTAACATCATACTAACATACATAAAATCGAAGACCAGGAATAGATGGTACACATACCCCAAGGAGGGTTCCCCAACGACACCTTGGTGGGACTAGAAGCCTTCTGTGCCGTTCGACAAGATGTATTACTGCACCGAACGCGTAATGAGAACGCGTTCAATTTTCAATTCGAATAGATTCCACTTTCTATACTTCTTATACGACATATTTCCAACGACGATACATCGAAACAGTTTCTAGACAACTATCTTTTACTCTTCTATCTTCTATTTACTATCTATATATTACTCTTCTTCTTCTTTTTTTTCTCTGTTTATACCTTTTTTTAAAGGCCAACACATTAACGCAGCGAGGAATTTGTGGTTCGCAGTTCTTCTTTCTTTGGAGAGAAAACAAAATAACCTCGATATATTATCGATTTCTACACAGATTTTTGTGCGTTTACAATTTACTATTATGTATTATGACAATCTTTGCAGCGAAGAAGTCATAATCTTCTTCTTTTCCGTCCTCAGTTAGTCTGTCTGTTCTCGAAAGGAGCATACAATAATAAACGAATTCTACCTGGCTCTGGATACACTCGTACCTGCGTACATATATGCTATAGTAGTAGCATATATTGTATAGTAGCATCTATTGCTGACCTTCCATAATAATCAGCCGAAGGAACATGTCTCTGTTGTCGATGTTTTTTTCTGTTGCTTTGTTTTAGTTTTTGAAAGTTAGATAATTTTTGCTTACCCTCATTTTAGGAAGAAGACCTACAGATGTGGGTCCTGTTCGCTTGTTGTTGTTGTTGTTGTTGTTGTTGTTGGTGCTTATTTCGGCACTGTTCGTTCCTTGTTGTTGCTCTTATGCCGTCGTAGTACCAGACAGCACGGTCGGTGCTACGTGCTGTCTATCAGAATGTCTAGCTGCGTTATACTGGAACACTATGAGTAAACATACATTAGAGTTTGTGTGTGTGTGTGTGTGTGTGTGTGTGTACCACCACTATATACTATCAGGCAGACGACAAAGAAAGTTGTTATTTTTGTTTTTTTGATTTATTAAGCGTACTCTCGCATACATATATCGAATACAATATAGATATGTATGTTGTTTTGATTTTTATTTGATCTCATATTGCATGTTGATATTATATTGTGGGCATGTATGTGTTTATATGCGTGTCCACACATGCCCATCTCGCTTATGAAATGGTTACATTGTGCGCACAGACAATGGATAACCTTGAAATTGCGACTCTTCGAATATAAACAAAAAGGAAAATCGAGCATAGCAAAAAATAGGAGCAAATAATAACGACATACTCGCTGTAGACTAAAAAGGAATAAAACGGTACAGCGACATTTGCTGTCAAGAACTTACTTTAATCAGACGTACATACATACATACTTATGTACATACTCGTATGTAAATTCATTTAGTCTTCAATAATTTTTTTGATGGCCCGAAGGCCGCGGAAGGCCGCGGAAGACCGCGGAAGGCCGCGGAAGACCGCATCAGGCTCTGCCGCCAGTACCTGGCAAAAAATTCTTATCGTCATTTTATGAAAATAGAAGCATTTGAGTCGGGCTTTTTTTCACATTCATACATTACACACGGACGTATGTACATATGTTTGTACATGCAAATGCAAATGTCTACTCTATGTATGTCTGGCCGTGTGTATGTAAACAGCAGACAGCGGACTGATAAAACACTAGATGCTAGATCTGTGGGATTGTTTGGGTCACTTCGGATTGAGATGAACGGTTACCATCTACCAACAAGTCGAACATTCATTGACAGAAAATCTTTCTTTGAAGTTTTGAAGAAGAGAGGAACTTCGGGTTTAATAATCTCTCTATAATGATCATTTTGCCTCAAAATTGGCCTCAAAAACTGGTGAAGATAGAAATTTATGCAGCACAATCAAAAGCATTTAATACCAATTGATCCTTTTAAATCAAATAGAATAATGTTTTAAAAAGAACTTAAAAATGTAAGAAGTGAGTAGACAATATTTCTAATTTCCAATTTTTGAATTTTTGGTATTTTTTTCATTAATTTAATCGAAGGCAGTGGAGTAGCCATAGAAAAAGTCTCCTTCAACAATTTTTCAAACTACATTTTCGTTAATAATAAGAGTCACCTTCATTAATAACAAATTCTCTATGCGCATCTTTGTTTATCGGCATCCTAATGTCTAACTGAAATCCGTCCGTCTTTGATCCGATCTCTCTTAAACAATAAAATTTATATTATCTAAAAGAAATTTAAAATGAAATTATTTACTGATAAATATTAAACGATAGCTCAGCTAGAAAACCATGAAATGACGATGGAGAGTGTGGGAGAGAGAGGCAGAGAGTTTGAGAGCTAATCTATTTATATTTGCTCTACCGAGCAAGCTCTCTACGCAGTCTCGTCAATTGTTTTATTGTTTTTACATTTTCATCCTCTTTGTCTTTTTGTGACTTTGTGTTCTCTTTTGTACTCTTTCAAAATTCAGCACTGGCTGACTCAGCTCTCGGACTCAGCAGGTTGAATAAAAATTTGCTGAAAATTTATAAACGTTTGATTAAAAGACAGACAGTCAGTGGCGTAGGAAGAAGAGGATTTGGTTTCAGATTTTGACGGCGTAAATCGAATTAGAGAAACAACAAAATTTTCAAAGAATTAATCACTTAATTCAATATTCCTGAAGAGCTGAATGGGTTCTCTTTGTATCCTTACATGGGTTCTCCTACACCTTACACATCGGCTGCACTCTCCCGAATGCACACCCACCAGAAGCAGTTGTTTGGTCTCTCTCTTCAGTCAGCCAGCTGCTTCTCTTCGACGAATCCGACGACTGCTTCTTCTCTCTTTCAGACATTAGTGCTGTAAAAATAATTTCGTTTTCAGTTTCGATTTTGAGTTGAGCGGATGCGGGATTGGTGCTTGCGTGTGCAAAGCGACGAGACAGATTTCCTTCGGAATTCCTTAAGTTTCATTGAATATATATATTTTTATTACAACACAATTGCTGTTTTTGTGGCTGCATTTAACGTTTTCGGTTTTTGTCGAATCGTGTGAATCAAATAGTGCGAACATTTACTTGAGTATCGATAAAAATACTCAAAAAAAAGGTATTGCATTTTAAACGGGTATTAATTAACCAATTAATCATTAATTTCTTTTAATACCGACCACAAAATATGGAGAAAATTCTGTTTTCCGATTCCGAGAGGTGCACAGACGACAAGAATTTAATTGAATTGAATTGAAGAATACAAAAAAAAACAATTGTGTTTTAAAAAAGTTGATTTTTAAAAAGTTACTGGCAAAATTAGGTTAATTCTAATTTTTTTAGTTACGAACTATTTTTAATATAACGCTCAGTTCCTCAAAATATCTTCGCTCGCTCCTTACACCTGTCCATCTTAATCATGGACCCTGCAGTTTCTTTCTGAAACTCTATCGTTAACATCGCTGTTCCTCTCTTTCTCTTTCTCTCTCTCTCTCTCTCGCACTCTCTTTCTCTCTCAGTCTCTTTGTATTTTTAAGTTAATTTTTTCCATAATTTGTCTTTAACCACATTTGTATACATCTCTCCTTTCTCCTCTTTATCTCTTATACCCATCTCGCTCTTTACTGATACACACATTTTAATTATACTCCAAATATTATCTGTTCTTGCATCCGACGCGAGAGAGTTACTCTCTTAAAGAGAACCAAAAAAAGAGAATTTAATGTAAGGATAGTGCTGTTGTTGGAACTCATTCGACATCGACATCGTCGTATTTAAAATAAATGCACCTTGACACAACCGCCCACCCACCCCCCATCAACCGCACACCAATCAACCCACCGGCAGAGTACAACAACATTCAATGCATTCTTGCCGGTTACTTTTATTAAGACACAGCGTCGTTGTCTTTCGAACAGCACCAACTCCACCTCGCCACCCCCTCTGCCGTTTCCTACTGCACAACAGCAGACACGACAAAGGCGGCAAGCCGTCGGCTCCCAGCAAAGCCGCATTATGCGTTTCTCGTTGATTTCGCTTGACCGATTTTTTCACCTCGCTCCATCCTTTTGTTTTTCCTGCTGTTTTCGTTGGTCTTTGCATTCGTAGGTTTTTCTGAACTTTTTGGGCTTTGTGTTTTTGGTAGATGTGTGTAGTCTTTTTTTGGAATTTCGATCGTCTACCTTCGGCAAGCGGCGGCGCTGCGGCCGCTGCAGCTTGTGCTTCTGCCGTCGCACGCGGCTCGTTTCGGGAGTGAGCAGCGAATGTATTTAATATTGCTCGCAATTCAATCAACTCATTACTCACTCGCCGACAACACTTCAGTGCGGATCAACGAAGTCGTCCAACTCGGTCGGGGTGAATCGCTAACGGCGAACGAACTAAGTCGTCGATCGTCACAGTCGTCATCACATCAAAAGTAATCAGATTTTTAAAAAATTTCGATTTTTCAACCGCTAATTTTATCGCAATTATCGTATTTGTCAGACGTGCACTGCATAAGATTGAATACAAATTGTTGGATGTTTTTCTTTAAAAATAAACATTTCCTAAAATTGGTGTTACTGTGTATTCTATTTGAGAAATTTTGTGGAGAAAATTACGCAAATCTTTATAAGTTTTTCTATAAAATAAATCTACAAACGGCTGAGGCTAACAACTGTGTAAACTACGGCCGGTCTACAATCGATTTTGGGTAAGTTTTTAATTAAAACAAAGGTAGTATTAGTGCTGCGAGTGCTTAAAATATTTATAATAAAATTTTGTTGTAGAATAAATGCACTATCACATCATTTTTATTACTAATTAAAATTTTATTTATTTTGCAGTTTTGTAGGTGAATTTTGTTAAAACACTTTTTACATTTAACTGCAAATAAATTTTTGGGCAAACATAAATTTTTCCAACAAAATATTAATTAGTTTTAAAAGAAAAAATTATGTTTTTTTCTAAAAAGAAATTAACGATGGTACTTTGTCTATACATTGCTTTTTAATCCTCTGTTCTTATCAAAACAAATATTCTTAATAATAAATGTGAAGAACTTCAGAAGAACTTTCTATGAAAAATCCTTTAAAACGAAAAATCTTTAAACGAAATAAATACAATTCAGCCCTAGCAATAAAATTCCCACATTTTAGAAACACCATCTCTTTTGTTTAAAAAAAACGTACGAGAAGGTTATCAAGGCGTAATCGATTTGAAAAAAAAAAACAAAAATTTTAAAAAATCCTCGTACGTGGAAAAAATAAATTAATTAATTAAATAGTTGATGAACCGGTGCAGGAGAGAAAGTAAAAATACTTTCAAAAAAGGCAATTAAAGTAACAACAACCAGCAACAACAACAACAACAACAACAACAACAAAGCCGACCATTATAATAAAATTAATAATGATATGAATAAATGGCAAAAACCAAAAAAATTCCAAAATTTTATTGAGAGAAATCGTAATTAAAGTAGATGCGTAAAGCAAGTACAACGATACTCGTGCCGTCACAACAAGTAATAAAATGACAGCTAAGTAGGAATTACAATAACACGCGTACAGTTCAACAACAGCCTAAAAGTGGTCCTAAATTTTAAGTTCATCTAAAAGTTCTAGTTAAAATTAAAGTTAAAATTAAAATAAAGATAAGTGGAATACCCGCTTGCTCTCCTTCTCCTTCCCTAGCGATTCCTTATTCTAAAATATATATACATCCTTACGCTAATTTTGCGCTGTCCTTGTCACTTAAAAGTAAGAAAAACGCATTGATCCTTTCCTTCTTCATTGTTTGCACTATTGTATGCACTTACTTGATATAATATACCCTTTATACATATATACATATATACCTACCCTTTATATACCTTCAATTTTTACACAATTTTTTGTTGTTGTACTATTTCATTTTACTATGGCATATTATTGTATCGTATTTCACAAGTACTCGTATTTTGCCCATATTATCAAAGTGCTAAACTTGTCCTAAAGTGAAATGCATGGTTTGGGCCAAACTACATGCCACAATTCAATGGTAACGAGAGAAAGTATTTATCTCTACCAACCGACTTATGGTGGTTACTTATCATACATTACATACGAGTATCGTATATATGTGTGTATGTATGTACATGTATCGACCATGTGTCGTGATTGTTGTTGTTGTTGTTGTTTTTGTGCCTTCCAGGGCGGCATTGATATTTAAAGAATATCAATTACTTTCCACTACCTTGTGCAAAAAGAAGGTTAATTAATGATATCCATTGGATCTGTCCAAGAGCTTGGCAAGATTGTCTTTAAGAGTATAGAATATCATAAGACTGCCAGATTTTAAAGCTATAAGGCTACAAATGCAAGACTGTAAGATTTGGCTTTAGTCTTCGATTGTAGCATTCTTAAAAAGTAGTAAAAATAAGTAGAAAGTATAAGTACCAAGGCGTTACTATAGTACTAGAGGATCTCAGGGCTACATATATGTCTATGGCTACAAGACTTTGACTAAAGGATTTTAAGGACCACAGGCGCTTGAGCCAATATTCCTGCATGTTATAACTGCTTTTTCCTGAGTACCTATATTCCTAATGATATACATACCTAATGATATACAAATAACAGGAAAATTCTTTTTCAGTTGATATAATCTGAAGCGTTAGTGTCAGCCACGTGTCAGTTTAAAAAAAAAAAAAACAAAATCACATCATATTCATTCAAATAAGGCAAAAGTTTATTAACATTTGGACTATAGATCTTTCGGTTATGATTATTTTATTATCTATCTTCTATTTTTATTTCATATTTTGGTTTTTTTTTTTAAAACCATAATTTATTTATTCATTCAGGTTTTTCTTATATTTTTTCAATTCATTTTTCGTAATTTTCTGTTTTGTCGCTTTCTTCTCTTTTATTCAAAATTTGACAGCGGAAACCATTTCAATGCAGATCAGAGGCAAAATCAGTAAGAACAACAACAATCTTGTTAAACAGAGAATTAATATTCAAGTCAAGATTTCAGCTCTCTTGACTTGAGTATTCGTGTTTATTTGAAGAATGGAAAGATTGAAAGATTCTCTAGAGTCGAATATATAAACGACGCATTAAAATAATGTACTACGCAACAAAAATTTCAACCTATTTAATCTTAATTCTATATAGAATCTGGGCTTTCGACTTCTGAACATCAGAGAGCGATTTATGCGGCAATGCTTGCTGAAGCGCTTTAGCATCTCTAATATATTTCTTCAAAATATAAATAAAAATCTTCATAATTTCAAAAATCATAATTTCCATTTTAATTTAAATAATTAAAAAAATAATTTTCATATTTTTAATTTCAAAGTTCATCATTTTCAAAGCTTTGGATAAACTTTCTTGAACAATCTGTGCTTTAATTTTTCAAAAAAATTATTACGACCTCTTTTTTGAAACGATTTCACTTGAGTTGAAAAGAAATAGTTGACAAATTTTGTTGGATAGTGTTTGGAAAACATTTAATATTATACACGCATACTTTAGCATATTCTTTTATTCATATACAAGTATACCATACGCAACGCCATTGTATCGAGCTATTTTAAGCCTTCAGAAAAGAGCTGAAATGATTTCAAGTCAACCGAACTGAACGCTTTTAAAATCTATCTATCATCTACTAAAATACGAGTATTTACCGTGTCCATTTTTATGAAGAGAAAACTTAAACTTGCACTAAGTCAGTGCTCCGTTTATTTACGTTAATCACAAAAGCAAAGATCCGTCCATAAAATCCATACAAAAATTTGGAAAAAAACACCGAAACTCATTGAAATTCTGACAGTGTCTTCTTTATATTTCTCTCTTTCTCTCTCTCTCTCTCTCTCCTTACCTAAATCATCTTCTTAAAGCTTTTGCCTCAAAAAAGACAACAACAAATTTAATGTATGTAATCAATTTTGGCCAACGACTAAGCTTACTAACGACACGCAGTTACTCGTTACTCGTTAGTAAAAGGTATCTTATTAACCCTTACATTAACCTGTAGGTACATCAGAAAAGGCTAAGAAGCTATTGACTGAAATATTAAAATTTTATCTCTTCAATTTTAATTAAATTTAAAATCTAAAGAAAAAGAAAAAGTTTTTAAATAAATGTTATTAAATGTACATTAAGATATGAAAATTTAACATTTCAAAAGTACAGTTTCTACGAACTATTTATTCTGCGCTTACAGTCACGGAGACCAAACAATCAATCCAATTTATTATATCATAAATAATGTTATCTGTTCTCGTAATATTTACTTTTTATAAAAGGGTAATAAAGTGAAATGTTTGTTATCAATTGAACGGAGGAGGAGAAGAAGAAAAGAGGTCTTTAACCTCTTTGCCATCTCTGGATCAGGTTAAAAAATTTTGAAAATCTTTCAAAAAAGTTTTAGTTTAAATTAATTACTGTGTCTAGATCATTAAAAACCTGTGAACAAGACAAAAAGTCATATTTGTTTATTCATTTGATTTATTAAAATTTGGAATTTTTATAAATACCTTTTGAACATTGAACATCACATCATCAGAAGATCACCGTCCGTCCATACGCTCAGAAATCTAACATTCAATATTCGCATCATAATAAGAAAAATCTCATCAACAAAAAAGCCAAAAAAAGAGTCTTTAAAACTTTATGAATGTTTAAAAAAACTGTATTTTTTATTTTTATTTTAACGTCTTTGACGCTCGGCAGAACACGCGGCTATTGTATATACTGGCCGGAAATTCATAAAATGGAATAAATTAACCTCTCCCTGTTCATGTTTATAAAATTAAAAGGAAAAAAAGAGTGCGGTGATTGTAAGGAGAACGCTTAGACGTCAACAAGTCAACGCTAGAGATCACTTGGATCGATAAATACAACATTTTAATCGCCGAATTCTCAATATTCTCCTATTTTTTACGTCCGAAGATATAGTATTTATATTCTAAACTAAATATGATTTGATTTCAATATTCTTGGTTAAGATATTGTTGTATGTTTCCTTCTTTTTTACAATCTGCGTAAAATAATATCCATGAAATTCAAAATTCCATGAAATTTTTGAAAACTACATACAATGTAGTGTATATACTATATGTATTTCCATTTATCATAACTCTGTAAGTAGTATGGTAGTATAGTATACTAGAGGTATAGAATTATTATTATTACATATCTTAATTTTATGATCATGGGTTTTTTTTGGTATCTTTGTTATTTTTCGATTTTGTATAAATACCATTATTACCATTCTCTTTTTCTGTATTACGAATTTTACGAGCATTGATTGATTTGTTGTTTTGTGTGTACATATGTACATACATACTCAAGTACATACATATGTAGGTACGCACCAATTCATTCTGTTCATATCTTTTATGATTTTATGGTTTTCTGATTTCTTTTATTTGTTCTTTTATTCGACAGATTTTATCTATTCCTTTTCGTAATTAAACAAGTTGTTGTTGTTTTGTTATTTTTCGAAACCCACTCAAAAATTACTTGTTTGTCGTTATTGTTGTTGTCTGTTTTTTTTTTTTAATTCTTTCGAATGCTAAACGAGCTTAAAAATCATACTCTTAAGTGAATTGTTGTCTATACGTTGTTGTTGTTGTTGTTGTTGTTGTTGTTACTTTTCATGATGTCATTCGCCATTTATCAAGTAATTAAATATTTAAAATCTTTAGCAAAGTTTATATTTTTTACTATTTTTTTTTCGCTCCTTTTTTACTCAAACCGGTTTCTTTAAATCGGTTAACTCAAAATATTTTATCTTGAGCGGTTTTTTTTTTGTTTTTTTTCAAAGCGAAATCTTGAAAATAGCTTCAAAGACTCGTTTTAAACGCAGGTGTTTTTTCCTCGCTCCGTGTAGAGTAAGTAAGACACGTCGTTACTGCGGCGCATGCTAATACTATTTGAATTATGGCACTAAGTAATTAGTTCAAGCGAATAATTTTTACTTAGAATATTGACGACAAAAATGATGGCAGAAAAAAACACGCGCATGTAAATAATGCTGCCGCCCTCGCGCGCTCATCACGGCCTTATCTCCGTCGACTCATCTCGACTCATCTTTAACTTGCGCTCATTTCTTGTTATTTTGCTAAAAAAGATAACGAGCATCATCGTCATCATCATCTTCTCACTACGAAATCTTCCAAATCCTTTCCACGAACAAATTCGAAGCTACTTTTCTCGCTTACGTTTTGTTGCTGTGCTTTTTGTGGTAGTTGTTGGGCTTATTATCCGCACGAGTATTTCACATTGTGACTTTTGTTGGTATTGTAGATGTCTTCTTCTTGTGATGTTGTCGTTGTTGTTGTTGTTGCTGCTGCCGTATTTAATTTAATTGATGGTCCTTGAACTTGACTTATGCTACGCAAGCACGCAGTGTGTGTCTTTTGCGTTGTTCGGGATTTAATTGGTTTGTTTTTCTCGTTGATTTCAGCACGGTTGTCATTTTCGTTATTGTATGCGTACATACATATGTATATGAATGTATGTATGTAGATACATTTAGGTACATGTGCATATATACCACGTAATAATTATACTAACCTTAAGCTTTCAGTTGTGCTTCAGTCCTATTAAAAATGTCTTTTCAAGATTCCGGAATTCCAAATTTTCTTTTTAAATCATTACCTGGAGTATATCATATCGAAAATTATCATGTGAATGCGATAAATAAAATAGTTAAGAAAAGGGTCTCAAATTTTAAATTTCAAACCGATGAACCGCGTAATTTTAATCAAATTCTTTGCTTTTAAGGCGGCTTTGGCGACTCTGATCTTTTGGTGTAGGTGCGAGCCCGCGACGGTGACGCTAATCAATGAATTATTATAATTTCTTTCATTTTTCTTAAAACATAATGACTACAGTTTCAGTTTTCGAACTAAAACTTCGAAATAAAACTCTTGGGCATAACGTAGGAGGAAAAAAGGCACAATTTGTAACATTCCAGCAACGTCATCGGCCACTCTCAACATTAAAAATAATCGTACATAACCATCTTTAAGGTTAACTGACTCTGAGCGGCTGAGGCGTTGTCAAATTTGTTGATCTGCGTTTATTTAATAATCAATATATCATTGATAATACGACAAATGCAACGAAATATGTACATACGACGATAGACAGACACCGACAGACAGCCAGAGAGAGAGAGAGAGAGAGAGAGCACCACACGACATGAATTCATAAAACTTTGGACACTATCAATTTCTTTAGTATGTTATATCACAAATCTTATCTCTCAGAATATAATAAATAATGCTCGAAGCAGGTCAACAAAGAAAAATGAATGTGTTTAAAATTTGTATTTTTATAGAATTCATTTTAAATGAGTACAAACGGATTTTATGAAGCCCGTATGACCTACATATTTATATTTTACTCTAGATAAAAAATTGTTATCTTTTAATAGCACTTAGTCGGACGTTCATATGTACTATATATCGTATATATAATACAATGTGGCGTAACTACCGCGTTTTAAGAACTCTGAAATTATTCTCTAAAACTGTCCTTATGTAACGTTATCTGCTGGGATTTTGGAATTCAGCCTTACAGTTTTTATTAAAAGGAACTTTTTGAGACGGAACAGATTGAGCACAGTACAAACTCTCCAATGTTGTTGTTGTTGTTGTTTTTGTTTTTGTTGTGTTTGACGCTGATCCAAACAACAACAACAAAACTTTTGGTCGCTCTCATCGGGCTTAGGAGTTATGGTCCTTTAAAATTTGAAAAATTTACCGTCTATATCTCCTAAACTGTAAAAGATATCCGCCTGATATATGTACCATTGCGAAGGTATTGAAAATATCTTTCATATATGGTTAATAACAATTTATCCAAAATCGTGTATTTTTGGAGAAAATTAAAATGTTTAATTTTCAATACTATTTTTTTCTATTCCTTAATTTTTTTCTCTGTAAAATGTATAATTAACCCATATAATTGTGTCAATATTAGGAAAGCTGACGCTCTTAGCTTTGCAGACATATTTTTTTCACCAGTATCGTTGCAGGATTTTAGGAGAAAATCCTTGTCCTTTATGAGGGTAAAGTATAAGGTTTAACAACGGGGCTTAAGTAACATCGAGAAGCATGCAATATCTTCTACAAAGTTATATAAATTGATGCATATATGCAAATATGTATGTCTGCATAATGGTTATAGATATGTTCATATACATATACCATGAGCATGTTGAAAGATATAGTCTTCGAACAATCTTCGCAGTGAGCAGCTCTGGCGAACCAACGAAAAACAAGTTTCAAAGTTGCAACATTATTGCAAATGAGTTCAAGCATAACGTAAAACAATCTGCATAAAATGCTACAAATAAGTCTACGAGAGTAAATGAAAATATGTACCTACGAGTACAATTTTTTCAGCTTGATTTTGAGGCTCAGCCTCGTGCGGGATGATGGTTGGTCGGTTGGTGGGTTGGTCGGTTGGTTGGTTGGCTTCAAGACGCAGAGGCAACGAACACACACGTATAACTAACAATCGTAAAAATGATACAATAAAATATCAAAAACAATAGAAACGACAGAGAGGACCGCGCCAATTAGAAAAATAAAAGCAATAAAATCTATTTCGTACGAAGCATTAAATTTTAATTTGATTGCTATCGCGAGAGTCGCGGCGTAGAAAGTAAAATATAATGAAATAAAACAAAACCGAATAAAAGCATGTCAAGCGCCGCCTCCACACGTGGCGCATGAAGCCGGCGACCGAAGCAACAACTTCAAAGGCAGTAGCCAGCAGCAATCACTAACAGCAGCAATCAAAAATTCACAGCAATATTCAATGCCAGCAGCTGTTTGTTATTGTCTTGTAAACAATTGAGTAAAGTTGGCAACTCTACATTGTATAGAGCATGGAAAATTCTCTTTGTTTGTTGCATCGCCATCGTCATCGTCATCGTCATCGACATTCTCATCATCATCAGCTACATCACAACATAGTCGTCGTCGTCGTCGTCGTCGCCTTCGTTGTCATCGATAAATATTGCGCTTTGCCTGCTATCGTCCAACGCCAGTCAACCATTCTCAAATCCTCGGCCGAACTCATTCCACAAACTTACAAACGATTTTCCGTCGTTACTCATTGCTTGGCTTTTCCAATTTGGAAACCGACTGCATCATAACGAAAGTGAAATTCATTGGCCATGATGATGAAGTTGCGAGTTAAAGTACATGCATGTGCCGAGTGCAACAACAACAACAACAACAACAGCGGCAACAACTGTAAAAATTTAAAAACAACATTCAGGTTGTCGATTTGCACACAGTCCGCCTCAAACGTGATGGCCAAAGTGTGGAATTTCATCCGATTCCGCCGCCTCCTGCTCTTCTTCTTGGGCGCCTGCTTCTTCTTCTTCTTCGGCGTCTACTTCTTCACCGAGCGAGCGAGTCGATGGTATGCTGATCGGTTGGTTCGTCATTGAAAGTGAATGTTGCTGATGCTTGTTGTTGCTGCTGGCAAGTTTGTTGATTCGCGGCTCTCGGATGCACACAATTCCTTTTTTAGCCATTTCATTTCGTTTTTGTAATGTGTTTACATGCCCGTTTTTTTTGCTCGTATCAACTTAAGTTATAAATAATATCAGAGCATCTCATCCGGAAGGAAAAGACAGCAGTTTATGAAATGGTTTTTTTTTTAATGAGCTCGCAAAGCGCATATTTTGTCTGCTGCGGCTTTGCAAAAAGCTATACTCGTTAGTTCGTTTTACGCGAACCCGATTCGAATCGAGTGTTTTACAACGAGTTCTTGGACGAATATGAGAAAATTCTTTTGCTTATTTCACAAAACTGAACAACCGGTCAGAAGTGAATCGATGGAGAAGAAGAAGTTTCCAAGAAATGAAGCAACAATTATTTTTATTTGAAAATAATTTTGAAAGAAAATTTTCAGATAAATAAAAATAAGCTGTTGCAGGTTTACATATACATATAGGTGCTTGTTTTCTTAAATTTGGTTGGAGTTAACATAAGTATTAAAAATCAACGAGTAAATAGTAACGAGTAACGAGTAAACCGAAATTAAATAATAACTAATTTAAGGTTTCAAAAGTTAATTAAAATCGTAGTGTCCGAAAAAGTAAAGTCGAGTCAGTGAATCAATATTAATTCAGCGAGTGGGAAAAGTAACGAGCGAGATGAAGTAAAATTTGCGAGCTTCGATCAAAGGATTGCAATGATATCAAAGAACTAACGCGAATTAAATTTTATCTGCGTTTTGTAAGCGCAGTTCGCAACATTTCTCACTCGCCAGTTTCCAGCGGGTCCAACTGTTATTAGTTTAAAATTAGTATTAGTTTTTCTATATATATTTTCGCAAACTTCATCTCGGTGGTAATATTAAATGCGTATGTAGAGAGTAACAAGAACGCATTTAATGCCCATAACCAACGAGTATAAATTGCGCTGCAGTCAAAGAACAACAACGAGTACCAAAAGACTCCAGTACCACCGAGATGAAGTAAGTTAAAAGAAACGACTGACTCTTTTTTTATAAAGCATTTTGGGGGAAGGGTCTTGCTATCACCACGCGTTCGAATCGACCTTCCTATGCTTTCCAGGAAGAAATTTAGCTGTACACGTTCTTCTCAAACTGACTACGAGTATATACCTACGAGTATAAAGCAACGATTGCGAAAAAGAATTGCTATAAGCAGCCGATGATTCTGAGCGAGTGCATTATTCAGAGAAGAATAATAACGTGCTCAAGGACCCATAATCGGCTACATCGGGTGCCTTTTAATCCCTTTTTGGGTACGAGTGATTTTTTCCGATCACTCGGAATAACCAACTTCAACGTCTTCTTCTTCTACTCGTACTTATTGAACTTATTGAACTTATTGAACGAGTAGAATTAAATCTAAAAAAGCCATAATGAACAACATGAATTAATGTGGCAAAATGAATGCACTGAATGGTGCACTGATTTTTTTCCTCTCCGTAACGACTGCCGCGGTTTTGTAATCAAATTTCTGCACGCTTGCCAACATGCCAACAACAGCAGAGCGACGCAACCCAAACCAGTTTTACATCATCGCGAACGCAGCACGCAATCTGCAAAAGGCAACAAGTTGCACGGACCAACGAACGAACGAACGAACGAACGAACGAATGAACGAACGAACAAACGCAGCACATACTCGCACGCACGCACGCACACACACGCACGCACGCTCGTTCGACGTTCCCCAGAAGCCAAAAACAACGATCGTTCTGCAAAAGTCTTACGTATGCCACTCTCTTTGTCCCACAAGTATTGTAGATATAACATAAAAACGAATGTTTATTCGAATGAAGTTTTGTACTGCGTATGTGTGTGTGTGGGTGTGTGTGTCATGCCTTTTTTTCCAAGTGTCACTTTAGTACAATTTTCAAAGTCATCACAAGAGAAGCCACGATTCGGGATGATGTACGAGACAAGACAAAATTTCATTGAGTATTTGTCAGATTAATAAACATACCCAAACACACACGCACACACCCACTCATACACTTTTGTCACTTGCACAAAAAACAAACCAGCTGCAAATGGTTAAGTTGAGTTGACTTGAGCTGAGCTGAGCTGAGCTGATGCTGCTGGCCGTAGAGAATGCAACAGCACCGACGACTATCCTCTGCCTTCCACCCTACGCCGCGCCGCTCTGCAGCGAAAATGGTTCAACAACATGTTGTTGGCTTGACATTGAGACAGAAATGCAAAGAAAAAAATCGAAAGGAAAATACTTGCCATCAGAAAGCAAAGCCGCCGGTGGCTCAGCCGTCTGCGGAATCGAATTGCTATAAATGCGTCGATAATTCTTGGCTGCAACAACCTCCGGGGCCGGCTAGAGGCACGTACATATGTACACACGCATGTAAGCCGTCCGCAGCCGTCATGTAGTCATTGCCGTCGTTGACGCTGTCGACCGAGTCGCGGCGAGTCGCGGCAGCCGGAGTCTGTCTGCAGTTTCAAGTCTGGAAGCTGCAGTGCCATAAATCTCGCAAAGGCAAAGGCAAAGACGCATAAGAAGAAGAACAAGAAGAAGAAGACGCATTGCATTTTTCCCCGGAATTGCAAACGTTGTGTTGTTCTTTACTCTGCTCATTTTTACATACGACAAAGACGCCCGGAAAAAGTAGAAGCGGTTTGCTTTTTCCTGCGCAGCAAAAACTATCCGATTACCAAGCTCGATTGTGAGTAGTGGTGGTCGAGACGATCCTTGCAGGCCTGAAGGCCATGGTGGTCACGGTAGTGGCGGTGCGTGCGGTGTTGTAAGAAAAACTCGAAGCTCGAAGCCTTACCTCGGAGTTTCCTAGCTCATAAACTTTCTAAATAATGCCTGCGGCGGTAGCTGCAATACCTTCGATCATTATAAAAAACCAAGAACCTCTTCTTCTACTTCTTCTCCTCGGGTGACCACAGGCCATCGAACAAGATTGACTTGCCCTCGAACAACAGCCAACCGACTTATCGACGCGTTGAGCAACCACGCGATCATCAACTAATCGGCCAACCCACTACCGCCGAAGCACCGCAGCCTGTTTGTCTGTTCTGTCCTGTCCTGTCGCCTCTTAACCGGTTGCTTTAAGTCTAGGTCTGGCCACATTCTTGCTGGCTCTTTAATGGCCATAACGAGACCACGCTTTGCCATGTTAAATACTTCAGCAGCAAGAAAAGTGAAGTCAATCGAGGAAAATCGAGACAAGAAAAAGTGAGGATGGATTCTTGAAAATCTTCAGAACCTGGAACTGGCTGGACCGGAAAAATCGGCGACGAAACCAGCGACTTCCTTTTGTATGCGATGCCTCAGACTTTTTTCAGAGTCAGGATGAGAATTTATAATGTTTGTAAAAACAAAATTATTAACTAAAGAATAAATTATTTTAATTTAAACTATCAAAATTTTTTTGCAATCTTTTGCTACTTTATGTTTTAATCTTTTAATCTGCATTCGTTAAATATTTATAAGAAAAGTTGATGCAATTTTTTCGAAAGGCTTGCAGTATTGTAGCAGCAGCAGCAATAACAACCAGTGGCGTTGTTTGTTTAGCTTTAGGTTTTTTTTTTATCCAAAGGATTTTTTTAGGAGTTCTCGACAAAATCGACAGAAAACCAGAAGGCTCCGTGTTTTAAGGTTTCCCACAAAATTATAAATTACGAAGATAAATTACGAGACGGCGGTAGGGAGCTGAGGACCACTCCCCGAAACAACGCCACTGACTACAACAACAACAACAACAACAACAACAACAACACAAACAATGCAAACGTTCCAAACGACGATGCTGAAAGTGAACGTTTTTTTGAGCGAGCGAGAGTAAAAACAACACACGCCAAGCCAACAACAACAACAAAAAATAAAGCAATCGCAACATGCAATGAAAAAACAACAACAACAACAACAACAACAATAACAACGACATGAATCGAATCGAAGCTTTCAAAGAGAGCAAAAATAGCAACGAGAGAGAGAGAAAAAGAGTAAAAAAAAGTTAATAACGCCAACGCGGTAACTTCAACAGCATCGACTGTGACAACAACAACAACAACAACAACGACAACGAAAAGAAAACGCTAGAATAGAAATATTGTTGCTCGCTGACGAACATCATCAAGCAATTTATAAAGCATGTACGATAATTTGGCTGTTGTTGCTGCGAATGAGGGTGCTGCTGCTGTTGTTGTTGTTGTTGTTGCTCCTGCTATTATTATTAAGGCTACTCTTGTAACTGTTGTTGTTGCGTCTACAGCAGCTGCGTCTGCTGCTGCTGCACCAGCATCAATACTCAACTCATGTTGTACCGCGCAACAAATCGGCAGCAACGTTGTTGTTGTTGTTGTTGTTGTTGTTGTTGTTGTTGTTGCTGTTGTGTGTACATCGCGTTGGTGATTCCATATTTTTTTACTGATTTGTGTAGTTATTGTTGTATCCACAGTATTTTGTCGTTGTTGCTGTTGTTGTCGTTGTTGTTGTTGTTGTTGTTGTTGCTGTGTGTATTTTCGTATGCTCGTTCTTAATTTTTGCTATTCGTAATGATGTTTCTTTTAGCATTCGTTTACTATTATTTACAGAGCAGAGAAACAGCAACAACCAAAGACAACAACAACAACAACAACAACAACAGCTGCCTCTTAATCTCTGCCATTGCAATGAAATTGAAAGCAATGCTTTATTATTGTTGCTTCTCCTTTAACGTATTTTTTTTGATTTTTAGCTTTTTGTTTTGTGTTTGCTTTTGTCTTTGGTAGTTTTTTGCTTTTGTGTCTTTTTTTTTTTTTGCTTTTCATTTATCGCTGCATAAATGTGCATCTTTTGATTTATTATGGACGCGTTCTAATAAATGCATTCCACAGTGGGCTAAAATACTCAAAACTACACTCACAACTACCAAACATTTACTTTACTTAGTTTGGTCACAAGCAATAACAGACTAAGTCGGTTTTCCTCAGTTTTCAGAAGGCACACTTTTTACATTTTATATTGTTCATACACAAATTTAACATATGTACGTACATGGAGCCGCCCTCTATAAAAACTCTTTGTGGGCGCCACTTGGAACATGTTGGTTGGATCGAGAGAAGAGAAAATCGTCTGAAGGGCGAGTCTTAGTACGTGAAAAGTGTGCTTAATTGTACTTTGTACAACCAATATGTTTCGTAAGTTGTAAGTTTTTTGAAATCTTGACTTACAAAAAATATAAGTTTTAACATTTTATCACAAATTCAGGGAAGCATTCGAAATTACGTATGAAAAATTATACTCATTGATAAAGTATTCTTCTCAAATCTTTAAAATTTGGCATTAATTTTCTCAAAAGTTAGTGTTTCACTTAAAAAAAGGGCCTAAGGAAATGGGTTTTTAGCTTTCGCAAAAGGTAAATTCATAAAATGTAGGCGTGGCAGGTACTACTCTTATTTGTATATCTATTTTGTTCATTTAAAGTAAATTTCAACAAATTTTCTCTCATATTTCGATTGCATCTTATGCGCAGCACCCTGTAATTGCTAACAGATTTTTACATTATTCGCAGAATACTATCAAAGAATATACAATGTATATTCTGCATAACATGACATAACATAATATCTACATAACTAATGTGTTCACTCCTTAGGGCTTACCTGGTCCTCCAGCAGCGCCATTTGAGCATCACGACCGTTTCTATCAAAAGGGAGAGAAAGGAGAACCTATATATAGCTTTAATATAGCTATAATATTGTATATTCTTTGATACTATACTCGTATGTTATTACGAGTGCATAACATATATTGGCGGTAGAGTAAGGAACAGGTTTAATTCGGGTTAATCGGTTTTGGCTTGTAGCTCCTGAGTAGATCTAACGAAACTTCGAACGAGACTATTCTTTATTACTGTAATATGTTACAATATTATTAGTGCTTTTTAATTACATCTGTTGTTGTTGTTGTTGTTGTTGTTGTTGTTGTTGTTGTTGTTTTTATTATAATTGTTGTTGCTTATGCGTTTTATTTACTATGTGTATTTTATGAGGACATTTTTGCAACACTATTTTATTATCTAAGACCACAAAAATTATATATTTTAAAATGTTTTTTTTATGTTCTTCGCGATTGAGGTTGATTTTTGTTTTTATTCCTTTTCATTTTTGTTGTTTTCTTTTCTTTTTTTTATTTTGTTTGAAAAGTATTTTCGTAAATTTTTAACCCAGTTTCAGAATGTGTTATTTTTACATTTAATCGCATTGGTTTGTTAGTGTTTGTGAGTGAGTATTAGTATGTGTATGTGTTTGTTAAGTCCATTATTAATAGATTTTTAATGCAAAAGCGTTTTTGATATACTTTTTTACTGAAATTTTTTAAAACTTTTGAACAGTTAACGTGTTTAGTTAACCAAAACTTCTGTCTTGATTCTCTGCGACCATAAGAAGGTACCCTCTGAAGGTACCCTTTATAAGTCTTTAAGGCATAAAGAACATCAGCAGAGGTTTCAGCAAAGATTTCAATGGTCCTGTTAAAAATAATAATTCCAATAATTCCAACAGCTAATAAGTCGGTCAGTTCATCAGTCAGTCAATGGTTTCTTCGGTTACTCAGTCAAATGCTTTCATTATTAATGCCTATTGTGAGCTCATAAACATCTAACAACAACAACAACAACAACGGTGGCTCCAACATCATCATAATCGACGAGAGCAATGACTACGACGAGTACAATGAGTACAAAGCAAGAGCGAGCGCGGCAGCAACTCGTTGCAAAGTTTCGTTGCAAATTTAATCAAATGAAACTGAAAATTCTACTAAACTAGTTTTTGCGTCCATTGTTCGTTGTTGTTGTTGTTTTGTCAACTACAAAAGAGGCTGCTGATGTTATTGTAATTGCAAATTGTTGGTCGTCGTCGGCGAGGCGGCGAGGCGGCATCGACGGCGTTGTTTTTACTTTTGCAATCTGGTAAAGATGATGATGATGCATCGTTTTGTCCGGCGAGATGCGTGCGCCTTTTACACGCTACTCCGGAACTAGACAACAACAACAACAACAACAACAACAACAACATCAACAATAATATCAACAACAATATCAACAACAATGACCGCTACAAACAGAAATGACAACAACAATGCTGCTCATAACAGAAAACAACTTTAACGAAGACCGAAAAATGTTGTTAAGTTCAATTAAGCGGACTTGTCGAGCAACAACTACAACGCAAAATGACAACAACAACAAAAACAAATTAATTAATTTGTAAAAACTGTGCTTACTTCGAAGCTTTAGCACAGTTTTTTTACAACAAACACAAGTTGTTTAAATAAAAATTATGCTTTTAAAAAAACAATTCTTAGCCAATAAAACACAACAAAAACTAACTAGAAAAGCATAGAAATTCAAAGATAATAAAAACCTGCACTATTTTAAAAATATATAAAAAATTCCACTCAAACTCTTTTAGCACAGAAAAGACATTAACAACGTTAAGCAACGTCATCCGCGCGATCTCGTTTCGTTCTCGCTTTTGTTTTCGTTTTAATTTTTATTTCCATTCTTGTTGTTTTGCTTTTTGTTTTGCGCTTCTTCGAGCAATAAACAATTAAAAGATTGCAAAATCAGAACAACGTCTGCTGTACAACAAATCGAACAACAAGAACTATAGCAGCAGCAGCAGCAGCAGCAGCAGCAGCAGGAACAACAAAACGATCATAATAATAATAATAAAAAGCGACTTAATTCAACTGATAACGCCAGCGAATGTGTGACAAGCAGAAACTGTCAACGCTGTCGCTGTCTGGCTCTCTGTGTTGCAGGCTGCTGCAGCAGAAGCAGAGGCAGCGGCAGAGGCAGAGCAAGATGCAGAGCTGCCGTAGAGGCAGAATCGGACGCAAGCTGCGTTTGTCGCCGGCGGATGATGGCACTCGGCAACAATTTAGTACCTACAACAATGTATTGTGCAACAACACAACAGCAACAACAACAACAACAACAACAACAACAACAACAACAACAACAATAATCATAATCACAATAATATTGCATTAACAATGAGAACAACGACAACTACTACACAAACCACAAGATAACAACAACAAAAACACAAACAACGCCGCGGACGAAGACGAAGACGGCGACGAAGGCGGAGACGGAGACGAATTGCGCTTAACTTGATTCGTGTCGGCCGCGTTGTCGTCCGATTGACAATGTTTTTTTTGTGTTTTTTGTTGTCGCTGCGTTGGACGAACGAACGAATGAACGAACTCTCGCCGGCGACGTGGCGATCGATCGGAGTAGCGAGGAGCGATATTTGTAACAACAACAACAACAACAATGACGGCGAGGCATTCCCTGAAGCAAACAAGGTTTGCGTCTGGCGACAGCAGCAAGAACAAGCGTCCGTTTAAGGCGCTAAATCAAGCAACCGAGCAGCAGCGCAGCAACAAACCTGACGGCAGGCTATAAAACAACAACACAAAATCTACGTCAAATAATAATAGTAAACGAAAGATTGCATTGTACTCGTACCAACAACGACAGCAACAACAACTTATATAAAATAAGTGCACATGATGCAATGTAACAACACACACACATATAAGAACTAGCTACAACGAACAACATCAACAACAATAACGCGAAAAACAATAACAACTTACAAAATATAGCAACAATTAGTATCGTTATAAAGAAGCTAAATGATGATAAAGAATTGATGACAGCTTAAGCGCCGGCCAAAGCAGCAGCAGCAACAAAAAAGTAACCGAAAAGTAGTGACGACGGCACACAATGACAACAACAACAACAACAACAACTTCTTCATAGTCCGTTCATCCGTTCATCTATTCGAGGTTATACTGTACTCGTATGCACGAGTATCGTAGCTAGAACCAGAACAGAAAGAGCCAATAACAGTAACAGAAACCAAACATTAACAACAACAACAACAGCAACAACAACAACAACAACAACACTAGCGACATACTCGTGTGTAACATACCTTGACGCCAGCGTCGACGACACGGCTTAGCACCAATTGTGTCATTGCACTCTTACGCCGGCCACGGATACAATGCGGCGTCGCAGTCCGCCGTATGTATGTATGTAGGCATGTATGTATGTGTGTGTGTGTGTCGAGTGTAAAGCGCTCGCTGGTGCATGCCGCATGCACGATGCATTCCGAACGCTTTGACTTTTCATTTCGGCGTCTGCAATAGTTTCGATTTCATTTCGTTTTCTTGTCTAATGCTAAAGCTTCGTTAGTTGTTGTTGTTGCGTAGATGGCTGTGTTTGGCGATGTTGTTGCTGTTCGCCTATTGTTGTTGCATTTCATTGAGTGCGTCAATGTGATTTTCTTCGCTAACGACCTTCTGCGCTCTCTGCCGGAAGAGAGCTCTCTCGCTCAGTGCTCGATCGTTCTCATTAGCGCTCTTTCGTTAATTTATCTCACCATTTGTGCAGCCTTCTCTCTTGTAAGCTCGTATCAAGAGATCAAGAGATCAAGAGATCATTCATTAATTCATTTATTCATTTGTTAATTTGTTTGTTAATTAATCTGATGATGATGATAATTATGATGGCTAGTTTCAGTTATTGTTAATCGGAAGTTTTCTTGCGTTAAAATTATGACAGAAATCATATCAAATTCCAAACACAAATTCCGCCATTTTTTAATAACAATAACAATAACAACAACAACAACAATTTCCTTTTATCATTGTTTCACTTTCTCTAATTATGTCACGACGAAAATGAAAATGAAAACGAAAATGAAACGAAACTGAAAACGAAAATTCAAAATAAAAATAAATGATAATGAACGTTGATGAATGTTGTTGTTGCTGCTGCGTCTGCTTCTGCTGCTGCTCAACGACTAGTTTGCTGCAGCATGAGTTTTTCCATCACTCTCACAACAACAACAACAACACAACAACAACAACAACGAGAGTAGAGTGCATTTTCCAGTGGCGTCTAACGTAATCGCATCAATTATTTACGTTTTACTGTTGTTGTTGTTGTTGTGGTTCGTGTTGCTGTCACTTGTTGGCAATTAGTAGGTGACATTGACGTTAACAAAGCAATAAACAACAACAATTAGTCATACACCTGCACACACACACACACCAGCCAGCGAGTACACCAACAACAACTACACACAAATATAAAACGGAAGCTTAACCAAAGCAATAAGACTATGTATGTATGCAGCAATTGATATTGGTTAACCCTTCATACACCAACAACAACAACAACAACAACGACACCACCTTTTGTATACTCTTCGAATTATAAACACAATTAGAAGCTATATTGACGGACAGCGAATACAATAACAAGAAAGAAATCAGAACAACAACAGCAACAACAGCACGGCGACGAAAGCAATAATAAACAAAAACTGTGCTACGAAAATAACAACAAAAACAATAGTTTTTAAAAAAAATGCTCCTCTCTCTCTCTCAGTCAAATGAAATAATGATCCATTAAAACTTCATCTTTGTTTTTCTTCTGGTCAGTTTCGAAAATGTTGTCGTAGTCCAAGTAGTTTTGAGCAGTAATAGTAATTGTTTTTGTTGTTGTTTTTGGTGTAAACAATAAGCGCTTCATCTTCATCGATCATGTTACAATTGGCTCGAATTTCAATCGAATTTCGTATTAAAATAAAATTTCGGACAACTATGAATCCTCAACAGATGTTTACGAATTTGATTTCATCGCGTTTTAATAAAAAAAAATAATATCGTGTATACTCTCTTGATGGTAAAAAATCGGCCCACCGAACCTGTTTTTTAATCTTGAACTAATTACCTTCAATTTCAACTTTGACCCGAAAATTCACAGCTCTCTTCTACTTTAAAGTTATAAATAAATGTCAATGAAAGCCAACATTTCTCAAAATCTCTTGTAGTGCGAGTATAGAAATAAATTCACCTCAAAAAAAAAACAACTGCAAATTCATTCTTTTGCTCTGGTGAACACTTGGGCAGTAGCGAATATTTTTTTAAAACATTTATTTCTCACTGTAATTAAAAGAGCTCTCTCTCTCCTCTTTTAATTACATTGCGATAAGCAGAGCAGAGCATGAAGAGCCATAGAAATGCAATTGTTAAGAGAGAAAAATAAAGAAACTTTTTGCGAAACACTCTCAGTGATTAGAAATTGAAAGGAAAGACATACATACATACATTCGATGCTCGGCGGAGTTCTCTGAATGGATCTCAAGCTACTATTGGCACACTTTGCTCACTCAAACCGTTTCTGTACCAGTCACCACCACCACCACCACCACCAACAACAATAACCGTGGATCAGGTTTCTCTGGGCGCTCACAAGATGCATCTGAATTTGGCAAAAGCTCTCTCGGCTACTCTTCGAAATGCTCGCTTTGCAGTTTAAGCTAGCCCGCCCTCCCCTCTGCCCCTCTTTAACGATGTTGTTGTAGTCATCATTGTCGACATCGCAGTAGTAGAACTGGCTTCGTGGAGGGCTCCATCGTCATCGGATGCCGGCCCCACCAGTCGTCAATGAGAGTCAATGAGAGTGAAATTAAACTCGCAGTGAAATGAAATGAACATAATTGAAGCAATGGCGCAAGGAAGAGTGCAGCACTAGCAACGCCAGTGGGCGACAGAGGCAATAAAAGCGCCTAAAGCGGTCAGCATTAGCATTAGTCCACATTGATTTGAGTCTCGTTGGCGACGACGGCGACGACGGCGACGACGGCGACGACGGAGCAGTCTCAGTTGAACGTTTGCTTGATTGTTATTGTTGGCGCTGTCGTCGTCAGGTTCATCCGGTGTACCTACGTGTGTCGGCGATGCTGTAAGTTCTATACCATTCGATTTCATTTCAGTCGATAAAAACTTGATGCACCGCGATACACAGAGTATCTGGTGCAAGTGAGGACACACACGCCCATCCATACATAAACACACAAACACACTGTTATCTCACAGCTACGATACGTCATAGCTAATGAGAAAACATGTACATACATATACATAATGTCTTTTAAATTTTGTACAGAATTTCAGTCTCTCATAACGTATACTCTACCCTGCCCCTCCCTCCTTGATTTGCTTCTCCACAGATGCCCCTCCTAACGCTTCCTGTGCTCATTCTCATAGCTCTCCGGCCGCTGCGGGCATATGTATCCATGGGAATGCATCTGCTTCTGCTTCGGTATCCGTCCGAACGGCCGAATGCGACTGACCTGACTCAATGCATGTGTCTCTAGCATCTGAGTTATGCTCATTATTATGTTTATGCGCTGGCTACTTGCCAATGTTGTTTTTGCTCTCTGTTTGGGTATGCGTGTGTGTGTGTGTGTGTGTGTTTGTGTGTTTTCGTATCGATCTGTCACATACATACATACTGGCAATGGCAGAGGCGTATATAGCTGTTGCTTTTGGTGGGGGCGGATCAAAGTGATTGCAACGGAGAAAATTCTGAATGCAATAACAGAGATAATAACAGAAAATTAAGAGCAATTAATATACAAGAAAAGTATAGTAAAAAAGTAGAGAAAATCACAAATTTTCTTTGGGGAGACCCTGAATTATTCCTTTCTCTTTCTATTTGCAAGGGGAAAGGGAGTCCGAACTCCGAAAACAGCCCCCTAAATGCGCCACTGTGTACTGGTCCATGGTATTTTATAATGTATAGAGACTATATTTAGAATTATCAGAGCTATGCGTTTTATGTTTAGCAAAATTTTTTGTGAAATTAATGACAACAGCAACAACTTTATCTGAGAACATAAGTTAGTGCTGTGGTTGTTGCCGTTGACGTAAATGTTAACAATGTACGATAATAGGCGGCGCGCACAAGCGCGACTTTTTCGAGATTTAACCCATTTAACCCTTTTCGGCTCTCATCCCGTTTGAAAAATCCTGTCTCGTCGTGCCTCGGGATCTCATCTCGACAACAAAAACTCTGTCTCGTGCTTGGTTCTTGTCTCGTTTGGTTCTTGTCTCGTTTGATAAAATTACACATACAATAATTTAAAAAAAACACTTAAGTATTTTTAAGTTAAAATTAATTTTTGTTATCAGGTTTTTAGCGTTTATAAAGACTTTAAAGCAAAGAAAACGACTAACAGCGAATCATGGGTTAAAAAGTGTTCATTAAAAACGGCAAAAGTGGGTCATTTTACGCATCATAACAACAAAAATATGTATGTATGTATGTATGGACGAGTACAATAAAACCGTACTCTACCTACCGCCTACTCTATGGCGATAAGAGAGCGAGAGAGTGTTGTAATGAGAACAGAGAAAGAGAGCAGAATCAGCCTGGAAGTTAGCCTTTGAATTTAGCTTCGTGGGTTTTTTAATCCTTTTTTGGCAATTCCAAAACGTGGCAGAATTGTCGAGGCAAAGAATCCCGGAATCTATTTTTTCCTGAAAACAGAAATAAGTGAAGTTTGAAGCGGTTTAGTGACGAAATTACGCAAAAAACAGCCAACCAGAATGAATGAATTTTCACCCACTTTTAATTACTTAAAAATCAAAACCAAATCAGCATTTTACACCCGACTTTACACATTTCACGCAACGCGCAAAAACACTTGTCAACACCTTTGAGGGCGAAAAAATGAAAACAGTTTGAACGCTTTCTTATTAACTTGTTAACTTCAATGTTTCTTGTTACTTTAGAAAGCCGTTGTTGTTGTTGTTGTTGATGTCAACAACACGACATCAAAAAATCAAAAAGACAATAAGAAGACAACAGCGTGGAAAATGTCCAGAGACTCGAATTGACCTCATTCGACGAAGAAAGGATTGCCAAAAAGTGAACGAACAATAAGAACTGAAAAAAACAAAAAACAACGAACGCAAAGCAATCACGCAAACCGCTTGGGCGAAATTTCTTAATACTCGCAGCGTTTTTTGATTATAAATTTTTACGAGTATAACGGTAATGCGAACACCTTTTTTTTCGTCTTTGAAGTTTTTGTCACAAAAGTTTCTTCTTCACTGATGAGATGATTTCTGGGCCCTCGTTTCTGTACGTAAGAAAATTTTGGAGCTGTCAAAAGAGTCGTGTCAACACACGATAAAGAAGAAGAAGAAGAAGAAATCTCGGAGTAAGCCATTAAAAGGCTGGCGGTGTTTTTTGGGCTGTCCGGAAATAAGACTTTTAGTCAGCCTTTTATTTTATTAACAAATAAAATATTTAACAATTATTTCAATTTTTTGGTTTCATTTCTTTATTCCATTCTTTATCCATTTATTTACGCGAATAATTGCTCTAAATTTCAATTTCGTACAAAAGAAGGGGCAGAAGGTTAAGAGGATGATGTTCATGTTCATTAAAAAGGTATAGCACAATAATTTTCAACAAGATGGCACAAAAACCTTTGCAGCCGCTTGTTTTTTTTGCTTTTTACCAACAAAATGAACCGTTATTTGCCGAAATATGTACTTAAAATTGTTGGCATGTGAAAAAACTTGTTTGCAAATTCCATTAAAAATCAAAAAAAAATAAAAAAATAAAAAAAAAAAAAATTTGTACCTACAGTGTAAACATTGTAAGAAAAAAACAGAAAGAATACCACACAAAAATTCACACTTTTCGGCCAAAATGGCCGAAAAAGAAGCCAATTTGAATATGTTGTTAATACGTAGTACCATGCGTGTGATCGCCATGGTCGCCATGGTCGCCGTGGTCGCTGTCGTGGTTCAATGTATCATACCGAAACCCAAGCTTTTGTCTGTACCGTAGAAGATAATGAATCACTTCGTTTTTGGCCAGTTTTTTTTTTTTTTTACTTGTTTAACATGTATTCTTTTGATTTAACTCTTCTTCTTCTTCTTCTTCTTCTTCTTCCAAAACTTTAGCGATTTATTTTATTTTTGCTTTGTTTTTTTCTGCTTTTGTTTGTGGTTAATTCTTAATGAACTGAATTTACATACGCCAAATCTTCCGAAAAAAAAGCAAAATCTTTCGGTATAA
The DNA here is from genome assembly GCA_949752815.1 of Conops quadrifasciatus. Lineage (NCBI taxonomy): Eukaryota > Metazoa > Arthropoda > Insecta > Diptera > Conopidae > Conops > Conops quadrifasciatus. Next base: position 38,323,728 of record OX457079.1, read on the forward strand.
TTTTTCATTTGCGAATCGTATTGTCTGGTATCGTATCGTGTCGTATCTCGTCGACATGCTGGCAGGTCCTGCCAGTCCGCGTACAATAAATTAAAATAATGTTCGAAAATAAAGTTTTATCACTCTCGTATCTCTTTCTTTAAGCAGGTTAATTATTATTAAGTGATGTTAATCATGCTCGAAGTCCTCCGTAGCGCAGACAGGTGCATACATAAATTGTCGAAGAGTCCAGTCGAAGGCTTTTCGCATTTCCGCGCAACATCACGCATGTAAAGGGTGTTTTTTTTAAGCCCGATAGATCTTCAAATGGTAGAAAATAACCCAAAAAATTCAATTTTAATGAAATTGTTTTCTTTTCGAATTGTTTCAAACTCGAATTCGAGTTTTATGCTCGAATCGACGACTGATTTTTTTCAAAGTAAATTTGGATAATTTGGTAGCGTTGTTCAAGCGTGAGTCTATTTCATGATGATTTGCCAGAGTATACTGAACATAAATTACAAAAAGAGCAGTCAGAAGGACAGCTTGTATTGACAGTTGTCCCTATCGAAAGTTCTATCTAAGCTAAAAAAACACCCTTTACATATGAACTATTTTTTATAGCTATTTATGACCATATTGTGGATTATGTTTATGGAATTATGTTATGGAATTTTAATTCTTGTGACCTAATGGTATCATATCGTATACAAATATACAAATACTCAGTGCGATTTAGAAATTCAGTTTAGATTGATTCTTTCCTTTCGTCTTTTTCTGTGATGTTTATTGTTTATTTCATTTTTGGTTTTTTTTAAAATTATTTTCTTCTTGTTGTTTCTTTTCTTTTCTTTTTGTTGTATGTTAAATATAATTGAATTTATTACGATTTGGCTTCGAATGTTGTTTATTCAATAAAACTGCGCATTTTCTTTAATGCTTTTGTTTGTTTATTTTTGTAGTATTAAATTTTTTTGGAAGCGTTGTTGTTCCGAAGAGATCTCACTACTTTGTGTTTTTTAAGACATTAATATTAGTATTTGTGTACTCGCATAAATCGAGGCAAGCACTCGTACATACAGACACGAGTCTTTATAATTATTTGCAAAATTTTTCGAGCTGTTCGAGTTTAGTTATATTTTAACCTTCAACCCGAAATTATCATTTATTTTTTTGTTCATACTGCCTGAAAAACGCGCTAATATTAGTATTAAATTTAAATATTAACTGAATTTACAAAAAAGAAAAAGAATGGATGCAAACAATTTTAGAAATTTAATAATTTATCATTAATATTCGTAATTATACTAAATTAATTGAAATAACCTCGACTCGACTCAACGAAATTCAATTTCATATTTGTCATTTTAATTTTTTTCTTTCTTTCTTTTTTAGAACGAAAGTAAGTGAAAAGTATTGTATTTACTTTGCGCGCAATTGACGTATGTGATTTTTTTTTTATTTCTAAATAAATTCATCCTTGAACTGATTGAACAAACAGAAAATTTAAGAAATTGTTGTAATTATTAATTTGTTGTTGTTGTTGTTGTTGTTGTTGTTGTTATTCTGAACACTAGAAACCTTGACTCCTAACCTCGTCGCGTGCCAATTGTTGTAATTGACAGATTGAGTGCTATCTCTGACGAGTACGCACGTACTCGTAAAATGAGTTTTGACAGCCGCAACATTTAAAGAAAAAACTAATTTTTAAATTTTATTTTCATAAAAATAATTAATTTTTAATTGTTTATAGTCATTAAAGCGATACTCGTATGCGATATTTTACATTAACCTTCACAGTTCATGAGAGAATAAGTTTTTAATTATTTAATAGTTCAAGAAATTACTTTCTGAATATACATACTTTTTGTCACCATTTTTTTCAGAATTGTATAATTGATGCCGTAAACAAAAGTAGCCTATAATTTGATGGTGTTGCTGTAACTATACGTTTAAAGGCACGTTTTAAAATACGGAAAATCGGGATCTGTTTATCCATAAATAATTATAGCGCATAATAATAATAAAAATAACCACGACAACAACTATCCTTGAGCTGACTAAATTTACGTAAGAATATTAAAAAAATTACTCCTATTATTTAATAAAACAGGAAGAAGAAAGAGAGCAGTCAGTGTTGGAAAGCGAAAGGAGAAGAGTGAAGCTAATGCAGTATTAGTTAATTGTATGTTAATGAATTTGTAATCGTTAACTAATACTCTGTGCTAGATATTGCATGTACACCGTGCACACGTACACACAAACATACGATTGCCTACTCGCTATTAAAGAAGCGTAGCAACAACAACAGCGACTACCAACGTTGAGCGAGCAGCCACCGCAGCAGCAGCAGCATCATTCCTTTTACGAAAAGAAACCACAAAAAAAGAGAATAACAACAACAACACACTATTACCAAAGCAAAAGTAAAGTTCCTTGACATCGGCAAATGTTGGCTGCTTCTTTGCATGCAGGCTCTCAAGCGCTGAGACTGCTTCTTTTGCTGCAGCAGTTATTGTTATTGCTGTGGTTGCTGTTGTTAGTGTTGTTGTCATTGCTAAGAACTTTATGGCTACCAGCGACAAAAGAAGAACAGCAAAAGCAAAAGCAAATAACACTAGCAGCAACCACGGCATCCAATCTTCGAAGACATGTGCGGCATTGCTGCTTCTGCAGCTCTGCAGACGGCTGCTGGCGTAATAAGGCCGCCAGCAGCCGGCATCAGCAGCGCTCACCTGCATCATGCACAATGCAGACGCAGACGCAAACGCAGACGCAGAAGCAAACACAGTCAGCGTCGTCATCGCCATTGCCATCGCCATCGCCATCGATGTCGTCGTCGGCGTCGTCGGCGTCGGCGTACACGGCTTACTATTCATCGGACGCTGGTCAGACTTTCGCTGCTTTCGATCTCTACCTGCCTCGATAGATGGCATCAGGGCGTTGTTGTTGCATTTGAAATTGGAATTTGTTTTTGTTCTTACTGCCGATGCTGTTGTTGTTGCTGTTTTTCTTATTGTTGTGGTGGTCAAAGATCGTTCACTTTGCATTTCAGTATTTGCAGCCTGGAGCAACAGCAACAACAAAATCATCGCAATAGGAATGTCTGCATGTTTCTTGTTATTGTTGTGTTTTTTGCAATTTTGTTTTATTGTTAGTTTTATTCAACGTATGCCATTGACTGACAGCGCAGTAGACGTTTTTGCACGTTGCCAACGAAGAGAAATTAATTTCTGTGCTGGTGTATTTTCTTATTCTTAGCAATTTTATATACTCGTACATATATACAAATATGTATGCACATAAAGATGCATCTACATTATTTTTGTTATTACTTCTACTTTTTTTTTGCTTTTGCTTTCTTCTATTCGATTTTTCTGCTATTGTTTTTGTTACTTAAGATTATTTGTTCGTGCCTGCTTTCTCATTCTTGTTGCTGCCATCTAGTGATGCAGACTTCTGCCGTGGCTGGCGTCGCTGCCAGTCGATGTCGCTCTTCGATCATATGGGAACTGCATAGACTAGCACAGGTACCGCCTCGTCGGCTCAATGAACCCATTGACAGGGTGAGTAACTCCGACTACTTCGACTTCGACTTCTCCGCGAAGATGCCTTTTTTTCGTTCTGAGTTCAGCCGGCTTTTTGCTGGCACAGAACAGAACGTGCCTCCAAAAACCAAACTCGTTCCCATGCATACATATGTACGTTCATCCATCCATCATCATTGATGGCCATACACTGCATCATCTTCACATTCTTACTTTTCTCCATGTTTTGCAAGCAGTATTAACGAAATTAAATTGAGTTTTGCTAAATTGTAGGAGCCTTTTTTTTCATATTTCATCTATGGATTTATATGCAAACACATACGTATTATGTATGTATAACATAAGTACCTCTTCTGGTGCTCATCGTTTCTTTTTCGCCTCTTATTGCGTTTAAAAAATTTGGTATATACAAATACTATTTGTAGATGCCAACAAAGTCTGAAGATGAAATAAATTGAAAATAGCTTGACGAATTATTTATCACTGCAACAAATTTGAATTCGAATTAATAGCAAAGCATTGCCAGACGTTAATATTTATGGATGCTGAAATAGTCCCTTGATTGCACTGCGTAATGTTAGCTTCTCTTTGCGAAGTACACACACTTGTACTCGCTTGTACTCTTGTACTCTTCCTTAACAAATATTGGAGTAGATAAAATTCTCTTCTCTTTAACCACAAATTGTTCATATAAAATTTGACAAAAGATTCTCACATAAAAAGGAATTATAGAATCGCTTTGAATTTTGACTGGATTTCGAACGAATCTATTTCAAATGTCTTTTGACATTGAAGAAATTCCGCTTAAAAGAAAAACTTATTAAAAATATAAGAGCACTTCCTGAAAAGTGGTTCCTTTCTTTTAAGTGGTAGAGATTAAAAATAATCTTTGAATATTATTTTGAGTATGGAAGAGATAAGGCCAAATCTTTTCTCTGTGCGATGGTTATTGAAGTATGTGCCTATGTGTGTATTTATACACATATTTATTGGATTTTTTCCTTTATGGAAACTGAGCAGCAGGCAAAAACCGAATGCTATCAGCTCAAAAATAAAAATAACATTTAACAATGCATTTTCTTAAAATACAATAACAACAACTACGTATTGATTGTGACATTGAAACACTCGCTTTATAAAAATGTATTAAAACAGTACCACATTAATTGTTAACGTTATTGTTGAGGTTGTCGAAGTTGTTGTTGCTGTTGTTTTCGGTGTGATATATACATATACATACATATATTGGTAGCTGTTACAATTCTCTCTTTTGATTGTTATTTTTGGGAAGTTATTTCTTCTGTCGCACACAATCCACCTTCTTCATAATACTTTTTCCAAGCCACCTCTATCACCCTACCTTCATGCCCTCTCCGGGTCCCCCACAAAAGGGCCGTGTTCCAGACCGTCTCGTCGACTTCGCCGCGCCACAGTAGACCTCACGGATCAGCTCCGACCCCGTCGCGCTGATAAGCTACCAAATCACTCTTTCTCGCCACTGCCGCAGTGAAGTTTTTACTTTCGTTGGCGGCAGACGTGGTGCGGAGGCTGCTGTGTCTGCGACAAAATATGTAAGCGAACAGTTTTCAAGGACTCCGGCAAAGAGTTCATTAACGGCAGTGATAAGGATTCGCAGAAGATACAGCGCGTTGCGCTGACAATCACTTTAGTGCGCGTATCGCAGCACTAAAAGCAATTCTTCGTATAAAACTGCATGGAAAGGAAAAAGATTGTTTTATACAAGAAAAAGAAAGATTTCTCGAACAAAAGAGCAATAGTACCTTTCCGTTACTTTTCAAATATGCACACACTTTTACTTCTTCTTCGTGAAATATTTGGAGTAAAATTTCTTTGGTATTTCCGTTTTTCTTACAGAACTGTGGAGAGAAGAGAGATAAATTCTCCGAACCGAATTCTCAACCGAAAACCACGTTCATAAAAATGTGGTCTAATCAACACTAGTAACAATACGTCCAACCGACGATTTCCAAAATTAGAAATCATAATAACATCAACGGCAGTAAAACAACAACAACAACAACAATACGCCGCGGCAAAGGGACCGCAAAAAATGGAGCAAAATCACTTTTTATAGTGAAAAATCCGTGAATCCTTAAAAATAGAATACTATTCATTCGTAACTCGTGGTCCCTTCTTCTTTCCTTCTTCCTTCCCTGTCCCATCATCCCATCCCGCCACGCCCGCTCTTCCCTCAACCTTAACCCCTTCCCGAACCCACCGCACCACGCCCGCACCACGCCCACTGACCCACAACCGAACACCTTGAACGAATATGAATCCAGCCGGCATGAAAGATGTCGATACGACAAGTCATCCGACAAGCATCACAACCGCAAACTTGAACGACCAACACTCCAACCTCAATGCATCACCACACATCACAACAACAACCACACCGACAACAACAACAGCGGCGGAAATAGCAGCAACGGAGGCCTCACCGCCGAACGCCGCGCTCAATAGTAACCACACAAACGCCGAGATTAACAACGGCTACACCTTGCCCTTGTCGCTGCACAACGGCCACAACACTAACAACACCAACGGAAGTGCGAACGGTACACCGAAACTCTACCAAAATGGAGGCCGACGGGACTCCACACAGGTTTGGACGCCACTATTGCCAAATGGCAGTGGCGGTGGCGGCGGCGGGGGCAGCGGTGGCGGAGGAAGCGGCAGCTGCGGTGGTATTGGCGACGGCGGTATTGATGGAATTGATGGCAGCAGCGTCGCTCCGGTTGATCCCGCCAAGAGTGTAACCACCGTCATCTACGATCCTCCCAACAGCAACAACAACGACTGGAAAGGCGCGGAGGAGATCAGAAACCTCAAAAACGGTCTGCTGCATCATCCGCCCACCTCGCTGAAGAACCACCTCAACCACCACCACCATCAACATCTGGGTGCAGCTGACGCTAACAACATCGGCAACAATAACGGCTCCCTGCTGAATGGCAAGGCCGGCAGCGTTCTACCGGACAAGTACGATGAGCAGGATCCTCTCACCGGCCTTTATCCCTCGCAGCACCAGCACCTGCGTGCCGGCGACTCCGACGCCTCCGACTTCGATTCGGACCTCAACAGCAACGCCCGGAATGCGCCCACCTGCGGCCTCTTCGGTTGCCGGCCCAAATGGGCGCACCGCTTGGCATCGACGAACAGTTTCATGATCGTCTTCCTGCTGGCCTACATTCTGCAGGGCATGTACATGACGTACTTCGTGTCGGTCATCACCACCATCGAGAAACTGTTCCAGATCAAGTCCAAGACGACGGGCTTCCTGTTGAGCGCCAGCGAAATGGGACAGATCAGCACCGCCATGCTGCTGACATACTTCGCGGGCAGAGGCCACCGGCCGCGTTGGATCGCATGCGGCATGGTTCTCTTCTCGGTGGCCGCCTTCGCCTGCGCTCTGCCGCACTTCATCTTCGGCGATCAGTTGATACAGTCGGCTGCGTTTCTGAGCAAGAGAGGCGAAGAGAGCTGGCTGAGGAGTAATGAGCAGCTGCAGGAATGGAACTCCTCCCAGTTGGCGGTACAAAGCACATTGACGGCGCTCGGGGGTCATGATTTGAATTTGTGTCTGGCTGGCGGTAATGCAACGAAATCGGGGAGTTCAGGTAAGTGCAAGAGAGGGGGCGAAAGACCCCTTTTCTGTTGTAGTTTTTTTGTAGTGCCGCTTTTCCCCTCCCGCAGAATGCAACGAAGACCGCAAGCTCGAGCAAGCCTCGCACTCGAAGATCACCGTCATCGTGCTGTGCATATTCTTCGGCAGCTTGCTCAGCTCCGGGATCGGCCAAACGGCCGTGTCCACCCTCGGGATCCCGTACATAGACGACAATGTGGCCAGCAAACAGTCTCCAATGTATATGGGTAGGTCCTAAAGTAGCCCGTTCTCGTTCTCTCACCCTCTCCGGCTCTTTTAGCAATAACGATCGGAGTGCGCATACTGGGACCGGCTTCTGGCTTCATTGTGGGCTCTTTTTGCACCCGTTGGTACGTGAACTTCTCGAATCCGGGCTTCGATGCTAGCGATCCGCGTTGGATAGGTGCCTGGTGGTTGGGCCCTGTGGTCATTGGCAGCCTGATCTTGCTCTCCGCTATTGTGATGTTCTCTTTTCCCAAACAACTCCGCGGTCGAAGCGCACCGACCGCAAACTGTGAGCAAAGGGCCAGCGCTGTGGCACCAAACGAGAACCGAACAGAAGCAGACGAAAAGCCGAAACTGAAAGGTATGTCGGTACGGTTTTCGATTACTTATAGGCTGGGATTAATGCGTTCGTTCACTCTCTCTCTCTCTCTCTCTCTCTCTCTCTCTCTCGTTTAGACTTCCCCAAAACCGTGCGCCGCCAACTGAGCAACGACATTCTTATGTTCCGGACCGCATCGTGCGTCTTCCATCTACTGCCCATAGCCGGGCTCTACACGTTTCTGCCGAAATACCTCGAGACTCAGTTCCGTTTGGCCAGCTACGATGCCAACCTGATTGCCGGCTTCTGCGGCATTCTGGTGATGGGGGTCGGCATCGTCATCTCGGGCATAGTGATACTGAAGCTCAGTCCGACGGCGAAGTCGGTGGCCGCATGGATCGCCTTCACAGCTCTGGTCTACTCGGCTGGTATGGCCGTTCTTATGTTTGTTGGCTGCGACATGGACGACTTCGCCGGCTACCAGCCGAGCACAGGCAGCACGTAAGCCCTTACGCAGTGACTCCAAGTGTCGCCGTCTTTTAATCGTTGCCTCTTTCAGCCCTGCCCTGATTGAGCCGGCCTGTCAGGCGGCGCTGAACTGTACGTGCGACAGGGAGAACTTTGCGCCGATTTGCGGAACGGATGGCAAAATGTACATCTCAACGTGCCATGCGGGCTGTGCCACATCTGGGCTGTACGGCAGCGACAACCGAACCGCCTTCTCGAATTGTGCATGCATTCCAGATGGTAAGTGGGAGCCGTCGGCGATGATGATGATGATGTAATTCTTGCGACATTTCAGTCAGCCCGACTAATCGAACCTATGAGGCGGTCCCCGGGTACTGTGATAGCAACTGCAAGAACTTCATTCTATTCATACTTATTTTCGCCGCTTGCGTCTTTATGCATTCTACATCCGAAGTGGGCAGCATGCTGGTGGTCATGCGGTGTACGCATCCAAAAGGTGAGTCCAAAAGTCGCTCACGAGAGCTCTAACAAGCGCTCACTCACTCTCCTTGCGCTCGCTTTTCAGACAAAGCCATGGCCATGGGCGTTATACAATCCGCCATCGGGCTGTTCGGAAATGTCCCCTGTCCCATAATCTACGGTGCGGTCGTCGATTCGGCATGCCTGATTTGGAAGAGCGTGTGCGGCAAACATGGTGCCTGCTCACTCTACGATGCGGCTACTTTTCGACACTATTTCTTAGGTAACTTTCAAAGCAACGGAAGATAATGAAATGACCGAAACGAGACGTGCTTTGTATGACGTTGTGGTATGATATTGCAGGCATAACATCTGGCATCATGTTTCTGGCTTTCATCATGGATCTGGTCGTCTGGAGCAAGGCACACCGGATCGATATCGCTCCGAAGGATACCTCGCTCGAAGATAGTGGCAACAAGTCTGCCAAGAATGGAAGCAAGAATTCGGTAACACCGCCAGACACGACGGTCTAAGCGTCCGGCACGAAAGGGCACAGCAAACATAGCACAGTATGAGTACGATTAACGTGAGAGGCGCACAATTTCCCTAAGAAGGGGGGAAGAACCTGACCATCGATGGTTACAGGCTGGAAATATTAGTTTGAGAGTCGTAACGAACAACGAAAGCGCTTGCGTTTTTAGGAAATAACATAAATAGGAAGACACAGCAAGAGACAAACATTTTATAATTTTTAACAATGTATAGCAGTTTTAAATTACGAGCAAATAATACATATTTGTTGGTTTAAGGTGTTAAATGAGTACTCTCCTTAAAGGAGATAATTCAAAAGGTCAGTAAAATAATTAGTCATAATTTTTCTTGAAAAAGATAGGTTCTTATAAAAAACTACTAATTAATTATGATTACTAATTGAAAAAGGACGGATAAAACGGGACAATCAAAATATAACCAAAAAATTCAAGAACCCAAAAATTAACTCTACCCTACAAACGTAATCGTGGAATCGATGATGAAAAAGTGGGCGAGTGGTCCTCATTTTCATTTCACTTTTGGGTATTTCGATCTCTTTACTCCTTTACAACAGTTCAGAACTAGAAGCTGAGAAATTCAACTTTCAAAACCGATGAATTCATATATATTTTCTATTATATAAAGTGGATATTTCACTCGTCCGATTTTTGCCCCATTTTTATTCTTATCAGGATGATAAGATCCTGTTATCGTGATCGTGGTTACCACAGACAGACGGACCCGGGTGTAGGATTATGTTGAAGCTCAAAATAGTCATTAAAATTGCCATTTAATAAAGAATTAATCATATAAAATTGCAGACAAAGAAAATAGTAAATAATTTATTTTTTTAATAAAAATTGGTATTAAAAATTAAGGCTAGCCAGAAATATTCAAAAAAGAGAAGAAGTTTTAGAATTTGGAAAATGTTCAAAAATGTTGGAAAACAACTTATTTTATAGAAAAATATTTACAAAATTAATATTTAGTATATATTAAGTATTTTGATTTATTTTTTTTCACAAAATAATTTTGATATATATATATATATGTATTTTTTTTTGTTTCGTTTTGTTTCGTTTTGTTTTAGATTCATATATTTTCTTGTTCTTTTTACTTTCGATTTATACAAAGTTTTCAGAACATCGTCATCGATTCAATTTACGTGATTATCAAATCTGCGAAGACCGCAGAGTCGCGAGCCTCTTTTAAGACGATTAACGAATTGGGTTTAACTAAAAACTTTCCTAACTAAAAACAATCAAGCGAAGTAGAGTCACTTTCTCATTTTTAAATTGTCATAAAAAATTTTATTAATTTCATTCGGTTTAAAGTTTTCATAAATTTGTCCTTTTTTATTTTTTGTTTAAAACTTTTAAACTTATTTCATAAAGTATTTCGGTTAAACGTGTGTAGAAATATTCTGAGGTGTCTGTTAATCCTTAAAATACTTATTTCAATTCTGAATACAAACAACATCACTTGGTCTTTGTTAAATAATGATGACAACAACAAATAAATATACGAGTTCATGTATGTATGTATGTCATATATGCGTGTCATACACACACATGCTTCTCAAATAATTTAAATTAACTAAAAAAGTTTGTTGAAAATGTTTATTTTTAAATCAAATTAATTATGTAATTGTTTTAATTATAGTAACTCAATAAGAGATTAAGAGATAAAAAGAACATCTACATCTACATCTACAGATTTATTAATTAATTATACATACATACATTATAATTAAATAATTATGTTCTATGCAACCTGTCTGTGGTAGTTAAATTTTAGTTAAAAGTACATAATAGTAAATACACTTAAGTATACATAAAACTATTCTATATAATCCACATAATTAATTTCGTAATAACACAAAAAAATACATATATAGAATGTAATGTAATGCAATTTTAATTAATGCAAGTATTTTTTTAGGGCATTTTTTCAGTTTTATATTTTAAATACTTTAATTACTTTTTAAAAATAAAAGTGAAACTACAAAATAGTGGTAGGAAAAAACAATAAAAAATATCAACAGGTTTTCTTTTATTCAAAATTCTTGATACAAAAACTTTGGATAAGAAAATCCACTGAACTAAATTTATTAAGGGATTTATATAAAGGATTTATTAAGGGATTCCTCAATATTACTTGATACAAATATACCTTAAAACATACTTATAAATCATAAATCATTTGCAACGAATATTTTGTAGGAAACTAAAGTTACTAAAATAATGCACCTGCTTATTAGAGAAAAGAAAGTTAACTGGAAAACAAACAAACAAAATCCGGGACCGTCATCAACCACTACCACCAATTAATTCATATAATTACCGCCAAGCAATCAAAAACGAATACCTTAATTTTATAGAAAAATAAACGAGAAAAACAACAAAATTTGAAAAGAACCGTCAACAAACCGGAACCGAAACCGCAGCAAACACATTTTCAACCAAAAATTATGAAACAGAAGATTGCACTGACAGTTTACAGATCGGTGATATCGTTCCGCACATGACGCCCCAAGAGCACTTTTCGAATATTACACGCTACACTCCCGGCGCTTTTAACCACATTGATTTACCATGGTTTTACTATCAACCTATTAAAAAAAAATTACTAAGTTAGTCATTTATTTATATTTCATTGTTTTTGGTTCTATAATTTCGCCTGACAAAAAAATCTTTAACATATTCGGCCTTATTAAAATGTAGTTCTTTAAACATTTTCCGTCATCAAAAGCCCATTTTCGATTAGTTGACTTGGATAAGCCGCCCTCTGTTAGGCGTGTCACTCAAGTGTATGTATTGTAGCTGAAGCTTGTGGCATGTACACATATCCTGCTTCTTCCCCCAAACCATTACCTTCCAATGATTTCAATCTGTTAAACGTTGAAACTTAATTAAAAGAAACGGTCTTGTTTGCTCTTGTGACGTCATATTCGTCAACAACAAATTATAACTAGCCTCCTGCGCTTTATCCAACTTCTTGTTTTCCATCGTCTGGCAGTTCTCAAAACCAAAAAACAACAACAGTACAGCGAAAAAGCAAAAGGAATCAAATTATCAAAATATAATCATAGTAACTCATTTATGAAGCCTATTGTCAAAAAAGTTCCGTTTCCGTTGAAATTATATAAAATAGTTTTTTTAAGAAATGTTAAAATATTGTAGTAATCAGAAAAAAAACAAATATTTAATTGAATAGATTTACAATAAAGAGAAAAATTATTAATGCATGTATGAAATGATGATGGCGCTTGTTTTTATTGTAATTGAATATTTTCTTCACACTTGAAAAGTCTATCAAAAATACGTACATACGTACTCTTGTATTCTCAAAGTCATTGTTTTATTTTTAAAGAATTATTTATAGTTTTTCATTTGTTTTTGGGATTTTTAAATAATTCCGTAATTGTACTTTTTACTTAAGGCTTGTGGAAAATTTAATTTGTTCTATTGTCATTCAACAAAAAGTCTTTCGAAGTGAAAGGGGCCCCGCAGATAATAGTTTGCTGTGTGAGGAGGCCACCGTATAAGATTTTCGGTTTAAATTCTTTCTATAATATTTTTTTAACAGTCAAAATGATCTAACAACATCATTATGTTTTCAACCACATAAATAACAATCGACTAAAAGAAATCGTTGACAACACAAATCATAATCTATGGAAAAAGAATACTTCCAGTATCGACTCCCGGAAATCAACTCTCCGAAGCCCACAATTTGAAGGTACGATCAAAGGAGGTGGTGGCGATGTATTGTGAGTTCAGCGATATATCCACTGAAATGATTTTGCCGTCGTGACCCTGCAGCGTCTTCAACGGCTGCCACGTCTTGTTCGACCAAATTTTCGTGGTGCAGTCGTAGGAAGAAGTCACCAGAAAATTACCACCGTCACGCTGATACTTCACATCCGAGACGAGATTGGTGTGCGCAGGAATAGTGTATAAAGGTTGACGTCGCCGCAGATCCCAAATCTTGCAGGTGTTATCCTGCGAACCTGTAGCAATATGATAACCATTGGGTGAGAAATCAGCCCCGAATATTGAACCTAAATGACCCTCGAGAAACATGATACAACGTCCTATATTTTTTAAAAAAAGCTGGAATTTAATAAATTCCGCGACATGAAGTTTGTCTAGCTTGAATTAACCTGTTCGCAAGTCCCAAACTCGTCCGAAAGCATCTAGTCCTCCAGTAATCACCACACTTCCATCCGTCTGAAAACCTAGACAGTGAACTGCCTTAGCGTGACCCTCCTGATGCAAGACTTCAGACTTTTGCTCTAAATCCCACAAGCGCCACGACGAGTCATAGCATGCGGTCGCTAAAAACCTGCCCGATGGATGAAAAGCCACCTTGGAGACACGATGCGGCATGTGACCAGTAATATCAGCAATAGATTCTTCTGAACTAAAGCTCCACAATTTCACTGCACCATCGTGGCCACCTGATGCCATGGCAACAATATTTTCATCGTCCTGCTGCACGTTCGGGCGGAACGCTACTCCACCAACGTAATTGGCATGACCGCGCAGAGTTTGTTTCAATTGGCAGTCGGGCACAGACCACACTCTACACAAACCAGACCACGAGGCCGTCAGTAATAGCAAGGAATCGTTGTTGAAGGCACAGTCACTGACCGGCCGCTCGTCGCCAACTTGTGAACATTGTGGCACAAGAGTCTGCAGACGCTTTTGCAGTTCCACCATGCGTCCCGCGCGTGTCGCGCTTGGCAATGTAAGAGCTTCCTTAGCCTTTTCAAGACGTTCTTTTGCTCGAGCCAGTGAATAGTTGGCGATCCAATTGCGCGCCACTCGCAGCGTCTCTGGACCCTCATGGTACCAAGTAGTCTCCTGTTCCTTTTGCAGCTGTTTGCGTTCCTCTTCTTCGGTTTGCTTCTGTTTAATCGCATTTTCACCCAGACTAGCCAATAGTTCTTTCAGACGACGACGGCGCTCGGCCGGACCCTCCCCAAAATAGCAAATTGGCTCGTTTAATTGGCGCAAATTCTTTTTTATCTCTGCATCATCTGTTGAAACATTAATTTGGCGAGCTCGACGCTTGCGTTCGAACTCTTCGAGCAGAGCTACTTTGTCCTTGGCTACTTCGGTCTCTATATCGAAGTAGTCGTCATCGATCTTATTAGCTAGGGCGGCTGCTGTCGGTGGTGGCGCAACTGTGGTGGCAGCTGTGTTTGCTGTGGATTTCTTTGGTTCATCGTAATCTTCATCGGAATCAATGTCTTCCAGGTTGGCTTCGGCGGTTGGTGCAGCGGCACTAGCAGCTTGCCGGTTCCTCTCACCTTCTTCAAGGGAACCGTAGTGCAGTGTTCTCTGACGCCTTACATACTGTATATCTTCATCATCAGACATTCTCTCAAATTATTTAAAACTTAAAACAAGTTTCAAGTCAATGATAAAATACTGAAACTGGAAAAACGCGTCTGGGAAAACCTGAACCAAAACTATAACCGCCGAATTTTTACGTTTACTGGCATGGAAAACGTCACTCGAGAATGACAGCAAAACTACAGCTGATCACAACGATGCCAACTGCAGATTGCACAACATGCTCTCATAATCGAATAGAATCAAATTTCAAACTACAGAACTATAGAACTGACTAATGTCGCTTTCAAGTGCTTTCAATGTGCTACTGTCGTAGGTGTTCAAATTTTTAAGTTTTTTAATTAACAAATATACCGCTATTTATGTATTCATAATTAGTCATAGTGATTAATAATTTTAAGTTCCAGCACTCAAAAATTCAAATCCAAAACAATTTCAACAGTTTTCCATGGAGAGTGGATAGCGTTTTTTTCAAAGCTTACTTTTTGAGCAGAAATAAAAGTAGTACAATAAATATAAATAATTCATTTAAAAATACTGTCGAGTCGTCTTCTTCGATTGTCTGAAATAGTTTTTAATTTAAAAGAAAATTTAATTATCAATTCGATTTAAATCTCATCATCCTCTTAACCTGTCAGAAAACTCAGCAGAAACAATAGGTCCGTTCGATAACATACTTGCTAGCACTTATTCAATCAATACTTGCTTTATTCAATCAATCGAGACAAATTGATACAAATTTTATCCCTTACAAAATTTGACACTTTTCTTTGCTTTTACTGTTTTTAATAAAAAAGTAAACGAGCCGACTTAATATAAACAGATATCAATTATTTCCGGTCTTTCAAAACATTTAAGAAAAAAATCAAAAAATAAGAAAATTGTAATAATGATCTCAGTATTCTTATTGGCGATATGAGATTTGCAATGTTTACTGGATTCTGTTCTTCCTGTAGAGTTTATTCCACAAATCAAAAAAGTTTTAGCTTGGCAGCTATGGCCTTATCCTGACCTATATTTGTCTCTTTCCAACCACAATAGTATGGTTGTCAAATGAAAAAGCTCTCTAGCTTGAGAACAAATGCAGAAAATATTTTGTCCAATTTGGTGTGAGACGTTGTCGTTCGATATGTGGCAGAATAAAAGGTAGCATAACTATAGGAAAAAAGTGAAGAGACCTATAAAAATCACAGAAATTTAACTGTAAAGACTAAAAATAGTCCATCCATTGCGTGAAATTTAACTCTTGCACGAATTCAAGTAGTGTAGAGAAGTTTCTACTGGAAAACTTGGTGAAAAGTGGAAAAGGAAATTGTGGTAAATAGCTACGCTGTGTATAGAGACAGTTGTGCGTGCGTTTGTGGGATTACTGCTCCGAACGGGTGGACGAGTGGAAACTGCGTTTTAAAGCAACGTCGGAATCGGTAAATGAGTGGATTTTCAGTAGACATAAAAGTAGTTTCTTCCGTAAGCGCAACAAAGGTAAAATCCGGATAATAAATAGCAAGAGAAAAGGAAGTTTCCAAAATATAACCCTAAAAAATAAATCCGGTGAAAGTTCTTCACGTGAAGGCAATGGAAGAGCAGTGGTTGGGCAGAGCAGTGTCCATTCGATGTGATGATAAACTAGGGGTCTTCCAGGGCATCATCAAGGAAGCCTCCGCTGACAAAGTAACAATTGTGCGAGCATTTCGCAATGGAGTACCGCTGCGGAAGCAAGATGCCGAAGTGACACTGAAGTGAATATATACAAGGACAGGATCTGATTTTTTTTTCACAATTCTATCTTATATTCCAGAGCTACGGATATTTATGATATCAGTTTTATACCATTCTACGATGGACAGAGTACTGTGACGCCTACCGTGATCAACAAGCCAACGCCTGTTAAACAACCTAATTTTGCTAATGCCGGAAACGGAGCCACTAATGAATATCAACAGCAGCAGCAACAGCAACACGAACAGCATTGCAACGATTCTCCAGAAATTTCAAGCTACTCTGCTCTAACAGGTCCAATGGCAGATATGAATATTTCGTATAACGCGCAGCGAAGGTATGTTTCCGCGCGGAACTGTTTTTGTTTTTTTTTTTTGCTTAAGCCTTCTCTCACTTAATCAGAACTACACCAACGGAAAAGTTTCCACTGGCCCCTAGTGCTGCTTACACTCATGCTCCACAGACGCAGCTTTACGGTAGCTATCATCGATCTCCTCCTTGTACTTCCAATAGCGTGGCGCAGTTTTTCGGTAATTTAATACCTCCGAAGGTTGAGGTACGCATGGGCGCCGCATTTAGCTCGAATTCCTCGGCCTCTGCTTCTACCGGAACCAGTTTTAATGCCGAGACCTACAACATGCCGCACTTGAACACTAGTAAGCCCATCGATATCGATCGTGCTCAAGGATCCATTAATACTCAGTATAGCGGCCACAGTGGTTCTCTGAATGGCAGTGGAAATGGCAATGGCAAGACGCGAAACGGTAATACTGGTTACGCTTCCAATGGCAATGGCAATGGCAATGGAAATGGTGGCAAGAAGCAACGCAAACAATTGCGTCGGGAACAAAATATGAAGCAAAATCAAACTTTTGGCAGCTCGATGGACGATCCGCTACTGCATGAAGATTTCGATTTCGAAGGAAATCTAGCGCTTTTTGATAAGCAGGCCTTGTGGAATGTAATCGATTCAGAACAGAAGCCGGATCTGGTGCGACAGACACTGTCCACGCGAGAGAAGAAGTATCGACATGATGAAAACATTTTGGAAAGTGAACCGTTAGAGTTGCGACAGATTGAAACAATGTTTGAAAGCTCCACCGATTTTGTAACAGGTTTTGCAATAAGAAGCCACATAAATTTAATAAATAATGGGTTTAACATTCTTTAGATGAAGGGCTCATCATTCCAACCATTCCAATATTTGTGCGATCAAAAATTGAGTTAAGCGCCGAAAAGTGCGGACTTTCGCTTCAACGTCAAACTGATATACTGGCACGTGGCGCTGCCGACTTGGCGATCTTGTTGCTGGGAGGAGCACGTCGCCTGACACCAAATAATTGCCATCAATGGCCAACAATTGCCATAATTTGTGACAAATCGGATAGTTTTAGGTAAAAATTTAACCGGTTAAATTAAATAATTCTCCCTCTCATAATACTCGACCTATTTAGGGTTAGCAACATTGGTGCCGCTACCGGTCGCCAATTGGCTTCGCACGGTCTGAAAGTATTTCTTTATTTAGAAGAGGAACCAAGTATTGAACAAAGAAGCAACGAGATTTCATTATTTAAAGCAACTGACAACACAGTCGTATACTCTGTAGAAGGTACGTACCGGAGGGTGAAGGTAAAAGAGTGGTTTGTTTAATCTGTTTCTTTTACATATATGCAGCTCTACCCACACCTGATCTTGTGATACTATCGACAAATTCAACAAATTTGTCCGCCGATGTTAAGAAATGGTTTAGTGAAAATCGGTAAATTAATCAAATATCAAAAGTATCTCCGGCATAACGTTGTTTTTCCGCATGCTAGAGCTTCAATATTGGCGATGGATCCACCTCCAAGCGGCATCAACGATGTACCCATCAAATATTCGATCCTACCAATTCTCCCCCTCAACGGCATATCATCGAACAGTTGTGGCAAATTATATTTATGTAATTTAGGTATTCCTAATAAGTTTTATCGTGATGCTGGCATAAAGTACAAAAGTCCCTTCGGACATAAATTTGTGATACCCATCCACTCAAAGGACTGAAATATTGATAATAACAGCTGTCGAAGTTTATTCTATTGCAAGAAGAAAACGAAGAAGAAGCAGCAGAAGACAAAGACAAATGAACTCAAGCAGCAATTAATAAAAATCAATAAGAATCATAATGACAGAGTAAGTGACTCCGCAGCGACGGGAAATCAGCAACCATTTATAACATTTCATCCAGCCGCCGACCTAGAAGATGCCGACATGAGAAAAATACGTAATAAAAGCCAAAATATACAAGGATCATCAGAATCAACAACAACAATAAAAGTGTTAAAAAACAACAATTAATATTAGTCTCAATAACACTTAATCATACTTAGCTCATTTCATTTTCACACCAGTTTTTACTTCATAAACAAAAACTGCATGATCAAAGGCAACATCATTATAACTATTACCATTATCAACTATCATCATTATTGTAATTGCTGGAAGGAAATAAGAGCAAATAACTCAAAGTATGTAGTAAAAATATTACCACAAATCATTGAAGCCTTTAAAGCATTTGTTAGTTCAAGTTCAAATTAGTTTCCAATGATATGGTATAAATATTTAAATTTAATCCAAAATTACACACTTAAAGCAAACTCCGCCCAACTCCTCCCTTTGCCTCTCGCACGCAGTGCTATAAAATCATCACATTTTCTGCAACTTCTTCAAAATATTGCGAACGTTTGTAACTGACTGACCGCTCGCGTGAAAAAGCGTGTACATATATTCTTCCATAATATGTAGCATGAACACAAACTATTCGGGAGAAATATTTTTGCTTTTGGAGCTTGCAGCTTGATTGTATTTTATTAGTCTCTATTTAATACATTAAATTAAGCTTTAAAATTAGCTTAAATTCTTACATATTCTTAAAATTAGCAAACCGTTTTTAACACTTAAATCTATATCATCCTCATCATTCAATCAGTAGTTTTTTTCTGTTCTCACATTTTAAAAAAAGAGTGTAATTATGTTTGAAGCAATAAAAAGCTAACCTTATCTTTTAGAAAGAAATTACAAGATTTTCAGAAACTATGTAAAATTTAAGCCATAGCATGAAATAGTTTAGGCAGATTAAAATAAAATTCAATCAAGCCGGAGATTCAAAACAAAAAAAAAACTTTATACTGTCCAAATAAAAAAGAGAACACTGAATAATTTCTTACCCATCGAATAATAATACATTGATTCTCTTCACTGAACGGACAGATCAGATCGCAACTTAATTAATCGCAAGCCATTCTAAATTAAATCTTATAATAACAACATACTGATGATCGATCATCCATCTAATGGTAATATTAATTAGCCCTTTAAAATCTAACAAATGTTAATTGAATGTGATCAAAAACACACCTAAACAGAAACAAAAACTCAAGAAAAGAAAAAGAACAAAACATTTAATTCATAAAATGAAACTTAGTCGTAATACGCAATGTAATAAATATAGTGTTGACGGAAAATTTCTTAATGAACGGACAGACGGAAGTAGACGATAAATGGGAAGGTTTATTTTAGAAAATCTCAATATTGATAAAAATTCCTTTTTGGGCTCACATACATAAAATTTCGTAAAATTGTAAAGCAAATTTATTTTTTGGTATAATAGCTTCAACCAAAATGTGTACCAAACCACATAAAAACAATTGTAACAAAACAACCAAATTCATAGTTTATTGAAAATCAAGAAAGTTAACAATCAATCAAAATAAAAGACTCGGAATAACAAAAATCAAATAAAAAAAAAAACTGAAAAAATAAAAAAGGGAAGAAACCTTCTCATGGAAGAAATGGAATGTTTTATTATTCTTTGGCGGATTCACATCGGTCTAGTATTTAAGATTCATACATAACATACATATATGACGATTTTTCGTCCCCGAACAAAAAAAGATTAAAGACCGCCGAGATCGGTTTTTCTCCAAACCAAATTCATTTCAAAATCCATCTCTTCTGCAGAGATTCTGGAAAAGTAAAAAGTCCAGTGCGTACCCAAAACTACTAACTAGGCTGTATTTACCGAATTTAGCAGAACTATTGTCAACCATGTTAAAATCTCTACATAAAATTATAAAGTAAACCGATTTTTATCAGCTAATTTCAAGAGTGCCGCATCTCATTATCTCTCAGCTGAAACACAAACACTGCAGCTGTGCAGCTCAGCTGCTCATTTATACACGAGCTTATGGAGCTACACAGCTAAAATTGATGGTTTTCCTCACAGTTGCAGTGCTTACGCTCTTTCAGCGAGGAAGAATTTTGCCTACTTTTTAGTGAAAATCCCATAACACTGATTAAGCGCTGCCTTTTGTTAGATTTTTATATGTACATGTACATGTATACAAAATTTAGCATGCAGCTTATTTTGTGCGACTGTGCAGTTGGAAAACAAATGACACCTATATTGGATCTCGTAAACTCGCCGCCTGGATTCTGTGTTATAGGTGAGGGGGAAATTTAATTGTTTTCTTCCCAATAAGAGCCCCTGGGCTGTCAATGGCTTTTGACAGTAGCTTTGGCTGTCGCTTTGGTTGTGTTCCACATACTACTCTTTCGCCTATCTGCAATTAATACTGGTAATACTGCTTCGTTAAGTTCTAATAATTTTTGACATAAGGAATAATTCATCAAAGAGACACCGTCAGAGTGACAAATAGTAGTTCTGGCACTTTATATACTTCTGAACCGAAATAAATTTCAGTAAAAAATTGTGCATTTGATGGAAATAATTTGTCATGATGTCCTAAAATAGTATGAAAATGTAACTAAGTTAAACGGATAAAATATAGCAATCAACGTTACAACAAACAAACGCTTAATAAAAGCAAAAGAAATCCGCACAAAACAGAACATTTGTAAATAACTTAAGCTTACGCTAAGGATTTTAATATTTGAATGTTACAAAAAAGTGCAAATCTAATGTGGCCAATCTGAAGGTAGTTTCACTGAAGTGTGTACAAGAAAACGAGGAACACAACGGACCAGCATTTACTAATAAAATCCATTCCGTAAGGACTGCAAAAAGATCTTCAATCAGAAAACTTCGAGGTACAGTACAAAGTTCAGGATCTGCACTTCCTACATACCGGGACATTGGACGAACAAACTCTACATGCGTAAACACTTCTACTTGCACGATTAATGAATAATTCTTTGGGACGTTTAAGTAACTTAATCCTTCCGTTTGTTAAGTGCACAGTATGCTATATCGCTAACGTTGTCTGCCCGCACAACCGACCGGCGGATGTTGCTGGTATTTATTTCACTTACAGCATATCGGTATGCGTACTTTGTGTACGTACTTATTACGTACATAGTTTCTTTCGCTTCTGGTTATGCTTGCTTGCTTGAAATTTTTTCTGGCTACTTCCGAAGTTCGCACATACACTAAATGCATAATATTTGCCTGCACTTCGAACTCTTGACATTCGAAGCGTTTCAACGCTAGTACGAATGCACTGATATATGTATTTTCTTTCTGCCACATACACTCCTGTTTACCGAACTGTTGTTTATTTACCATAAATCTTTGCTTCTCATTCGTGTGACGATAGCATTGAAGTCTTCCAATTTACACAATGTCGACTCGCTCTTCCAATACTGTAGCCGGCGTGGCATCATCGACGCCTATGGGAGCATCCGGAGATGCTCCGAGACCGCCACCTCGACGCCGCGCTGCTTCTGTTGCTGGCCAGCAACGCCGCCCTTCTACAATAAATCCAGAATACGGAAATGGACATACACCACGTCGTTCTTTGGCCACAGCGGTGAGTAATGATTTATAGTTTTAAAAACGCGTTAACATGAGTATATGCTTTACAATGATAGTTCTAAAATTCTAGGCTAAAATTCTTATAAACTTTGTATAAAATTTATTTTATTTGTTGAATATGATTTTATGAACTAACTGAATACATCAATATGGTTGTCTCACAATAATAAAATGTTGCTTATAGTAATTGTAATAAATTTATACCATTGTAGGGCGATTGTAAGGTGATATGTGTGATATATACATACACATGCCTGTAAATAAATGCAATTCCACCTAAGTTAGCGAAAAGTTTAACAAGAAAGACTTTAGATTGACAGCACTCGAAATCTAAAATAATATATTCTCATTTCCACTTGATCTTTTCTCATTTACATTTCTTGCAATCTCATTTTCATAACGAAATTTCATTCTAAATTGACGTTATATCATTTACAGATGGAAATTTTGTAGTATTAAATTTCGTAATACGTAAGTTGCGAATGAATAACAAATTTACTATATTTACTTAAGTTTAGGTTCAAGTTTTCCGGCATTTCATAATTTTGAAACTTACTCTTTAGTTGTTGAAGGGTTTTGAAATAGGTAGGTATTGTTTGTAATCATAAAAAGTTTTTGAGAAGAAAGCATTTTTATCTAAAGAGGTTACTACGATACACAAAACTTACTTGCAATAGAAAAGTGTATTGATGTGATTAAAGTGAAAGAGGATAATTGAATATAATAAAATTATAAAATCTTAAGATAGTTGTGAGACATTTGCAATACTTTGTCTTGTGAGAAATCCGAAACGAGCAAAAATTTTGAGAAGAAAACGCTCCCATCAAAATATTGCTCACGAGACTCAATATCAGCTGTTTTTCCCACAGCTCTCTATTTATAGAAATATGGCCAAAAGAAACACACTCGCACGCACATACACTCTCTAGCCGGCATTCTTGAGTATTGGCAAAATTATCGCAGTGTAATTAAAAGAAGAATACGAGTGTGTGGTATTTAACTTGACGAAAATGGCAATCAGTGAAGCAAGACTCAACGTAGGCAATTCAGCTACTACCAAAGGGCTCCATAAAAGCTGGCACAAATTGTGTGAGGGGAAACATGGGTGGGAGGCAGACGTTAACGAAAGAGTAGAAATCTGAGAGAGAGGGAGAGAGAGAGAGAGAGAGTAAGAGAGGCACAGAGCGTGTGACTAAGAAAAGTTAAACTGCGAGCAAGAGATTAAGCCAAGTGACCTTTTTCCGTGCAAAACATGAATGTGTTATTCATTTCTTTGGTACACTTTGGAAAGTGTGTAGTCCAAGTTCTGCTTTGTAACTATGTTTAGTTTAGTAGACCAGAGCGCGTCTGGTCGAAAGTGCGCTCTCGCGGAACGGCAGGAGCGGCAGACGCAGAAGCTATAAGTCGCTGTTTTGATATTTGCAAACTTCTCTTGAATTCCAGAAATTAGATTAGTGAAGTGGTTTCTTGCACCCAGTAAGCGTACGAGCAGTGTTGTTGCCTTCACGTACTTAACCGTTTGATATTCTAATTAAAAGAAGCTGCAATACGATTGTACGAGAGCGTCAAATTTTCGGTCCCAATAGCCGCGAAAATAAAAATTGTAAAATCGAATAAAGAATTCTTTGAGATACTTTAAGGTTTCGTCAAGTTTTCGTGTGTGTGTGTGCCAATCCAATCGTTCGTTCGCTCCTTCGTGGACGTTTGCGGCAGCAGTGGAAAACTAGCGGGGAAGAGGAGGCAGATTTGTTTTTTGCAATACCATGCCATATTTAATTAGTGTAAATGTATGCGAATAATCAATGCAGAAAATAAATGCACGTAACCAATTAACTCGAGTTGAAAGAGAAGTTTTTCTTTTAATACGACTGCGAGTTGGTAGATGTGATGCTAGTCACGTCTAACGGAGCAACAAACAAATCCTAATCGTTTGAGTGTAAAATAAGAAAGTTATATTACTGGAAGAAGCAGCACTTGCAACCAATAAATTCATCTTAGATGAGTTAACTCTTCTTAAACCAGTTTTAAAGCGCTTCACTTGTTCGTTCTTTCGTTCGTTGGCTCACAAGTTGGCTGCAGCTTACGACGTTTTTCCTCCACCACCGCAAGGGCATCCGGTGCTTCGGAGAATAGTAGTTATTTATACACAACTTGCGAAATATTCAAGGTGGACGTGCGTACGTGCGAACACAATATGGCCGAAGCATCTGATAATGGTCCTGAAATTCATGGTTGTAACGATGTAAGTTTTCCCAAAATTTCCATAAATTCTGTAGTTAAATTCGTCCTCACGTCAAAGTCCTTGCGAAATACATACGTAAACAAATACCCGTTAGAAAATTTGGGAATGCCTTCTGTATAGACCCAGAGAGAGAGCCAGAACCTTTAGTATAACCAAAGAATATACAATATATAGAAGGCGCATCACTCAAAATTTTCAATTTTTCGCAACAGATGCGGTCGGTCGGTAGGCGGAGGGGTATTAGCAACATGTATTCTTTGAGTATAGGCACACACTCGACGAATATCATGACCCGAGCTCGGGACATGATGTTTCATGGCCCGAGCTCTTGCCACTCTTGCCAGCAAGTGAATTGCTTCCCCTCTCTCTTCTTTTCACTCTACAAACGCATTGCTTATTAACAATTTATATGGTGCTTCTATTGCAACATACACACAAAACACATGATAAGCAAAAAGAAGGCGATTTGAACGACTTATTTCTTCGTTCATGGCCCGAGTAGAATGCATTTCATGTGAATTTCTTGCCCTTTCGTTTCGTCGCTTTTGACAACGAACAGTTGTTTGCTGCTTGTGTTGGGTAAATTTATACATACGTCTGCGTATGCTTTGGTCGTGTGTTGGTCATAGGCAAGGTTGTCGGCGGCTGCGGCCGCAACTAGAAATTTTTGGAACTTTCAATTTTGCAAATTAAAAAGATATTTGAAGATTTTTGTATGTTACGCGATTTGAGAAATTAGGATTAAAAAAAATTGTAAAATTTTATAAGGATTAACGAGATCATATTTTACGAAAATATTTGTTACAAGCAGTAAATACTCGTATTTATTAATTTTTGGAATTTAATTTTACAAAGTAATTTTTTAATTCTTTTTAATAAATACTACAAATATTTTAATATTTTAAAAATATTTTAATATAAAATTATATTAAAATTTTAATATTTTTAAAATATTTGTAGTATGTATGTATTTATTAAAAAGAATTAAAAAATTATTTCGAAAAATTAAATTCCAAAAATTAATAAATACAAGTATTTATTGCTCATAATCTTTTAAATATTTTCCTAAAATATTATCTCGTTAATCCTTATTAAAAGCTTAAATATTAAAAATTTGTAAGCTTACTTTCTTAAATTTGAACTATTTCTGTATGTATAGACATGAATTAGTTTATCGTTATCCCAAATGTCCACTAATTTAAAAAAAAAAATTAATAACTAGGATTAAATTCGGTTACGTTTAACAAAAAATTATATTAATTCATTGTACCGGATAAAATGCACTGAACATACCGACATTTTGTCCTAATATATCAATAAGAAAAAACCCAGTTGCGCTACGTTCTTCTTATTGCTAAAAAGGCATTCTTCTCTGTCGTTTTCATTTATTTTCGACGTCGTCAACTCAGCGTCGTCAACTCTGAGAACTCAAGAATAGCCACGCAAAGCTTATTCTACATGCGATGACACACAGACGCTAAATGATACAAACGCATGCATTCCAAATTATTGTACACATCGTTACCCAAAAAAAGAACACCTGGCATGGAGACGAGAATAACAAGAAAAATGTAAAAAATTGAAAATGCCTTAAATTGAAAAAATAAATATTACAAAGACATTTTTAAAAACATTCCCGCATCCAGGTTCGAACTCAGGCCTTTCTACTCGTCAGTAACCTACTCTATCCACTAGGCTACCAAGCCTTATAAACGATTGCTGGTTTTTCAGTTAGAAGTTCACTGCGGCCATCGTTTGCCGAAAAACGAGAAAATACGATAGCAATGGAAAGTTAACATGACCACAAGAAATTGAGTAAAAATTGAGCGAAAAAGACAATGTGTAGAAACAATGTTTATAAACTTGGGTCGTACCGGTACGACCCACAGAACAAAATTTTTCGTTCGAAAATTTGTATGAGATGCGCCTTCTATACAATACATATTCTTTGGTATAACTTTTAGTTCGGAAAAGATTAAAGAAGACTCAACGTGTCGTTTCGCAACGAGCTGTTTTTCAATATAGTACTGGATAATAACCATAGGAAAGTACAACTTTAATAATAATAATAAATATGTGTTAAAAGTTTAACATGATAGCAGTGAACAATATCTCTCTCTCAATATTGCTCTCTGGAAAAGTTAGAAACGCTTTCAAAATTGTTATTAAAGTTATTTATATAATAATTTTTTAATGTACAACAGTTTTTTTATAACCATGTAGTTATAAAGTTTTTATAATAACTTGTAATAACTTATAATAAATTAATTTTTATAGTTTTTAAAATGACTTAAATGAATTTGTTGCTTGAAATCATTTTGCATTTACAATAAATTTATTCTTTCATTCCTTGCTTTTTATCAACAAAAAAAGGGAAAGCAAGAGCTTTAGATATTTTTAAAATTTTTAAATTAAATACTCATTAAGAACTTTTAACAAAAAAAAAACAACTTGATTTTGATTGATTTGTATTGTATTGTTGTTGTTGTTTGTCCATAATGAAAAAAAAATATACCATGCCGCTCATGTATGGTTATTTTTAAAGAAGAAAAAATTAAAAGCGAATTAAAAAAGTGTCGTGTGAAATGTACGAACGAATGCAGAACATGTTGAATGATCATAAGAGGAAGTTTATCATCGCGATCGATTAGAAATTTCCGTGTAAAATACGGCGACGACAATTCTATTGTATTATTGTTCCTCACAAAATATGGCTTCTTGAAAAAGTATTGCAAAAAGGCCGATCGAACTTGACTGATCATGTAAAGCAGAAGTTAAACTGTATGAACTGGCAAGAAAATCGCTTCATAACGTCAGGTTTTGCCCTTAAAAAGCATAAAGTATGGTGTATGGTTTTAATAATTTCGAATACGAGTACATATATTAAGATATGACCCATTTGTTATGGGTCAAATCAAACAAATGAGTCCAAATGAGTGTACATTTTCATTTCATTCGCTATATACACATACTTGTATATATCGTACATACATACATACGTAGATAAGTACCTGATAAAACGTTGGTGGGTAGTTTAATTTTTTTAGGGATTAGTGATAACAGTTTGCAGTAGGTTTTATTAATGCTTTATTTTGTGGCGTTTTAATAAAAGATAGATACTACGCTATAATGTAACATTGTATTTAATCATAATGTTTATCATAAGTCTGTGTGTGTGTGTGTGTGTGTGTGTGTGTTTCTTCTCTCTTTTGTTGTAATTTGCTGTGCATGCAGTTCATTAGCACATTTAATGGCTCACGAGCGTGTGGTCCCTCAACATGACTAGGGCCAGTATAAAAAATACAACAAATGCCACCGCCAGACATTCATTCTAAAAATACTCAAAGAAAGCATTCATTAAGAATTTTGAGTGCTAAAATATTATTTTTTTTTTCATACAATATTCTTATGAGAATTGTACATTTACAATAAAATTATTAGCGGTCAGGCTTTTAATTTAGCTTACTCGTATTATTTTTTGTTGTTAAGGTGGTATTATCCACAGGCATACATACGTACATACTACACCCATATATAAGAGCGTTACAGTCTCCACGATTAACCAACAATCAATCATAAATACTGACAGTTTTTTTGCGCACTTAAATTAAATTAAAGGGATTGGAAATAAAACGATACATAACAACAAAACAACACTAAACGTGAAACATTGTAGCAACATTGCAGCAACAGTCGGTTGTTGTCGGTTCAATATTTTTAATTATATTATTAAATTATTATATCTAGGATCACGACCTATCCTGGTTGGCTTACAGTATGGTTACTTGTATTATTTCTAAATTGTATTCATTGAAAAATAAAATATCAACAAGTTTTAAAATAGACATCGATACTTGCGAGTACATTAAATAAAACATTTATGGATTATAGTAATTGTAATCTGGTAATATAATAGTAAAAAGTGACCTTTCTTATAATTAATTGTATAGTATTTTATTATTTAATTTCATATATGTACGTATCTTGTTTATTCCTAGAGTGGCCTTATTTGTGTTGGTTTTTATTCGACGCGGACGCAAGGCCTTTATTTGGCTGCCGCTCATTAAGCGTCATATTTAAGTACGATTGCATTGCATTGTGTGTTTGCTTTAACACCTCAACCTCAACGCAACTTAACGCACCTCAACGCGTTAACAAAAGCCGCAACGACTGTTGATTATGTTGTTTTTTGTTGTTGCTTTCGTTTTTCTAAATGTCAGCTGAGAGTTTAAAATATCTCAATTGTTTGTTTTTGCCCCTTTTTTGTTTTTGTTTCTTTATTGATTAAATTTACGTATTATTTGTTAACCTCATTTTGTGCAAAAAAAGTAAAGGGCTTTCGCTGATTGTTAAAAAAGAAAGCAATTAATAAATTTTCTGTATTTGGTATTAACCCTTCTGCAGTGAATTTAGTACATACATATGTATAAGAGAAAGAGAAGAATGAAGGAAAGAAGGATGGAAGGAAGGAAGGATGGATAATTTTTCTTTATATACTATACAGCTACTTTGGAGCCTTCTTCACTCTCTTTTTCCTTTTTTTTCTTCTGCATTTTCCCTTCCCTACTTCCTTCCTTCCTTCCCTACTTCCTTCTTTCCTTCCTTCCTTCCTTGTCTAAAGATTACCACAATAATACCCATATAGAAGATTATATATAGCATTATATCAAAAATATACCAAACCGATATTTATATAATTATTGTAATTTTTTACCCTTTTTTTTAATTAATTAAAACCTCTTGTTTTTTAATTCCAGAGTGACGTCGCCGACACCTGCCAACTACGTATAGTTGTACTCAGTGGCAAATCGTTGGCCAAAAAAGATATCTTTGGTGCCAGGTAATTTTTCGCGTTTCGTGAAGGACATTTTAATGTTCAGATTTATTCCTTTTAGCGATCCGTATGTCAGAATCGATTTAAATACAATAAATGGTGATATAAATATTGATTCCGTTTTAACAAAAACAAAGAAGAAAGTAAGTACTTTTTGCAACTGATTCTTTATTTTATCTCTGTCTGACGAAAATGATGGGCCGGGCAGTCTATCTGACTGGGACGATAGGTTTGCGGGGTCGGGTGTCCACAAACTTTTTAACCGGACCCCGCAAACCTATGGAAGAAAAATGAGAGCTCCGTTAAAGTAATATTCTTATGGGTTAAGTATTAGAGCTTTAGCTTTTGAGTATGCAGAATTTTAATTTTGACAATTTACAGTTAAAAGAAGTCTGTCCAAATTTCTTTATATATTTTGTAAATATGTATTCTTTAACAAAATAATGTCCTTTTACTCTTTCAGACGCTTAATCCTTCCTGGAATGAAGAATTTGTATTCATGGTAAGTTGAAAATTTTTAAACTAGAAATTATTTTGCTTAATTACATTGTTTTCTTCACTTTTTCTCTCACCCATCCCTCTCACCCTGTCCTGCTCTCTCTCTCTCTCTCTCTCTCTTCCTCCGAAAAGGTGAAACCAAGCGAGCACAAATTGGTTTTTCAAGTTTTTGACGAGAACCGTTTGACACGTGATGACTTCCTTGGCATGGTTGAGCTCACACTCGTCAACTTGCCGACCGAGCAGGAGGGACGCACCATAGGCCCCCAGAGCTATCCGCTCAGGCCTAGAAGGTCAGTAGGGTATGTTTATTTTGGTTTTTCATTTAATTTTTGTTTCTGTGCTTCATTTATTTTTTCGAACGAATTAAAAAAATTGACTAAGAACGATGCTTTCCTGATCGCCAAAAAGATTCAAAAGACCTTCTCCTCACGACGCTTTATTTTTGTTGTTAGCTAAATTTCTGTAAGCTAAAAATCCATAAATGTGAAAATATTACAATAGACTAACGTCGTGGCGTGTTGTTGTATGTTAATTAACTTTAATTAATTCCGATTTTCGATTTCGCGAATTTTTTAACTTCTTAAGTTGGTATCTATCAGTTAGATTATGTGCCTTGTTTGTCCTTAACCCTTAGTTGTTTGTTTAGTTGTCCTTAGTTAAGTAACTCTGTATTAGCAGCGGCCCCTGTAGATTGAGCACTGAATACAGTTTCATTTCATCAAGTTATTATTTTAATCTGAAAATTAGCGCCAAGTCACGCATAAAAGGCACCTTGGAAATATATCATGCCTTCATCAACGAGCCACGTGACCAAACAGCAGCCAACGAGAATGATTGGGACCAGGTGGAGAATGCTTCGTTGACTGGTGCCGCACAGGCCGGAGTAAGTTTTTGTTTTGAATCCTCTTTTATCCTCGTTGTAATCCTGGTGAACGATGTTTGTTGCGCGTTTATACGCACAGAGTCCTTTTACAACGAACGGTCATGACTCTTTGCCGCCTGGTTGGGAAGAACGTCAGGATGCGAACGGACGCACCTACTATGTCAATCACACGGCACGCACCACACAATGGGAGCGCCCCACATCGTTAGTAACTAAAAGATACAATAAGTAGTCTTATTTATTCTATGTATTTATTCTTATTTCTAGACTGAATACAAATCATTCAAGCGTTAATCTGGAAGCAGCGGCCTCTGATTTCCAAAGACGATTTCACATCAGTGCCGATGACTCCGAAACTAGACGTACCACGGTAAGCCTTTATTTTCCCCTGCAAGCTTCAATGCAATATGTATAAAATTTGAGACCTCGACAAGACCGCACTTAACGACTCGTCTCGTTTTACCGTATATCCGTTAGTTGGCCCCTATTTTTTAGACAAGTATTTCCATCTTCTTTTAACATTGTCGACACCTTTTAAGCTCTCACGAAGGGCTCTTGATTCTTGCTTTGAAATCTGTTTTAATCGAAATGTAATTATTTCAAAAGTTTGGCCAGCATCAGAGGTTTTCAAATAGCCATGTAACTGCATCAAACACTTTAGCAACTGCAACCGAAAACCAAGCGAGGGACCAACAACAAGAGGAGGAGGAGGCGACAGCAGATCCTAGTGG
This sequence comes from Conops quadrifasciatus, assembly GCA_949752815.1. Classification (NCBI taxonomy): domain Eukaryota; kingdom Metazoa; phylum Arthropoda; class Insecta; order Diptera; family Conopidae; genus Conops; species Conops quadrifasciatus. The sequence goes on from OX457079.1 coordinate 38,355,009, forward strand.
AACTGCTGATCATCTGAGTAGTAGCGACAATCATCGCCTGCAGCATGCACGATCATTAAGCACTGAGAGTAGCTGCAAATCGTGTTGTTCAAGTTCAGTGAGCAGCAATTGCTGTGGCACAATGGGCGAGATAGAGCAATGCCTCGAGTGTGATTCTCATTTAGGAGATAGCAATCAAACACCAAGCCGACAACAGCAAGAGAACAAGCAACAACATAGTAATAATGCCTTCAACGACGAAGATGAATATTTCTACTTGACACGTCTTTTTGTAAATACACTACACTACAGTCTTATTCTTGTCAAATAGCTTTCGCTACTAGTAGGAAATAATTTTTAGTAGAAACGAAAGTAACCATTTCAGTCCTTTCATTCCTCAATGTTTGTCCATCTTAGGTTAATATTCAGATGCTATAATAAACGTTCCCTTTTCGATTTTACTTTTGGTTTTTAAAAAGAGTGTATTTATGCATCTTTTGTTTCATATTTTCATTAATTGTGTAGAACCCAATTTCTTGAATTTTTCCTTTATTACTATTTTAATTCTTAAATAATTTTCTTATTGTTGTAAAGTAACAGAACTCAGTGGTACTTATGCTCTTATAATTAGAAACCGTGTAAGACTATTGCTCTGAGCGCTGTATTTTTTTGCGTATACCAAAAAGAAGTGTACTGTGGCCAAATCGATGGGGCCACATCGATTTGGGGCAAATCAAAATCTTTCGCGAAAATTTAGTATGGTTACTGCTCATGCTGCTCAACTTCAGAAGTTCGGTCTTTTTAAAACTGCTTGGTTTTGCTTTTTGTGCGTGTGGTCGATAGCAGCTCGATGCTTTCTTGTGTATTTGACTTAAGTACACGAAATTTGGGTTTATGTAATTTGTTTCAATTTACTTAATGTTTGCACATGGATTTTCCATCCATTGCATTCCTTCTAGAATGAGGATAATGATCAAGCCGATAGCGTAACTCGTTCCGAAAACTCTGCATCATCGACACGACGAAATTCTGCTGAGGAAACTGCTCCTGCTCCTGCAGATCAAGTAAGTAAACACTTCAGTTTTAGTCGTCGTTTGTTTCATTTTCGTAACGCGTTCGAGTTTTCCATTGTTTTTTCCATTTGTTTTTCCAGCCAAGCAATAATGTCGAAGAAGAAGCTTTGCCACCACGATGGTCTATGCAGGTGGCGCCTAACGGGCGCACTTTCTTTATCGATCATGCAGCCAGACGCACCACGTGGATCGATCCGCGCAATGGACGCGCGAGCCCTATGCCCAATCAGACGCGGCGCGTTGAGGATGATTTGGGCCCTTTGCCAGAAGGTTGGGAAGAGCGTGTGCACACGGATGGCCGCGTGTTTTACATTGACCACAGTAAATATAAAAAATCTTGAATGAACCACGCATTGCAGAACTTTTATCATCGTTGTGTCTTCTTCTTCTGCTATAGATACGCGCACAACGCAGTGGGAAGATCCTAGACTATCCAATCCAAATATTGCCGGTCAAGCTGTTCCATATTCACGCGATTATAAACAGAAATATGAATACTTTAAGAGCCATATCAGAAAACCAGTTAGTAGTTGTTGTTATTGTTGTTCATGCTCGACAGTTTGATTTTCTTTCTTGCGATTCACGCAGACCAATGTACCCAATAAATTCGAGATACGCATACGCCGCACTTCTATTCTCGAAGATTCCTATAGAATCATCAGCTCGGTGACGAAGACAGATCTGTTGAAGACCAAGCTGTGGGTGGAATTCGAAGCCGAGACTGGTTTGGGTGAGTGTTTTCAAGAAGCTTGTTTCTGAAGCTCGTTAACGACGACGTCCTTTTCATTCGTTGGAAGATTATGGTGGGCTCGCTAGAGAATGGTTTTATTTGCTGTCCAAAGAGATGTTTAATCCGTACTATGGACTTTTCGAGTACTCGGCAATGGATAATTATACTCTGCAAATAAACAATGGCAGTGGCTTGTGCAACGAGGAGCATCTGAGTTATTTTAAGTGAGACAGCGATGGATTGATTCATGGTGTCTTTATTCCACTCTTTTCATTATAATTGGTAGGTTCATTGGGCGCATTGCTGGGATGGCCGTTTATCACGGAAAGTTGTTGGATGCGTTTTTCATACGTCCGTTTTACAAGATGATGCTGCAGAAACCGATAGATCTGAAGGACATGGAGTCAGTGGATACGGAATACTATAACTCGTTGATGTGGATCAAAGAGAACGACCCGCGACAGCTGGAGCTGACATTCTGCTTGGACGAAGACACCTTTGGTCAGAAGAGTCAGCATGAATTGAAACCAGGCGGTGCCAACATTGAAGTCTCCAATGAGAATAAAGATGAATACATAAAGTAAGCATGAATAAATGAACAAAGAAATGGAAATTGTTTGGAAATGGTATGCTATGATAAATTATTGTAGGCTCGTCATCGAGTGGCGATTCGTGGCGCGCGTCAAGGAGCAAATGTCTGCCTTTCTCGACGGCTTCGGCTCGATCATACCACTTAATTTACTTAAAATATTTGACGAACATGAACTGGAATTGCTAATGTGCGGCATACAGAACATTGATGTGAAGGACTGGCGCGAGAATACCATATACAAGGGTGATTATCACATGAATCACATTATCATACAATGGTTTTGGCGCGCTGTACTTTCGTTCTCGAACGAGATGCGTTCGCGGCTGCTGCAGTTCGTCACCGGCACTTCCCGCGTGCCGATGAATGGCTTCAAGGAATTGTATGGGTCGAATGGACCGCAAATGTTTACCATCGAAAAATGGGGCACGCCTAACAACTTTCCCCGGGCCCATACATGGTGAGTAAAAGACGGGAGGGAGAGTGAGGTGATTTTTCTTTTCATTCTTATCGTCTTCAGTTTCAATCGTCTGGATCTACCACCTTACGAGGGTTACCTTCAGTTGAAGGACAAACTTATTAAGGCCATCGAAGGCAGTCAAGGCTTTGCGGGAGTTGATTAATAGCTTCAGCTCAACATATTGTGCTGGCATGGGTGATGGCTGCTGTGCTGGCGCTGGCGGTGGTATCATAATTTTCAATCTCCCTTCTCACCGACATCGACATCGACATCAACATCGACACCGACACCGACACCGACAACACACACAACGAACCTTTTCGCTACGCTGGTCTCAGGCTGGTGCCGCAGAGGCCTTCTTCTCCAACTCCTGTACTTATCTGTTGGCCTGTTTCTGTATTATAATATTTTTCATTTTTTTATTGTTGAGAATGTAAGCGCCAATTAGAATTCGCAGACCAGCGAATTATACTCGATTCATATACCGCATAGACCGACCCGATCGGAACCGGACTGAGGATAGACGAACGAAATTGTTGTGCGAAGGTGAAAAAAACCGCTTTGTGTTTTACAGACAAATTAATAGTTAACGAACTGGCGCCCAGAAATATGCTGCTTTAGCTGTTCGAAACCAAATTCAATCCACAATTTGCTACAATTTCAACAATCAAAGAAAGCCTAATAAACTTAAATTTATGAATTACTTTTAGATTTTAATTTCTAATAACAATTTGTCCCTTAAACGACTTTATAATTCTTTATTAAAAAAGAAACAAATATGCATATAGTATATACCACGTTAATTACTAAATAAGTTGTTAGAGTAATGATTAATGGCTTAAATGGCTTAAAAGCAGCTGTTTGAATATTCGAAACAAACAATATTTGCGTCAAATTAAGAATTTTTAAAATTATTACAGACTTATTAATAAATTTAAAGTATTTTAATCTCAAAAAACTAGTTGCTAAATTCTTCAAAAATTTAATGTTATGAAATACAGAAAAATATATTTAAAAAAATAATTGATATAAAAAAAAATAAAATTTTGTTCTAAAATATTTTATAAACATTCCTAACAGTTGATTCATTCTGAACTGATTAAATATTTACAATAGCAGCAACAACAACAACAACACAAATTTCAAACAATTGCAAATTAAACCAAATATTGACTGCAATAAAAAAGTATAAATAAGAAAGAAAAACTAACAAAACAACAACAACAACTCGAACCATTCTTCAACATAATCAAAATGAATGTAAACGCTTTATACTAAACGAAAATGAAAACGAAAACGAAAGAGTGCAGAATATTTCTTATTTACAATATATCTCAACCGTTTCTAAAGTAAATCTGTAAGTAATTTTCTCAATAATTCGAAATTGTTAAACGCGAATAAGCGCAAGAAATAATACTAATAATAATTTCTTTCTTATTCGCACAGCTTCTTGTAAAACTCTTAGGAGTCACTGAGTGAGTGATGCACACATGCGCGTACTGATGTTATATGCATATCAGTGCATGTATGTGTGTGTGTGTGTATCGTGGGGGTGAGTCTGTGTGTGGGTGTGTAACTATGTAGAAGCTTTGATCTACAATCTGCATGGATTTTGCTTTAAATACACAAATCATTTCTTTCATTTCTTATCTACGTTAGATTTTTTATTACGAAAAATGTAAAACAAATGTAAATATATTTTATTTTTAAGATCTTCAGAATTATAAAATATTACTATAAGAAATTGTGTAACAACCACAATTACAACTGTCCTCAAGTTGAGTTTGTTGTTTTTTTTTTCTGTTTTCAGAATTACTCGCGAATGTATTTGCGTAGAGTATTTAGAACTGATTGTTCTACATATTGTAAAAGTTGATGATGCAATTTGTGCAAATTTAGATAGCTCGATTCTTCTAATTAAATCTATAGGACTACTATAAATTGAAAAGATTAAAAATTCAACAGCAGTATGTTGTATGAGTATTATTTAACACTCACTTTTTGCTTGAAATTAAAGGCGAATCCAATTTTATTTTAAATATTTTGGTATGTAATAAATATTAAATATTTAATCTACATTTATTATTGTAATTTTTAATAGTGGTTAAACTATTAAGCTGCTTCTATTTATTCCTATTTTCTAGATCGCAACAAGAAAAAATATGAATAAAACTACAATATAAAAAATTTCATTTTAACAATGACTTCAAGAAATTTCAAAAGAATTAGTGATAATCATTTAGTATTTATAGAAAATATTAATACATATGTTATTTGCATAATAAAACTGATAATTAAAAGTTTTAAAAGAATTAAAAGGTTTTTGTGGCATTTTATTAAAACAAAACATTATTGGTTGTCATGAAGCTATTCAGCAGAAAGGATAGGAAGAGATGAATAGAGGAGAAGATGAAGATGAATATTCAGAGACATGTAAAATTTAGAATTCCTTCAAATCATATCCGGTGCTGTAACCAAGAACTTTCTGATCTAGCAGAAACGGAGCAACAAGTCAGACACAAAAATCGGGGGATATGGTTAAAATACTTGCTCCTATTTTAACCATATCTCCTGATTAGTGTATTTGGAGCATTTTGGAGCTGTTCATGTTTTTCATAAGTTAACCTACAAAATCTTAAACAAAGGAGTTCGTATTAGAGGACTGCATGAGACGTCTCGAAGGCTTGTTCAAGACCTCTTGAAAGTTTCAGGGGTCTTCTCAAAAGCTTCTATTGCTTTCAAATTAAGCGGTGACTCTTGGAAGCGCTGCCGAATACATTGCCACGTATGCTTCCGATAGTCACGGCTTGATTCGAAATCAAATGGAAGCACTGCATCAACGCAAAAATGTTGCTATTTCAGTTTCGAATCATTCAAGACGTCTCATGCAACCGCTAGTTCGTATCTCATTCTGAAAAGGTAATAAAGCTTGAAGTAAATTATATTTGAGAAGTTAAAAATAGCAACAGACAAATTGATGGTACTATAGAGATCGGTGTTAAAATCGGAGGAAGCATTAAATCTTAAATAGTCAAATAAATCTAAAGTCCTTCTGATGAGGTGATGCACTTTGATGGCAGTATTCTTAGCAAGTATAAAACATTATTCTTGCAGAAAACCTTATTTTCTGTAGAGTAATTAGTTTAAGTGAATAATTGTATAAACAAACATGTTTAAAAGATAATCACAAAATCCATATTTTCCAAAATATACTTTATCACAGAACTCAACATTAAATAGCAGTAACAATTTAACAATTAACAATTTAAGTTTGGTAGATGTTTGACGTATGTACTATGTTAGTTACATTTTTGTATTAATAAAATTAATCTAAAATTACTTTAAATTTTTCATTACGTACAAAATCGATAAAATAGAAATCGCTGCGTGCACAGGAGCACAATTGTACACCGCTCTAATGACTTCAAATCGAAAGGCAATATAATTTTAAAGAGGTTTGTCGATCTATACCACTGTTTAGTGCTTTGCAAAGAGACGACAATAACGTTGTTAGGGATAAAGAAATCCAGGTTATCACTAATGCATTACGATATTGTGATACTCTGCGGTACTGCGTATTTAGAAAACGTTAAATGAAGAATTGAAAAAAGATTAGCGTAGTTTTTAGTACGAGTTTTGAGATATTCTATATTCGAATACATTGCACTTAGCACAGGTGAGTACTTGTAAATAGAGATTGCTTGTTGCTCTTCATACAAATCATATAAAAAGCCGTCAACTATTGCAACATCGAACAATCGTAATTAATTTTCATTTGAATGCGCTAAAATGATGTGCTTCGTCCTTTTACTGAACCTTCTGGTTGTCCTGACGTCGTCTAGCCTTATTCCTCCCGCATGGCAGCACCAATGGCTGTTGCCACCGCCATCAGTCAATTCGTCAACGTCTGCGGACACTGAGGAACGCATCACGCATGGCCAAGAAGCTTCACCCGGCCAATTTCCTTACCAGTGTGGTTTAAGAATGGTATTCGGCACTAACATGGCCTGGTGCGGTTGTACGATCATTTCTGACCGCTGGGTGCTCACGGCTGCCCACTGTACTAATGGCGCCGAGAGTGGTACCGTAATTGTGGGAGCACACAATATTAAGGACGAACAGGAGGAACACCAGCAAAGGATTCAGATTCTCGAATCAAGTATAGTCGTACACGAAGGCTGGAATCCGACGACTCTGGTTAATGATATTTCTGTCATCAAGCTGCCCCACCAATTAAAACTGAATGGTAAGTAGGAATAAGCATGAATGTATAGCGATCAATGTATGGTGGTCACGTGGTCATACCTTCAACTTGTTTCATTTTCTCTACACGTTATGCAAAGACTACATTCAGCCGGCTAAGCTTCCGAAATTGAGTTCTGCAAACAGCACTTACGAAGGTGAAATAGCGTGGGCTTCCGGCTGGGGGAAGGACTCCGACAAGGCCAACACTATTTCAACGGTGTTGCGTTACATTCAGGTTGAGATCATGCAACTGAGCCTTTGCAACGACTACTATTTTGGCATCGTGACCGACGGCATGATCTGTATCAACACCCGGGGGGGCACCTCGACGTGCAATGGAGACTCCGGTGGCCCGCTGATCTACAAGGAAGGTGAAGTCAATTACTTGATTGGTACCACTTCTTTCGGGATATCGTTGGGCTGTGAAAAGGGCTGGCCAGCAGTATTTACACGTATTACTTCTTACTTGGATTGGATTAACGAAAAAACGGGTGTGGTTACTAAGTAAGTAAGGTCGTAAGGTCTTACGAGTACAAAGCAGTACCAGATCAAAGTTATACACAAAAAGAAAAGGCGTTGTATAAGAGACCACATAAACATACATAGTTTAAGTTCATAACAAAAAGGGTTAAACGCCTTCAGAAAGGCTTAACAAAATTCGGATAAAATGAAAATATAATACGAGTATGTATACTTTTGGCGCAAAATCAGTGGAATAAAAATTGATTTTTTATTTCTTGATGTTCGTTCAGTTTTTCGATAGGTTTGGATGATGATGGAGATGTTTTGGAGATGTCTCCAAACCAAACTTGATAAGGAATGACGGAAATTTGTTCCAAAACCCATCAGAAAAAAGTCTCTGGTTATACAAAAAAGCGGTAGTTTTGAGCTTTAAAAGACGTCATTCAATACCACACAATTTCTATCTTGAGATTATCAAGTGCGATCACATGGGATTTCTTTCACACTTCAAAATTTTAAGTTAACAGCTAGATCTCCGGCGATAATTATGAAATGTTCCATTGACAAGTACAAGTACTGCATACAACTAAATACCAATATTTACTAGATTAACTTGTTTTACGTCGCCGTGGATTGATTAAAGTTTTACGACAAGGTTTTTGCGTTTCGGCAGAATCAGTGTAAGATCTGAGAGATTAGACCATACACGCATTTCTTTGTATTCCATATCATGTCACTTTAATCACAATAAAAAATTATCATTTTCGATAAACCTAAATTCGACCCGGCCTAAATGCTTCAAAGTATAAATAGCCGGGCCCCATTTCCTAATGCCCTCAGTAATTTGGTCATCTCGCCATGAAGTATACAATCATATTTGGTGTTCTGTTCTCTGTGGCTGCAGCCAGTACCTTCCAAGTAGACTGGAATGCGGTCAAGACTTTTAATGAAGACGCGACACATACCGATATTACAGCACGAATAACTCAAGGAACAGAAGCTGCACCGAAGCAGTTTCCGTATCAGGTCGGGCTCTTGCTGTATGCGCAAAACGGGACCTATTGGTGCGGAGGTTCTCTCATCTCCAACCGATGGATATTAACGGCAGCTCATTGCACGGATTCGCTGTACGTAATGGTCTATTGTACTATACTATACGAGTATGTACGCGTCTATGATCGATCGATCTGTCTCTCTTTAGATCAAAAGGGGTTGATGTGTACCTGGGAGCCCACAATAGAAAGAACCGTAAGGAACGAAATCAAGTGATTATTTTTGTAGCCACGAAATATGTAATCGTACACGAGGAGTGGAATACTCAGACTACGTTTAACGACATTTCTCTGATAAAATTACCCGTAGAAATTGAGTTTAATGGTATGTCCTCTAATAAGTAGGTATGTCTCTTTAAAAATGGACTAAATTAAAGACCGCTTTTAGATTACATACAACCTGTTAATTTGCCCCAAAGAACCGCCACTTATTCTACATACGAAGATCAAAATGCTATTGCTTCCGGTTGGGGACGTCTTGGTTTGAGTAAGTGACGCAGTGACTTTACAAAGAGACTTGACAAAGCAAAAATAATCTCTCATCTTTTAGACGAAACAGGCGATCCAAATGTCCTCCGCTGGATCGAAGCTACTGTCATGAAGAACAAAGTCTGCAGTAGATATCACTTCGGTTCGGTTAAACCAACCATGATTTGTATTCGAACGAAAGGTGGCGCTTCCACTTGCTATGGAGATTCGGGTGGCCCCCTGGTTTTGGCGGACGGCTCTCGGACATTGATTGGCATAACATCATTCGGTACCGCTTTGGGTTGTGGAGCAGGTTTTCCGGCCGTGTTCACGCGTACGACTTCTTACCTGGATTGGATCGCTGAGAAAACCGGTTTGGTTATTTTATAAGGCTTTAGGGGCTAAGTTTTACTTGTAAATTCAATTATTAATTAAATTTAATTCAATTTACAATAAAATTACCGTAAAGTTGTAGTTTTTTTCTTTTTAGTATAATTCTAAGAAGAAATGTTTGTGTCCTCTATCGATTGTAACAAGGTTCGAAATTCCTTTTTGGGACATTTCGTATCGATTGCAAAAATAAAAAGATTTTGGCCAAAAACCACAATTTTATTGGAAAATATTATGTACGTAAATTAGTGTACATACTATATAAGTATACATATATGTGGCTATATTCTTTGAAAAAATATTGTCATGGTTATAAAAAGTTTCGCCACAACATTTTGATTTTGATAACATTTCATTGTAATAAAACATTTCTATTAATCTCAAAAGTTGGATTATTATGAAATAAATAATCAAATAATTCTATATAATCGTACAGGCTCAATGAGAAAGTATGGAATCTATGCCAGAAGAAACCTTTAAAGAGTGGACTCATTCTTGAATCGATATAGAACAAAGTAAGTGTCGATTAGACTGTTATGAAGACCACGTTGCTCGTGTGACGTTACCTCTACGTAACATCCAAGTATACTACATCCAGACATATGTAAATATCTCGAGTGTTCGTGTATTATATTGTAGAACACCAAGCAAAGATATAAAACAATGCTGGCTACACGAGCTTCGAGCTTCGAATCATTTCTTTTAAAGTTAATAAATCGTATAACAATAATAATAACAATGTTTAGTTTTATGGATAAAAATCATTTCCTATACAAAAAATGTTTTACTCATAGTAACTCCAAGAAAACTCCATTACGTTACCATCTTTTATGAAAAAAAAAATCAATCATATAAAATTATTGGAAAATAATTATATAATATGAAAGATACTATCAAATAAATTTAAAATTTACCAAATATAAAAATAAATATCAGTACATGTAGGTACGTATGTTTGTATGGAATTGTATATACAAATATATGCATATACAATGTATTATAAATTTTGGAAATATTTTTTTTAATTTGCGATAACTAATCTGCGATAATCAAGACAATAGCAATATATATTTAAGCTATTATTTAAACCTATAAATGAATAAATATATTAATACATTTTTCTTTTTTTGTGGTAAAAATTATGTAAAAATAAGTAAAAGATTGTTGTCAACAATCTGACCGAAGTGCGTAGTAGCACATAATAAATAATATACCGAAGACGATCTCGTACACCGTAAATTTTCTCCGTGGCCGCCAACGTTGGAACACGCGTAACTTTCTGCCTAAATTGGATCATCGAGAAAACCGATGTCGTGAGAACATCGAGAGGAACCGAGAAGAATTAGGAACTTTTTTAATTTTTTTCGAATCACAAAATTCAAAGTGTACACACTTTGTACACACTTTGGTGCCATGCTAAGCGCCAACTGGATATTACCTTTAGCCTCGTGCACATTTTCCGGTCCAACTAATCCGGATTGGAAACACCGAAAACACCGGCGAGGGAGCACCGGAAACCATATGAATAAATCGATAAACCTTCAATGTTTGCAGGCACAGAAACCATTTACAAAACATAATTGAACATTTTCTGAAGTTTTATTAGACTTGTTAACAACAGCAGCAACAACAACAACAACAACAGCAACAATAGTACTCTACATTTTGCGTATTTTCTTTCTCGTCTGCTCAGCTTGAACTACCATCTCAGCGAAACTGCGCAGATCGTGATAAGTCGTTGGGTCCTCCCTTGGGTCCTCGAGCGTATCGTCCTCGTACTCATCCAGATACCGTTCTTTCTCTCGTTTTCTCACCAAGCCCTTGTAATTGCGCAAGTAGTCGCCCATCAGGGCCGCATGCGACGTTTCGGCATAGGACGGATCGATGCCGGTTTGATCGCTGATCCAGTCCAGGTAAGAGGCCACTTTGGTGTACGCGGCTGGATAGCCTCGATTGCAGCCATGAATGCTGCCGAACGAAGTGATGCCGACCAGAACACGCTTCTTCGAGGTTTTGCATTGCAGCACCAGCGGGCCGCCGGAGTCGCCGTTGCAAGTGGACTTGGCCCGTTTGCCGCTGGTGCAGATGTTGGTTGTGCGGTACACTTTGGGAAAGTTGCGCTTGCACACCCAATCCTCGATGATCTGGAGATGCACGTAGCGCAGGACACCGCTGATGGCGTGCACCCCCGTCGCATAGCGGCCCCAGCCGGAAGCGATGGCCAACTTATTCGGAAAGGTGCGATACACGTAAGTGCTCCGGGGCAGGGCAATGGGTTGGATTTTTGCTGAAAACAGTAATTAGTGAAAGTTACAGAGAGAAAGAAGCCCCCCTTAAGGGAGGAAGAAACCCTCATTGTCCAGGAGTGGTTATGGTTATTATTTTTTGTGGTTACTTAGTTGCCGCTTTGTAGCAACACTTTAACTTAACCTCGAATGAACTCGATTCTCGATCGCGAGAACGATAAATAATCCAATTGATCCGAAGTTAGTCATAATGATTGAATTTAAAAGTAAATTTGAAAGTTAAATTGGCGACTGTGTATAAACAATTTAATTACGCCACTTAAATGTTCTCATTTAAATCGAAGGCATTGAAATTCGATGAGGTACCTGTGAACACGATGGTCTCCGGCAAACGAACTATTGCTATATCGTCCTTCAGTCGTCTGGGATTCCAGGACGGATATATTATGAAATTCTTCTGCGTCACTTTCATGCGCATCTGGCCGGACTCCTTGGCGTTTTTAATCTCGAAGGCGCCCAAGAAGACCAACGCTTTCCTGGCCCTATCGGTTGGCGACAAACAATAACAAATATGAACCATGAAATATGATCCATGCTGGATGCTAGCGGACACATACATACATATCCACACAATGTGCCGCGGTCAGCACGTACTCGTCGGATATCAGAGAGCCGCCGCACCAGTAGAGGCCCTTCGGCCGCTGCAGCAGCAGGCCCACTTGGTACGGAAAGGAGCGCTTCTCGGCCACACTGCCGCCGAATATGCGATTCATGGCCATGACACCGCCCGGCAACATGTCCGCCTCCATCAGCTCCGTTTCCAAGTCCATGACGTGCGGGTCGACGTCGGCGAAACGTTGATGCGGCTCGCTGGAAGTCATTGACGGCGGAAACATGGGCACCATGTACATCGGTTTCACTCGACTCCAGTCGAATGCGTCGACCCGTTTGATCGCCAGCTGCATCACCGGCAACCAAACGAGTAGCGGCAGCTCTATAGGCGTTCTCATTGCAAACGAATGTGATTTCTTTACTTATGTAAATTTTGTTCGGTTTTTTATCTGTTGATGCGCGCTAACGGTTGTGTTTGTTGTTGTTTTTATTGTTGTAACTAAATTTTGGGCACTAGTTACGTAAGCAAGTTATACTTATAAATGATATAAGCGTTATAAATGAAAGACCGACCGACCGACCGACCGACCGACCGTCCAAACGTTTAAAGCAGTGCGTTGTGACCGTCTTTTAAATACGATTTTCTTGGCCGTGTTGCAAGAGGCGCGCCATTCAACTGTTCGCTGGCCGCAACTTGCTGCGGCTTAAATAAATTTTTGCGGACCAAACTATTGCTGTAGGTGTTATAGTTGTTGTTGTCGTCAGAGTTATTGTTGGTGTTTTTCGGAATTGTTATGATTTGCGCTGGAAGAGCGCGCTGGTCAGTCGCAGATCGAGCGCTGCAAGTTGTTGTAGTGGTGCTAGTGTGCCCGTTGGCCGCCACTGTTTTCTGTTTTAGGGCATTCGCCATTTCCCAGCGCGGCTTTTCCATTTCATTTGGCCGCATTGTAATTACTTTGGCCAACGCTATCCAGACTTCTTGTACATAAGCGCACGTACTCGTACAAGCGGCAGTTGCATCATCCGCACTTGTTGCAATTGGGGCCTGCTGCGAACGAATGCGATCGTCGCCGTCGATTTCCGAGTGCCGTCTGCCATTGAGCATTCATTTTTTAGTGACCATTTTTCTGGTACAAGTGTGAAGAACGCCTTGAAAGTATGCAGTACGCGTTTGAAGATGACACACATTCGTGGACTTTCGTAAAGAAGGTTTCTCTCCTGTCTGTTTTGAGTTCATGATGTCACAACCTGGTGGATGTCCTTGTGCTGATAAAGCTCAAACCATTTAAGCTCATTTACTAATATTTTATCTAAATTCATTTCAAATAATTATAATTTGATCACTTCAAGTAATTGATCATTTCTTTTGACCTCAAATACTTTGTTTGATTTTTGGTTTTATATGATTTTATTTAATTACGAGTACTCTCAGACTTCGTGAGTATTTTTTTCTTGCTCTATTCAATAATTTTTTTTCCAATACAGACTAGACCGTTTTAATATTATATAATTTGACCTCATTAAAACACTTTATTTTATTGAAATGTATTTTCGATCAGTAATTAGTGTAAAGATTACTTAGTTGGTGTTGTTATTTAAAATTAGCTTGCCTTAAGTATATTTTATATATTATTGAAAAATATCGTATATTAAATTTCACCTCATTACAAATACTCTGTCTATAAATTTAATGAATGCTTTTTAGCACCTAATAAATAAACTACGAGCCCATAATGGCCACTCTCTGGGCCCACACAACGCCTATCTTCTCAACTCAAGCATAAAATTCAACTGAAATTCCACAAAATCGAACCAACAAAAACACACAAAAAAAAAAAACTGCACTAAATCGGGTTCTGCGGTTAGCACGAACATATTTTCTTGCTTGTTATGTACGTACTTCCAACAATACTGGCCGATAGACCTTCCATAGCATAATAATCTCGTGTTACTTGTTCATAGTATTTCTTTACAGCAATGAAAAAAAAAGAATGTAATTTGAATATTTATTCAATCGCGGAAAGTAAAATGCGTTGGGAAAAATTGAATCGAATTGCATAATCGTGATTATCTTATTTTCTACTTCATTATACAGAAGCATTATTGTAAGCCGATAGTGTGTAATTGTGCATTACGTTGGCAGCAGGTGAAATGTCGTTAACAATTTTAGGTTTTTGAGTTCTTGAGAAATGCAATCAAATCGCCAGCCCTTAGAACGAGACGCTTAGAAGTAAGCCCCTTGAAATTAAAACCATTAGAAATAAAGCCCTTAAAATCAAAGTTCCTAGAAATATAGCTCTTAGAAGTAAAGCCCTTTGAAATAGACACTTTAGAAGTAAGGCCTTTCAGTAAGGTCTTTCAGGAAGGCAACATCTTAGCCCTTAAAACACTTGGAAGTAAAAATTACTAAAAAGAAGCCCTTAAAAGGAAAGCTCTCCCAAACAAATTACATCTAAAAGAATTGACAATCCAACCCAAAGGTTTATGGACTTGGAGGTAAATCATTGGCTGGAAAAACTTTTCATTCCATCTAAGTCCATCAAGAAAGCAGCCCAAATTTATTCAACAAATATGAAATATGCATTCATTAAAAATATGAATGCAAATTATATGAATATACGTACTAGTATGTCTTTACATACGAACATAACATTAAACTAAATAAATAAGTTTATGTTTATAACATACATGTACATATGTATGAATAGACAGGGAGAAGCAGCACATAAAGCTTTTATTATAAACTCTCTTCCTGTAACGATCCATAAAAATAAAACACAAATAACGATCAAAACAAAACAATAACAAGAAATGAAGTCTTGTGGAGATGATGGCGACGGAGACAAAGACAGAGTCGTTGCTGGAGTCTGGCGTTCGCTGCTCGGTGTTTCAGTGGAACGTAGCAGAAGCCTCTTATGTTGTGGAGGTGATCCATCAGCCATCCATCCATCCATCCATCCATCCATCCATCCATCTTATATCAATTAGAAAGTGGAAACGTATCAATTTAGCAACAAGTAAGTTATTTTACTAAATACCGATGAGGAATTTATTCAGTAAAATTTGGTCGAGGTGTCTTTCATTCAAAGTTCCATTCAAGCTAAGCCTATTTTATATTTATACTCGTATATTTCAGATTTTAAACTGTAATTATTATTTAATATATCGCATGGTATGTGCGTTTTAAGGTTTTTTTTAAATTATTAATATAATTTTCTTATTTTAAATTTTAGCGTTTTCCAGCTCACCATCGAGTTTGAGCGTTCAAGTCAATGAACAGATGGAGCCTCAGCCAAGTTTTGTTCTCATGGAATATTAGTAATCCATGTTACGGCTACATATGCGGATTCATTATCATTTTAGTAAATGAAATCCAACATTGTTGGTGGATAAGTTCAAATAGAAAAACCTTAACATACGCATGAACTTGTACTTAATTTTTTCGTCTCGTTAGGTCTTTTTTGGCCTTGGCTCTATTTGATAGATTGGCGTCATACCAATTAAATTGTATCGTCTGATTTATAGCCGACGTTAAGTATATTTTTTAGAATTTTTCTAACTGCTTTTTAGGCTTATAAAAATGCAAATATTAACAAGTTAACGGAGGAGAAGGGTCAATGTCTTCAAAGCAATTTTTTAAGGCAAAAATCTGCTTGACGCCGCTAAAATTTAATTATATAAATAATATTATATCTACCATGTGCCGTAATTAATTCATCTTCATTTGACGTTAATAAAAACTCAACTCAACCGGAAACAGATACGTACATACATAACTTCAACTGAACTACCGTCAGCGACTTGTTACGTCTGCGAGTTGTATTAAAAAAAATTAATACAATTTCTGTGGCACTGGATCACAAATAAAATAACAAAATACAAAAACAAAAAAATAATAGAAAAATATTAATCGAAAAACGAAAACGACAGTAAAGAAAAAATTTAATTGAAAGGAAAAATGACGATGAATTCAAGTTCAAAGCAAAGAAACAGAAAAGTTACAAGGCTTACTAAATTGTATTTAGTGTGTTGTTCAGTTTCATTACGCTAGAAAACAGGTAGTCGTCTGCTTTGGGTGTTTTAACGTAAAGGTTGGAAACGTTTACCAACGCTTTTTTATGATTCCTTTTCCTCGGCATCGGTTCATGCGACCGTTTGTAGTGCTGGTGAAAACAGTCAGGAAGTGCACAAATAAATATCAGATTATATTTTTTTGAAAACAGAAATTGAAGAGGAACACTTTTAAATGCCACACACTTTTGCCACACTTTTAAATTTATTTTATTTTGATTTTTTAAAAGTTCGATTTACGAGAAAAACTTGAGGATTTAAAGTTAGAATTAAGATACATCTCATCCTACATCTTTGGCATTCCAACATCAGACGCCTTTAAACAAAGTTTATAGTGAGAACGGTGAAAACCGTTAAGATAAAATTTTTAAATGATAAAATTTAGTCAAGTACCGTGAGGCAGTTTTGTCTGGTAAAATTATGAGGAACTGGACTTATGCAGTGTAACTATGTCCAATAAGTAAGTGATCTCCAATACCAATCAGATGAGAGAAAGCAGAAATTCACTCCAAGAAACATAGCACAAAATCATAGTTCTATAAAATTATTCTATAAAATTATTTATTTTCATTAGCTTATTCTTAACTAATTTTATAAAACGCAAAATATAATGTAAATGCAGTTGAAATTTGATTCTTGATTATTAGTCCACATATCACGTGCTTGAAAAACTTTCCTCTAAATCGATTTTAATTTATTTTATATAATCGTTTTAAACAAGTTTAAATGCATTATCTTTAGTGTGAACTTACATTATCCATTTAAAAGCAATTCAATTGATGGAGTGATACAATAGGTATGAATTGCCTCTTTTGTTGAGTTACACTTATTACATTCCAGGTACGTTCCAAATATGATTATTTAGACTAATACTATAGTTTGTGGATATCCAGCATAGCGCTGAAAAACCAACTGGCAATGTTCTCACTCTGCATTTCTTTCATTTATACACAAAGCAGTCTATTTTGATTTCTCCAGTTTAGTTTCCAACGATTCATTTGGACTCCGCGTCCGCCACTGCCTTGTTCTTTACAATTTCTGACTCGTCAGAATCGGAGCTATTCATATTGTTATCCAAATGTTGTAGGAAGTCTTCTAAATTAATTTTCTTTAAAGCGTAACGTCGACCAAAAGCCTTCTTGATTTTCTGTCGGCGCTGCTTGATTAACGTTTTGTTGGCATTGAAACCGTCGCTTAACAGTAATGATCGCTTCAACTTTCTTGTTCCAACAAACTGCACCTGATTCCTTCCGGCATTGCTCGAATCCGGACTAGGCTCCTCAAAGATTGTCTCAAGTTTAGATGGATGAAAGTTGGTAAGCTTTTTATTGAGATAGATTTTCTTGATATCTTTCGCGGTTAATGTGCTGAAATCTCCACACGTTTTCTTTGTCGGCCTCTGGACATGTTTAACAATAGACCGCCGCTGGGTTTTTTGGAATAAGTTGTTTGGTCTCGTAGCACGAGGAGGCAAATAACGACGATTAGTAGTGCCTTTTGATGAAGAAGGAAACGTTTCATCTGCAGTGTCCGTTGTGTGGTTTTTATTTCCGACATTATTGGCCAATATTTCGAAGGGTGCAATAGAAGCTGGTGGCAAATGGTTGAAGTCAATAACGGAATCAGTTGCTGTATTTGCCATTGCTGCTTTCGAAGTGGATGGAAGATGATTGGGTGCACTATTTTATTATACGGTGAAATTATTTTTCTATATTTATGTTCTTAATATATGTATTACCAATTTTCGTCAGCGCAATGATGAAAATTTATAGCGGATATTCCAAAAACTAACGAATCCATACTACTCAGATATTATGCATATTTTGTGTACTGTCAGTTCAATTGTCAAGAAAGTGTTTACGAAAAAATTGCATCCGTGATTCGGACACACGGTTGCTGAACTTGAACATTGTCATTAAGTTCTAAAGGCATGAAATTTTAGGGAGTGGAACTGGTACTTTAGTATTAACTGTTTAAATGTACTGGAGTAATGCAATTTATAAAAATTTAGGGGCCAATTAACAAGTTCACTCTAACCCGGCGTTGTCGTACTTTGCAATAGAGTTACAACTGTTTTTCGGTCTTTCTCTGCCAAAAGGTATTGGCGAAACAAGACACAGTTGCGAATCTATTAAAAAAGACGACGACAACGGGTGAGAGTGAAATTGTGATTTAGGTGGCTTTTTCAATAAATAACTGCTTTTCTTTTTAACGACTGAAAACAAAAAAATTTTAAAGTGCAATGATAGAAAGTAGACTTTAACATTTAAATTATTTAATAAATATACATATTGCAGCTGAATTGAATTTTTTAAGCGCCGCCATCAGCATGATTGTTGCTCGTAATAACGAAAACCAAAGTACTAAACAAGGCTTAAATAAAAACCCGAGGATGAATGTAACGACGGAATTAAGTGAAGCTATAGTTCTTATGTCAGTTATTATGCCAAGATATAGGGCAGTAGATCCAAGAGAGTAAGTGTTTCACTTTCATCCAAGGTTCAATTCCTTTATCATGGCTGCGCTTAACAAGTTAATTTTTTTTTCAATTTCTGAATTCCATCAATTTCTCCTAATTTTTACCTCCTTATCTCTTCCTCAAATGAATTTAAAATTTTGATTGAAAATATTTATGTGGGAATGATTATGGTAAGTGTGTACTCCCAAAGAATATACAATGTATAGAAGGCGCATTTCATACAAATTGTTGACCGAAACGTTTTGTTCTGGTGTACATATTATTACGTACAATAACATGAGGCTTTAGTTACTGTTTCTACAAATTTTCTCATATGTTCAATAGCTTCGTCTCAATTTCTTGTGTTCATGTTATTTATACTCTTTTTCTCTAACAATGCAATGGCTATACCAATTTTGAAAAATGTAGGTGCTATTGTTCTGTACAAAGAATTGAAATAATTTTTGATAAAAATAACCGAATTTAATGCTTGTTGTTCACTCTTTTATTAAATTAAAACAATTTTGAACGTTTGATATAACGATACGCTTCCAACTTAATAAAAAAGGGCTATACGAAATGTTTAAACTTTCTATTTAATAAAAAATTATTATATGAAAGGTTAATACATATAGAAAGAGTTAAAATTTAATCAAATAAGCTTACAAATAATATAGTTATAGTGTTATAAATTAATTAAAAAATAATTTTGATATATAAATTTCTAAAAATTAACAAATATTTATCGCCTGTATACTTTTAAATATTTCCGTAAAATATTATCTCGTTAATCTTAAAAGAATTTTATAATTATTTTATTTTCCAATTTGCCATATCGCCTTACATAAAGAAATCCTGAAATTGCTTTTCAATTTTTAGAAATCCTTCCTACATTAGAATTTCTAAAAATTCCTAATTCTAAGTTTTCTATATTAATTTTCTTTAAAGCGTAATGTCGTCCAAAGGCCTTCCTGATATTCTGTCGGCGCTGCTTGATTGTTTTGTTGGTATTGAAACCGTCGCTTAAGAGTAATGTCTGCTTCAACTTTCTTCTTCCAACAAACTGCACCTGATTCCTTCCAACATTACTCAAATCCGGACTAGACACCTCAAAGATCGTCTCTAGTTTGGATGGATGAAAGTTGGTAAGCTTTTTATTGAGATAGATTTTCTTGATATCTTTTGCGGTTAATGTGCTGAAATCTCCGCACGTTTTCTTTGTTGGCCTCTGGACATGTTTAACAATAGACCGCCGCAGGGTTTTCTCGAATAAGTTGTTTGGTCTGGTGACACAAGGAGGCAAACAACGGCGATTAGTAGTGCCTTTTGATAAAGAAGAAAACGTTTCATCTGCAGTGTCCGTTGTGTGATTCTTTCCGATATTGGCCAATATAATTTGAAGAGTGCAATAGGAGCGGGTGGCAAATGGTTGAAGTCAATAACGGAATCAGTTGCTGTATTTGCCATTGCTGCTTTCGAGGTGGATGGAAGATGATTGGGTGCACTATTTTATTATACGGTGAAATAATTTTTCCTATATTTATGTTCTTAATATATTACCAATTTTTGTCTGACGCTTCAGCGCAATGATGAAAATTTATAGCGGATATTCCAAAAACTAACTATCGATTCTATACTGCTCAGGTGTTATGTATATTTTGTGCACTGTCAGTTCAATTGTCAAGAAAGTGTTTACGAAAAACTACAACCGTCATTCGGACACACGGTTGCTTAACTTGAACACTGTGATTAACTTCTAAAGGCATGAAATTTTAAGCAGTGGTACTGGCGTTTTAGTACTAACTGTTTAAAGTCCCTGGAGAAAGACAGTTCATGAAAAATTTACTCTGTGAATAATTGATTTTTTTAACGACTGACAACCAGAGCTTGAAATTTTTATAACTTATATTAAAAAAGAATTATTCAAAGACTTTTATTTTTCAAAAAAGTCTTTGAAAGACTTTTATTCGAAAAAGTCTTTCATAACAGTTTTTCACAGACTTTTATTTTTAAAAATAAAAGTAATTTAAAAAACTCTTTCACATACATATTCGAAAAAGTAATTTTTAAGAGTTATTTGCGACTTTTTCGTGGTAAAAGTCTTTTAAAGTCAAGTCTTTAGTTAATGAAGTGGTGCTCACAACCACTTAGGTTTTTTGCATGTAGTGGGAGGTGATTGACGACCACCAAAGTGGCCATTTGGGGATTTTTTTAACAACAAATTTTTATTGTACAAACCGATAGGAAATGTCGTGAAACGGATTTTGGACATATTGGGCGGTGGGTGGAGGCCCACCCCTGTGTGACCACTTTGGGGGTCGTCACTAACCACGACCACGTGCAAAAAGCCTCAGTTGTTTTGAGCACAACTTTATTAACAAAAAACTTTTTTAAATGACTTATAAAAATAAAATCTTTGAATAACAGCTATCCAAAGACTTTTATTTTAAATATAGCTTTGGCTAACTGTTATTGAAAGACTTTAATTTTTAAAAGTAAAAGTTAACAGTTAACTTAAGTTATATCCGCTAAGGCATCAATACAATGAACAACAACAACATCAGTTATCATATTAGGTTTGTCGTTTGTTTTTGTTGTGGTTGGTTCGTTACTATTTTTTTGTCTCATGGAATGTCTGCCAATTTGCAGGAAATTGTTTTTGGGTTAATGTCTTGACCGAATTGTGAAGACGCATCTGCTGGGTAGTGCATTTTGTATGCTAAGCACGTAAAGTGATTTGATATCAATTTCCAGATTCACATGCGAGACTTTTCTCTTACTATATTTTTTACTTCTTTTCGGCATTCTATGTTTACTATGTTGCCGATATCGATCGAAAGAAGTAAGAGCGAAAGGAAAAAGTGGGAAAGTCAAGGAAGAATAAGGAAGGAAGAATGAAGACTACGCATATTCTCATATCTTTTTAGACAGGTTCTTCAACCATACAATATGTTCACTAGAAGTGGTATTCGATGCATCTCGTTCGGTTTATGAATTCGATTCGGATACGATATACATACATCTATTATCTAAATTCTACTTAGGTACTAAAGTCATTAAAATTCATTCAGTTTTAAATTATTCTCATTATTCTGCTTATTATTCCGATGTGGTACTACCATAATACATAGATTACCATAAAAAAGGAAAGTACTATTTTTTCCCGGGTTGAATCCTTGGACATTTGAAGAACAAAGTTGTATTGAAAATGTCTGTTTTTGTGGGATAACACTTTGATGCATTTGCTTTTTCAGCATACATTTGTGGAGCCTTTTGAAAAGTTCAAAAGTAACCGTCTCGCCTCTCTCTTTCTCTCACTGCGCAAAATCAGCTCAATTTGCGGGTCATTTTATTAGCATGCTGAATAAAGTAAATACCAGTCTACTCGCTGTAATCAATTAAGAGAATACTAACGCAAACGATACACAATTTCTTCAAAATACTTCTTATATTTTCGTTGCTATTTCTTCTGGTAGTCCTTGTAGTTTTTTTCGACTTGCATTAGTTTCCTATTCCGCCGAGTCCTCTCCCATTCATTTCATTAGCTATCACTGACGATGATACAAAATATTGTTAATTAATCAATTAGCTAAAGTTAAGATGCGTCAGCAAAAAATTCTTCTGAATTATTAACTGAGCTTAAGGAGAAGAAATCAAATAAATTGCTGCTGCTGCTAAGTTAAGCAAGCAGTTAATGAAGCAAAAAAGAAGGGAGGAAAAATGACAGTTCAATTTGTTATGTCTTCCAACAAAAGCTCTCGGAACATCACTGCTGCTTCTTCCCAACGTTTCTTCTGCTCATCATTTCCTATTCTCTTTGTTTTCATCTTTCCTGTCTTTCGAAAACACTTTCTTCCTAACCTGACCGGAGATATTTGTCCGACTGATCGTATGACGTTTAACACAGTTTTTCAATTAAACTGTCAATAGTATTACTTTGCGTTATAAAGCCATATTCGTTGTGCGTCATCCAACGATTCCATTAACAAGGAATAGAATAACAAGAGCAGCGGCAGCAGCAGCAGCAACCGCGACAACAAACAACAACAACTGTTTCGATACAACCACAAGATTAATGTGGTAACCACATCTAGTGGTTGGCAATAGATAAAGGATACTTTATACGAGTATGAAAAATGAAATAAATACAGCAAATGCTTCATTTTTAGAAGGCGAACGCTTATTGGAATTGACTGAAAGACAGATGGAGAGTGGTCAATTGTTGTCAAGTATTTATTTTTCATTAAGTATGAAATTGTATGGACCTATTTTATTAGCAGTAACCAATAACGGTGTGGCAAAAACTCATAGCAAACTAACATGATTAAACAAAAATAAAAGAAAAGAAAAATATGAGGAAAGAGAATGCATTGAATTCATGGACAAACAGATTTGATGGCCAGTTATTAAAGCACTTGCCGGACTTGTGTAAAGATAGATAATGATAATGAAGGAAGCTAGAATACAGTTATGTTTATCCATAAGTCGTATACATACATACATACATATTCGTGTGTACTCGTACATATGTATGTATATAAAAAACATCGAAAGTAAGCAAAAACGGATAAAAGTGAAATAGTTTGGACGCCATAACAACAGAGTTTTGTGCGGAAATAGCAAATTAAACATTGATTTAGTTTGGAAGCTCTATGTTTTTCATACATTGTTTGTTTGATTGAAAGAAATGCAGTGGTTGTGAAATTTCTTCTAGAGATGTTTTAAATTGAAGCTATAAACGATGTTGACCCAAAGGCATTTGTAAACACACATGAAACAAATCAATCCATACACTTACATCCATATGCATTTTCATCCCAAAAACATCAATGAATTCTAGCTTCCATTTAGAAAACAATTGTTGCAATAACCGGAGCAGCAGCAGCAATTGCTCCTGGTGTTCTTGACGATACCGAAAGGTTGTTGTCCAACAAAAACTCGTGTCGTATGTGCGTTCATACGTATTGTATATTCAGAACTCGTTACTTTGCCTTTACTTGGTCCCACTTTTATGATGATGATGATGACGATGATAATGACCTCAACAACCATGATGTGCAAAGTTGCAAAAATATTTACAATCAATCATTGTAAAGACATCGATGAAACGACCTTCGGAGTTGAATGCAGAAGCACATGTAAACTCGTTTGAGGGACTTCGTCGGTGTGTGTGTGTATGGTCGAGTGTTTCCATTCGAGTTATTGAAATTTGCAATACACAGATTGCTCTGCTGCAGCGCTGCAGTGTTGCAAGGAGTCGCAATGAGTAACGAGTAGAAGATCTGTTAGAAATGTCTCATGCCTCAGTTCAAAAAACGTAACCTCAATTGAAGAACTCTTCATGAATTAAGCTAAGCGTCAGCTGAAGAAGTCTCGTTTTTCTTGTAAATTATGCCGGCAATTATTTTTTGAATAAAATACATACTTAATTGCAGCGAAAAAATTAGAGCGAAAAAATTAGAAAAAATTAAAGAAAAAATTAGAAAAAATTAGAAAATTATTAAATTCATATTTTTTAAAATTTTATTTTTTTTCATATTCGGAAGTTGCTGAATTTGCCAACTTGTGGGTAAAAACAGTATATTCAAATAGTAATTTTTAGTGTCTATACAGTTTGTAATTAATATTCTAATTTCGAAATTTCTGTGGTTAAATCCTTCAATTTAGGTTATCCTTCATTAGCATTTAACTTTCATCGTTTTTAATATTTTTTTTTCGAGATGGCTTTCCATTTAAATACTTTAGTTCTAAACTTCGTGAAAAAAATGGATATTTATTTCATAAGATTTGTCCCCACCAAAAATTGAATTCGAGAATGTAATAAATTTTGCACCCAATTTTCCCAGAAAGCACCGAGAAATAAGAAAGTCAAGAACAAAATAGGTCGGAAAGAACGGTAAGAGAAAGGCCTAAGGGGAGAACGCCTGAATTTAATATTTGTCCTTCGTATCTGAGAGATTGCTTTGCTGGCTTCAATCGAATCAGGCTGCTCTTCAGAAGTCCTTTTGAATTCATATCGCACGCTTCGGTAGGCATGAAAAATCCTTTGTTCGGTTTGTCAGAGCATCGCCAGCAGTGCCCAGGATTTCCGCCCACGCATTCAGCAGCGAGCTATTTTATCTGCCTGCAAATCCTTTGAATTCCTTTCAATAATCGCCTCCGCCATTCTTAGCTGTCGTTGGAGTTGTTTGCCCAGAATCCATTGAATGCCATTCGAAGGGCATGATTTCATTCTCATTTGCTCTTTTGTCTGTCTGTCTGTCTGTACATTCACGGATATATTGAAAAATTCGAGATTGGGATTTGCTTTTGATTTTTGTTTTATTTCTTTGGCAAAAAGACAAACAAAGACAAAGTCATCGCAGGTTTCCAAGATATTCGCCAAGAATTCCAAGCAGAAAAAATACATTATTTCAATATTTTGTTTGATGAAATCAATCGGAGTTTTATGAAATCAATATTATCCTACGGGAAAATATCCATTGCATATTTACAATTTACAATTTAAATATATGTGCTCGTATATATTTCTACAAGCGGCATCGGTTTGCTATTAATAACCAGGCTTATTATTCTTGGTGAATAAGGTTTCGTCTGTGAACTGAGTTCACCATTAAACGGTGCAAACTCCTGAATTCCAAAAACGGAAATACGACCAACACCGGTCACCACAATTCATTCGAGTAGAGTTTCCACTTAATTAAAAAGACGGGAAAAAGCACAAAGGAAAAGGTGGGTCCATGTCATTCTTCATGGACCTTCTCACTCAATATGAAACATGCATCAAGGCCCATGAAAAAGTCTGGTCACTGTCTTCCTTCATAACTTCTTGCCAATGATGATTATCACTACAAAGTAGAGCTGCAACAACAGCAACAACAACAACAATGGCACGTCAATGAGGATTTTTCGTGGAGATTCTGAGAAAATGAAATTCCTTTGTTTCGCCTTCGGCAACGGAAGTGGTCGCCGAAAAAATGAAAAAGATGAAGGAAAAGTAGGTGGGCGAGTAAGGAAGGAAGGAAGGAAGGAAGGAAGGGAGGAGCGGAGCGAAAAGTTTGTAATATTCTCTTGTGCACCGGAAGTCAGCGAAAGCGCAGGCTGTCCCTGTTTAAGGGTCATTCGCAAAGAACTCAAAGAAGTATGAGTTCTACGAAAATTGCGGTAGCGCAACGTCATCATTATCATTATCGTTATCATTACCATTAACTTTATTATTGTTATGGCGGTGTGCTAGTGGTTCCTTGGAGAATCCTCAACGAGTTGTCCTAAAGAAACACGAAATAAGTTTGCTCTCTTGGTTTTGACTAAAAAAGCAAGCTTCCCAGATTGCTTTTTGCCCAGTTCTGCTCGCCCTTCTTGCTTTGATGATAATAATTTATTTCGATGTAAATTACAGGAAGCGGAAGGAGAAGCAACAACAAAAAACACTCCGTAAGTAGGCATGCTGCCAACAACAACAGTTTCCGTACATCCGCGGGCCACAAGACCACCTAAAAAACAGTTGCCTTCTCCGATCTCCGCGGATCCGGTCTAGTCTGGCCTAGTCGCGTCACCTGTTGGCAGAGAGACGAGCTTAAATTAGTGGGCTATGAGTGAAATCTGTTGCAGGAGCCAGCAGGAAAGCGCGGTGCTCTGGCAGTGGAGCCAGTCAGTTAATTTGCTACATTGCTTCCGGTTAATGCTCTGACTTCCTTCGCGAGTGTATTTTTTTTTTTTTTTACTATTTTCGATTTTTGTAATTTCTATTAAGATGGCGGTTGCATTCGAGGTGGCCGCAGTCTTGGCAGAAGCAGCAAAAGCAAGTTAACCGCCCAAAGGATTCTTTTTTATGCTCTATGCTCTTCCGTGCGTCTACTTCTGGAGCAAATAGAACAAAAGAAAAGATTTTTCATCCTGCCCCAGACTTTGAATGAATCGTTTATTATTTCAAATTTGTGCTTTCAATTAGAAAATCCAAAAAAGGACCAAGTTCGATAATGAGAAAATTAAAATTGTTTGATAATAGTCCTAATAATGATTACGGCTGTTGCTATGTGCAAGTGCGATGGCACTGTCACCGATACCGACCTCAGAACTTCTCCATCACGTCCAGTTTTCGAGATATTGTGAACTAAATGATCGAAAAGCACGTTTGAGTTACGTTACGTTTGAGTTTATTTAAGAATTGGTGTGACGAAATTAAATATTTATGTTATTAATTATTAATTTCTAATCGACTGCAAAAGCACTTCGTGCTTTTTTCGAAATTTTGCATTGCGCCATTTCAACTAACAGTCTTTTCTTATCCTATTTTTGAACTACAATAAATCTCCTTCTCTTAATTTCTTATAATATCTATTACGAGATTCTTTTTAATTATGTTTTTAATATTATCTAATTTTATGTATTGTAATATTTTTTAGCAGTTGCGTTGGTTGACTTTTGTGGTGGTGAAAAAGTTTTTAACTGCTTCAAGAACTGATGGCGAATTTTGCTTCCTTTCCGCCAAAGGAGCCGTCAATATTTTCTTGTCAACCGTTTATTCCCAAAACCGCAGTGCATGAAGCACCAAACTTAAGAATAACTAAACTTCATCAATATGTTGTGTCTCCGTCCGAGCTGCCTTTTGCTGATGTTGCTGCTGCTGCTGTTTTTGCTTCGCTTCAAAAACCAGCGCAAGAAAGTTTAATAATGAAAATCTCTAGAGAGCGAGAAAGAGCTTGTCATAAATGAAAAGCATACACGCGTATCTACGTACAGCTTTTACAGATTGTTGTTGTTGTTTGGTTGTTTGGTACTCTCAACTGAGCAACATCAGAGTGACAAGAATAATGATAACAACATAACAAAAATGTCATCCATTCATTCATTTTCCAGACAGTTTAGGAGATACCATTACATATTTACAACATGCGAATAAATGACAGTGTGTGTGTGTGTGTGTGTGTGTGTGCTGGGATGTGTCGGCATGTTCTCAGCAGTTGCAAAATGCATTCATGACAAATCGTTTATGAATCAGTGACGAGAATTCGATGTCGCTTTCGAAACCGAAAACTTCGGCACTGTAGAGCACAAGATTGAGAGTCAGTTCGTTTGAGGCTTGCTGATGAAATTTCATGCATGATTCGTCGATGTTTGCCCAGAGTCCTTGAAGAAATCGACATACTCGTATTTCTTAAGCATCATTTGTTCTTCGCTAATGTTAGAAATTGTCGAAGTAGTAGATGCAACAACAATTCGCAAGGATTATTTTTGGCCGTCACTGAATACAGCGACAATACAGCTCCGGAGAAGAAAGAAGCAGCACAACATGGATGGAATCGTCCATCATCAGTCTCTCTATGTTCATCTCTCTTTATGTATTTCGCAATGAATGTCTATCATTCGGCTTGTCTGTCTGTCTCTGTGTGTGTTTGTGTGTGTGTGTGTGTGTATCTAACTGGTTGTCTGCCAAAGAGAATTGTCTGTCAGTGAAACGTGGCTGCCTGCTTCCTT
Organism: Conops quadrifasciatus; assembly: GCA_949752815.1. Lineage (NCBI taxonomy): Eukaryota > Metazoa > Arthropoda > Insecta > Diptera > Conopidae > Conops > Conops quadrifasciatus. The sequence continues at coordinate 38,383,321 of OX457079.1, forward strand.
GAGTTTTTTTAGTGTCTGAATGTCAATCTATCTGTCCATTGGATTGTTACTCGGTGTATTATGACATGATTTGCTACCTCTCATTTCCCCCCCCCCCCCGCTCTCCACGCCTCTGACTCAATCCTTCCTCTCCCAGTGCTTGAAATTGGTGATGGCAACTGCTGCGTGAAAGTATTCCGCCATTGTCAAGGAGGAGGAACAGATGGACGGCTGGTGGCAGCTGCTGTCGGATTGTGCTTAAACATTGTCCCCACAAAAAATCCTCACGGCCGTAGTGCGCACCATGTCAATATAAATGGCCGTACAAGTGCCCAATAAATCCGCACGGGTACAATATTAAATTCCGTCCAGGCACAAAGAATGAAAAAGAGACCTAACGACGAGACTTAAGACGGCGATGTAGTTTTGAGAGAGGTCGAACGAAAGATGTGCAAATGGCAAGATGGAAGACGTAAGCATGCTATCCTGATGCGAGTATCCTCCAAATCGAGTCGAGTCGAGTCGTTTGTCAACAAAAAGGATAATGGTCTTAAAAAGATTAAGTATTGGGGCTAGGTGAGTATGGAGACCATATATCCTTCCTTAAGGATTTGGTCTTCGGAAAAGTTCTTCTATAACAAACTGGTTTGTGTGTATGAGAAACAGCAGCTTATTTTCTTAAAAATATCGTGCCCACACTCGTACCATTTCAGTACAGCCCTTCCAATAACGAACCGAATGCTTCGAATTATCACAAAGTACAGCGGCGATACAAATGCTTCATCGGCGCAGAAACATGCCCTTTCACAACGATAATGCTAATTAATGCTAATATAATGATAAGATTTCCCGCCAAATTATCACCCTTCTGAATCAATGTTCACGAATATTGATTAGTTTTTGAGATTTTTATTTTATTTTAGAGTTAATGATACGTAATAATATGAGAAAATTTATCAGCTTCTTTCATGCTGATCGAAAATAATTACTTATATAATAATCATTAGGAATTCGGTATAATGGTAGGCTTATGGTATATAAAACAATTGTAGCGCATGTTGACTTAGCTGCATGAGTCTAAGTCACAACGAAGTTACCGCTCAATGCCAATGTTTTATCCTCTAGAGTCTAGAGTACTTGATTTAGCACTCAAGGACGGTTACGAAAGAAAACCCGACCTTATCTAGAACTTTTTATAAAAGCATCGGATTAAGATTAAGTTTCGGTAAATGAGGTGATATATTATGTCATAACTTTCCAAAATGCATTCAGCATTCAGCGCGACTTTTCATATAAAAGACGCTCGAATAATCCTATTTAGTCAGTAGTCATCGATCATTTATTGAGATTCGATACGATACGATTCCACCATGAAGTTCTACCTTACACTATGTCTGATGATTGCAGCCACTTCGGCGCACATTGTTCCCGAGTTGAAACCTCGCTTGGTAGACTTGCCGCTGGAGGAAGGAACTCCTGAATTGGAAGGGCGCATCACCAATGGCCTTGTAGCCACACATGGTCAGTTTCCTTACCAGGGCGGTTTGATTATAAAACTCCCCGAAGGTAATGCTTGGTGCGGTTGTTCTATTATTTCGAAGCTTTGGATCCTCACAGCGGCCCACTGTGCCGATGGCGTCAAAAGTGCCACCCTAATCGTAGGTGCGCAAAACATTACGGATACCAAGGAAAAGCACCAGCGAAGGATCGAAATCAAGCAGGCCCAAATCATTGTTCACGAAGAATGGGATCCAAAACTTCTTCTCAATGATATTGCGCTCATTGAGTTAGAGACCGAACTGGAATTCAACGGTGAGTGAAGCGGGCGAGGTGGTTATAGGTCACCATTATTTATGGTCCTTTTTTTCTCCACACAGAATACGTTCAGGCTATTGCTCTTCCCAAACGGAGCGCTGCAAACGAAACCTACGAAGGCCAAATCGCGTGTGCTTCCGGCTGGGGTCGGGCTTCAGACAAGGCTCAGTCTGTCTCTCCCGTCTTGCGTTACACTCTGGTTCCGATAATGAACACAGAGCGCTGCAACAGATACTACTTCGGCATGGTGACCGGCAAAATGACCTGCATCATAACCAAAGGCGGCACTTCAACGTGCAACGGTGACTCAGGTGGCCCGCTGGTCGTCGAGGACGGTGGAAGAAGTGAAAACAAAACATTGATTGGCGCCACCTCATTCGGAATTTCTTTCGGTTGCGAAAAGGGATGGCCAGCTGTATTCACTCGCATCGGTGCTTACTTGGACTGGATCGCGAAGAAGACAGGCATCGTCTATAACTAAAATTTAGAACTCTGAAAGTCGGTAAGCCTCGTGTGAAGGTTTCTGCTTTTATGACGTTTCCGTTTCAATACGTTTTCAAAGACGAGTACATGGTACCTGCTCGTATGAATATCAATAAAGTATTTGATATCAGATAAAGAAAGGCAACGCTTTTAGCTTTCGTAAATGTGGCTGTTATTAATCTGTTTATTCTTCTTCTTTTTGGTTGCTTTCTCCTTCTATTCTATGCTATAAGAAGTGATCGATAACGGTAGCTTCTCTGCCTCGTCTTTTCAACCTGCAAAAACCTGCGGACATTTTGGCTTTGGCTTTTCAAGTTCCAAAAAAGGCTTATCCTTCCGCTCCTTCCGGCTTGTCCTACTCCGGAAGTGGAAGTGGTTATACTTTGGCATCATTTCTTGTAAAATTGTTTCCTGCAAGATGTTCACACAATTCTTTATGACTGTGTGGGTGTTGTTGTACAAGTCGACAACAAGAAGTTGTTCTTCGAAAAGTCGTTCTGAGTGTCGCAAGCAGCTGCAGCGTTGGCGCCACGGAGTCGACGGCAGCGTCGGAGGTTTTGCATAAAATTTCATCGAAAGTCATTTGTCTGTCGCTTGATCCGATCCGTGCGTGTGCCAAATTGTTTTTGTTTGTTTATCTGACTGAAAGTAGTTCTTAGTCGTAAAATTGATTGATTTTGATGCGCAAAGGCTTTAGCTTTTGTGTTGTCTTTGCTGAAGACTTGTTGGCGATACTTTAGCGTTACTTTATTATTTGCGAAAAAATATTTCAGATATTTCGAATTCAAAAGGTTTTCTGGACAAGAAACATGCAAAATTTTGGAAAATAAATTTTAAAATTCATATGATTTTAAAGTTCAATATGTTTAGGCTTTCAGTTCTTTTGAAAGATTTAAATTTGTTCGCAGACATTTTTGGAAAAAAATTGCTGAAAGTTTTTGGCGATTTTCGCTTAAAATTTCGGCGTTTTCGTATACAAAATAGTGACCCGAATTTTCAGTTTTCCAAAAATTTCTGAATTTCCTACTTCGTGCCTTTTGGTTCGTTCTTTTTTTAGTAAAAGGCGCCATATTTCATTTTGAAAAAGTCGCCCAATGCTTTTTATACGAGTATAAACTAAATTGTAGCGAAATTTCAAACTTTTGTGGCGCCGCTTTCTTCGCTTTTATCGCAATTGGTCTTCAAATTTGCCTCTTTTTATGGAAAAATCGTCTTATGTTTTTTATAGAAGAATTCTGACATAGAAGTCAATATTTTATGGTGTTTCCAGACAACAATAAAGAGACAACAATCATCACAAGATTAAACACTTGAACTTCAGAAGGTCGGTCGGTAAGTTTTATGCCGTTGATCTTTGTCACTGTCAGCAACAGTCAATCATAGCATAATTTCGATAGGATCATATCATGCTAAAATTATAATTGTATAAGATTGAATACAAAAATGCTAGAACGTGCTTCGTTAATGCAACCCAACAAACTCTTCACCACAATCATGAGCAATGATCAATCACGAGAGATAAACCTGAATTAGTCTCTCAAAATCAAATTAAGCGGCCGTCAGCAGCACGCTCAGCACGACCATGAGAGTTTTGTTTTGGGGAGAGCTATAAAAAGTGGCGCCTACGCTGCAGTCGCAGCAGTCGCGACGATGTTGTTACTTCGAACGGCGAGAGCATTTCTAGCCGCGTTGTTCCTCTCAGTCGCGCTTGCAAGAGTAATTGGTGGCAGCTCCGTGTTTGGTCCGCGGCTGCGACACGGCTTCTTCTTCGGCACGCAGAATTTCGACTTTTGGCATTGGGACCCCAGCATCCTGGAGGACCCTCGTAGGTGCGGGAACCTGACTACCATCCGGACACGGATCACAGGCGGCAGCATTGCCGCTCGCAACATGTTTCCATATCAGGTGGGCCTACTGCTGCTGCAAGGGTCGAATGTTATACAGTGCGGCGGGGCTCTGCTGACGCAACGATATGTGCTCACTGCAGCGCATTGTTTGTATCGGTACGTGCCTTTTTTCAGCTTAACGAGGAGCGCCTTTGTGTACCTTTTCCAACGCATTGTTTGCAGCTCGACACTGGGCAAGGTTTTCTTGGGTAGCAACATATTCGCCGATGCGGCGTCGGCGTCTCTGGTCTACAATGTGACTCGAAAGGACTTCCGCGTACATGAAGGGTTCTTTCCGTTCGGCCCGGTGCTGGATGACATCGCACTGATACGTCTCTCACAGCCGGCGACACTGTCGGCCGCGGTGCAAACGATTGCTCTGGCACGCAGCTACATGACGCAAGACTTCCTGGAGGGTGAAGTAGCCAGCGCCTCCGGCTGGGGCCGCACTAGCGACAATCAGACAATAACAGCTTCCAGCGCCGATGCGTCCGATTATCTGCTGTACTACATCAATACACGCGTTCTGAACCAGAGGAAATGTGCCTGCTTCTTCCTGCCCGGTCTGGTGCGCAGTCGCAATCATTTGTGCACCGATGGCGCGGACGGTGGGGGCACATGCGACGGAGATTCCGGCGGTCCCTTGACATACTTTCACAGAGGCGCCAATTATTTGGTGGGCTTGACGGCTTTCGGCAGCGCGGGCGGTTGCGAAATAGGCTTTCCATCCGTCTACACGCGACTGACAACGTACCGGGATTGGATTGCAAAATATACCGGTATTCAAATTACTTAAAAAAAGTCTTCGGGACAGCAGACACATTCTGAACGCACTTACAACTCCGTTAAAGCCTCTTCGGTCACCTCGCGCGACATTGTGTACAAACATTATGCTTTTCTTTTTATTTCTCATGCCTCTTCTTCTTCTTTTTGTTTTCCGTTTCCTTCCTCATCCCCGGGCATTTTTCTGTTCTGTGTATTTTCTAAGATTTTCAAAAGATTCTCGAAACGAAAGAACTCTTTGAGAAATTGTTATGATATCAATAAAATTGGATTGCAATCGAAATCGATATTGTGACAATCGACGAGTGCTGCTGGTCGGGCATAGCAACATATAGACGAAAAGGGCACTGCATGGTTACAAACGTAAAAGCGCACTTCGAGTAAATGACAGACGAGTACGTATCAATCTTCTGAGTCTGTCTGTTGACAAGCTTTAGATATTTGTACAGACATATGAGTATATACTCGAGTATACTCGTATACTTTATTTATTCTGAGTATGGTACAATATTAAATTATTGTCAGATTGAGTTTTCAAAGATTCTTGCAGGCTAAAAGCAGGAAAAATAATTTTTGTGCAATAAAAATGTTTCTCTGCAAAGTTTGTTCTCGACTTAGTGTGCTTATTGGATAATATGGAAAGTTCTCGAACTCTGAATTTAAGTGAAATTTTATTATTACCTACGAATGAATAACGGTAACGGTAACGGTATTGTTGTTATACAATTAGTTGTTTTAATTTACGAATGTTCCTTCAAAATCCTTTAAGGTTTTTAAAAGGAGAAGTATCATTTTCGAAATGGATGGAAATTTAAGATTCAATCCATCGAAATTGAATTTCGAGATTTCAATTTGAAAGTTCAGTTCAAACTTTGAAAAAGCTTTCAAAAGTTCTCCCAAAACTTTCTCCGTGGAAAACTTTCTTTCCATTTCTTTAAGAACTCCTTTCGGTGTCAATCGAAAAGTATTAAAAGTAGTTTTGATAACCGTTATTGCTCTGGTGAATTAAATTGAATTACAACAACAACAGTAACAACGAAAACAACTTTGTAAACTTGAAGACTATCACCAGCAACAACAACAACAACAACAACAACAATTAATTCACATTTAATTTTCTTAATGGAAAGCAGCGAGCGTTCATATAAATCATATAAAGCGTGTTAAATATAGTTTGAGTGCTACCAGATTGGATTGTTGAAAGGATTACTTATACTTTTTAACACTGATTTATTCGTTCCCATAAAATTGATTAAATTCTTGCAATTGTACGCATAAAAAAAAGAAGAAAAATATTTTCAAATATGTACGAATATCAACAAATGAAGATTTTCTCAAGGACTATTTTCTGAAGAATGATGATGATTGAAAAAGTTCCACTATTAGACTTATTCCGAATATCGTCGATTTTTGAAAATTACTTCAAAAGGGAAAAGCTGTAATTTTTCACCTACGAGAACCTCATATATGAGTTCATTTTTTAAAAATCGTAAGAGGGTTAAATACGTATGTATGTATGTACATCCATCACCATGTCATTAATGGTTTAGTGGTAGTGGTAGTGGTTGTGTTGCTCCAAAATCATTGAAAGTGGTTTCTATTGTTGTTGTTTTCATTGTATCTGAACTCAAATGTATGTTCATACATTTTCATTGTATTTTTTACCTTCATTACCGGGTAATCCTTTTGAGTATATGACGCTATTAGCTTCATAACCAAGGACGTCCATAGGACGAGCTCTAAATACGATATAATACTTTTCACCAACCTCTGTTTTTTAGACTAAACCCAAAAAGTAATCAAAGTCAACCAATATATTCTTTAAAGTCTTTATGAATTGTTCGCTTTAATTTAATTGTTTCTGGATGTTCGTTGAGATTTGCGGCAGGATTGGATGATGATGGGTTTTGCAAAGAATTTCCGTCCTCCCTTTGTCAAGTTTGGTTTGGAGGCAAGCCGGTCTCGGTGATGTGCCACCTTTAGTGTCTTTCTGTAGGTTCTTGTCTTGCATAAAAGTGCGTTTTTTGTTCGCAAATTACTCTTTGTTTATAATTCATATTAATCTTTTCTACTTTAACGCTGTCGATGAAAATGCTCTCCGCTCTTTGACTGTCTTGTTCTCTTCATGTGGTTAGTACGTATTCCCACAAAAAAATATACCTTATAAAACTCTATCACAGAAATATATGTACTCGTACAATATTCTAAATATAAATTTCTCATATTCGGCGATTTTCAACGATTTTCTTCTCAAAGTAGTGCAGATGATGATTATGTTGTTATTGTCTTAAAGTTTCACCACAACATATCGTTCCTACGCGTTGAATAAAACAACAACAACAATAAGAACATTCACCTTGGGTATTTCTGTTGGTGGTTGAACTGGTTGCCAGAGTTGCCAACTTTTGGTAGAATGTAGTCCATTGCTTGCAAAAACAAACAAAAATCTCACAAACACTTTATCCACATTTAGCCAATTAGTGCATTTAATTGCTTCACAGAACAATTGAGGTTTTTGTATGTTGCCGGTTTGGCGTTTTGAGAACAGTAATGTTAAGTCCACAAAGGATGGGTTAAAAATATGATTTGAATTTACATCAATCTAATACTTTTTTCAAACGACAAAAATATATCGTAGTTTATTGTAATATATCTTATACCGTATGAGTAGGAGCAGGCGTGTCCTTATGTGCGTCGCTGATAAGAGTCAACGATTTTCCAACGCGCCACGTGACTTTCATTTTCAAAAGGTGCGAGACCAAGCCTTCACTACACTCACAATTCTTCCGTCGTTTCTATAAAATACATATGTATTTAATATGCGGTAAATTCTGTTGAATGTTACATCCTTTTTTAACTGATTTAAATGATTTTCTAATGGTAAATTCTTCGTCCTGTTGACCACAAACATTAATAATAATAATTATATTAATTAAACTTATAGCACATTTTTGTTGTCGTGTGTATGCTTATCGCATGCTTTTCCTGGTCCTTTCTCTACTACATACATACGATATAAATACGTTGGTATTAGTGGACGAGGACGAGGACGATGTTGTTGTTGTTGGTGTTGTTTCTACATGCAGATGGATAAATGCTCTTTAATAGAAGTTCCACAGCCTGAAGGACGATACGTTTGTGTACCGTAGATTTTGTGTGTGCGTATTTTACTGTGCGTGTGTTGGTGGGTGCTTCCTGGAGTTGCTATCATGCTCACGGCAGTGAGTCCTTTAATTTATTGCTTCAACAAAAACAACAACGCCCGCAAGCATCGGCGTTGGAGGCGTTAAGAGGCTAAACACCGTAAATAATACTAGACCAATCATCAGGCGATCTGCTCAACATCCATTTTAAACGCATTCGTAAAACGTTTTAGACCGAGGAAGAGTAGAATAAGTATACGACTATACATGGAGATATACTATGGAGATCAAACTTACAGTTAATACGAGTAAAAATTATGCTTTCTTTAACTGATGAGTCCTTTTTTGATATTCGTTTGACCGAAGTATTATCGAGAATTAGAGATCGCAAAGATAAGGAATACCATTAGATAAAGCTGTTTGAAGCTTTATTGAACTTGCAATCTGACTTTGAATTGTCCCTGAAAAGTGGACTAAGTATGATTATCTTCAGTTCTTCGCCAAAGCGAGCATTGATTTTGCTGTGATTTAGTTAAATAACACGGTGGTCTAATCTTTAAGCGCAATTCTTATCTATCAATCAAAGTATTGCTGATATTCTCGTATCTGGACGACAAATAAAGGCGCCAACAGTCACGCAGTTTAGCGACGAAATTTCTGTTTAGAAGATTAAGTGGCGGTTCATTTGACTTTAAGCAATTATACAATATCTGGCCACTTTTTTGTTAGACCTCTCAGAGGTTTTTGTTAGACGGTTACTCTTTTGGGAAAATGTGGCTCATTCTGGCTACAAAGGTTTAGTGATTCTTAGTCATAAATTGAATAACGTATAACGGTTTCTCTTAAAAACAGAGAAAATTTATGATTTATTATAAATGCGTTTTATCAAAGAATTAATCATATAATGTTCTTTGGTATTATACTCTGTGACGTGAGTACACTTTAAACGGTGTACTGTCTACGCATTGACGACGCCCGAGTTCTCTTGAATCCAATCCAAATAAGCAGTCACTCGAGTGAATACAGCGGGCCATCCTACTTCGCAGCCGAAAACGATTCCGAAAGACGTAATTCCCACCAAGTAGCTGATCGCACGTTCTATATCCTCGTAGATCAATGGACCGCCGGAATCGCCATTGCAGGTGGAGGTACCGCCCGTAGTTCTAACGCAGATATGATTACCGTTTGCTACGCCAAAGTAGTACGGCCTACATTGTTGGGTGCTCATTACAACGACTTCAACGAAACGCAGCACCGGCGACACTTCCTTGGCCTCGTCGGAGTCTTTGCCCCAGCCGGCAGCCACCACGCTATCACCCACGTACGTGTTGGCTGCGTCACTCAATCTGGGCAGTGCAGCTGGCTGAATTCGTTCTACCAGGGGTGAACAGAAGAGAAGAAGAATCGTATGATAAATTCAACTCGTCGCTAAAGTGTCGGCCGAGTTGTTTCGTGCGACATAATTTAAGCTCGATGTTAAGCTTTTTCCTTACCGTTAAATTCGACCGGTTTGGGCAGCTTGATGAGCGTAATGTCATTTTGAAGCGTAGACGAACTCCAGTCTTTGTGCACGATTATGTTCGACTTGGGTACAACCATGTGTATCTGACCCTCTTCGTCCTCCTTGATGTTGTGGGCACCCAAAATGACGGTGACATTACTGGCGAGGGACATGCAATGAGCGGCCGTCACCACATAACTGTTCGAGATTAAGGTGCCACCGCACCAAGACTGTCGCTTCAGCACGGCGAAACGGATACCGACCATGAAAGGGAACTGAGCCGGCGACGCCTCCTGGCCATTGGTTATTCGTCCTTCCAGCTCAGGTGCGGGCAGTTCTGCTGACGGCAGGGGGGACAGACGGTGGGCCGACGTGGCGACCACCAGCAAACTCAAAGCCCAAAAGAACCTCATCATGACAGCGCAGCGGACTGATACCAACTGATCACAAAGTAATGACGACCATCTATTTATACAATACAATATGTACCTTTAGGAATGTACTTTGGCTATCTCTTGCGTAAGCTTCGTCTAATCAAGTGAGCAAATATTATTGGCCAAAATTGATATACGGCGCAATATCAACTGATACGCTCTCATGAGACTAAGTATGAGAATATCATAAGATCTAGAGATATTGAGATAGAAAGAATTCGGCATTTAATAACAATAACGCCCCGAAGGGCGCCTAATAATTGCATATAATTTTATTGACGAATACAGCATAAATGAGTTGTTGCGCTTCCATCAAAGAGTTGAAAACGGAAAACGCCGATTATTTGCTGTCGCTGTCTGGTTGTTTGGGCTTGGCCTGGTGTGCGTGAGTGTGAGTGTGTCTGCATGTAGCTGTGTTTTTGTGCGTCTTGTTTGCTTTTGGCAAAGTCGAAAATTGATTATTGATTATCGCCGCTGAACGATAATTCAATTGAAAATCAGCGATCCGGATTCGTGCAGTTCGCTGAACAGAAGAGAGATTCAGCGATTCAGCGATTCAGCGATTCAGCGGTGCGAAATGGACAGACAGACAGACAGCATAAGCCGTTTTGATTTCCTGCAGTCATAACAAGTCCGTCCAGTTGTCACTCTTGGCCACTTTCCACCTACCGGTCGGCGAAATATGGCTTTTGAAGGCGATATTTTGTGATTGCTACAATTGATTGCGTGAGAGTTTTTTAAGTGTGAAGAGGTTTGTAGTTAGAACGGAAGTTGGGAATGCTTTCGAGAGAAAAGACTTTCGAAAGATTTGCAACTAAAACGTGAAAAAATTGTGCACAATTTTTATAGAATTTAGTTAAAAGCAACAATTCTCGAATTTTTTCGAGAACTAGCAGATCATTCGAGCGGTTACAGGCTTAGCCGCTAATGGATACTAAAAGCAGGATTATCATGAACATTGACAGCGCACACCACCTCCCTTCCTTCCTGCCTTCCTTCCTTCCTGTCTTTCTTTCCACCCAACTTACTGCCTGTGAGAGACGCAGCAGACAGTCGCTCCCTTTCGCACCTTTACCGATTTTTTTGGTGTTAAAACCTAGTCTTAGTTTTTACACGTTGGTTTGTGTTTTTTTTTTTTGCTTGTTTTTGTTTCATTGCCACTAGAAGTATGTATGTATGTAGTTTAAAAAAAAAAAATTTGCTAACAGCCACAAAAAATATCTCCAACAGATAAACTCGCTTTCAGCAGGATTTTGCTGCACCGAAGTGTTTGCCGTTCATGCGTATGAATTTCATCGCATCATCGCATGCAATGCTTTTAAAAGCTTCATGAGTCTGCATTCGCCCTTCGAATTTAAATCATAAAAAAGTGATGAAAATACGAGCAGACGTCGTGGACTGAAAAGTTTCTTTTATCAGAATCAAAATACCACAAATCCCCCCTCCCCCCCCGCTGTTTGCGATTTTTCCCTTGACATGACACACGTACACGTGATAGTGAAAATACTTTTGTAATAAAAAAAGTATGAGAAGGTGTTTTTCTCATTAACTCACAAATTTTCCAAAGACTTTCTCACACGAAACTTTTCAGACAGCGCTTATGCGCTCTTAGAAAGAGCTTTATTTTAATGTTATAAAGTTATAAAAAACTGTTGCAAAAGCAACAAAATGTCTTACAAAATTAATAAGTTCAATTTAAAACAGTTTTTTCAATAAATTTTAAGCATTTCTTCTCATTGTTTTTGGAATTTTTTTTTCAAATTTATTCATTGATTAAATCTATCAACTTCGGATCTTGTGTATTCAAATAATATCATCACCATTTTTATAAAAAATTTAAAATATTTTTTTCGGCTGCAGTTTTGGTGACTGCTATTGTTGCTTTAGTTGTTTCTTTTAGACTTCTCACTCCAGTTCTCTTGTCACATCATGTGTTGCGTGATAATGGAGTAGGATGAAAGGATGAAAGTACTTTACAATATATTGCCGTCGGTTTCCTTCCGCCTTAGAAAACTCAGTTAGTCTGTCTGTTAACAAAGGCGCGGAAGAAATAAAGTAAGCTAACAAGTTCTCTTCTCGTTGCAACGTATTGTCATGCATTAACCGTGTTTGGTTCACAAGATTGTAACAGTCTTAAGGAATCAGTGCACGACGACGAGAGATGGAGAGATGGAGAGATGGAAGAGGTTGTAGAAGAGGAGAAGTAGAAGAAGAAAACGAAGAAAGGCACAACCAAACTCTAAGGAATGACTTATCCAAAGATTTTATAGTTTGTTATAAAAGAAAATTTTTCGAGAAAAACATAAATGAAGCAAAAGTTTTGAGATACAAAATTTGTAAATATGTTGCAGATGCTCATACATATGTTAAGTATTAAGACAAGAAGCCAAGTAAGCAGTTTCTTAATATTTAAAAGACTTGCGTTGTAAACTCGAAAAGAGGAACGAAAATACCAAAGAAAACCGGGTCTGTTCAACTCCTTCACCATAATCGTTCGTAGGCAAATTTTTGTTAATTTGTTTAAGACATTTATGTCTGAACCATTATGAAGATAATAAAGCAATGAGATAATGGGTACTTACCTACCGATTCATGGCTGTGCGCAATGAGGCTTTACTCGCAATGGCAGATTCAAAGTGAGAAAAACGTTGCCTACATTTAGGATTAACTATATTGCTTTCCTTTTGCTGAGCAGTTTTGCTGAATGGTGAGGATTAGTTTGTCTCTCCGAGACTATACTGTACTTTTTTTCTATTATCGAAAGAGCTTTTTAAAGAAATTCTAATCTTAGAAGAGTTTGCAAGTCAATAATTTAACACAAAATCACACCAACGGAAAGAGCAGTCTCTATAGTTTCTGAGTTAGCAGACTGGATGAATAATGTTCTATGTTTTCGGTAATATTTCAAGGCTTCATTACGTAAAAAACTACAACCGTCCGTTTTACTTGAAAAACATATATTTATTTGCGTGAGAGGTCCCTTCACGACCGTACGTATATTATTATATGCACATATATGTACGTATAAGTGTAATTTTATGAATATACCGCATCAGAATTAGTTATATTAGTGATATTCCTGTATGTTCTTGGATCCAATCCAGAAACTTTGTAACCCGAACGAAGAAGGCCGGTGTTCCTGTCTCACAGCCATACTGCGAAACAGCTGCTGCTATACCTACAAGTTCTCCAGTTGAAGACAAGATTAAAGGACCACCGGAATCGCCGTGACAAATGGAATTATAGTCGTGTGTATCGATGCACAGACTTGTCGGAGTAAGGCGCTGCTCATACGCTCTGCAAAGCTCGTGATTTATAATGCTTTGGTTGATACAACGCAGGCGATTCGAGGCAGGTCCAAGGTTGCTAATTTTCCCCCATCCGCAGGCAATGCCGTAAACGCCTTCCAATGTTTCTATACTCATGGATAAAGCTGGCAGTTTAGCCGGCGCAATGGACTCACAATATCTGGTTTCCGGAATCTTAATGAGCGCAATGTCATAAGCAAGGGTTCCTTCTTCGAACAGGAAATGAACTATGATACTGTACCAAAAGATGGTGTAGGCTAGCGGAAAACGATCTGTGTAGATTGAACCCATATATACCATTAGGTACTCTTTGCTGCAAACGAAAGTAAGTGTAAACCAATTCTTCTGCCTCCGTTGATTCATTCGGCCTCGTCAGCTTACCCCTGAATGCAGTGAGCAGCAGTCAAGACCCAGGAGTGATCAATCAGAACACCGCCGCAACTGCCGGCATAATTATTGTTCGCATCGAAACCTTCGATACCGACCATGAATGGGAATTCGTCAGGGCTCGCGAAATAACCGTTCACGATTCGGCCGCCCCTTTTTGCTGCTGCACTGTAAGCACAAGTTGTGGTAACAAACACAAGGAAAACGGTAAATGGCTTCATGGTCGCTCGGTTCGGACCTTACTTTAATAAGCCGTAATAGAAACTAAATGAAGTCAGACAGAAAAAACCGCTTTATAGATATGCAAAGGAAAGATATTCAAAGGAACGATATTCAAACGTAGGTACTTTGAGTAACACTATGTATGATCATGATCATTATATCAGCGATATTGAGAACCACGCAGATTGATAAGAAATATAAGAGTCATAAAACTGGACAATAAACCAGCGGCGTCATCGTATTAGTACGTGATAGCGGCGAAATTCAATAAAAAAATCGAAAGAAAGAAGATTTGATAAGTTGTCCTTCCCATTATTATCCCATTATTATCGAAATGCGAGACCGATATAACACCACGCGTATGTGCTATAAATGCAATTGTGCCGTATAAGCTTCTTGAACGTCATCAAATTAAGATGATACTAAAAGTGAGAGTTATTACGTGTGCGGTTTAATTAATTTCGGAATTGCCACGAAATTCGTTGGTGAATTTCAGACAGAAATTTATTCGCAAATTAAAGTTGAAAGCACATTCGGTGAGTTATTAAACGAATTTCCTTTCAATTCTTAAAAATCTCATTACAGACAATCTGTTTGCTCCTTCTTACGGTCTTCTATTGCTTCTTTTTCAACTTCGTTAACTTCTTCTTATATCCTTGTCCGCCGGTCGTGTCAAAGTCGTGACAAATCGGTTGAAACCATTTCTTTTTTTCGAATTTTTCAGTTTTAAGTTTGCATAAATTAAGATTGTTTTTATGTTTTGGATGAAGTTTTGTAAAAGCAATTTAAGGCATCGTTACACATGAATGACTGACCTGACTGAATGTCCTTCGGCTGACGGATCAGGTTAAGTTTACAAGATCATTTCTCCAAAGGAGAAATTTACAAATGAATTTAACGGTTTCAGCAACCATAGCCTCAAGCGACCAGCGATTAAATTCATTATGATTTTCCGGGCTAAACTGATGAGAGCTTCTGAAATAGTTTCAACCAACCTATAGATTATTTTCCCCCCAATTTCCCTTTTTGTAAGACTTTGCCCTTTTTATAAAGCTGAAAGAGGCTTTTCTACTTTTGCTTTTTCTGTTTAAGAAACCCTGTTTTTTCTCATAAAATATTTGAAAAAATACATCAGATGTTCTTTCCAGTTGACAGAAGAGCGGCAAAAAGTGGCCAACAATTTCTTTGTGTTTTGGACAACATTGTTTTTATTCCTTCGATTATATTTTATTTCTTCCGAACTCTCTCTCTCTCTCTCTCTCTCTCTCTGTCTCTCACGTCATTGTTTTGAAGAAAATAAAATGAGAGCTCTGGAAAGAAAAAAAAAACACTTGTCATTCAAAAATTTTCTAATTGGACACTGGCACGCAGCCTTCACGGCTAATGAGCGGCAGATGAGCGGTTTGTGCAAGGAGGGGGAGGTGTGGGGGAGGGACGAAATAGACTCTGTTGCCAACGTTGTAAAAAACACACCAATAGCTAATGACGGAAGGAAGAGAGGAAGGAAGGCGGCAAGGAAGGCTAAGGAGAAAAGAAGAGACGAATGAAGAAAGTATAGCGGCCTGAGGGGTGGAAAGGTGAAGTTGAAGGAGATGTCTTTAATTTAACTTTTTATTTATTGAACAGCTGTTGCTTTTCATCGACGTTAATTGGATTTTTTATACAGACATTTTATGAATAACACTCAGCGCCCTTCTATACTTGTACAATACATATTCTTTGATAAAACTGTTTGATATAATTCCACTCAAATTTTTATTAGCATTATAGAAGAGAAGTATTATATACCAAAAGAAAAAGACTCAGCAATAATTTTAATTTTCTTTATAAAGGTTTTATTTTATTTTTTTTTTAATTTTTGTTATTTAAATTTCTTCACGAATTTCTTATCATTAAATATGCGCATTTTACATTTAACATATTCAAACCTGCGATATACATAAATATTTAATATTTAATAATTCTATAAATTGTAAAGAAATATTTTTAAAAAATTCTCAATAACAATTTTAAAATAAATATTATCTTTTTTGCTTCTGTTGTTGTTGTTGCTATTGTTATTGTTATTACATAATTAATATCACAATTTTTATACAATGAATAATTAAGTTAGTAAATATTTACAAGAAAATACTTATAAAATAAAGAAAGAAAACCATTATTATTATTTTAAAAAAATAGTATTTTAAGCAAATACATACGATACATATTGTATGTTCTTTTTTTAAAAAATTACGAACAATTTCATTTACACTTAGTTAGTTCTGGATTTTAAATGGTTTTTCGGTTTATTCCAAAAATCGATTTTATTTTTTTCATGGAATATTCTTCATTGCTAAAAGAGTAGAAAGAAGTTTGTAGTTGGTTTGGTTTGATCAAATCAAATATAATATAATGGCTTGAGTGTTTTTGTTTTCATATTTTGGAATTAGTAGAGGAAAATGTTTTAGCATGAGGCCTGGGTTAAGGTTTTGAAGTATGAGCACAAGGAGACAAGATTAGTGCACGTTTTTAGGTTAATCTCTTTACACATTTTCTGAAGCTGCAACTGCGCAGGTTCGGTGAAACAAAAACAACAACAATAGCTATCTATTTTAACTAAATAACAGCTAATATCGTACTTTTTAATGAAAAGTTTCAACCATTTTCTTTAGTTACTTTTGAAACATACAAACACTTAATAATACTATAAACTTATGGTTTTTGTGTTAATTTTATTGACGATGCCATAATTTTATATTTTTCTGTACTTGTCAAAACTTTCCAGACTGCTTGACTGTTAAAGAGTAACCGATAAATCGAGTGAATGTACTTGAGGTATATTTTCATCAATTTCATTTTATTTTTGATCCATTTGTTCATAACTGACCATATTCACTGCTGACTTCGGGTAACCGTATAATACTCATATGGTTACTCTTGACTACTTTCGTCAATCACCAGATGACTCCTTTTTATTCATATTCAATATTTTTAGCCCTCAAGTACTTGAGCAACATCTGTAGAGAATCGTAGGTATCGAAATCATCCAGATTACGACGCGATGACGTCATGTTTGTAGGGCGTGGCATTGCCAACGGTACTGGTAGCAATTCCGGCATAACCGAGTGATGCGTTATTAATGCTTTAAGAGTGGAAAACTCTTTGCGGAAACCCTGAAACCAAATTGAAATGCGAATAAAGTCCAAATAGAGTTCGAGCCAATTCGAGTCGAGTCATTTCGAGAGTCATTCGTGTGGGACTCAAGGAGAGCTGAGTAACCTCTTTCTTACCTTGATTTTGTAGCCTCGCGTCGTCGTCAAAATTACGTAGTGTGCTATTTTCGGCTCAGGTGGCGTAGGCACGCGTAACGTCAAGGCATAGCAGCCGCGTTTTGAGGTACTCTTGCGTACCAGAAAAGCACCGGGACTCTTGGTCGATAGCACTTCCATAGCAATATCACGCGAGATGCCCGCCTGAAACCAAGGAGCGTCTTTCAATTCGGCCTCTTCCTCCGCCTGCTCCTGCTCCTTCGTGTCGGCGACGGTGCAGGCGGCGTTGATGATTCCGCCCAACGGATGTGTTCCATTCGGGCGTAAACGATGCGCGAAAATCTTGGGACTCGAGTTGGCTACAAATCGTGGGGGGCAGTGGGGGGACAAAAGAACATAGAATCAATTTCTCTTATCTGCCGAATAAGGCCGTTGAGCAGAGCACGCTTACCGCTACTCGTTTCGCGCAAGTAGCGCTTCTTCAGCTCGAACTCGTTGTTGTCGTTGAGATTGAGCGAATCGAGCATCGGGATGGCTGTCAGCGACTGGCGGCAGGAGTCGCCAAACTTGCTGGCTATGCACTTCTCCGGTTCGTAGGCCGCTTCGTTGACGTAGCCGTTCGAGTAGTGTGTGGCCGCGGTGGTGACTGCGTCGTGGTGGTTCGTCTCGAGAGCGGCAGGCACGGCGGCGGTGAAGGCTAGAGGCAGAGAGTGCGTTGTGGTTGGTGTAAAGTTGTTCACGAGCGGGCGGGACTCTTCGCTGCAAGCCCATGGCAGGCCCATGGTGAGCCGTTTGACCTTTGCATGAAGGAGAAACGAAGAGAATAAAAAAATACTCGTTACTCGCTGGACTAAATTCAATGTATTATTATCTGATTTAATTTGTGTTGAAAGTAGTCGTGAAAGTTTGGAGAACATAAATTCTTCTTCTTCCCGAAAAGTCGGGTCTTTTAAAAATTAACTGTTTAAGCGTTGACACCACTTAAAATTATTTTATCCTGCCGACGACTCATGGTTAAAGACTCGTAAAAATGCGTTATAAAATCCTGCTAATCCGCATAAAAAAAAACGTTGGCGACTGACTTACCCACAGACAAAGTAACAAACTACGAACATACAAAAAAACCCCAAAAATAAAAACACGTGAAAACTGAGAAAAATGGCATCCGTGGCGTCTACCATCGCAGCAGTCTCTTTCACTCACGCGTCGCTTCTCGCCATCTTCTTCTCTCTTACTCACAATCCTTCTTCTCTCCGTGACAAACCAAACGACCCAGACGGTCGCGTGGATGGTGACTAAATTTCTTACACCAACAATTTTTTATCAAAAACCACAGAAAACCATGGATAAAATATCAAGCAGAAAAATAGAGCAAAAACTGGCGCAAAGCCGGAATATTTTCATAGTCGTCGCGATGCGTTGGTGCGCAGACGGAGACGGAGACGGAGACGGAGTCGGCCGACTGCCGGAAGGACGTGGCGAGCTTTACCTGGTTGAGCTGCGGTTTAGTTACAGTTTAAACGGAGAATATTACTCGAGTGAGCAGGGCGGTGCAGAGGGGGGAGGGGGCGGGGGTGGTCGGAGAACGGAGAACGGAAACGCTGGATGGGAAAGAGCGAGAAATGAAGGGAAGGTCTGTGCGGTAATGAAAAAAATGTTGCAGACTCTCAAGTACTAAAAGTAGACACAAGGTTAGTAGACGACATTAGTGGAAGAGGTGAAGTTGGGGAGATGGGGGGGAGGGAGAGGGCGGGGAAAGCTGTGGATAGTGAAAGGAAACAGAAATCGCTTTTAGTGCTTAACTAAATTTAGTAAAGAAGAGAATAAAAACGAATGCAACAATGGCTAAAGATGGTTGGTTGGTCGGTCGATGCTGCTTGTTGGCAACCCTGAAAAACACCGAACAAGGCTTTTCAGGGTCGGTGCGGTGGCTTTGAAAATGAAATGAAAGCGCTAGACGTTTTTACGAGTGGTGCCACAAGTACTCGAGTACTCGCACTCGCATTCGTGCTCGTAGTAGGCGCACAACCTACTCGCTCGTAGGTCTGTAGGTTTGACATTGAAAATGAATAACTCTTTTTCTTCTTGTTTTGTTGTTCGTGTGTTAAAAAAGTCCTAACAAAAACGGTAAGCAAATACTGCAAAGCTTAACACATAATAGTAAGCATACGTCACGTGTGTACAACAACAACAATAACAAGAATCATAACACTACCATTAGCCCTGACATTAACAACGTGTCACTCCATAAGAGATTTCTGCAGTCATGCTATAATATTGCATGTCATTTCTTCTCTTGTCCGAAAAGATGTGTTAACCCTTTGATAGCGCGATTTTGCGGATGTAACGCGGAATGAACATTTTTTATACTCATAACGCGCTTTTTCTTTAAAATCTCTTTATAACATTTTATTAAACATTTTTAAAAATATTTAAAATATTAAAATTTAAATTATTTTTATATGATCTTAGTATTTTTATGTGTTTACAATAAATCGTAAATGAAAATGAATCTTTAATGAATATAGCACATATCGCCATGAGAGAGACCCGGAGCCGGCTCTCTCAAGTTCTTTACTCGAATCGGTCACTGTGCTTCCTTGAACCAACCCTTACTTACCCTGAGCCTCAAGGCAGGCACCGTTGATGCCCTGAATTCTATAAAATCCTGTGGCGAAAGGACAATCAATCCCTTTGCAATTTTGTGATAACAGAAAAAACAATACCTAATGAAAACATCGAAAATAACAACATGTTAAGAAGCAGAGAAGAGAAAAAGAGGAAGAAGAAGAAGAAGAAGAAGAGGTGGTTGTAGCTTGAACAAGTACAGCGCAGGATGAACTCCGGGCCATGTATACGGATAATACATTCAGATGAGTTTAATTTACATGCAGGATCACGTAACTGAGTTTAAACGATGAAATCTCCTTCAATTTGGCCAACATGTTGCCATGATGGTCTAGCAGGCACACACACACACACACACACACCCAAGCGGTGTGACGGAGGAGGGCGTGCGCGCTATGGCATGTCTGTTCAGGGACCTCTGCCGCTTCGCAACCTTGCTCCCAGCACTCTAGACCACGAACGAACTTGTGCAGAAAATCAGAAAATCATGCTGTCGATCAGTGCCTGTCGTTCATCGATGCAGGAGGACTCGTGTCGTCGTAAAATCCGGCTGCAGGATGACGTGCGTGCTGGTCTTTGGCTGCCGTTAGCATGTCATGCAGGCATGTTAATGTCGCCCGCGCTGGTGGGGACCAAGCCAATGCATGCGACGAACAACGAGCCACAGCAACAACGAACAGAGGCCCGCACAAAGAACTCTGGTGTCAGAGTCAGTGAGTGTGGTTAAGACAATGTTGTTCCACTAAAGGCTGGTGTGACGTGGTAGAGTTGGCATTACCAAAGGGCTTGTTTCATGTCAGATTGAGTATGGATTTTTGAATTTGATTCAGCGCCAACGCTGGACAACTTGCAACGCTGCACCTTTGCATGGATGCTATGAATTTCGTGAGCTATCTAAAATTGAATCTTCGTCGTGGCTGTGACAGCTTTCTAAGCCCTCAAAAGTAAAGTTTCAAAAGGCCTCAAAATTGTTAATTATTTGTCATTACTTCACCTCCTTCCAGGATCCTTTCATGGTCATCTTGGAAGCCATTTGTACGTAATTTAAATCAAAAGTTGTAGCAGAAAGTAGCAAATACTTTCCATTGATTTTTAATTAAGAACTCAAAAGAATTTTTTAATCATCGAGTATAATTCAGTAGAAATCATGGGCGAAACTTGCGGGTAGAGAAGGAGAAAATACTACGGTGTAAAATCTTTTAAAGGTCCCGTCTGAGCCTATGCCCAAACGCGTGTTCAAATAATGTTCAAATAAATGTACTGAACATGTACTGTAATGTTCAAATGTCGCAGTAGCAAATTTCGCAGTAGCAAATTCCACCAGATAGCAAAGTTCACCTTATAGCAACTTTCGCGGTAGCAAATTTCACCAGATAGCAAATTTCGCGGTAGCAAATTCCACCAGATAGCAAATTTCACCACATAGCAAATTTCGCAATAGCAAATTTCACCAGATAGCAAATGTCGCAGTAGCAAATTTCGCAGTAGCAAATTTCGCAGTAGCAAATTTCGCAGTAGCAAATTTCGCGGTAGCGAATTTCACCAGATAGCAAATTTCATCAAATAGCAAATTTCGCGGTAGCAAATTTCACCAGATAGCAAATTTCGCAGTAGCAAATTTCACCAGATAGCAAATGTCGCAGTAGCAAATTTCGCGGTAGCAAATTTCACCAGATAGCAAAGTTCACCTTATAGCAAATTTCGCGATAGCAAATTTCACCAGATAGCAAAGTTCACCTTATAGCAAATTTCGTAGTAGCAAATTTCACCAGATAGCAAATTTCTCGGTAGCAAATTTTGCCAGATAGCAAATTTCGCAATAGAAAATTTCGCAATAGCAAATTTCACCAGATAGCAAATTTCGCCGATGGTGACTGTGAAGGTCTGCGTCGTAAGCAATGTTTGTCATTGTGTGCATTTGTAAGAATGTGTGCGCTGAAATCCAGATGCTTGTAGCGGCCCGGAATCAAAAGAAATCGTCGGCTCATCTTATTTTTCAACATTATCTTTTTTTTATCGTACTTCTATGGTTTACACTCTACAGTTCGAGCCTCCTCCTCCTCCGATTCCTCTTGCTCGTCCCTCAACTTCTTCTCGCTCTTTCTCACTTCATTGAATACATTTTTGAAATGTTTGCAGATTTTTTTATTCTTTTATGCGAAGGATATTCGTAAAGGAAAATATATCTTGGTCTTCGACAACTTTTCAACTTTTGCTTTTCACAGAGCGAAAAAACAACGCTGTGCTTTTCACAGGGTATCATCATTATCGTCCTGAATATTTTATGAATAAAAATAAAAAATAAAAAAATTAAACAATTTAAAAAAAAATTTAAATAAATAAATAAAATTATATACGCTTATATAAAAACCAAAATGAAACGGAAATGGACAAAATGACTCCTGACGAAAGTTTGTTTTTGGTACTGCGAGTATATAAATTCAGTGCTTTGTTGTTACTTTTAGGGCTGCTTCAGATGCTTCCTCTGCTACTTCATTCTGATGCTTCGAGGTCATGTTGTGACCCTACTTTTTTGTGTTGTTGTTCTGCGATTTAGAAAAGTTTAAAGTTTGGACTTCGGCGAGTTGTCGACTTTCGAAGGAAGCGGCAGATAATAAAAACTTTTGCTTGATTAAATTCATAGAAATTTTATGGACTTTTGTGAGAACTTGCGGCAGAATTGTATTAGTTAGGGGCGTATTTTAGGGGGTAGAGGGAGTAAATTAAGGGGAATGCGAAGGGCGGTGTGCTAGACATGGATACATTTGCGTTTTGTATTCAAAAACTTTTGCTTTCGTTTTAGTGTACGTTCGAGTAAAGACTCTTTGAGGTACGATCTCTAAAGAGGCACTATGTCCCTCCGAGGACAAATTTCGACGAAAACCCCTGAAAGACTGTTGGTTAGACCTTGCCTAAGCCCACTACGTCACATCTGCCAAGGTCACGATAACAAAGTAACGAAAAAAACTTAAAAAGTGTTTCAAATTTATTCCATTCAAAGCATTGCCAGGGTCTCAACATAGAGTTCGAAACCAACAACTAAATCGATTTAAAACTTAGTAAAAGTACATAAAATATTTTCGAAGCGTTAGCTTTTTCTCTTTCGCAATTTTTTTGTTTTTAGTTTTAGGATCTCAAAACATTTTGCCAACGAATGTCAAACAAACTTTTGCTGAACTTCAATTTGTTCCTTTTTTTGGGGCCACAAAAACCCGCCGGGAATATTGAGGGAATATTTTGCCAATAACTCATAACAAGCATCATCGCAGCAGCACAATTTCACACGCACGCACACAGGCAGACACGACTCATACTCGTACACTTGTTCAGTAATCCATACGCTCGTTGTAAGCCTTAACCTTCCTCGGGCGACTCTTATCAAATTCAAATTCGCTTCAAACACACGAAATCCCAAAAGGAAAGTTTTCGGTAACGACCCGTTTTTTGCCCGTTGTTGTTGTTGTTGGTTTTGGTAACCGTCCGCACAAAAGTTCGGTGAAATTATACTCACCAGAGGCGGTTTATCGGCCAAACGTTTGCAATTATTCAGCTCAGTTGGTGAATTATTCTCATCGGAACTTGAGGCTTGCAGAGCTTTCTCATTGTCATTGCAGCTAAAGAAACGAGAGAGAGAAAAGAGTGAGAGAGAGTGAGATAGAAAGACAGAAGACTAAAATTAATATGGTCGCCAGGAATGTCGAAAGAGAGGAAAATAACTGCAGTAGAAAAAAGGAATGTCAAGAAAATGACAGCATGGAAAATATGTAAACAACAGAGCGACACATTTGGGCACTCCTAATTGGTTACGAATGGACCACTGGACCAAATACTCTGCGATTTTAGTAGAGAAATTTGACTCAACGGACCAAACTTCATTTCTTATCGGACTTCATTGCATAGAAGAAAATGTGAGTGTGACTTCTTTGATCAGTAGCCCAATTAGATCAAGAAAAGTACACCCAACGGACCAAATGCTATACTATTTCGGTCGCTACATTCTGGCTGAAATATCAGTCAGTCTCATGCTTTATTGCATTAGAACATCTCATGGTTTTTTTGCTTTTTCTGCTATTTTTTCAGAATTGCAAGATTTTTTACAAGCGGCTTAATGCGATTTTCAGTCTGCGGCATTGAACGGTTTCGGTTTCTTACGTGATGAAGATTTGTATGGAATCTCTTTAAAAAGATATTTTACGCTATAGCGTGATAATGGGCTTGTTTTAGAGCATTATACCCCAAGATTACGCATTCATTTATGCATTCATTAGTTGCGGTCATAAACGTAGATGCATAAAAATTTTATGGCAATAAAAAGTAATGAAAGATTCCATTCACCATCAAAAATTGTGAGGATTATTAAAGAGCTTGAAGAAGAACGTAATGAAGAAGAGGTAAAATCCCAAAAGAATGCTGTCGGCACTGATGGCAGAAGGGCAGGCGAGTGTTAATGAAAGTGAGTGAGAATGTTGTTGCCGGAGTTTCAATTATAAAAATAATACAAAGAAAAAGCTATTAAGAAAACTTAAAAATCAGGCAAACGGAGGGAGGGGTGGATTGTAGCGGACGGTCTTTCATGGCCGATTTTTAGTTTTAGAAAATTAAAATTCAGTTTTACTCACTTTAGATTTAATTGCGTCAACAGCAACTGCGTTGGTCGCTGGCGGCGACTCGTTCTCGGGCTCCATTGATTCAATGATGCCGTCGGCGGTCGAGCGCCGCTGTTAGTGTCAGTAGCGTCCACATCACAAGCGAGTGTGTGTTGCAACGAGTTGCGAGTACGACTACTCGGACGGCGAGTTGTGCTACTAGTCGTATGAGCAACGAGTGTTGCTGGCACTCGAGCGCCGCCGCACGGCGATAACGTTATGCTTGCGTTGACTCCTTTGATTCTACTCGAGCGCGTTGAAGCCGCCGCCGCCGTCGTCGTTGTCGCCGTCGTTGTCGCCGTCGTCGTCGATCTGCCGCAAGACGATGAACGAAAGCGTGACACGTTGATGACAGCCGCCAGGTTCGCAGCAATGCGATTATCGAAGCGATTGAAGTAATTATTTCTGTTATCGTTGGCGGTAGTTGTTGCTGTTGCGGTTGTTGTTGTTGTTCTTGAAGGTCTTCCTCCTACTTCTGTTGTGGTTATTGCTGTTGTGGTGTCCCCCTCCGGACCCAGCGACATGTTTATATTCGTTTTGATGGTGTTCGTGGTGATTGTGGTGTTGTTGGTGATGTTGTTGGTGATGTTGTTAGCGCTGTTGTTACTATTATTTGTTGTTGCTGTTGCTGTGGCATTGTCCGGTGTTATTGTCTCTGTTGAGCTGCTGCTGCTGCCGATGGCATGCTTTTCAAAATCTGCATTATTGTTGAACATTTTGGGGCTAATGCAGGTGCTTGTTATCGCCGTAGTTGTTGTTGTTGTAGTGATTGCAGTTGTTTTTTCTCGCTGGCAACTTCTTTGTTCCGAACGCGTAGCTGGAATAAATGGCGCTTTTCGATTATCGCATGAACCATAAACGAAATTCAAGCAGTCGCCGTCGTTGCTGCAGACGAACCCACCGACGCTCAGACACACACACACACGCGCACACACACACACAAATGTGTATATCTAGACGCGAAGTTAATTCAAGCGAAAATTTACCAAAAAGCGACCGCAAAATGCATAAACAATGGCGGCCTGAAAGCTGCCGGGCGAGTTTGTGTTGTTGTTGTTGTTGTTGTCGTTGTTGTGTTACGACAAATGGTGGTCGTGTTATCGGTGCAGCGGCAGAAGCGTCGCTGGTGCCGGAAATGTAGGCCGAAAGAGTGGTCTTGTCCAAAGACTAAAGCCGGCCGCGGCGTCTCGCTAATATTGAAATTATTTGCTGCTGTGTGGTTGTTGTTGTTGTTGTTGTTGTTGTTGTTGTTGTAGCTATTGTTGTCAGCAGCTTATTATCCACGCGTGTTTGTGTGTGTGTGTGTGGTGGTGTGAGAATTTTATTGCTTTGGCAGTTGTTTTTGACGACCCTGACGTCGATAACGAATGATGGCCATAATGATAATGACGTTAATGATGTTCGTGATTTGTAAAGATTGAGTTTTTGTGTTTTGTTAACACATTTTTTATGCGTTCATTCATTTAATTTATTCTACAGAAATTCGAATAATTTGTGGTTTCGTTTCGTTGTTGTTTTTTTTTTGTTTTGTAATCGCATCAAGTCGAAACCGGTGTCAGCCAGTGTTGCCAATTAAAAGTACGAGTATTTTAAAAGCGGTGTTTTTGTTTTTTTTTTGTGATGTTTTTACCAATTTAGACAAGCATGAAAATAAACAAAAAAGAATAATAAAATTGTTTAAATTAATTACGTCATTGTCATTTAGAAAAATCAATAAAAGGCATGGCTAATTGAAAAAAAAAAAAACTAATACATTTTCAGATAATTTTTTCCATTTTTCCTACCTCTTCGTTGTTGTTGTTTCTGCTGAGTTGTTCTCATTTGTTACGAAGTCCTTGAGTCCTTGAAACATTGAAGTTTCTCGGAAAAGGATGATCTTCTGCCTCTGCCTCAGTAACGTTTTAGCAGTACATTTCTAAAATGTTAACAAATGAGTAAAAATATTTATTAAAAAATCATACAATCAATGATGTACTGAGTTTTCCAATAAGGACGGGTCGATGTTGACAGTTGTCAACATGATAAAGGTCATTTAGACGTGCTGCTGAATCGTGTAACTTGCCAAGGCGATTTGGCATTACTGTCTCAATTATAGACAGCAGATTTGACAGCCGCCTCCATAACATCGCGGTCACCACAGACTGTCAACATCGAACCGTGTCTATCGGAAAACCCTTTCTTTACTATTTACGAGTATGCTACTAGTCGTAAACTAAAGTAAACGCGCCCTAAAAACAAAACAAAAACGCCAACGACGGCGAAATCGTTCGTTGCTGGAACAACGATTTTCAAACAACGTCAGCCAACGATTTCTCGAATCTCTAAACTCTTTAAGGAGTGCCGGAGAGGAACCACTTCAAATTCGACTTTGAATTTCGAAGAGTAAAAGCAAGGAGAAGCAAACAAATAAGACAAAATTACAGAAAACAAATAGATCGGAAGTAAAGGAAACAACTCCAAGAATATATTAAAAGAAGACTTGCTGGCAAAGGTTCTTTCTTCTTCTTTTCGGAATAATTACGAAGCAGATCCCACAAAAACAACAACCACGGAAATAAAAATGGCCTTTTCTTCTTCTTCTTTTTCATTGTTCTCAAATAATTTCCATCGTTGGTGAAGTGTAACTAATTAAGTTCGTAACGCTTTAACGAGACGAATTAGTGCAGCTGAATTGGCTGGTTTTGCTCTGAAGCGCGGATGGAAGACGAGCAGCAGCGTCTGGCAGCAGCAGAAGATGCACGAGCACAAACGGATAATGTAGCAAAAGCAATGGAGGTTGTAGCGTGGAGAGTGGAGAAGCGGCAGCGGAGGCGGCGGGCAGAAAAGTTTAGGGATTAATTGAATTAATTAGAAATAAAATGCTTTCGAGTAACTGATACGGAAACAGTATAAATAACATGAAAACCAATTAAAAAAAGCCACACGCAGTTGTTTTGTGCAGAAAGATTACCTCCCGTTTTTTTCAAGATAACCTCAAACATAAACGGTTTTTTTTCGGCAGAATATCTCGAAAACCAGACACCATAAAATTAGCTTTCAGTTATAAAGCATTGCAAACCTTCTGAAAAAGTAGTCTAGTTTTTAGTTTGAAATTTTGGGCGTATTCGGTTTATTTTCGGTTTTCGCATTGCGGTTTTCAATAACTGATGAATTAACAATTTTAATTTAGTCAAAACCTAAAAACCGTGAGGCCAAGAAAAAGGTCCTGCAAGAAAAAAAACAATCCTTTTTCAAAAAAAATGTTTAATAAAACCAAGAAAGGTTTTATTAAAAAATAAATAAACGCACACATACACATTTATCTATATGAGCACATATGTATGTATGTATTTGCGGTGTGTATAGACCTCATTTTAATTTAAAATGGTCACGACTCGATGATGGAGAGGATGGATGATATTTTCTTGTATTCGATTCTATACCACTTTTTTTTTTAAATGAAAACACAACCAAACAAATTATTAAAAACATGAAAAAAAATTCAAATAATAAGGACAACAACAACAACAACAACAACAACAACAACAACCACAAAAACATGGGGTGAAACAAGAAAATACACTTTAGACAAAAAGAAAGTCTAAAAAAATTGCTTGATTTCACAGAAAGGGCGCTTTGAATGGACAAAAGAAGGAAGGAAGGAAGGAAGGAAGGAAGGAGCGAAAGAGAAAAGAAAGGAAGGGTGGAAGGTGTAGAAGACTAAGACGAGAGAGGTCATCAGTGAATGAATTCTTCCCGGCACGATAAATAATTATTTTTCTCCATTCCGCAGCAATGAAGTACAACACGGCAACACTTGCACGAAGGCAGGAAAGTCGCTATAGAGTAGCGACAACAACAACAACAACAACAGCAACAACATGCTCGTGTGCCACAAGGATCTTGCTGAATAGCCGCCAGTCACGAAAAGGGTTGCCGCAATTCAGAGCAATTATAAAATGTTTTGTCACTTAAACGAAAAGCGAAAGGAAAAACAAACAAAACGAAAATAATGAATTTTGTGCAATATTAAAAAAATTTAGCGTAATCGTTCGTCTACAACGTGAATTTTTATTTAAATTACATTATTTTTAATCTTTTAAGTTTTTACAATTGTAACACATAAAAGTGTTGAAGTACAAAAAATTGCTTTGTAGCGAAAGTTGAGGATATAAAGGCGGGCTACGTGTACCATTTCTCCTAAAAATTGTAAAATACTAAAAGAAATTTGAAGAAAGTCTCCAAATCTTAACATTTTAATTTTAATTTTTGTCTTCAAATTGCGGAAGTTGCGGATGTACTACATAAGAATTCTTCTAATTAAGTTTTTCAAAATATGCTTAAACACTATAAAACTTAAAGGTTTCTTCCTCTTGAAGACGTAAGAAGTTGGATACTCGTACGTCTAAAGATTTTTAGTTGTGGAAGTTGTTTTTTAGTTGCGGATCTTCCGCACCTTTAAAGCATTCAAAGTGCGGATATCTAAGGAAACAAGGACACTTCATTTTTCATAGAGTATGAGAAATGAGGCTGCTCTTTAAAACTTTAAAACGTACTCTTTTGCGCGAGAGTGTGTGCCATTCGCGTTTTAAGAGACATCCTGAAAGCAATCACAATAATTAAAAGCGGAAAACCCGGATCTAAAACCTTTTTCTATTTCAATTTTCAGGGCAATAAATCCCGCTTTTTTAATAATAAAATAAAATTAAAAAACTGTACTAAAAATATTTTGTGAAGTCACGCAACAATAAAGAGTCCTTCATGTACGAATATCCTTGAATTTATGAGATTCTTTGGAACAAATGTTTTTTATTGTTACTGACGATGATGATGATGATGATGATGACGGGGGTAATGAGCATGGGATGATGTTGGTGACAGTGACAGTGACAGTGACAGCGATGATGATAACGATGATGGAAGGGGCAGGGACCATGTCATTGAATTTCTGAGATATTTTGGGTGAAATGTGTTTTAGTGTTAGTGATGATGATGATGACGATGATTAGGATGATGGCAGCGATGCTGATAATATTGGCAATGATGAGGTTGGGCAAAAAAGGTAAAAAAGGAGAGGTTGACGAAGTCGATGGACATATTACAACGGCAAGGATTACGATGATGAATAAACGTTGTTGATGATCATTATGGTAATAACGTAACAATTTTTAAAAAGTAGTAAGAAGTAGTAAAATTTATGATATCTTTAATGGCCATGACGTCCGTTGCATGAGGCTCGGCAATGCTTGCTGTAAAGGAATAAGCATTAAAGAACCTTTAAACGATTCACGACCACCAAATGGTTTAAACGTAGTTAAACTGAAGTCTTCAGATTGCTTGTTATTCCCGTTTGGTAACCATAAACCAGCACGATCTTGAAGAAATGGTTTTTTTATATCGCTAAAATTACAAATATTTTTGCCAAAACTCTTCTTTAAACCATTTAAAGTAAAGTGAAGTAAAAATCAGGAAGATGATGTTGCTGATGATGGTGATGATGGCGCTGACAACCGACACTTGGTCTTACTTCTATCGGTTAATTGTTGTTATCAATGAAATTATTGTGATATATGAGAAGTGTGTTGGCCTTTTTATTATTATTTAAGGATTTTTTTAAACATGTTCTTCTGCCCTGACGCGCCTTCCGAAAAACCACTGAAACCGCCGAAGCAACAACCGCCGCCGTAATTGCGTTAAACCAACCGAGACACGAAATAAAATGTTATTAATTTGAGCCGGCGAATATAATGACGATGACGAGGGTTGGAGTGATTACGATGGTGTGAAATATTTGCGAAGGTATTTAACTTTATTTAAAAGCAAAGACCAAAAGATCACATAAATTTTATATAAATTTAATGCTTTAAAACGAAATGGAATAAAAGAGGTTTATTTCTATTGCCCTTTTTTCGTATTTTAGAACCTTTTAAAAGAGAAAATGCTTTAAAAAGTTTAGCAAAAAAGTTTTCTCTTCTCTGGTGAACTTTAAGGATTTCTCCCTTTTCCCTTCACTATCTTTGCTGGCGTTGCATTTCCTTCCTGACTTGTGATATAAATTCAAAATATAATAAATGAGGAAAAAATATTCCTCGGGCACGGCCCGTCCATCCTGGAGGCGAAATGAAATCTTCAATCAATTGAAATCTTTCTAAATCTTTTCACGAAACTACAGACAAGGACTAAAATCAATAAACATTCCTCAATGCACCCACATAATCATACACCTACACCACACATACTCACTCACACACACACACACACACACACACACACAGACGCCCTATCCTATCCCTACGTACATTTATCACTTCACGAAAAGCGTGTGTAAAAACGAGTTTTTGATTCTTCAATTTTCACTTGGATTTCCGTTTTCCTTCTTCCAACCCGCCTGTCGTTCCACTTTCCACCACTTTCTGACCAACCATCTTAACCTTTGTCAGACTCTCACATACACGCACACGCACACACACAGACACACACAAACTACACACACAGGCATTCCGGTACATGCAATTTAATTGACAGAACCTGGTTGCTGAATACGACTGAATGTTTCCGAAGGCGGCTTCTTTGAAGGAATTTCAATTTCTGAATGTTGCCAGCCCCTCACCACCATCGCACACACACACACACACACACACACGACATAGCATTTATCTATAAACGACTATTTCTATCCCTGTAGGAAAACTGTTAAGTCATGGGCGAGAGACGAAAATCATATTTTGTTACTAGATTATGAACGAAATGATCCCGTCCATCCACGACAATGTTTCAGAAGAAATATAGATCGTTTCTATTCTGATAAATTGTAAATGTACGATATATGCATATGTACGGGTGCGCCATCTTTCATGACGGTATGGAAACATTGAATAAATTTAACATTTCACAACCGATGGACTTGTGTCCAATGTTTTTGAAACGTCAATTGAAGTTAAGTCAATCAATTCCAAAGTACAATTTTAACCATGAATCGCTTCACACCGCAGCAACGCGCCGAAATAGTCGTGCATTTCGTCGAAAATATCGTGGCCAAAAAGCACGGTCTGACAACACTATTCGTCATTTGGTGTCGAATTTTGTTGAGCACAGGACAGTGGGAGGACGTCGACATGCCGTTTATCAACGCCCAAGATGTTACAATGAACGTACCGTTGAAGTGGTAAGAGAGAGTGTTGCCGAGAACCCAGCATTTTGGCGTCAGTGGAACCACCTTGCAGCGCATCCATCATTTTGAAAGATAATTTGCTTTTCTTTCCGTATAAAGTGCAACTGACTCAAAGAATATGACCGACTGACCGCCTACGTCGCTTGGAATGTGGCCAAACAGTCACATACCGACATAAAAGATGGCGCAATTTCAAAGATGGTGTATATTTCATTGGCGATTTTTTGAACAGAAAACAAAAAAACAAAAAAAATGCATCACGCACTTTCCTACTGGGTATGATTAATTCGTTTGGGTGTACGTGTCTGTAGGCTGGCGGTTGTTGTTTTACTGCCTTTGTTATTGCCCAACAATGTTAAAACTAATTCATAACAACTCTTTGACGAAATTTTGCATTTGTCTTTTGTAAGATTATCACTTTGTATAGTTTTTATACTACTTTTTTTAGTTTAAAGTTTAAGTTTTTTTTAACGATTTAAGACCGATTGTTTTTTATATAGTTCGATATCGTCCGCTGTCTTTGTGGCATCGCAGACATGCCGAGCATTTGTATGAAAGTGTCATCCATGATTAATTCAATAAAATTCACGAACGGTGGTGAAATGTCATGCACGATTCGTTTATGTTGGCCATTAAACTGCGAAATGGTTCTATCGCTTGCTTGCTTCTCTCCGTTCTCTCCGCGTTCTCTTAGCCCGCAGGCAGTTAAAATAAAAAAAAAACCCACTCAAAAAAGCAATACCAATGAAATAGTGCGAACAAGACAACAGCAGCAACAAAGCAACAACAACAACAACTTTAAAGTACCATAAAGCTTCTTCGGGAGGCCTTTGTCAAAAAGAAAAAGTAAAAGAAAACCGAAAACAAAAACAAAAAAGTATAGCCGAAGCGTCCAAACAAATTACGAATTTTTCCGTATACTCGTATGTACCTACTACATAAAGGACAATATTGCATATCCTTTAACGTATGTCCTGCTTTGGCATTTTATTCATTTTTCTACTTTTTTTTGCTTTCTTTGCTGGAATGCGGCAGTATTTGATGAAGCAGCTGCTGTAAATGATGTTGCTTAATGGTGTCGTGGTGTCGCGTGGTATCAGCGCGACTTTTTTGCTGCACTAGTTTTGTTTTTGGTGTGCATTTCTTTGTCGGTTGGCTCTGAATTTTTCCAGAGATGAATGACCGACCCGACCGACTGAATATGCGGTACACGGCGCTACAAGCGCACAGTCTACCCCAAAAAAAATGCACTGCAAAAAATTTAGCAACAGCCGCTTGAGGCTGCAATTTAAAAAAGCTCCTCCTTTTTGGTTGAGTCGCTCTAGTTTTTTTTTTTTTTTGTTGCTGCCGGCTAAGCAATAAACTGACGAGGAGGGAGAGGGTGGGTCGGCCAGGAAGGAAAGAAAAACGGAAATTGAAACACGTTGCAGCACACTCGGTAGCACAGTTTGTTGTTGTTGTTGTTGTTGTTGTTGGGGCATTTGCGTACTTGCACTGAAGTGAGAGGAGGTGAGAGCACGAGAACGAGCACGTTGTGAAAAGTGACAAATTGTTGATTGTTGTACACTCGTTTTGAAGTGTCCCCAGCCATTTTCTTCTTCTTCTTCTTCTTCGATTGTTGAATGCTTTTGGCGTCCCTTTTTTGCTCTAGTTCTGGTAACCTCAAAAGTTCAAATACTGTCTCTACTCTCTCTACAGCGTGTGCGTACATTTTCGTAACTGACTGTGAGTGTGTGTCGGTCTTGATTCATGAGAAATGTTTTTTTGTGCCCTGAAGATATTTTCCTTGTGACTGCTGCATTCAGCGTGTGTGCGTGTGCGTCCTTGAAAAAGTGATATAAATATATCATAACCCAGTAACAGACAAAGACACACACACACAAACACACATACACACACACACATAACCTTTCACCCATATAGAATCCGTCTTCTTTAACTCAATGAGAGAACTCACATGCGAGAATCATTCAAGCTTTTCCGATTATTCAACATACTCTCATTGAAAGAGAGTACCAGAGAGAGATGAATTGTTTTTGGTTCTTATCTTTGCTATTACTACAAAATATCGAATCTAAATTTTCATGCAGTTTAGTGACCATTAGTCAGGCCGAACCCAAGTAAAAAGTGCGCTCTTAAGGAATTTCTGGGCTGGTTTCTTTTTAATAACCATCAAGTAATATATTTAAAGAAGAAAATAAGAGAATTTTAGTCTCGAGAATGAAATTTAATATTAAAAAATTGTATACAAACTTTGTGATTCCAATTTCGACATTTAAGAAGTTAAAACGGACAAATAAAAGCGTTTAACGACAAATGAATCGCTTTACTCTGGATCAAGGCAATGAAGTAGTACACAGTTACCACAGAAATGGAAGTTAACACTCTTAGGACTTGTCGTTTTGAACTTTATTTATTACCATGATCTTCTAACATGGTCTTCTTCTTTTCGTGGTAAACAATCATCCGATAATGAATCTATTTGTATCAAGACAATCCCACTCCATCCTCCCGCCCACTTTCTTCACCCCTCTCTCTCTCCCTGCCTCCGTCCGTTCCTCTTTCTTAATCACACGAAAATAACAAGAATCCTCGCAGTCGATTCGAACGAAGAATTGTTGTTGCCGCTTCTACAATTTCTCTTTAGGTTCACGGCAGATCTTTCGGGCAATCCTATTTCGACCCACTTCGCATCCAACCGCATCGCTTAACTCAAGCCAATCAAAAATTATTAGCCATCTTCTTGGCTTTAGCACCGAAGGATTCGGTCCAGAATTTAGTTGTTACTTACTTGGTCGGTGTTTTTCGTGTTGTTACTGTTACAGCTGTGTTGTACGAGTCAAATAAAGGACGTACATAGTGCACATACACACACACACACACACACACACACACACATACACCTATATACATGCATCCTTGTCGTTGCCTTAATAATCAACTGACATGCTTTCGGATGCCCTCAATCCCAGTCTCGCTTTTTTTATTATATCGCATTATATTTTGTTGTTGTTGTTGTTGTTGTCGGTCCTTTCCTTTCCTGCTGCTGAGCACGTGCAGACTATCAGCAGCTTGTAATCAACAAATCATTACCGAAAGGCCGCTACAGTTGTTGTTTTCGTCGTTGTAGTTGTTGTTGTTGTTGTTATTGCTGTTGTTCTACAAGAGAAATATACCTACATAGTACCTCGAATTTTTTTTTTTTTATTTATATGACTATTTTCTGGCTCTGCCTTTATTGCGTTTGCTGATAAACTTAATTTACTGCAAAGTTTTCAAGGTTGTTAAGGCTGGTTTCTCTCCTTAAAAACAACAACAACAACAAACAAATAAAACCCATAAACTGATAATTGTTGAGGAAAACATAGACCGAGCCGTCACCGGCGACGGTAGTCTACCGAGCCTACAGTTATAATGTATTTGCCTGAGGCCAAAAACGGCTTAAGTCAAATAATAAGTCTTCTGTCTCGGTTGTTTAAATTCCCAAAAGCCATTTTGAAAATAAGATTATTCGAAATAAGGTAAGGATTCATTGAATTAAATCGTCTGCTTAACCCTTTTAAAATATGTACTCGACTACCAAATATTTTAATTAAATAGTATCTGTCTCTCTCGCTCTCCCTCTCTCTCACTCTCCCAACGAGAAGAGAAACTTACCGAAGTATCCCAAAATAAACTGTTGGACATTAGCCGTTCTGCCCTCTCGCATGTCGAGCTCGGGCCAGCGCATTCTCTCGCATTGTAGTTCCTTTAAAGCTTTTGAGCTGCCGTCAATGAACGACGCGTCGACGGAGAGACTAAACCGAGGCTCTTACCGCAGAAGCGAGTAGATGCACAAGCGGGATTATCGTCCACCAGAGGTAATGCCAATGGCAATGGGAGTGATAAGAATAACAACAACAACAACAACAACAACAACCTAAAAATATATTAACAAAAATAAAAGCAAAAACTAGCAGGACTTTTCGAGAAAATTATAAATTCAAAAGGATTTTCCGAGCTTCAGGCGAAAGCTATTCATAGAGATTTACATAAAAACAGAGAAAAAAGGGAAATAGCAGCAGAGAGAGATAGCAGCAAGGGATATGATCGAAAATGAATACAAAAGAATTCATGAATTAAATATGTCGTGCTGTTCTGTTATCCTTGGTCGAAATCCGGGTCGAAACATTTTCAAAATGTGAAAATGGTGAATGCAAATATTTTCAAAACAAAGAAAAAGGATCGAAAACTGAAAAATGTCACCATAGAACTTTTTTTACAAACTAATAGTAATTTTATTTATTATTTAATAATACCGTTTAAATCAATCAGTTCGTGCCACTAAGGACCATGGAAAGCGCTGCATGGAAAAAAGGTCTAAGGTTTTTAAATTTAGTCCATGTTTAAAATGGACGACGCTGGGAATGGTTTAAAAATTGTCTAGAAAATCACACCGCCCTAATAATCTGCATATTGCTTACGAGCCAACGCAATCACGAATCCTTGAATCCTTACTAATCCTTGGAAGTCATTTTGTTTTATGACTTTTTGAAATCATTCTGGCGTCTGGATTTAAAATTCATAATATTTTCTATGGATTTTCTGTGGAAAACAAACAATCGATTATAATCTCCAAAGTAAAGTAAGTAAAAGAGCAATCTATTTCCACTTTCTCTCTCTCTCCCTCTCTTCTTCCGTTAGCAGCAGCCACAATAAATCAAACTCCTTCGTTGTTGCTCTGTTCATGGTTTTACTAATGGTTACAGCTTTAACGCTTTCAGTTCATTCTGGCCTCGAGTGAAAGGAGATGGATGGCTCTGGAGGGCGATGGTGGGGTGTTGGCTTCGGGTAAACAAGTGTTCGGCAGCTCATACGTTATTATTGACAAGCCGTCACGTCACGTTTTGTTTACTTCTACGATTAAAACGGAAATGCGGCCGTGTCTGCTGTTGATCCTTTTCGATTTCGGCACTTATTGGTTACCACTATTTACCGCAGCGCAACCGAAGACATTCAATATTTATTTCTGTAGAAATCTGTTCTGTTCTGATTGGTGTGATTGATTGAATGGTGCCTTTAATAATTGAATTAGATTCATCAGTTTCGGGCTCTTCTCTGCCGATTTGGTTCACTGTTCGAGGTCGATTTGGTTTAGTGTTCTTCATTGAGAGTGTTTGAGGTTGATGAAGTGCGATTTTTACAACTAGAGAAAGAGAGAGGGCTTTTCGGCTTCAAAACCACCCCGATTGGGTATGTTTGTCACAAAGGTTAGGCCTTGCTTCATACCAGAATGAGGTCATCCTTTATACTGCTAAAACTGAACAAATCTGCGGTCCGCGGCAATGTTGCGTAATGAAAATAATTTCTGAGAGTAAAGGTTTTCTGAAATGAAAATGTTTCTCTATCGTAAAAGTGTTTGAAATTAGATTTTTTTTCTCATTTCGAGAAAGTCAAGAGAGAAAGAGATCGATGCCGGAACGGTCGCCGTTTAAACTATTCAAATAACGGCAAGGATGACAGGGTGAGGGTGAATGTGGGTCAATAGGGGCATTACCAACACACACAACAACAACAAAAACGTTAGCAAATCGAGGCAACGACAATTATTATTGTCTTATAGTAACATCGCATATTAAAGCTAAATAATTGTCCATGTAAAGGACTTTTTTACCTTGTCCTTTCCTCAAAATCACGGCAAGTCATTTGATATTCTCTCGCCTTCACAGGATAAAGTAAGGATAACGTAGAAAGAGTGGGCTGATGTGGTGGAATTTGTTGTTGTGGTCGATGTTGATGGTGCGAGTTGGATTGGTTGGTTCGACGAATACTTTCGTTAGGTTTCTTTAAGTGGTTCGAGTGTTTGGTGCAGTTGTTCGGTTGCTGTCGCTGCTAGTTTATCAATTGCGTCAGTCGCCCGAAGTTAGATACAAGTTTTTGCAATAATTTAATGCAACTGCATAAAACGAACAACTTAAGTTGTTGCGATAGTTGCCAACTTTTAAATTTCTCAACGCTCCGAATCATCATCCTCTGCTGGTACGAGAAGACAAAGACTGCCGCGCACAGTCCATTCTGTTTGACGACTACTCGAGGACTCTACTTTCTGTCCTGCAGATTGCGTAAGCGTTTGTGTGGGGCGGAGTCAGCCAGTTGGCCTGTTGACTTGCTGCGGACGACAACAGCAGGCATAAACAGCAGCGACAACAACACTGCATGTTTGTTGTAATGTCTGGCGCCGAGGAAATGGTGCTGCTGCCGTGCAATCGCGTTTAATCGCGACAAGACCGACAACGAGAATCGGATTTACATCGTGTTGAAATGCTGAAATGTCGCGTGTAATTTTCACGCTTTCCGCTGCTCTGTCTGTCAGCTGCAAAGAAATGTCTGTCCGTTGCTTTTAATTTGTTTTGTTTTCTTTGTGGTTGCGGTTTTGACTTTTTCGTGTCTTCTTTTTGGGCTAATTTTCGCTTCTTGCTTGCAATTTTGTTGGCTACTTCTGCAGACATTATCAAAATAATCATTTACGACAAGGTTTTTAACGCTTTTTGCGATTCTCATATAATAAATGAGCTTTCTTTCAAGGTCTTGAGCCATCGACAGCACCATTAGACATACTATTAGACATACAATGGCTTTCCTTGGTCTCTTTGATTGATTTTTTGTTCCTTTCTTTGCCAAAAGCATAATCAAAAGTCGCAAAAAAAAAAAAAAATCGTAAATTGGTAGAGGTTTTATGTCTGGCATTGTTTGGTCGTATTTGGGTCGTTTATTTTCTTTTTCTACTTCACTACTCTCCTTTTCGTCCTGGCAAGGATCGTTCTTGCCTCGAAGAACTTCTCAACTTGCTCTTAATGAATATTTATGAAGTATACTGAAGCTTAACAAAGTTGTTGCGTGTTAAGATTTCGTGTTAAACGAAAATTTGCCACAAACTTTACAAAAGCGAAGTATCGCAAGGAACTCGTAGGCAATGAAAGGAAAATGTTTCGGGGAAAACTGCTGGGAAAATTAAATTGTTGGGAGAGAAGCCACGAAAGAGAAAAGGGCAAAAAATATTGTGAGTTTTTTGGGAGGTTGGTCGATTTGGTTGATGGTAACTCAACAAAAAAGAGCGGCGCAACCAAAACGGAAATAGAGAGAAAAAGTATTCGCTTCGGCGTGTTGCTGGCGTTACTGCATTTTATTGGCGTTTCCGAAAAATTATGCAAATCATTTCCGTTTGTAATGTTTTGGGTTTCATTTCCTTTTCCTTTCTCCCTTTCATCGATCCCGCGGGATCTTCATGCTCTTCATTTTTTTAGTTAATTTTAGTTCTGCCCAATTTATGAAAATCCTTGGGAAGATTCCTGATTTCGCTTTCTATAAATTTATTTATTTATTTATTAATTTATTTATTTCTCTCAATTTGTAGCCCTCTTATTTACGCTTACATTTTTTTGCGCATTCTATTTGTCCATGTTTTTCAAAATTTGGCATGTCTTCGCATGTGTCGCCTTGTACGAGGGTTACCTGTATTTTCTTATTTTCCACAAATTCCATTCGATTAGCGTGTCCTCAAGTCATTTGGAAACGTACGCTTTCGTGTCATTTACATGGATTAATTTACATGCTACAAGATAATTTTAACTCTCATGAGAGAGAGTAATTTAGTTTCATTTTAGCCGCAGGGCACGAAGGGCGAAGGGCAGGGCATCGAAAACGTTATTAAAAAGTTATGAAAAGAAGGTGAAGGTGTTGGCGATGATGATGAGAAGGAGATTATGAGGGTCGTTAGGAACACGATAAGCAATAATCAGTCGTCGTCGTCAGATGACTTTATTTAATGCGACGATGACATGACACTTCATTTGCGTGCGCTGTACACAAATTCTGTATTCAATGATTTTAAATGAAATTACAGCCCGAGAGAATAATGCTTTATGGCTTCGACAGCAATATTAAAAAGCAATAACATAACAACGACATTGTGCAAGACTCTCCGACGAAATGGTCTCCATTGTGTGTTGCCTTCTTTTCGTTTGAGGAAGAACGATAGCTTATATCATGAAAATTGAAAATTAAAGGAATTTCCACGCCCACAAACAACCAAACAGACAAACACATGAACAGGCGAGATAAAAGTTAATTATTCACACTTCAGTTGAACAATCGAAGACCAACCAACTTCGCAAACAGCACTAGTTGTGAGCATCCATATATCTCCTTAACTATCAAAGTTCAGAGAAGGTCACACACACTCACACCTTCACAAAAACAAAGACAAAATCTTGTGGCAAGCCAATCAAACAACCACCGGCATTGTCGAGGGTGCTGCTGCTTGTTCCGATAACAAAGGGGTAGATTCAGCGCGCCCTTGAAGATGACTGCCGCACGTGTCTGCAACTCGGGCTGTTCATTCTTACGTATTATGGGTTTTAGTTGGAGTTTAGTGCGTGTGTCTGTCTGTTCATTGTCTGTACGAAAACACAAAATTTCAGACGCACGCCTGTGTCCTTTCCACTAATTCGTCTCTCAGTCTACCTAACGATCTCCAAAATGGACTTTTTTTTTGATTTTTTTTCAAAATCGTAGAGAGACAGACCATTTCGAAGAGAGGCTCACGTAATAACACAGTGTGCTACAATCTTCCTACCTTTCTTGCCTCTCAAAATCGAATTGAAAAATGAAAGAATTTAAGTAGAACTTTTAAATTTTCATAGTTATCTAAAAACCTTTAAAAATATATCCACGGAAACCTCTCTCTCTCTCTCTGTCTCTTTTTCAATTCATCATTTAATCATCATTCACAGCGACAATTTAATTCTGAGTATAGACGGATACTTGAGAGCTTTATTCCGCATCAACGGTTACCTTAATCCCGATAATAGAGAGGTAAAGGGCGGTCGTCGGTCGCGTATCGTCTGTCGCCCGTCTCCATAACGACGACTCATTAATGCTGTGATACCAAATAAGTTTGCTTTATTAAAATCAACAGAACAACTCGCTTCGTGGGTCGCCAGGTTAAGCAGAGCTACAAACAGGCGATGGTGACTTGGCGACTCGGTCACCACGCCGCAACCTTAGCTACGCGCCGGAAGTCATAAATTGAATTCAAGATCCAGAAGGCTGGAAGGAGGCAGGAGATGACAAGCTCAGACCGAATCACGCCAGCATTCACCGACAACAACAACAACAACAACAACAAGAACAAACGTTTAAGAGGGTTGAGAAGACGGCGCGGCGGGCAATCGTTCCTCGCACGAGCCTCTTTGCCATCGAGTAAAGCAAATTAAAGAGTTTTTAATTACGGTCGTCCCGGCGACGACGATGTTCGTATGAACGCGGCAACAATACTGCACGCTGTCCGGGTTTTTCGAGCCCTCGCGACGGGCTGGGCCGCAGTAGGTTGAGGAAAGGTGGCAACGCTGCAGGGCAGTATTGAATTATTACACGTGCCAGGATCGTGAAAAGCGAATGAGGCAGAGCAAAGAAGATTTTCATTTACAATCTGTTGAAAGTAAAATAATGCAATGCATTGAAGCTGTGTGGGAGGGAGGAAGGAGGAAGGAGGAAGGAGAACGAGAGCTGAAGAGTAGAAGCCAAGTCCGGGGAAAATGAGGGGCGCTCTAGGCCGAATTCTATAGAAATCAGAGTCAGAGTCAATGCCAAAAAGCAACAAAGCAAAAGTAACAACAACAAAAAAGAGAGACCTTTCTGAACTCCTTCTTCTTCTTCTTCTTCTTGATGAAGTAAAAATTTTGTCACTGGAAAATAATATGATAATAAAGTATTACAAAAACAATAACAAAAAAAGAAAGTTTCACCGAGAGAACAATTATTCAAGATAAAGAAGATATTATTGTCAGTTTAGCATTAATTCGTACAACAGTAAGTCATCAGCAATAATAACAACAACAACAACGACGACTGGTGTTCAGTTTCAAACAGAAACTGAATCCTTCGGTACTTTAGACAAAAAAAGGACAAAAACGTCGAGAGAGGAGAAACCGCT
The DNA here is from genome assembly GCA_949752815.1 of Conops quadrifasciatus. NCBI lineage: Eukaryota > Metazoa > Arthropoda > Insecta > Diptera > Conopidae > Conops > Conops quadrifasciatus. The sequence goes on from OX457079.1 coordinate 38,424,910, forward strand.
GGAGGCATGCGTTGCAATAAGTTGCAGAATCCTGAATAAATTTCAATGGCAACATGTCAACAACTAGCTGCTGCAGTGGTTCTCAAAGTGTGGGGGTCCTGGCCATTGAAAGACAACCCCTTCTTTGGGGTCCTTGATGGTGAACAGGGGAAGACCGTACAAGCTCACATTCCCACCATCCTCTACTCTTTCTCCTCCTCTTCCTCTTCCTCACTTCTCATATTTTCGGGGAATGTAATTACTACGTTCCTGCAGCAGCATTTTCTCTTTCCGGCAGCTCGAAGCTAACGAGAACATTTCAATTTATTTGCTTTTTTTTAACGTCACTAACGTTTCTTTTCGTTACTTAATTAACACCAATTCATGCTAAAACAAAACAACACCAACAGCAACAACGCATCTACTCTCACATGTTCCTTCCTGCTCCCTCGCACGCACACTACACGCCAGGAACAACAAAATCAACACGTGCAAAAAGAAATGCAGCAATTTTCAACTACGAAATGTTTTACTTCAGTGCAAGCGACGCAGGCAGCAGCTCGCTGGTGCCTTTTTTGAGCTTGTTTTCGTTTCAAGGTTAGTTTATTTTCACCGAAATCACTAAAATTCGGAAATTCTCTGCTCATTTTTATAATGTTTGTTTTTTTTATTTTGTGGACTTGTTGTGAAAATGTCAAAATCTTGCACCTTTTATGCTTTGTTTAAAGTGTTATGAATTATTGCTTGTTAAAAAAAATCGCAACAAATTTGCAAACAAAAATCAAGAGCAAAAATTATTTCTTATTGAAAATATTTGCAATAAATTTTATAGGCCGCAAACTGTCAAAGGGCTTTGATTGGCCACGAGTGTGCGAGTATGTGTTGCCAATTCATAAAATTACAAATTTACACTGTTTTAAAAGAGATAATGTTCTTGAAAGAAAAAAATGAAAATTAATGATTAATCCTATTGGTTTTTCCTCATTGTGTCCTTAATCTTTATAATCCAAGAATAAAACGGCAACAATTAAGAGACTTTTTTCGGCTTATCTCAAGGCCTTCAGGATAAGACTCGTAATTAAATAATAACGAAATAAATTTTCCTCAAAGCGAACTGCTTTAGTACGTCGCTCGTGCTTTTCAGTTCTGTAAAATTTCCTATTTTTCCCCTGCCTCAGTGCATACTTTCTTTCCTTTTATTTTATTTGTACTCTTTGCTTTGTATTCTTATTCTTTTCTGATATTTCTTATATTTGTATTCTTTTCTTTTTGCGCGCGAAGCTTCCGTCCTCCATCCTTAATATCTTAATCCTTTCTCATTAACTTTAAATGGCTGAAAATGTTAAATGATGTAGCATCATTATTGAAAAATTGTATTATTATAAAAAAAATTGAGACATTACACAAAATTAAGCAAAAACTTACAAATCTTTTGAGCTCGATTGAAGGCAGTGTCTTTTTATTTCTTTAATGTCTTCCAAAATAGTGCCGTTTTGAAGGTTTTGACTCCTACAACATCTCGATTGTTTCGATCTCGATCAGACACGCTTTCAAATATATTACTTTACGCTACGAAAAATTACAATTTTATTGCAGGCAATATAGTAAACCGATAAGAGTATGTATTTCTACTGTTCCGGTCTACGCGCCAAAATTTTCAAATGGCAAAAGAGAACCTAAAAAAAATCTTTCTAACGAGAAAAACTTTTTATCTCTCTACGAGTGCAATATTTTTATGGCACTTTCCGTTTTCGTTACACTCACGTTATCGTTTATCGTTATCGCAGTCAATTGACTTTATTTGAAATTTTCTGTTTTACTTTTCTGTTTTCCTTCAAGGAGGCGTATCCTTGAGGAGGCGCGACACAAATCTTCTAAATACGCGCTCGCTCAATTCAATGCAGCACAACACAATCGAGACAGGACAATCGATGCGCAAGGCTTCGCAGGATCGAAGGAACTGTTGAAATTTAGCGCGTTTCGAAGTTTATTAACGCACTGTCGGCCGCGAGGACCCACGATGTTAAGCAAAAAAAGTGCTGCCAAGCTATATTATTCTCGTCGCAACTCTTCGGCAAGAACGAGAAGAAAGCTCTCTTACTTTCCACCAAAGGCTCTATCAGAGCGCAGTCGCCCTTCCAGGATACACAAAACGAACGAACGAACGAACCGTTTGGGCGCATTCGTATCTCTCTTTGTCTCTACGTGGCCACCACCCCTTTCGAAGCCTCCGCCCCCCCCCCCTCCCCCCTTTGTGCTTGTGTTGTGATGTTGTTCCTTCCACTCAGCTGATCTGACGCAACTGGTGGTTACGGTATCACTTCCTGCCGCCGGTTCAGTGCTCTTTTGATGTACGAGTGCGTGCAACAACGAAGGATAATGTGTTGCCAGGACCTGCTAAGAGATTGCGCCCACGTAGAGACGACGGAGCAATGAATCCGCCAGCAGCTCTCTTCTGCTCGCTCAATGCTCGCGAGAATGAATAAAAGCCTGTCATACAGCCGCATCCTGCCGCATCCTGCCACATCCTGCCACATCCTGTCAGCGTGACATGGCAACGTGTCCTGTTACAATACTATATGTTTTCTATTTTACTTTTTGCGGGTCGTTTTGTGCGTTTGTCGGTCTGACTGTCTCTCTCTCTTAGTCTCTTCGCTAAATCTGTCACGTAAGAGTTTTCCGCCCTTTCAGCTTCATTGCCCTCGCTTCATCCTTCGCCTCCTTTTCTGCCGCTTTCATCACTTCTTTGGGTATTATCGGAGCTTTCTTGTCGATTCTCTCGAGGTTTATATTTCAAATTGCTTTAAATTTAATCAAATTGTTAGAGATTTTTATTGTTATTATTTTTCCTGAGATCCGCTTTGTTGATCCGCCCGTCTGTGAAAATTTGCGACTTCTTCCGGGGTTGGCTCTTTTTTCGCCGGGAATGTTCATCTAATAGTGATAACTTGATTGAGGAATGGACGAAGTTAGAAGAAATGTAATGCTTTCGTCTTAAGTTTTATTGAAGCAGAAAACGTTTCGAATTTAATGGATCAAGCTGGTTGTCAGCGCCATCATCATCATCATCATCAACTTCATCCATGGTTTGTTGCCAATAGAAATTTGGGATTTTCAGGCAATTAAGAAACTTAAGTTGTTACGATGCATTAAAAATTACTGCTAAGCGATTTTGTTTTATTGGTTGATGAAGGTTTTCCACCTTTTTTGTAGAACATTGTTGTTGATGATGATCGATATCGACCGATGGATGAAATTCTATTTAATTTTTTACGAATGGCATGAAAATTGCTCAAGAAATGTTGATGCTTTCAGGATTCGTTTTCAATTCTGTCGGTATTAGAGAATGTCTTAAAGTGAAAATCTTATATAAACATGTATTGGCGAATATAAGACGATATTATTATCATATTCTCATAATTATTATCATATTCTCATCATAGCCTTCAATTATGAGTCGTCATCCTGTTTCATCATCATCATCATCACAAAACCCAAATACAAATACAAAACTTTGCAACTTGCTTCATTCTATCAAAGACTATCAAAAGTTAACCGAAATGTCACGTTGTCGGCACATGCTATGTTATGTCATCGTGTCCACAGATGGCTGCCATCGGTTTGTCGCACCGGCTTACGATCTTATGAATGACCTCTATCCATATGTACCCACAGCGGTGTAAATCTTTGCAACGTGTCCACGATTTGCATTCGATTCGGTCGCTCCGTACCGCCCGGTCGCTTGGTCGCTCGTCTGCTTTTCCGAGAATATTTCCGAAAATTATACGAAAAAGTCACGTAAACTGACTTTGTCGATAACACAACAAACGAACGCACGAGCGGACGGATCACACGAATGCACACCAGATGCATTCCACATTCATATCATGCCTGCGCTGCATGATACCATGTGCTGCAAGCAGCAGCGATGCGTGCATCTAAGCGCAGCCCATTCTAATCTTGGTTGATCCGGCAAAACCATGATAACCATTCGGTAACGGTCGTGGTGCTCATCACGGCACTACGTTCGTACAAACACAAGAAGCACAAATTGTCACGTTTGGCAAGTGTAGCAAAAGTGGTACCGCCTCGTCTCGGTGTTAGTTCATGTGAGCCCTTGATTCTTTTCCGTCGAGTTTTTCTGGGCATCTTGTATCTTGTATCATGGCATGGTGATATCACAAATATATTGTGTTCACATTGGGGTATTTTTCCATCCTCCCCCCCCCCCCATCCACCCCCTGAATCGCGAAGTTCTAATAAAATTTATTCTCACTGAAAAAATCACTATAAGACATAAAAGCCTTTGTTGCGCTTGAGTGAGTAACTGTTACGACGGTAATCTTGTCGTTATGACAATCAGGGTGTTTCCCAAAGATAGAGAAGATAGGAAGAGAGGGTCTTCTCCTCTCCCTCTTCTCCTTTCGCTTGAGATTCGCTTAATACATGACGAAGATGATGGATAACGAATTACAGCCGAATTAAATTGAATAAAATTAGTCGATAGAATCATCTGGGTACTGACTGCCCCTGATGAGATACCAGATCAGGGCTATACTCGTACTCCCCTGAAGAAACTGGTTTTTGAGGTGTGGGAGGAGAAGAAGAAGGCGCACGAAGTGGACAGAAATATAAAAGTTTAAAATTCTAATAACACGAAAGCAACACACTTTGAACCCTCCATCAATCAATCAATCCATTGATCCTTTGATGACGCACAGATGGTTACGCACAGATGAGGCTTTTCTTTACTTTGAACTGAATTTTACATGCGGGTACATGTATCCGTACATACTGGTACATACTTACATACAGAAACGATTCCTTTTTGGTTGTTTATAATAAAAAAATTAAAATAAAACTGACAGGCAGAACGCCAGCACCGTTAAAGACAAAAGCCATGTGGTACACAAACTATTCTGATCGGTATTTCCTCTAACAAACCATCGTATGGCTCCTTCGCTCGCTGAAATGGCAACATTAAGAAGCCTTAAAAACCAATAACCAACAACACTGAAGTAGATACAGCTACGGCCATTAAGAGTCTCATTTGAAAAGTATTGCGCGCTAAGGATTTATGTTCTTAAATTTCTTTAGGAAAATCTTTATAATCGTGTGATGATCACAAGCCAAATCTGTTTACGTCAGCCCAAAAAACATCTTATGCTTACGTAAGCAGTATAGTTGTGTAGTGTCGACTTGAGGGCGTCTTTGCATGCCCTCATATTCCTTTAAGGATAATGCAAAAAGGTTCACTGCATTGTCTTCTTAATGTTGCTTAAGCTGATTTTGTCTCCATTAAAGGAGCCGCCGCTTCGGGGAGTGAGTAAGGATTATCCTCGGGATGTGCCCTTACAAACATCAAATATTCTTGGCCATATTTTGTCTGTATTGCATAAAGAAGATCAAGGCTATCTGCTGAGTAGCCATGTGGCCATTGTTTTTCATTTTCACTCAAAATCTGTTGTATTCGCAGTGCTTTTGTTTGATCAAAATGTATGCGGAATTTAAATTTTTCCTTAAAACTCAAGCATTCTTCCCTCTAATTTTTTTAACTTCTTTAAACAGACTATTTTTGTTCTTTTTTTGGTCCCTAATTCTGTATTTGTTATTTCTTCCTTCCTTCCTTCCTTCCTTCCTTCCTTTCTTATTTCTATACTTTTGTTGTATTGAAGCAACTTTCTTTACTAACATTAAATATTTTTTCTTACCTTTTTTTATAAATTCTCTTAGTTTTCTGTTATTTGTATTTATTTTTGCTCGGTTTTCGATGCTCTCTTGTGTACCACAATGCAACCATAACACAACGTTATAGCACTTCATAACCTCCGGGGTACTTCGGGGTACTTTTAATGAAAACACAAAAAAAATCAAGTCCAAAAAGAGCGGTTGATTTAAGCTCTGTTGCAAGCTCTGAAAACTCTGAAAGACTTATCCGTCGAAAGAGTGTCAAAAGTACGAGAACGTTCCGTACTGGCTTGTTTTTAGCTGTAAAGCAAACACTGGTCGGTCTCTATGTTTTGAACAAACAAAACGTCATTGTTAACCAACAGATACGCACTATCTACCAACACAAACAACAAAGCAAAACCTTCCAACTTCAGTCAGATAAAAACAGTTTATTTACTAAGCAGGTTGGTTGGTTGGTTGGTTGGTCTGTTTGTTGGTTGGTCTGTTTGTTGGTTGGGTCCGTGGTCGGTCGATTGGTATGTTTTATTGAAATGTAAAACAATACCAGCTGCTTCCCGGAAAAGGCAAGGAAAAATGAAAAACCAACAGAAGCTGAAGTTGATCGTGTTTTCTCCTCAAATGATACGACTTCATTTTAGAGAAACGGAAATGAAAATGGAGAGAGAAATTGAGTGATTGAGCATGGTTTGGGACGAAGGTTTTTAAGTGAAAAAAAGGGAGAAGCAGGAAGGCCGCTGGGTACACAATAAGTTCGGATCTCAAGGATATTAAATTTCCTCTCTCTAAATTAGCACTCTTCTAAAATGAAAAATTATAAACCATTTGAAGGGATAGGCAGAGGACAAAACGGTACACCGTTTGCCTTGAAAGCTTTGTGTACGCAGCTGTAATCATCTCTACTAAATCCATAGCAAAGAAAATCATAATGTAAACTCATTATTAGAGCTTTCATTGATGGAGATTTTCACACAGTTATCAATTTTCCGGAGCAGTTGCGAGAGACCTGAGTTCCGTTCGTCTGAAAAACTGAACCGAGTATTCACGTACTTAGTTTTGAACTTGCCATTAGCATTGGAAGATTTTTCTCCCTTCAATTGTCCGCCTCTCTTTTCACCAGCAGTCGGCAGCAGCACTGTCGGCGGTGCCCTTTCCCCTCCTCCGTCACGTAACACTTCAGCTGTAATCAATTTTCGAAGGCACGCATCTGAATAAATGAAGTCACGTGACGATACAGCCACGCCCTGGGTTTTGAATCATCAATTTATAACAAGAAAACTTATGTACCACTTAAAAATACCAAGAGGTTGAAGGGAAGGAATCGCATACTCGTACTTCGTTTGTATCGAATTCGGGGTTCTTTTCTTCTCTATTTTAACCCGCCCTTTTCTCCAACCACTTCTTCGCCTGCCTGCTCGCCCTTACTACCAACAAATCATCACTTCCCCTTCTCCCCCCCGGTTCCTTTTTTCCATTTGATTTCAATGCAATCCCTAGAGTAAGGATCCTGCTGTTTATTCACCGCGTCATTTACGGCAACCGCTTTGAATTTACGAGTATTTCAATTTATACAAAATTTTTATGAAAACAAAAATAAACTTTGCAAATATTGCAGCATGCGCCAGAGCAAAACGAAATGAACAACAACTGCATTCTGCGTCGCTCCATCAACAATTCCTCAGCATTCTTCATCCATTCGAATCAATTCTATTCAATGCGAGAACACGAAATTTTCCAGCTCATAACTTTTCTTAGTTGCGAATTCGCAGGATCGAAGGAGAATAAAACAAATGGAGGGGACTGTTGTGTTGACTGTTCAATTATTCGCAAGAGAAAGAACATCTTAGTATAACGAATAGTTTAAGAGAACAATGGAGACATTTAGAGCTAGAGAGGTTTTTCTTAAAGTCGTATAACTCCTAAACATTTTTATGTCATTACTTATAGATTACTTATAGAATATACATTACTTATATCGTATAATAAAAAAGAAGAAGGGCATTAGAAATTTCTATTAAAAACGGCTAATGTTTTTCCGAAAATTTGTTACAGAACCCAAAAGTATAATAATAAAACCGTAGAAATATCTAGGAGTGCCTAAAAACCATAAGGCCGTAGTATAAAAATAATTGAATATGACAATGTGTAATAAATTAATTTTATTTTTCAAAAATGCAGCGCTACTGACGCGTGACTAAAACTTCTATTAAGACAGTATGTACCATCTGGCTTCAAGAATCATAACCATTATCAACCATGTAATCAAAATGAGCAGAAGGGTAACACTGACAACGATTATCATCAACAGTGATGGTGATGAAAGGGATAATTATGACGATGAGGATGAGTATTAAAAATTATGTTTGGCTTTTGTTAAAACTTGTTCTAATTTTGACAGTTAAGAAGAACGGAAAAGAGAGAGGAAGAAGTGGAGAGAGAGGTTGATAGAACTTAGTGAAGATTGTTCAACTAATGTGTTCGTTTCTACTTTTATCATTTCAAACGTCGTTTCAAAAAACCATTATGTTTAACGATGACACTACGTACAGCAGCGCTAATAAAAATGACGTCAGACTGTGTTGACAGCCGCTCATCACGCTCTTTCAACGTTAACGCATTAGAAGAGTAAAGTAAAGCATTAGAGTAATGCAAGAGCAACACCGACGGCCGACGGCCTCTGCCGACCAAACACAGGAAATGATAGAATATGTACATGCCCATTTTGAATGACATTCTACTCAGTCTACTCAATCTCACAATTGAACATGATGAGAGGCAGAGCAGTTGTCATTTTCAGGGCAGACCGAATCCTCCTCAATGTCATTCACTTACGAAATTCAACTTCCAAAGTTTTGTTTGATGACAAACATTTTCCATAACCATTTTTCGCTGAGATCTTTTTCTCTTGCCTCTCTTTGTATTTGTACCACTTGACAGTTTCGCTCAGAAACTTGAAAAATTTGTTAAAGTAACGAGAGCGCAAGAAGCAGAGAAAGAGACTCTTTAAGTAAACACTCGTAAAGTTACTGTATTTTTAAAAAGCACTTGAGATGATTAAACGACTCACCGATTGAAACGGTATGGTGGTAGAAGGGGGCGGATGTTGGGGAGGGTGTGGTGGGAGGGGGAAGCAATGATGATGAAGATAATTACCGCTTGAAGAGATTGGCTTTTCGAGATTGAGCAGAAGTTCATTTCAATTTCAGACATGATTTCTAAAAACCAGATGAATTGAAAGACAGACAGTCAGAGTTTGTGGTCTCAGAATAGAAACGATGACAGTCCAGGTTCAGAACTGGTCTACTCGGGCTCGCCATTGTTCGGTCTATACTCTCAAGTGATCTCTTAAGTGATATAAAAGACGAAAAGAGTCTTTTGAACTGACGTTGCAGCGAATTCAATTAAGATGAAGATGATGCTACAGTCATCAGCGAAATTTGGTCAACGACGAAATTTGACGGAAGTGACTGAAGTGTAGAAATATATTATTAGTTACTTAAGTAATGTTTTTTTTTTTAAAATGCGAATTGGTTTCGAAGCTTCTATTTCTTATCATCCAGACGTCATTCCGGTCTCATGAATTCTCTCCCTTGTCTTTGATTGACGGACGCACTGATTGACAGTTGAAAGAAAGCAATGCACGCCATGCCGTCAATGTTGAAATCGTCTGAATCGAGGAAAAACGGAACACTGTCAGTTTCATTCATTGCACAGTCAGCATTGACTATTTCGCAACGAAGAACTGAAGCCATCAACCCCTGACAACATGAGCAAATTTTCATATTCCACCCTTCCGGTGATCATGAAACATTGGCTAATGCATCTGTCAAAAACTGAGAGCGACAATGGCAGTGACAGTAGCTGTCAATCAGAAATTCGATACCGATTCGGTTGGCAACAGATTCGATGGAAAATAAACTTTCTTGCGTACTTTTAAGTGACCTTAAACAAAATAAATACCATTATTTTCTTCCTTCGTTTCTTCCTTTCCTGCCCTCCTAAGTCGCCAACCTTTTCCTGTTTATTTTTTTTTCTTCTTCAAAATGAACTCATCATTAGGCATTCCGAGAATACTACGTCCTGCGAGTCCTTCAATCATTATCATTAACATTATCAAGATCATCATAAAAAAATGAAAAGAGAAATTATTAAAAATATCTTCGCATTTATTTAAATTATTCAGGAAATTTGCTCGGAGCCAAAAAGACTAACAAATGCTAATAAAAGTCAGAAAAAAGATTTGGCTCCTTCGAAAAATCCTCAAGGATAACGTCTGTGTGTTTCAAAGCGCTCTGTTGAAATGTTGCCAAAAATGGGCAACGAGCTTCGTTGGAATTGCAAAAGAATTATGATGGTAATGGTTATACGGTCTTTCCTAGCGTGGGCGGCTTAAAAAAAGAGAAGAGAAGAGAAGAGAAGAGAAGTGAAGCAAGGAGGCGAAGAGCGACGGAGAAGGTGTCGAAAAAATTATGAAAATTTGTTAGCATGTCATAAATCGTGGAATAAAGTGTACAAAACAACAATTTCAGCAGTTTTCTCAGTCGTCGTCTGGTCTTATTATTCTCGTTAGTAATTTTGAATATAATAAACCAAAAAAAATCTTGATTATCACTCTTTAAATACTCAGCATATTTTTTTTAATTTTCGTTTTAATTTGCATTGTAAATAAATTGTATAAATTTTTAATTAAAGGAAAAGATGTCAATAGCTTTTGATGGTATTATGAAATCGTTAAACATACATACATAAATATTCAAAAAAATATTCAAAACCGTGCATTATTTTCCAAATCAAATAACATTCATTCAAAATCAATAAATATTCAAATATTCAAAATAATAATTTCATTTCAAAATCAAATCAAAATCTGAAATAATTATTTCAATAATCAAATAATAATTTTCAAAATCAAAACAGCAAAAGTAGGCTTAAAAAGCATTTTCAAAAAAGAACAACCGTCCTTCGTTTACGAGACCCCAAAATTCTCACCCTTCAGCATTTTAAGCACCAAAATGTTAAAAATATTGCCGTAAACTTTCTAAGTTTACTCTTTAGAACTGCGCCTTAGCCTTTTCGATATACCGATTACGAATAAATACTTTTTTGACTTCCTAATTCTTAACAATTTTGTGTTTTTTAATCAAGTTGATAATCATTGAAAAGAAGTACAAACTTTAAAAAGAATTCTTTACAACGTCAAATAATAAATTCAGACGTTTTTGAATTTATTCGAATTTCAGAATTTACGACATATGTACATACATAAGTCGATATGCCTTTGGTATTATTAAAAAATCTGTTCAATGGAAAAATGGTCGTAAATTAGCAAAAAGGACATTTACAAAATGGTTTGTCGTTTGGTCGGTGGTCACTACTACAAATCGAATGAGTATTGAACAACTTTTTAACAGATTTTAAAAACGAAATTCGCAGGTAGAGTCATATGTCGAGTGTTTATATCTCGACAACTCTAGACCGTATTCAGTACACGATCCTTTATTGTTAATCCTCCCGATGATACTCGTACTCTCACTACAAATCGTACAGCTGACTTCGTCAAGTTGCGGAAGAAAAGGCTCGTATTCTACTTGAGGAAAAATTTAATTCGGCATTCGATTCGTACCGAAGGGTCCTCAAGGGGCCTCTATTAAAACGAACAATAGAAATCTTGTATGCTCCGTAAGGAGTAGAGTGGTCTACTCTCGAAAGAATCTTGAGTAGCCGAGGTACCTTGCTTTTGTTAGATTCAAGTATACTATAGTGAGCACAGCATCTGTGTATATCTGCGTGTGTGTGTGTGTGTGTGTATTCAAAAAAGGGACGTCTGCGTGTCTGAAGCAGCAATCTTTGTTTTCGAAACTGATGATGACGGTAAGAATATAATGAAAAACTAGCCGTAGAAAATCATAGAAAATTAAAAATAATGAAACGAACGACGAGTCCGTTCAGTCGTTCGTTACTTTGTCCTTCCTTTGGCATTGACAACAACAACAATAAAAACAACAGTCATGTGGTGGGAAGGTGGAAAGAAGAATGAAAAAATCATAAGAGAATAAAAAATCTTCTGATTATTTCGCATTTGTTTTTATTCTGTTTGATTTTAAAGGAAAACCAACCGCAAAGCAATCAAAGTCACAAGTCATTTGATGTCCTAGAGCAGTAGTTCCCAATCTGTAATCCCCGACAACACTACAAAAGTGACTGACGCAATAGAGTTGCCGGATCTGGCTTAAGCTGAAGGCATACAGCTCACTGCGGGACTAATATAAGGCGATCGATCCGACTCGACGGTGAGTATTTTTCCCCTGATGGAGCCTTATGGAAGACTATAATTTTTAGGAATAGGCGGCGACTCTCTCTTTTCGGAAAAAAGGTATTGCCGAGAAGTTTAAAAGCTAAAACAAAAAAATTTCAATTAGATCTTTATTTTTTTTTGGTATAAAATTAAAGTTTACAAGGCTAAATTAAGCCTAAATTTTATGGAGTATATTTTATAGAGTATATATCACCGTAAAAGTACGGGAACCACTGTCCTGCAGGAATTCATTTTAGCCTTGATAAAGAAAGTCAGGCAGTCGTCAGTCGCCGCCTGAGAAAAAAAGCAAAACAAGTGTGTTTATGATGATGGTTGATAAAGGTAACACGGTGGTGACCGTGGAGAGAGGTGGCTGAGTGCGAGTACACAGCTGTCATTCAACAATATAGCTGTTGCTCTGTTACTGCTTACCTTTTCCGCTTTCTTTCTGCTGCTTGCCCGGACTTTAGTTGTTCGTTTAGTGATTTTACCTGAAAAATATTTACCGTCATTGTTTCCTTTGAGCAGTCCTTACCTACGGAACGGGTGGGTGCAGATGAAGCTGATGCTGAAATCGAAAAAAAATATTATTTCTATTTCTTTTTAATAATTTATTAATACGCTCAAGAAGAACAAGCAACAATATAATGGCTTTTGTGTGATGAACAGAAAAACAGCTCTTCACGGTTGACTTGAGCTCTTCAAAATGAAATTAACAAATCAATTGAGTTTGTAGCAAATCGAATAAAAATAACCGAATGGTTTAACGAATTTCTCTCTCTTTAAGAAATTAGAAGTTAAAGTAAGAGTAAGAAGGAAACCCATACCTGAAAATCCTTGAAGTCTTTAGTAATTTATGACTACTTTCGTTACCATCATAAAGTCGGCACGCACTTAGAGCACGTCACTTGGTGACGTCATTACATTGACAACAAAAAGAAAGCCGTGAGCCCTGAAAAGTTACCCCCCAAAAAATGGTATATTTCATACTTGTAACGATCTGTTCATCGGAAATAAAATGAATAATTGTCCTCAGTCACAGAAACGACCCGGTGAAGAGAAGGAGAGAGACAAAGTATAGCTCGAAAAATCATGAGCAAACTCATGACTGCATTGTGGGTGTGGCCGTGGATACAAACTTTGATGATGACAAAGCACCATTAAAAGGACATTTACACTTTACGCGTGATAGATTTACGTGACTCGTGACTCCTCATATGATTCTCATTACCGTTTTTTTTTTTATTTCTGCCTTTTGAGAGCACACAAAATCATAAATCATAAGAAAAACTTTGTCTTGTTATCCTTTTCATTGGAAGAAAGTTATCGAAATTACTTTGATTTTTCTTTATACGCGCGTACGTATGCGTAAGAATGTGTAAGGACGAGTTTACATTCAGGCATTTATTCTGGTGAAAAACTACAAATTTTAACGCTTAAGGGTACTTCGATGCTAGTGTAAACACACGCTTAGGAAGAATATATTCGATCAAATGATTCATATGAGTTTTATGGGAAAAGAAGAGGGGAAGAAAAAATAGGTGGGGGGGAAGGAAATATGGGAGGTGATAGATATAGAACGAAGTAGAAGAAGAAGAGTGATGTATGGAGAATGATGGAAGGTTTTGTCAAAGTTTGAGTAACATTGTAGAAGCTTCATCTGTCATTATTGAGGACATGACAGGAAGAGAGTGACAGTGATAGAGAGAGAAGGAGCAACCGGGAAGGAGTAATTTCTTTGAGTAAAAGAAGAAGAAGAAGAAGAAGAAGACAAAGAACATAACAGACCACCCCCCGGCACATCATTTTATAAACAACACATTTTGTATACAAACTGCTTGCACTTAAAATGATTGCTTTTATTTTTATTGTTGAAGGAAAAGCTTAGAAAAAGCATTACATGCGTTAATAATTATTCTTGGAATGATAAGAGAAGAGATGTGAAAAACGAGGGGACCGATAGATAGAAATTACAAAAATTAATTGACCAATAATAATTGATATTTTCAGTTATTAAAACTAGAAGGTTAATGTTTACTCAAAATCGAAATTTTTTTTAATTTAACATAATTACTCCAATATTCATTCCCAAATTAAACGAATTTATAAAAGTATTAATTAAAAACCGGAAGTAGGTGAAACCTATTCCTTATTTTAAGCCTTAAAAAAGGAGGAGAAAAATAAAAAAAAAGAAAGGAAAAGAAAAGAAAAACTAAATTCAAACCATTTTTAATTTGGCCGCTTTTATAAGAACTTAACAAAAAAAATATTTTCTATCAAGTTTTGATTTAGGATATTCATATTTTTAAGGGCTCTAAACGTTTCAGGAAACACCCTCTTTTTAATAAATAAAAGAGACTATCATGATAATTACGGTTACTCGGTATATCCGTTTGTGCGTCCTCTTCCTGTCGAGGCATAAAACTGAGGCCTACCCTTATACAAGTGACCCCCTCTTCAGACAGCTTGAGGAGTAGACGGAGGAGGAGGAGAAGGGGCAATCTGTTAATGATGATGGCTCGAGGAACGCCTTCCTCGCCTGGATCGACAGAATCCACTTCGCCAATAACGTAAGAGTTCTTTTGTTGTTTCTATTGTAGCATCCTCGTCCATGCCTTTTCATTTTCTTACCGTCGGGAATAGTCCTGCGTATTAGAAGTCCTTCTCAATAAAGTAGCGCTTCCTTTTTTGCTGAAACTGAAATTTCATTGAAAGCGGGTTATTAGAAGTATTACCTTTTTCTCCTTTCTCCTTTTTCCTGCTCCCGCTTTTTTTGTCTTGTTTTCCGACTTCTTCAAAAAAGGGGCGTGATGGAATTAAGCAATGTCCTGCTGCTAAGATCCTTATGATGCCTCATAATCATTAAGAGAAAATATATTATTGTACTTCAAACCTCGAAATTAATTTCGATACGGTAACGGTTTCCATTTATTCCTTTGAAACTTGGAAACCACAAAATGTCGCTTCAGAGATTGAGAAATGAGGATTAAGAAGATCCTTTTTCAATAATTAAATAGTTTCTAAAGCGCGCGCATTTATCAAACATGAAGGTCTCTTCTCTCTTTCTCTCCCTCTTTCGGCATTATGTCTCTTCGCCTCCTCTCCTGAAATATCCTCTGAGAACACAACTAACGTGCGACAATTTTTCCAGCGAACTGAGAGCTGACAACGTCACTGCAGGAGCAGCAGCAGCAGCAGGATCAACAGACGCCGCGGGGAAGTTGTCGGTCGGTTGGTTTCGGTGCAAAACTTTGTTACTTCATGTCATGCAGCTCCAGCAAACAGCATGCACTGCACGGTTTTCTTCTGCTTCTTCTGGCTCTCTCTTGTTAGTGTCGACCGTTGTTGTTGTGTTGCTACTGTTGTGTCGCTGACGCTGCCGCCTCTGTAACAAGTTGTCACCGATGCTGCATGGCATACTTGATGGAGCCACTTAAGTTTCCAAACAACGTACGCGCGTCAACATCGCAATACTTGGCAGACATTTACTCCATTATCCTTTTTTAAACAGCAAACAAGCACACACATACCAGTTTTCCAGAGGATAAGCAACAACAACAACACCAACAACTGCAAGAACGTTCTAGACTGGAGATAATGAAGACAGGATTTCTGGGGTGTTACTGCTCGGCCCTTGCCCCGATTGAAGAGAATGTGTTAAGATTAATGTTTATGAGAGTAACGAGTACAGCTGTCTGTCTCCAGGACACGGCCTGAATTAAGGAAAATATATTAAAAAACTGAAATTTGATATTTTTTAACACATTATCTGTTAAGAGAATGGAGAAAGGAACTGAACGAAAAGAAAGAAACGTTCTTAAACACAAGGAACGGTCTTGAAAATTATATATCAGCGAAATAATTAATGGAAGAAGTATTTAGTATGCTCGAATTAAAATGAGGAATTTTTGAAAATTTCAGTTTATAATGAAAAATACTTAAAGAAAAATACAATACTCATAGAGTTATAGAGTAACCGTTTAATCGAACAAAAGAAACAAATCGAACAAGAGAGCACGAAAAACCATTTACGAAAACTTGGCCTGTGTCCATCCATTTAATGCAGAATTTTATGGCAGAATTTAAGTTTGCCGGCTTTCGAGTTCCAACAAGTAACAGGAACAAGAAATGAAGCCGCCGCGATGGCCGTTTGGGTACTGAGTTTTAACAATGGGCTGGATAGAACCGTTAAAGGTCGATCCACCATAAAATGTTGTTCAGCTCGGTCTCGGTTGCTAAATCGGATTGGGTCACAAACCAAAATGGTCTTATTGAAGGAGAAACTTGGCGACCACATTACGACTAAAGAGAAACTTGGTATTTGATATGGAATAATCGAGGTATGATTTGTTGAAAGCGAATGAGAATGAATATATTTAATGAATATTCACGAGTACGAATACGAGTATATACGGGTATAGATACGAGTATACTTATTTGGAAAGAAGCCTAGAATAGACTTACAATTTTAACACGTTAAAAAACGACGAATGTGCTGCACATTCTACCGGTATATCATCAACATGGTCTTCCTATCGTGGCTGGAAATCGGTACCAGCAAGAACAACAGCAACAATACAAAATCGTCCCACTATGTACCATCGTAGAATAAATAATGTAATTTCGGTTAGTGTGGGGGAGGGGAGGGGGGGATTAAAATACGGTGGACTAAAATAAATTGGTTAGTACTCGTTCGTTTGTTGAAAACAAAGGCAGAACCCGGACAATCGGTGAGTTATCGTGAGACACGATAAAATATAAGTGTGCATACTTTCACATTTTAATTTAATCAACACTAAACAATCATGAGAGAATTTTCGGGGAAAAGGAAAAGAAAATACTTCGTCGAACTGTTTGAAAAACGTGACAAAATTCACAACAAAAAACACAAAATTAAAAGAAGAAAAGAAGTTTTGAGCTTACATTGTCATATTTGTGGAAATACCCTCAAGCGTCAAATTTTACGATATTATTGTTTGCCCGAAAAACTTAAAAATGAACTCACTTTTCTTTACTTTCGACGCTTGAGGGTACTTTGACTCTAAAGCCAACTCGATGTAAGAAATAGAAAGGGACCAACTTCAGTGTTGTTATGGTAAAATACTTATCTATGTTTAACATGGCGTAAGATTTATACTTACGACTATAATCTTTTTAATACCATGGTTTTTTTTTCATTAGATTACAATGTCGCCAGTATTGTGTTCTTTATCCATGATCAATAAAAGAACCCTTCGAAAAACTTGAAAAAAAAGATGATCAAATTCTATAAAAAACTACAATGCTCGGCAACGGGCGCTAAATACTTGATAGTCCCCGAATAGAAATCGACTGCTTGTGATTGCAGCGGAATAGAGGGCGAGATATCATGGTCACCGAATCGGCTACTGCATCGACATCACGTGCTGCCCTCGCCTTTTGTGCCTTCCAGCCTTCGATACCACCAACAACAACACAATATCAGTGTTCGGTGATCAGTTGCTACAAATCGGAAAAAGAGGCAGCAGAAGGCAACGCAACGCAGCGCAACGCAGCGCAACGCGACGCAACGCAGCTGGCACGCGTAATGAAGTGATGAGAGATCAAAGACTTGCAGCGGACGTGGTTACGATGCTAAAGTAGCGTCAAATAGAGTTGTCTACTAGTGGAGTGTGAGTGCGGCAGAGGCTGGCACTCGTATTCGTGTTTTTTAATGCAACATCTCGATCCATGCGTTAGGATTTTATTCGCATCCGAATAAATGTAAATTCGAACAATTTTGAAAATGCAAATGAAAACGGTGAGGATTTTGAGAAATTATGATGAAAATAGACGCGATGATGATGCTGTTAACATAAAAAAGGAAATAATGCTAGAAATCAAAACGTTTATGATATTAAAATACGATAATAATGACGAAGGAAATTAAGAAAACATTGAAACTGAGAATGATGAAAGTTTCTCTTCTGAAGACGCCGTTTCTATGATTCAAATGAAGAAGGACCGACCAACCAATTGAGAACAACAACAACAATAACAATATCAACGACAACACTAGCTTCTAAAATAGTATCCTTTTAAAATTCTTTACCGTAAGTGCTCGCACATATTCGTATATTTATTTACTTAATGGCTATGACGAGCGCATAAAATGTAAATCTGTCACAACAAAGTTATGTCATTTCAGTGACGCTTGCCGTTCCCTCTTCCTCTTCCTCTTCCTGTTCCTCTTCCCTCGTGAGAATCGACAACCATCGAGCGAGCAAATTCGCCCTTCATCACTTTGAGAGAAGAGACACTTTCATAAGACGGAGGAAGGTGTAGGAGGAGGAGCGTGGGGGATGGGGGGTCGTTCAGACGAGAGGGTGTATAAGATGCTTGCAGTTTTATCAACAATGAACCCGTTAAATGAAAACAAATTGCTAGTGGAGCCTTTGAAATTTATCTTGGGTCTTATTGTGAAAAGAGTCTGAAGAGACGGACGAACGAACGAACGAATGAAGAAGCATTTTCTGTTCTTTGATGGGGCGAAGCCGAGCCCCAGACAGGGTCGGTTCGGTTGGTGCTGCGGCAACAGCCGCCAAATGTACAAAATGCCTGCGGAGCCACAAACAAAGAGTAATAAAAAATTAATAATAAAATGAAGGAATCATAGAATCTTTTAAATCTTGGTCGTATCGTGGTTGTATCATGGTCGTATCTTGATCTCTAGAGCGAGGAGCTATCGCTAGAGAGGCAGAAGCAAGAAGTTGCTGCTTGTTGTTGTTGTTGTTAGAAAGCGAGCAAGCGGTACATTTCAACTTAAACAGAGACAAATGTCGTCAGTTCGTTCGTTCGTTCATTTCCTGAGTGAGAGAAAGTGTTTAGTGTTGTTGTTTTTGTATTTGTCGACTACAGAAATGTATTTGCCTCCGGGCCTTCTAAATTTCTAAAAAGTATTTTAATGATTTAACCGAAGGAAGGGAAGGAGGGGGAAGCGCGACTCATTCTCAGAGTCTGTCTCTCTGTCATTCTCCTCATTTATATTTTCCATAACTTAAATACTAAACATAAATCATTTAAATGGTTAATTAATCAATAACGTTACCGAGAATTAGAATTTCTTTGTGTCTTCTTGAGACAGTCTTAAGGACATGCCATTAGTTCTAATGGATTGTATTGAATGCTGTTAATGGTTTCAATATTTGTGCATAAGAGGAACGTACATAAATGGATCAAAAAAGTCATGGAAACTCAGACTATTAATCTGCAATATATTGTATAATTTATTCACTAAAAGGGTTATTTTGTTCAATACGTGGTTGCTAGCCTTCATCTTGCTCGGCCTGAGTAGTTTCTGCTTTTGATGACTTGATGACTTAAATGACTGAAGCCGGTGTTAATAATCTTAATGCCATTAAGTCCACTCTCATCGTACACAAGTACACAAAACCATAAAAACCATCCTCAGTATCGCAATCAGCATCGTCATGGTCATCATCGTCGCCATCATTGTCGCCCCGACGTCATGCGAATTACTCGTAATTCATTCGCAGAACAAACATAAGCAGGACGAATAAATCACGCAAACTGACGTCATCAGCATGAATCCGTTCAAGAGTATTGCTCTACAAGGAACAAAGGACATGACTAGGATTAGGACGAACGACACAACTGTATTGATTTAACCACAATGGGAGAGTGGTAGAGGGTGGTAGAGGAGGAGGATAGCCGAGGATTTGCAAAACTGAATTTTGAAACATTTGAATTCTCCTCGAGTGAGAATTGATGGAACGCATCATTAAATGTTTGCGTATTTCGGTGACAAAGTGTAGCAGTGAAGCTAGAGATTCATTAGGTCAAAGGTTAGTTTGGGCTTGAAACAATCCAAAGGCATTTTTGGCAATAAAAACCGCAAAATTAGTGAAGCCAGTCGTTAATTTCGAGGCCTATTCGTTTAGCTATATTACAATTTTATTGTCAATTTTTCTCCTTTTCATTTCCCTTTTCCTACTTCACCCTTTAAAACATTCCCCGGATTTTCATGAAAAAACACTCCCCAGGAAATTGACTAAAGAGGAAATTATTTATTTAATAAAGCTTTATCGTACTTTGAGACAATTTACTCTATTCATTGAATGTAATAACATTTAGCCTACGAAATTAGCTATTTCGGTCTTTGTTTGTTTTTGCCATTATTATCACTCTCATTGTCATTGTCAATCATCAATCCCCCCCCCCCCCCCATTGTCCCTTCATTCATTCATTCATTTTATAATGTTACAAACGTGCCTTTAATGTTTATGGTTCGGTGATTATTTGCAACAATTTGCACCGCTTTCGCGTCGTTTAATAAACCGACGTCTCTTCATTGCGAAAACGTTCATTAAAGTCATCACAGTTATATCAGAGAGCGCAAGGGTGGGGAGAGGAAGGAGGGGGGGGGGGGTGACTGACACACAATAGGCCTGATGAAATCGTTACTTACGAGTATCGACCACGGACTTATCGAACGATTAACCCTCGTCTTATCATTTTAATTGAATGATAGAATGTTAGTACAACAACATCAACTGTAATTGATAATAATAATTATTGTTTAAAAAAACTTTAACGTCTCGCATTAGTTATGGCATGATATACAATATCATAGTATACTATATTTTTTGTACTATTTTCTTTTAATGCAAAAAACTTCATCAAATAATTATCGTAGTAAGTCTAAAGTTTTAAATGTACTTCCTCTTTCTCTTTCTTTCCTCTTTGTTCCTCTTCGTCTTTATGCAGAACTAAAGAGAAGCATATAATTCTGCACAGCTTTTATACAAATGGAGCAAAAGAAACAACAGAAAAACAACAAAAAATAAAAGAAAAGTATCACTGAAAATATCATTAAAAAATGGAAAAATCTTTTTCTCTGGTTTTTTTGCATTGAAGTAAACACTGAGTGAGTGAGTGAATGCCGAACTGAATGATAAAATACACTTTTCGGATGACTACAAAAAAAAAGGATGCGCCGCTATTGCGAAAGCAGTCAGAATGGGTTAATGGGATTCACTGTCTCAAGTATGGTCTGTGCCATTGACGTTGATCGGAATGGACTGCAAAATGGACTAACAATTGTAGGCTAACAGTCTAATAGTCTGAGACCGAAAAGCCTGAGAAAATCATTGTCTAATATAAGATGTCTAATATAATTGTCTAAATGTGAAGTACTTCCGTCAATTAAAATTGACAGGCTAGCTTAAGCAAACACAATATAAACATAAACAAACTGGAAAACGACAGACAGTCTAGACTAACTGACAGTTTCACTGACAGACCAACTGATGGACAAACGGGATAGTTTGATATCAACAAAATCAAAACGAAATTGATTAAATGATTTTTTGATTAAACGTACAAACAAACTGATTGTAGTACAAATTGGCAAGTGATGGTCCGTCCGACCCACTGACGACTAACTTCTATCAAACCAACATAAAATTAACCCATAGCTGATATCGTCTGTTCTGAATTCTGGATGGAATCAATGGCGTACAGGGTTGGTTTGTCAACAGGGTTGAATGCCAGCGTAGAAAAAGAAGTCTTTTTCTCTTTTCCACATAGAACTCTCCAAGGCTTCAAAGACCACTCGGTGGCGCGGTAACTCGGTAACTTGGTAGCTCGACGCTCAGACTCAATAACTAATGAGCTGAGTGAGTTCAACAGAGCTCAGCTCGATTAAAACCATGAAAAACCTTTTTCCTGGCTCGAGAAAGAAGAAGAAGAAACACACAAAAACATCGGGAAATTCCAGACTCGAAAAAGAAAGCAAAATAAATAAGGAGGAAAAAACGGGGAGTAGGGAAAAATTACGGGAGTCGTCAACAAGCAAACGAGGCTTATGAAAAGGCACCGAAGGCACCATAATTAGGTAGAAAGACAGACGGACGGACAGACAGATAGACAGACGAGCGCAGGGTAAATAATAGCACTGGCAAATGAGCACGGAAGTGTAACAGACGAACAACAGACAGACAGACAGACAGGCCGATAGACAAAATGACGGTTTGAAGGCGTTGAAAAGGGAGAGAGGCAGGCAGAGACGAAAAACTCGAGCATCATAGACACTCACTCAGTCTCGTGCCCTCTGACCGACCGACCGACCGACCGACCGACCGACCGACCGACAGATAAAACCATCAAACGCCGACGGTTCGACCGCATCGTCCCTTCACTCTCTGCCCGCCGCTGAACCTGAGTTGTTTTTAATATTGACTGAGCCTTTTCTTTTTTCTCCACTCATTCGTGTTTTTTTTCAAGTGACTACGAGTGGATTGGTGTGTGTGTATGTGAAGTTTATCTGCTAGTTGTTGCATTACTGCAGCGCGCCAACAACCACGGAGAGTTCTTCCTCGTCAGAACATCGGCAAGAGAATCATTCAATACGCGGAACGTTCGTCGTGCTGATCGTTCGGTCTGTTGGTCGGAAAAGTCAGTAGCTTCTAAAGAAAGAGTGCGGATTATTTTCAGTTCTTACTGAAAAGAGTGAAAAATTGGTTGATTGTTATTAATTGTTAAACTTCGCAACAACAAGTAGTGCGTTTAAAGTGTAGACATTGCAGAATTTGAGTTTTGTGAAAATCAAAAAAAAAAGCCACTATAAAAAAGAATTTCCCTGAAAATGGGTCGCCTTTTTCGTTACAATCGTTTTGATCAAGGCGAACAAGAAGAAGAACAAGAAGAAGCTGGCGAAAACAACATCAACAAAGGAAAGGATACTCCTCGGTGTTGTATTAACTCCAACAATAAAAAGGTATAAACAAAGAATGATTCTATTTTGATGTCAGTAAAATTAAATTGTATAATTTTTTAACATAAAAAATTGACAAGAGTTCAATTTAAACAGTATTTGCTGTGATTTTCTCAGTTACCAAAATCTGGGGAAGAAAGAAAAATGCTTTTCAAGTCAAGCACTTCGACTTATTTCGATTCATTCAAAGATTGACTTGAATTCATATTACTTTACTCGCTTTATTTCCCTTTCACTTCAGTTAACCCGACTTGGCTTAGATTCATCGAAAAAGTCAAACGGTTTTTATTCAAAATTCAAAATATCTCGTACTTGGTTTGATTTGAGTTTGCTTTACTTGATTTGATTTGATTTGACTTCCGCTTTATTTGACATAGCTGGACATAGCTTGACTTTATGCGACTTTACTGCATTTTATTTGATTTTACTTGACCTAAATTTAATGGTCGTGTCTTGATCTAGTAAGTTGGCTTTTATTTGATCTACCTTTACTTGCTTTGACTTGACTTGATTTCTTAACTTGCTATGATTTTATTGTTCGTGCCTTCACTTGACTTAACTTTGTTTGGCCTTAACTTTGTTTATAATAACTGACTTTACTTGACTCGATGCGATTCGACTTCATGTGATGACTTTAAATGATTTTATTCGACTTCAATTCATTTGTTTCTTCAGCCTTCTTCTTCATTCATTTGACTATTTTAGTGTTTGCTTGATTTGAGTTGATTTAAATTGGGCTAACTTAAGTTTACTCTTCTTGATTTAAATTAAATCTTGAGTGAAGTAATCTTTATTAAGTTGTTATCAACCGCAACATAATATAATCGTTACTCATAAAAGCATCCGAAGTGTTCCATCATCATCTTAATACAAACTTCGAAAGAAATTATTCATTTAACGTTAAATAAATAGTCATTAATCTGCTCGCACTTGTGTCAACTTGAAGTAATCAGTGCTAAGATTCAAGTGCGTTATCACAAACTCGCAAGATTTTACTCGTATTTCATGCGTTCCGTTTTTTTTCCTTAATTCTTGATAAGACTGCGCCTGAGTGACGGACACTTGAGTTTTCTCAATAGTTGTGTCAATATTTGCAGTAGATTACAAGAGACCAACAACAACAACAACAACAACAACAACAACAACAACAACAATAACAGCCATATTATAATCAAAACCGAGAAAGTAATTTGAAACGTCTTTAAAAATTAGGTTCAAGTAGTTTTATTAAAATGGTTTTGGTTTTCAAGAAGTCTACGTACGCGTACAATAACATTGCAGATAGCTTATCAGTGTGACTTTCCCTCTCTTTCTCTTTGTATGTACTTTTCCTGCCTTCTCTGCATGTTTTTTCCTGTGATCCGAAATCAGTTCTTTGGATTTTTTTTTCGTCTTCTCCTTTTTGATTATGATTTTGACATTTGTTTAGCTCAATTTCAAAAGCAGAAAGAGATGATTGATTTGAAAGAATTCTTTTGTGAAATTTTTAAATTTTTAAAAATATCTAATTTCGTTTAAGAACTCCTGAGGTTTTAGCTTTAGTGATCTTACCAAAAAAAGAATCATAAATAATTACCTCCGAGGTTGACTCGGAAGAAAATTTGAAACTTTATAGACTCAAACCAGGTCAAAGGTTATGAAGAAAACCATGAAGAAGTCATGATCTTTTGATAAAAGTAACTAAGTAACAAAATGACACTTTTTGAAATGTCAAATACGCACTCACACTCATCCTCACACTTCAAAAATTTTATTATTAGAACAAACGATAAGCCCATTTTATTGATAAGAATTTGACTCCATACCGTAATATCCACGCGGTCATTTGGGTCGACCAAGTGGTCGGTCAAGTAACGAACGCGGTATAGCCTTAATTGATTTCATGGAGACGGTAGAACATTTCGGGCCAATGTATATTGTTTTAATAAAGCAAACTCCAAGACCGGCAAGATTAAATCTAAAGCAATTAAGAGTAGACAAACATTAGAAGTCGCCAGACATGGTTAAACACTAGCAGACACAGACAAGCAGACAAGAGAAAAAGACAGACAGACAGAGAGACAAACAGAAGGCAGATCGACCTGGTCAGCAGATGTTGGAGATGGGACGTAATGTGGACGTAACGTAACGCCGTGCCGCAGCTAAACATGACGATCAATATGATTTTGACGATGACGTTGATGATGCAGCCGATGAACCCAATGACGTTGCACTCTCTAACTGGAACCCAAACTTATACCATTCTGAGGTCTTCGAAATTCAAATTCAAATTTTTTTATAAAGCTAATTGAAATCAATAAATTCTGTCTAAAAGGCATAAACAAAAAAGAAAAATTGATCCGAAAAAGATCAGGTCAAAAATAGAAAAACGTTTAATGGATGAAGCAGGGTTCGTTGTTTCGAAAAAGGAGGGACCATGAGAACCCCGCCCGGATGGTTCTGCCGCCGAAGAAAGAAATCTTCAAGGAATTATTATAATTATTTATAAACTTTTCTCGTTCTTTGCCTTCAGAAAATCATCATTATTTTGTGTAATGAATGCATTCTTAATGATAAATGTCTATAGACTCGTTGTTTGAAGGGTGTTTGCGCCAGTGACGGACAGTTGTTATGATGTCGTGCAACCATCAGACGACCTCTCGTACCTCCCGAAGAAGACAACCCGCTGTTTTCGACAACAAAACCATGATCTCTTCAAACTTCGATGCCTTTCAATTCAATTCTTTCAATTTCTTAAAGCAAAATGCATTACTCTTGAGATTTTTGGAAAGCCATAAAGAGGGATACTCTATTCTTATGCCTCAAGAGCACTTTGGCAAACTTTCTTGCTTCCTACAAAGTCGTTTGTTCTACGATGAGAGTTTTTAGTTCAAATGTGTCTGCTAAAATCTCAAACATTCTTCTCGGAATGAACAAAAGATATTTAAATTAAAATTTATGTCAACCAAGTGGTGGCGATGGTGGCCCGTTGGTGAGGTACACCAACAAACAGACAAACAGCTCTGATACAAAGTAGCGAATACTAGCAGTAACTCTTAGAGCCAGAGTAAATCCTTTGCCTCCTCCTCATCCGCCTCCTTCATGTCATCGATATACTCGCATGTTATTCATGATGAAATGTGTGATAATTAATGTAGATAATCAGGCAGCAGAGACAGTTCATTAAAACTGAGCATGAGTTATCGAGTGCGTAACTTGTTAGAGGTAAAGGGTACAAAAACAGTGTCTCATCGCTATCGCCTCAGGGCTGACGATGTCTGCTGAAGACTGCTGCTAGTAGTCGATGACGTCTGAGGAAAACGAAGAGGACTTATTTTAAATTAAGGGGCGGGGTTAAAGATTAGCTATGATAAATTTATCGCCTGCCTGATACGAGGGTGTATGTAAGAGTGCCAAGAACTTGAGTGCTAATGCTGTTAACATATTTATTAAGCCGAAAACAAACTGCTTTTGTAACTTGGACATTTGAAAAGGCAGTGCGTGCTGACAGCCAAATTGTCAGGCCATGTTGAAATATGTACCATTGTTTAACACCTCTCTCAGGCTCTTCTCTACTCTTTCGTGTTCTGCTCTTCTCTTTCGGCATATGATAAATGCCTTTAGCAAATACACAAACCATTTCAGAACTTAAAGGACATTATTCGATATGTTTAACCATTAAAAAGAGAGATAACACCTCTTCGAATTTAAATTCGAATTTAATTTCTCAGAAATTTAACAAATTTTTAATCATAACGTCCATACTTTAACGTTCAGAGTAATTTCAATTTTAAAAATTTCACGATAAATATACTCCTAATCGTACAATAACTTCCTTCCAAGTCCTTACAAACCTCCCAACATATTCGTACGTGAAAGGCTTAATTTGTTTTAGGCTCTTCTGAAAACGTATGGCTTCCGCGAGGATTTTGAGAGTCCACAACACCAAACAACAGGAAGCAATCAACACCAACCAACAATAAGCGACATTATCGAACACCAAACAACGGCAACCGTGACCAACCAACAAAACCAACAAAAACCTACACTATTGTGATACGTTTTACGTATCAATACCACAAACACATACAACAAAATCTTACTAACTGCGAGTAGCTCGCATTACAAGAAGTCTCGAAGTGAAAAGAGAACTGCGAGAGAACCGACAACGTCAACCTAGGAATCACAATCACACAAACAACTCTCATAGACGTTAGAGACACGTTATATACGACAGTGTGAGTGTATGTATACCATCTTGCACTCGGACAGTAGACAATAGCAACGAAAATGAATAGCTTAAGAGATAAAGTGTAAAAATATCCAGAAAAAACAGAACTAAAACTAAAACCTACTGATACTGAGGGACATACTCGGTAGTCTTCTTCTTTTAACTGGCTAGAATGTGAAGAGAATAGTAAAAATACAAATACCTTAAAACTTCTAATATACACACACACACATAACTATTATCAGTAACTGTTACAAGACTGAAATTGAAGTCTTAAGTTTGCGGTCACAAAGAAGAACAACTTTCAACACAATACTCACTTGACACAAAAGGGTTAATTGAATAAATATTGAAACAGTTTTCAAGCAACAGTATGGTCAATAAAGCTAACAAGATGATGATGTTTATCAACGAATAGGACGACTGGTATTGATGAATACTCGTAGATGAGAATACAGTGTTGCGTTTATTGTTGCGTGGATAATATTTAAAGTTATGGAATCTAGCCGAATTTTAATAAAAAGAAATCCACTGAAACTCTGAAAGGAATACCTGTCGGAAGTGACTCCGTCAGTCACTTCTTGGTTTTATAAACTATATTCTGGCAACGAAATCTTTAAATTTCTAAATGAAAACACGAAATGAAACAACCAGTTTTTACGTTTTTGTCTAATCGTCTCGAGAGTGTTCGTCAGACAACCATTTTACGCAGTAACTTTAATTTTATCGAAGGTTCTGGGTTTAACTAGTTTTCTCTCTTGGCCATTATCAACGAGGTGCATTTTTAAACACCAAAGTTTGTTAAGGCTTCCACTTTCTCCATAAGTCAAAATCAACTCAATGGATTTATCTAACTTATTAACATACTAATTGCTAGAATCCATCGAATTATAATGCATAGCTTGTCTGATAAGCCTTTAAATTAATTGTGCCTACAGTCTAAGTCACTGGAGAAGAATTAAGCAGAAGCAAAAGGAAAAGAAGTTTCAAAAGAAGTAAAGCCAGAAAAGGTTATTCAGAATTATTTGGTAAAGCAGTTATTTTCATTGCTTTTGTAGAGTTTTCTTTAAAATTTTGACAAAAATAAAGAAATATGGTCTTGATCGTTAGTATGAGGTTGTTTAATTTAGTAAGGATTCAAACTTTTGAAGCAGCAAAGAAAAAATGAAATGTTAATTCAATCTTCATTTTTATTGCTGTTACGGCTGTTTTTTTTTTTCAAAAGCAAAAAAACTACTACTTTAAAAAAATTGCTTTTTTAACAATAACGATTTATTTCAGTTTGTCTTCAGCAATTTATTTTATTATTATTGCAATTATTATTATTATTATTATTATTATTATTGCAAAAAAAGCAATAAACTTTTCTCACGCGTGATGTTGGTCTGCGTTTTTTGCTGCGGCTGAATTGATTTTTTTGAGACCTCATAAAAACCACTTCGATTTTCATCACACGCGCGATTCAGTCAGCACCCCCGCCTCCCCACAGATATAGATACAATAGTTTTTGCTTGCTCCATTTTTATAAAGATTTGCTTTTTTTAGGTTTTGGTTTTTTTTATAGTTCTCTTCTGTTGCGTGTGTCAGTTGGCGAGAAAACATGTGTTAAGCAGAGCATAAAATCTGAATTTATTCCTTTTTATTTTTTTTTCGTTAATTCGGTGCATGCTCATAAAAAAGAACTCATAGTGGTTTTCAAAAATAAAAATATTTTATTATTTTATGGATTATACGAGTTACCATCTGGTTTTTTGTTGGAGCTAATGGAATTGGTAGAGACGTAAAATGCATCGAACTAAAGACTTTTTCGAGTTCAAGATTTTATTGGTTTTTTGCTTTTTATGCGCTTTTCTGCTGACTTTTCCTTACTTTTTTTTTGTTTGATGAAGCGACGTGAAGATTTTGAAGTAGAAAATTATTTCCTAAATTTCTGTGGTCTTCGAAAATCCAAAGAAAATCCCTTAAATCGTGTCGCAGTGTATTCTACATATTTTCTATTATTTATGTGGTTATTACTGCATGTTGTTGTTGTTGTTGTTGCAGTTGTTGTTTCTAATGCCGTCGTAACTTTATTACCATGACGAAGTGGTCTTTTTACGACTTCAGCATCATACTCTTCGGTATGCATACTTAAAATTTTTCAAAATATTTCCCTTTTCATTTTCATTTTGACAATTTTATGGTTTTTTCTAAATTCTATAAATATATTGTCAGAATCGGAAAAATATACTGTGATGTGATTTGTGTGGAAAATTAAATTGTGTCATGAAATCATAGAATTGAAAAATATTTTAAAGTTTCAGCTTCAAAATATTGGTCAATATATTGGTCAACAACATTGATGTCAATAGTACTCGTATTATCAGTGTTATTGTTAATACATATTACTGTCAGTATTATTGTCAGTGTTATGTTCAATTTTATTTCAATTTTACTGTCAATATTATTGTCAATATTTTTATCAATTTTTTGTCATTGTTATCGTAAATGTTATTATGAAAATTTTTGTAAAGATTAGTGCCAGTTTTGTGGTCAATTTTAACTCAATATTATATTTGTCAATATTACATAGTCGATATCAGTGTCACTTTTATAGTAAATTTCAATGTTATTATTATTACCTTTTCGTCAGTGTTTTTAACAGTGTTACTGTCAAAGATATTATCATTTTATTGTCAATTTTATTTATAATGTTACTTTTAATATTTTGCAATTTTATGGCATTTTTCAGTGCATACAAAAAAATTAAATTGCATACGTTTTATTTTCCGGCCTTGTGATCATGAAATTATATCCTTTCAAATGGTTAGCAGATCCTATTTTAAAGTAACAATAACAACTACAAAAACAACAACTAAATAAATGGTTAAAGCATGCGTGTCTACTAGAGTGTACTGATGAAATTGTAAAAGAATGTCTCTACAGTAACGCTATTATAATCGGTACCTGCACCCGGCACCCGGCACCCTGACACTATTCTCAAACTCATGAGCTCGCGCTGTTTTTAGCAGGTAATAATAATTGTGCATCACGCGGTCCTTCATGCAGTTCAATAAGCATTCAATTTAATTCAATTGAGCTCCGGGCGCGGTTACTCGCTAGTAATGAAACAAAGCACAAAATACTAAAAAGGGGGGGACATTGAGGAGGGTTAAGAAAAAAAATATACTTGAGGCTTCTCCGGCTGTGGTGCGAAGCATGAAATGGAATCTGATGATGAAAAGGTTCTGATAGAGAGAACGGAGGACGATGATGCCACGGAAAAGCGGTAGAAAACGCGGCATTGTTTCGCTCTCTTTCTAAAGAAACCTAACGATTCTTTGCCGCCATATTGTGTATCACAAGGACTTAACGAGAGTAGACGGCAACAATTGTTGGCAAGACTTTTGAACGATTTTTAATTAATTAACTTAAGAAATTATGAAATAAACGAACGAAGCATGAGAAGAACGGCAAGAAAGAGGGAAGGAAGGTAGGAAGGAAGGAAGGAAGGAAGGAACGAAAAGTGAAAAAGGACCTTGAAAGGCTGTTGTGCAAACAACAAAACAAACAAATGCTTTCTCCATCCTAATCCGGAGCCTCAACTTATTTCACAAACAAACGATAATGAAGACTCCTTTCTTTAAAGCCATTATGTGTGTCTGTCTGTTCATCAGAGCATGTGCGTGTGTGTGGATCCGTGTGTTTTGTATCTGGGGCACTCTTCACATGAACGACCATCGTAACCATATGAAGGTTTTGCGAGCGCACCAACAATGGAAAGAAAAGCGGTTCAAAGTTGATTCTTCTGTGATTCTTCTGTTTCGTCATAAAAGGATCCATATTCTGGCCTCAAGTGCCTGAGCGCAAAAGAGTCCCGAGAGGCTGAGGTTGAGGTTGCGCTACAGAAGGTCGCTAGCTCGGTTTCTATTTCTTGACTTTTCATTTCATTTTGCTTTTTCTCCTTTTGTTTGATGACTTCTGCGAAGACTGAAGTGAATTCATTTCCTTTCACTTCGCCCAACATTCATTGTTTAATCAAAGAGCTCTGGGTGCGCTCTACTCACTGCAATGTTTACAAAATGTTCTAGGAAAGAGGAGAACGAGAAGGAGAAGAAGAAAAGTAGGTGTGAACTGATTTCAGATTATTTCGCAGTTTATTTCTTCTGTTCTTATAAAACAGTCATTCTTGAAGTCATTCTCAGAAAATGTGACACTTTGTTTTGTCATTCTAAAGGTCAATATTTATATTCATCGTCAATAATTTTCCACGAAATGAGAAGATATTCCAAAGATTTTGGAAATATGAGGTTATTTTTTCGTTTAATTTAAAAGTAAAAATCAATAAGAGAAAATAAGCTGAAAAGGTTTTTTCGAATAATTTTAAAGCAGGTATTATTTTATTTTTAAATTCGCAATTTACAGCTAAAAATATCTCCATAATTAATGATAAAACATCAAACGATTTCGAAGTTATTTTCGTGAAAAGAAAATGGAGAAATTCATTTAAATTTTTGTTAAGAAATTAAACAATTAGCGTTTATTGTCTTTACAGTGGAAAAAGTCTTTAACAAATTCTCGGCGAAACAACAGCAACACCGGCCGCAACGCCGATAGCAATAACAGCAACAACAACAACAACAACAAATACCGAACGTTAACGACTTATCCAGTATACGCTGAACTTTATACAGAATACGAACAACAACAACAACAACAACAACAACAGCCAGTTAGAAAAATAGTTTCAACAAAAGCAACAACAGGTCTTTCTCACAAAAGTACTGAAAGCCCAACAACAACAACAGCAACAACGTCACTAACATCATCTTCATTGTCAACAGCGTCATTCGTATCGTCATCAACATCAACATCATCGTCGTCGTCGTCGTCTTCGGCAGCATCAACAACTGTGAAAAGCTTCGAGTTATTTATTAAAAAATATCAAGAATGGAGCACTAAATTCTTAACGAGTCCAACTACAGCAACAACAACAACAACAACTAAAGTCTCTAACGCAGTAGCTGAAAACAGAAATAGTTTTGTCTCATCGTCGTCAGTTTTTGATTCCTCAACATTGCCAATAAAAATAACAGCAACAGCAGCAGCAGCAACGTCAGCAATGTTTTCACCAGCAGCGACTTCATCAGCAACGCCGGCAACAACATCAAAGGGCTCATCGATAGAGGATTCCTCATCAAAGGTTTCGTCATCAGCATCATTAGCGGCCTCATCGACGGACAGTTCGTCGACATCGCCAGCCGCAACGGCCTCTTCCGGTTACTGCAGTCACAGAGACGGCCGCGAGACCGAGCTCTTGGTCACCGCCACGACGCAGAGGAAACCGAAAGTCTACGATTGCATGAAAGACTTCCTCAAACGAAAACTGTTTCATCAAACAACGGCAGAGAAGCTGAAGACAGCCGGAGCGTCAGCAGAAGAGAGTGGGAAAGAAGAAAGAGAAAACTTTGGCGCGATAAAAGCAACGGGAGAAGAAGAAGGGGAAGAGCAGAAGGCGGATGTAAAGGAAGATGACGACGAGGATGCTACCAGCGACTATGACGAGGTATAAAAACCATCAAACAATCACTAAAGAAATTTTATTTCAACTTTTTTTTTTCCTCTCTTTCTCTCTGTTTCTCTCTTTCTCTCATCTCCGGCAGGTTGATGTATTGGACTCATCATATAACGCTGACGAAGAGTACGAAACGGATACCAGCTCAACCTGTACCTATCTCAACACAGACGAAGAACACCTCCATGACCCCGAGAGTGAGCCGTTACCGCAATCGCCAGCGGTAGCAACAACACCGCCAACACCGCCATCACCGCCCGCAACATCACTGCAATCGCCCGCAGCAACTCTTATACTTAATTGTTGGCCAAGCTCAACGCTAGCGGACAACACAGACACGCCCTCAAGCAGCAGCGACAATGGCGACGATTCCGATGATGCTGGCATCTCGGATTGTTGTCAACTGCTCAGCGACAGCAGAAGTCCAAAGCGTCGTGGCGGTCCAAAGGCGCAGCAACAACAACAACAGAAGCACAAACAGACGCAAATGAATTCTTCTGTCAACGCTGCCAAACATCAGCGTTATAAGCACAAAAGTCGAGAAAATGGCGATGATGGCGTTGATGGCGTTGATGGCGTTGGTGGCGCTGATAATGATGATGACGAGGAGCTGCTGAAGTGTCCTTGGTATCAGCCGCAGCTGAGCAGTAAGTCGGCTGCCTGCGCCCGTCTGCAGCATCAAGCTGCCGGAGCTTTTGTGATACGCCGCACTTCACGCCATTTCGAATTGTCGCTGCGTCTGGCGTCTCCGGCGTCTCCGGCGTCTCCGTCGTCGAGGAAAGTGAGACATTTTGCGGTTGTGGCCTGCGGCGAGTGGTATAAATTCAAGGATGGCAAGAAGCAGTTCAGCTCGTTGAAGGCGTTGGTCATTCATCATTCCGTAATGGCCGAGCAGTTGCCATTAGCACTGACGTTGCCACGCCCCGACTATGAAATACAGCAGCAGCAGCAATACCATCACCTTCGTCCACAACAACCGTGGCAACAACAACAACAACAACAACACAAGTTATCTCTACGTCGCTGTGCCGATGATTTCGACACTTACGAATCGTTACAGATTTTGGGCATTTTAAAATGTCTCCAGGCAGAAGATTGGGAGTGTTCGTGAAGGACGCGAGCTAACAAATTTTAAGAGGGGCCGATTCGAAGAAATCGAATACAGATTGTGCGGTAACCGGGTCGACGCAAGGGTTAAAGCTCATGGCTGGATGGATAATACTCGCAACCTTTGAATTTAAAAGAGTTTATTTGACAAACCTCCCCTCCCTCCTTCCCCGACCGCACGGCTTCCATGTCTACTGGAGAAATTTGGAACTCTGTGGACCCTCCGCAGCGTATCGTAGCGAAGGAGAGCTGCTGTGAAGCTATAATCGTAGAAGAGGCGTTCCTTTGAAGAGTCTAAAATTGCTTTATGCTTTAGATATAAGGCGCCCCTTTCTGGGGGGCGAAGTATCAAGCGTTGTTCTCCTCTAAAATACAACACTAGTGATTTGTTAATAAAATAAAATAATCCTAATTTTTAAGATCGAAAACTGGTTGAGCTTTTTCCAAAGCTTATGCTGATTTGTTAAGACGCAAGGGTTATATATTGACAACCCACCCTTCTCCTACCTTTCATCCCGCCAACGAGCACACAAACCTTCCCCTCTTTCCTTTACGCTCTTCGCCCTTTTCGTTCATTTCCAAATAATTGACTCAGTTTTAGCTACGATATACTTTTTAATATTATTTAAGTGTTTCCTTTTTGTACTTCTTTGCCTGTAAGAACGACAACCGAAGTGGTTTTTCCCTCGCAAAAAAAATGTAACCACTTCAGTTTTTTGATAGTCATCAGTTTCATTTCTACCATACCGAAAATATCGAAAATACCAACCGTTCTCGTAAATTAGCTTCCATTGTGTACAAGTATTATTCGAAGGGGCCAAGCAGAGCTCAAACAAAAAAAAATAAGTATGCTAAAGTACTTAATTTCTTCAAAGAATCCTTTAAATATTGTGGTGTGTAGTGTGCTTAAGCAGCTGTGATTTATTTCTGCCCTGCGAAGGGTTCAAAAGCGACCCGCTGTACCGTTTTCGTCTTTTGTTCTTTCACATGAAACAAAGTTATGTTATGTTACGTATGTATGTATGATGGATGGATATTACTTTGTTGATATTTACCAAATAATTCGTTTTTTCGTCGACTGGAGTACAAGAAATCCTTGTCATGCCGTTTACTCGGTCATACTTTTATGTTTCGATTACACAATATTTGTTATAGCATACTTTCAGGCAGTATCTTTTTTTATACTATCATAGCATGGTCCACCACCATTGCAGCGCGCAGAAATAATCGTGCCTAAAAGTCGGCTAATTATTTGCATCGAATTAAATATATGTACATACTAGTATGCTAATTAACAATATCATTGTGCTATTGATTATTTTTTGTACATCAGTACATCACGCGTAAACGTTACGTCAATTAATAATAAAATAATTTGAGAAAGGAACCAATAAAGATTGCTCGACATCGTCTTAACTGCAATCACTTGGATTACATTGTGATCGAATTTAGTAACGATTAAGAGGAATAAAAAAGGCCCACAGTCGCTCAAATAATACGATCTGAGCGACGAAATAGTTTGTCTTCAATAAGAACTTTGGAAATATTGATAAAATTTGTGTGTTATTAATTTTTCTTTCACAAAAATAGATTTTGTAATGCATTGTTGTTGATGTTGATTTAGGCTTCTGTTGCTAATATCGTTACTGGGGCCAAAACTGATCCGTTCCGTTACTGCTTCTGCCACTGCAGCTGCTATTGCTTTTGTCAGTTATCGGTTATGGGTTATCGGTTGACTGAGCATTCAATTAAGCGGTCAGCAGCGTTGCTTCATTCTTCACAAAGCAAACACAAAGAGCGTTTAATATTATCCATAAATAATATCAATAAATTGTTCTCGTTTATTACGTACATTATTATTATTATTACGTTTATTATTGGCCATAATCGCTTTTGATGGGGCAATTGCTAACGTAATTTATTGTAGCATTGTTTATTGCTTGGGTTGCGGTTATTCTGATTCGTGTTGTTGTTGCTGTTGCTGTTTAATATCTATAGTAATATATTAATTAATAGCGTTGTTGTTGCTGGTGTTTTTTAATTTTTGTTGTTTTGGTTATTTAACCTTTTATTAAGAGGCTAATAAAATGGCCCATAACAACTTTTGCACTTTGTTATTACTATTATTGCATTTTCAGCCATCCATTTTATTATCATTAAAAACCAAAAGGATGATTTAATACCAGGATTTTGTTTGTGTGTTTATATTTACTTTTTATGGGCCGGTGGAAAAGTCATGACGCATTCTTTGTACATTTAAAAAATTTTATGTTATTATATCTACAATATGAGAAAAAATCAATGAATTAAGCGTCATACTACGCAAGAAGTTTTGAAGAGACCGAAAATAATGGACCTCTGAAGCCGTAACAGTTTAATGTTGGATCAATGAACATCAAATGAGCTTCTTTGAATGAGCTAAAGTCAGGAATATGGAATTTCGTAAGCATTATCAACGAAAGATTTACGTAACTTCTCACAAGAATGAAGCTTAAAGTAGCAGCTGTTCAATAATACAACAATAACATAAATGCGCATAACTCTCTGCGGTGCTTTTAGAAATTAATCATGGCACGCCAATTATTGCGAACATGCGTCATGATTATTCCGACAAAACAATGCTTGTTATTAAACACATAGTCGTATCATATTTTCTACACTTTACTGTACTTTATTTATAGTTTTGTGACAATAATTCGAATTTCGTAAGCATTCGTAAGCATTATCAACGTGGTTATTTATTCCGCCATTTTAACTAACAAACTAACGGTAGTTTGTGTGAATTCATGAGCTGCGAGCGCAATAAATTTATATTGTCAGTTTTCTTCGCTGTCATTATTAGCATTTATTGTTAATTTTTTCCAATTCTATCAATAATGCCCCATACGTTTTGTTGTTGTCGGATTTAGCTTTTTTACAATTTCTGGGCTTGGTCAGATGAATAACTTCCCTGCAGTCCCCCCAAGTCTTTAAGAAAACCTAAACGAAACATGCATGACACTTCATCAGCGTCATTTATGAATCATGTTGCCTTCATCTTTTCCTCTTCTTTCATTCTGGCGAGCAAGAAAACACATTTTTAAGCTGGAGCGTATTTCGACGCTAATGTAAACTTGGCAACTAAAAAACTGGAAGATTAAAAGCAAAATAAAGTCGACCACAAATTAAAAAAGAAGAAGAATCTTGTGTGTTCTAATTTTAAATACCTAAAGAGAAATTGACGTATTTAAATTTTCCAGCCTGCCTTTTCTCACTTTTTGTTTCTTTTGTATACAAAATAAATACAACATTCTTCAATGCGAGCACACCAACAACTTCTTCATTGCATGAGAACAAGCCATAAAACATGAGCCGACATACAGAGAAACACACACGGACACACTCACGGATATCCGTTACAATTTTATGTAGGTTACTAACATCGTAAAGCAATAAAACATAAAAAATTAATGAAGAGAATGAAAGAAAATGAATGCACTCGTACGCAAAAAAAGAAAGAAAGAAAAACAAGGCACGAAAGTTTATGAAAGTTTATTCAAAATTTATTCAATGATCTTTTCACGAGTGCCTTTTTCTGGGTGGAAACTTTTTTAAAAATTAGAAAGCAAATAAAAATGAAAAGGCACACTCATGAACAGACAGAGAGACAGATAGAAAGAAAGTTGTATAGATAGATAAAGAGATTGCTAGATGAGTACTGCAAATGAGTACATGATGAATACTTAACCGTTTGGATAGAATGAATGAAAGAACGGACGATAAACTGTGAGAGTTTCTTCAGATAGAGTAAAAGTTGCCTACGATTTGAAGTAATTTCAAACAAAAATAATAAAACCATTTGCATTAATTGAATTGGTTACTTTTTTCAAAACTTTTTATGTCTTTGCTTCCGGCTGAACCGGACCGAAAACATAATTACGATACTCGTACAGCAGAGCAAACACTTCAAAAAACTATCATAAAATATCGTAATGTCGTAAGTCCTTCGCAGTAGTTTTATTTTACTAGAGAGCAAAGATTCATAAAGGACATAAAAACCACAACAAACAAGTTGAAGAACCATTCCCAAATAAATAAATAAGTCCTGCTAGCAAAATTCGATTCAAATTTGAATTTATTGTCGAACAAAATTTGTTGCTTCTTTTCGTAGCTACGAGTAACAGACAGACCGCCTTTCAATCGATGTTCTCGATAGTCCATGCCAGCAAATATCGATTACTTGCAGTTTGACTGTTGTTTCTTCTCAAAATATTTACATAGATTGTTATATGAAGAACAACTAAACAAATGACAAACATGATAAAATATTCGCATTTTTAATGTTGGGTGCATTTTTCTTCGAAAATGGGTTGCCAGAGGTAAATGTATAATATATGTACGAATGCCACACCTACTTTTATAGAAGGCTAATTTTTCAATGCTCTTTCGTTATTGTTAATTTTACCTCTTTCTTTTAATTTTTGACCAAATGATTCTTTTTTATTCCCGAATAAAATTTTTAAAAACCAATTTTTAATGGACCTTTGAGCCACTTGAAAGAGATTTATCTAAGAATTTTGTTTATGAATTCACAACAAATACAGTTAACTAACGAATTAGTTGATATATAAAAAAAAATTGTTTCCTAAAAAAATTCTGAAGATTTGAAATCATAACGATTTTCTCCTTTAAACAAATTTCTTCAAGCATCACTTCAAACAAATTCTATTCGTGAAATCATAAGATCCTGTTGAGACCAGAGCTCTTGAGCTCTTGTAGATTTAAGCTCTGGCAAAATAAATGAACTAATTGCATCATTCTTGTACCTGAACCATTCGACATGAACGGCTACTTGATAATCTTGAAAAGCTTGTCGCATTTTCCGGAGAACCATTTCATTCAATTTCTAAATGAAATTACCACGAAACGTAAGACAAAAACAACGACAGCAACAACAACGGTTGTCACATTGACAACGTCGGCAAATGCAATAAAATTGTTCTTAAGTGTCTTTCACGCCGAAGTTGTGCCGTGTTTCTTGTCGTCTGGTGGTTGGACCTGTCTGGTCTGGTCTGTTTCTGGTTCATGCCGGCTGTAAAATCTAGTGACGCGCAGCAGCAGCGAAATTTTCCAAGACATGGACGATCTCGTTTTCAGGTCTCGAAAAGTTTTGTGTCATTTTTAATAAAAGAATCCGTCTCCACTCGGAATCTCGTCCCAACTGAAACTGAGCTCTTTTCTCTTGACTAAAAAATTATTATATCTCTACACGGAATCTCGCAATCTCGCCTCGACTCATTCTCGAATGTCGTCGCCTCGGAATTCGAGACGATATCGAAGCGTTAACGAGAATTTTCTCTTGTCGGAAAAATGGTGCCGACGAAGAGAAGCTAAAGTGATGCAGAACTTGTGATAAATTTGTAGACAATGCAAGAAGAATTGTGTCAGTGGTTTCATCAATGGATTAAGTCGTGCCATGCCACACGCGAGGGGTGGGGAAGGGGGCGAAAGGAGACAAAGAACCTACATCAACTACCGGCAACGTGACATACACCAGCTGCAGCAGCTGCTCGTGCTTCTCGACCGGTATTCCGAAGGCAATGCTCCCGCCAGTGGACAACAGCGCCTTTCGTCCTCGCCCCCCTTTTCGGGACTCCCGCAAACCGTTAGACCAACCCAACCATTGCTGGCTGACCAGATGAAAATCCTTGCTCGGCAAGAAATTTTTCATTCGAGTGCCTTTTATTTAATATTCTTCTTGCTCTGTTCATGCAGTTTAGCTTTGTTCTTTTTTTCTCTCTCCACGATTGTGCTTTACAACACTTGAGGGGGCCCTTTTCCCCCCTCCTCCTTTTTTCCTTTCCGCTTCTGCCGTGTCTGCCCGGCTTGTAGAGAAGGAACGTGCCCACCGA
The DNA here is from genome assembly GCA_949752815.1 of Conops quadrifasciatus. Lineage (NCBI taxonomy): Eukaryota > Metazoa > Arthropoda > Insecta > Diptera > Conopidae > Conops > Conops quadrifasciatus. The sequence continues at coordinate 38,464,387 of OX457079.1, forward strand.
GACAGAAAAAAGAGCGAGACACGAATTAAATCAATGCTTCAGGATACGACACGATTTCACAGGATGCTGCTGCCGCTGCTGCTGCTGCTGTTTTATTGCAATAATTGCTGCAGCTCTCGGTTCTTACTGTCGTCATTGTTGTTGTGATCTAAATCTAATTATTTCCTTCAGCATTGATGTTGTAACAAGTACTCAGTCTGTTGCTGCTGCTGCAACAGCGAAAATGGGTCACAGGCGTGGAGAGACCGACCGGAATCAAGCATCACTTGGACTGTGAAGAGCATCAACCATTTGTAGATGGCTGACAAATGTTGAATTGACTGCGAAAATTATTTTTAATTAATTACTAATTCGTTGCGATTTGTCGGCGAGAAAAATAGCAAAATCTCTGAAGAAAATCTGTCGGATGAAGTAAATCTATCTGCGAAGAATATGATTTTTTTTCATACTGAAGACGTTTCTAGAGTCAATAAATTATCTTGCGTCATTACAGCAACCAATAAATGTTCAATAAACGGAGTTCTTATTATAGAAATATTTCATCGCTTTTGAAGGGCAAAAAATATTATAAAAACCCATTTAGAGCAAACAAAGTCAATGTCAAATTATTAAACTTATTTTACTTAAAGTACTTAAATCACATTTTTTTAGTTTTTCAAGAATTGTTGTTGTAAAAGCGCTTAACAATCTGTAACTGCGTTGCCTCAGACACAGTCGCTGACAAGGAATGAATGGCAAGAAGTCCGGGTGATGAAGAATGAACCGAGTATGTTCATACATATTATGCCTCTTAACAATCTCTGCGCTTCAAGATGGTGCAACTGGATCGTGTATGAAAGAGAACTTCCGTTTTCCGGCAGACGGCTCGAAAATCTACGAGTCAGAATCAGAGCAAAATTATTGAAATTAATGATCTTTCGCTGCAGGACATTTGCAATGCAGCTGGCAATTAATATGTACGTATGATATAGCAGCGTGCATACCGGATACCGTCTAACCCCCCCCCCCCCCCTCGCATATCATTTTATCATATATCTTTCACTCTTTGGCAGAGTTTATATCTTTAAGCAAAGGTTTTAAAAGCACGAATTTTTCATGCTTTTATTCATGTTTGTTCTAAGGTTTTTGCGCTGCACGTGATTTATGCAAGTATTTATACAAGCATTCATGCATTCATTCATTCATTTCTTTATTCCTTCATTCTCAAAGTCAATTCATTGAAGCTTGAACAACGATATGGTCAAAAAGTCAAACAGATTTGAAACAGATTTTAGCAATCATTTACAGGATTTACTTTTACTCCAACGGAAATAACAGAAATGAAAGCAAAAACAACAACAACAACAACAACAACTAAAACGTATGAGATAAGAAGAATATGACAAGAGTAATTTTGTCGCAAATGAAGATGAACAATCAGAGGAAGAAGAAGAAGAGCAGAAGTAAAAGAGAGGCATGCAAAGAACAAGCCTGCATCAACCTGCAGCCGATGTCGTAAGCGAAAGATTACATTGGGGTCGAATTGCCCTCAAGCTGGAAAATTGCTGTGTGCTGTTGTTTGAGCATTTCTTGCCATTTCGTTCGTTCTGACAAAAAACAACATATTTTATATTATCTTAATTGCTTTTATAGCTACGATCTATGAAGTTTAGAAGAAGAAGAAACAGAAGTATCGTAGAAGATGCAGTGGAAGAACAGCAACAGCAGCAACTGCAGTGCTTAGAAGCAACATTAGCAACAACTGCACAAACAACAAAAACAACAACAACAACAATAAACTGAGCAGAAGTCTTCTGGCCATGCTGTGAATAACGACAACGAAAAGCAAAGCAAACACGGTTTAGAAGATACCGGCAAAAAAGCAAGAGACAGTCAAAAGAGTAAGCTTAAAGGCATTTGCAGTTATAACAGTCACTATAGAAACAACAACAACCGCAACAACAACAACAACAGCAACAGCAGCATTGGAAGATTCACAGCTTTCACAACAACAAAAACATGGACACTGTTCGTATGTTTGTTCATATTCAAAGTGATAAACAACAAACAAGACTTCTTAAAACTAGCTCAAGTGTAGTATATTAAACACATCCATGCGAAGAGACACACACACATGCAGACATACATAAGTACTCGTATACATATGTACATACCCAATAAGAAATTCAAATGGTTTCTCCGATAACTCGGAATTACTTGAAAACGAAGGTAACTGATCCTCGTTCGGACTCTGTGGTATGAAGAGTAGTGAAGATCTACAGGTTTGATGAGTCCGCGAAGCCCACGACAATTGCAAGCGGGCCGAATTGTGCATTCGTAGTCCAATGGAATCGTCCTGTTCCGGCAGATTCCAGTCCTCTTGCTTACAAACGATATTCCGGTTCGAATCTACTTCCAGATCTCGTTCCTCTGGAGATTGTTCTTCATTTTTCTTATAGGGTTGCCTTAGTATGTATGTATGTGCATAGTTATACACACACCCATACACACACACACATTACCAGACACACTTAGCACTTACAAATTTACGTGGTGAGTAATATATGTATATACAAACACAAACGGACTAAAGCCAAAGCCTTTTTCTAGTGAAAAGACTGGCAAGTGTTTAAGACAGTAGCAACAACAACAACAACAACAACAAATACAACAACAACAACAACAAATACAGCAACAACAACATCATCAGCAAGCAAAGAAAAAGGAAAACAAAGACAAGGTAAGCTTAGGAAAGAGACCATCTGTCTGTCTCTCTGTCTTGCTTTCTGTCTATCCGTCTGTCTGTCCGTCTGTCTGTCTGTCTGCCTGTCGTATGTAAAGCATAACTTCTTAACCTAAATTGTTGTAGTGCAGCAACGTCAGGGCTTCTGTTTTTCTAAAGAAAATAAAGGCAAAAAGTGATAAACAGCAAATGAAAATGAGTACAAAAAGAAGAAGAAAAGGAGGTGCTCAAGCAAACTTCTACTCGATGGCAGGGAGAAATTACTAGAAGATGGGAAAAGAAGAAGAAGAAGAAGAAGAAGAAAAGAACACCAACCAACTAACTACCAACAAATTGACTCATAGTCATATACTTTTCTTTATTTCTTTGTTTCTTTTCATATTAAGTACAAATGATGAGCTTTTTACTAGAAGCCATCTTTCTTCCTCACCCACACTCGCGTACTTACTTTATACAGGACAAATTCAACCCTCTCTATCTTTCTCTCTCCTTCTGCCTGTTGTTGAGAATCTGATCGACTCCGGCAATGATTACTCCTCTATGAACCTAAGGATAAATTGTTTGAAAAAGGAGCAGCTGTTCAGAGCTTATCTATGTCATGATTATATCAGTACACAAATGGTAACACTAAGAAAGGACGAAGGACGAGGCGAAAGTACTCGTACTAACATACTTATACACACAGAGAAGATAAGCCTGCAATTAGTTTACATGAAGCTTGTTGTTTGTTTCAAGAGAATCACTTTTAGTGATTAAATCGTGTATATTTTTTTATTTTCTTAAAAAAAGGGGCCAGATTTTCGTTGTTCAAAGAAATTTTTTATTGATGGAGTGAGCCTCTGAAAGATACACATACATATAGACATTTGGAACCTTTATTTTCAAAAACTTTGCCGAGTATTCTTTTGTGAAAAGTTTTACGTGACACACGTATCACGTCTTTTGTGTATTTTAATTTTTTATCGTATTCAAGCGATAATAAATAAAAATTAAAATTAAAGTTAAACTTATTCAGTCTTTTTTTCAATTAATTACATTTTACTAAAATGGAATCAAACAATATCCAATTCTAATTTCACTGCGACCAATTCGCATGTCATCCTTCCATTGCCTACATTTAGGCAGTGATTAATTGGAAACGAAAACCATCTTCCGCACTGAAAATCATTATTAGCTGAGATTTTCCTTGAGTTTCCCGAAAAAATCGATTGATCTAAATGATGCACCACTCAGAAATATAACACAAGGAGAGGGTAGTTTGAGGTACTCGAACAAATAAACAAGGATAATTTCGAGTAGGCGAAAATATGAATGATGTACTTTTCATAGCTTTCTTGTTTTACCTTTGCCATTTTTACCTTTGCCAAATTTTAAAAACTCTTTGCCTACCTTTAGGCAGCGATTTTTTATTTGCGAAATGCTACAACGAAAAACAGGCTTGAAGATAATTTTATATAACTTTTTATTTCTTATTTGAGTTACGTTGATGATTGTCGTTGTTTTTGTTGTTGTTGTTGTTGTTGTTATCGTTATTTTGTATATTATTTTTAAACTTTTCGGGCAGGTAAAATCGACAGTCAAAAGAGAACTTAACAGCGCCTGCAGCCGCGACGTGATTGTTTGCCAATTAATTTTAATGATATTAAAATTTAATGTCAATCTTTGATAAATTGAGTTTTTAACTTATTCGTCTGACTGCCTTCGACAAACCGAAGGGAAGGGATTTATTTTATACATAAATCTTCCGAAAAGTCCCTTTTTTCGAATATATATACATATTGCATTTCGCTTATGATTTGTGAAAATAATTCAAAATGCTTGTTTCTTTTCCTGTGTTTTTTTTTCCGCTCTTCAAGTCCTTTCTGGAAATTCTTTCAAAGCAAACAAGAAACTACTTCTCGGTGCTCAGACTTGAAAACCCTTAACACTCTTTTCTCAAGATATTTTATTGTTTCTTCAATGCTTTCTCATCATTATGTATGACTTGATGGATGACAGAGACAGAGATAGAAACTGTGAATTCTTCAGAGGACCTCTTTAACCTCTTGGCAATTGGCAGGGCGTTAAAATGCAGGACGAAGAAGAACAAGAAGGAGACAAGAAGTCATGTTGCTTCAATTTTATGCACTACTAGGTATTCAGAGTACGTGGGGATGTGTGTGTGTGTGTGTGTGTGTGTGCGCCCGTGTTTTGCGATAACTACATGCCATGCCGCGTATCCAAAACGACGCCGATGACGCCGATGACGGCTCAACAACAGCAACAATAAATTCCTTCAAGAGCCAGGGATCAAAAAGAAAACTCGTTAAAAGTTTTTCCCAAGCGTAAACGTAACCATAACGTTTCTTCTCTCTTCGGCGATACGACTACAATACAATTCGCAAACTAAAAGCATTCAACTCAAAGTACAACAACAACAACAACAACAACAACAATAGCGCGCCTCTCCTGTGATTTTCAATAATATCCTCAAAATAGCAAAATCGTTTGGCGGCAGAAGCAAAAGAAGCAGCAACAGCAGCAGCAGGAATAACGGAAGTGGCAGAAAATCGAGCGCCAACGAGAAACGCTGCAGACGATTCAGCTGGCACTCACGGGGCGTGGAAAGTTATAGGTGTGGGGGCGGCTGTAGGCGTGATAGCGACTAGGATGCACTTGAGAATACTGAGGTTGTTGAGGCTGTTGCTTCTGCCGCCACCGTTGAAGATTGTGTGAAATATTTTTCTACACTCGACGACTGCGAGAAGTAGATTTCAGCGTTGTTGAAATGCTTTTTAGTTGTAATAAGCAACGGAAGCGGAAGTGTAAAGGAAGTTACTGCTGTTTTCTTGTCGCTTCTATGACGCTATGACGAAAAATAAACAGAAGATTATCGTTTCTGATAACAAAGAGAAAGAGCAAACTTGAAAATTTAGAAATTTTCATAAATACACACAAACACACAGCCACACACACACGTACACACGCAAAATCATGCATGAATCAGTGACGAAAATGCCTGCAATTCATGTCTTTTTGAAGACCCATGACTTTTTTCCTCAGAAAATGCCTACCGCAAATTGTTTAATCCAATGATGATCTCTCTCTCTCTCTCTCTCTCTCTCTCTCTCTGTCTCTCTCCCCAACGGCGCTCTTTGAGTGACAATTTCTTATCGGTTCGGTGCGTCTTTAAACCATTGACGATAATCCAATTATTTGTTTGAAATTGTCAACGCAGTTTTTTTTAGGAGAAAATCGGGAGGACACGATTCATGCACGATGTTTGAGTGAAATGTCATGAATGTTTTCTTAAAGGCAAGCCCTGCAGCGAAGCTACTCGTACACGTAATGTTACCTCGTAAACAATTGCGTTAACGAGTGAACGTAACGAGTAAACAGCGACACTCTGGCAACAAAAACAAACAACTACCAAAAAGAAAGTCTTTTACAAAGTCTATCGTGATAATTTTACAACTTTACACGTAGTACATAGTAGTGTTCGTTTTTCTTTGTTGTTGTCTCTATTGTTAACTGTTGTTATTTCAGACCATGCTTGGTGTAACGATGGAACATGATATGAATACTTAAGATTCAGCTTCATTGTTGTTGTTGTTAATTCAAACGTGTTGAAACGCCTCCGCTAAAATAAACACTAACAAGTTTCTAACACTGCAGAACAACAACAAAGAAACGGGAAAAGGAAGAAGATTATGAAGAAGCAAGCTGTTACACTCAACGAGAAAATCATATGAAATAAATTATGGAGTTAAAACATAAAACAACTAAACTATAAATGAAAACCGGTTAATGGTTTCAGAGATAATTTGCTGCATCTTTTTCTTATCTCTTTTTGGTGTTTGGTGTTTTGGTGTTTTCTACGACAGGCCTTTAATAATTAGACGAGCAAAAAGTAGGTAAGCTTCCATTAAAGCTAAATGTGTTTGCATCTCTATCTCTCTCTCATCTTTAATGAATAATTATACATAAAAATTCAGCAGTTGATAAATTATGGAAAAACTTACTCTGGCAAATTCATTGAGTTCATTAAATAATCCCATAATAATTCAATTGACTTCTTTGTTGTTGGTGGTAAACTGTTGGATTGTACAATTATTTTGCTGACTTTGCGCAAAATGCAATTAAAAAAATAACAAAATGCTTTCAACACTGAAGCATACTCCGAGTCTGTTGAATCATAAAACTGTTCACTGAAGTGTAAAATTTCTTGAAATTCTTATATTTTTTTAATTATTTGAATGTTTCTTAAATAAATAAAATAATGAAATCTCTGAAATCTTTGAAATTTCTCGACTTTTTGGGCGAATTTATTCCGTTTACACAATGTTTCTTTGGAAATTTCTCTGTTTTAATAGAGACATTTGGATCTCTCTCTTCTTTGGAACTTTAGCCCTTCTTTAGAAATTTCTCTATTTTAATAGAGACATTAAAGTCCTTCTGAAAGTTCATTGATAATGAATGACAAGAACAAAAGCATGGCATTTGGCAGCATTCTCTGCCAAAAATACGGTCATCTCTTCCTCGCCTGGAGCAAAAGGGTAAAGAGAGAAGACAAAAGTTGTCATCTTTTGGCCACCAAAAACCCATAAAAACGTAATTTATTAATTATTATATGAACTTAATTATAGCAGAGGCACTAAAGGACGTGGCCAATAGACGTATAGACGTACAGATAGACATATGAGAGATGGACGGACGGCGGGACATCAAATACCATAATGAGCCATTAGTTGTAATGATTCTGCCTTGGAAGTTAGTCAGAAATTGCTTTTGTTCGTCTTTTCTTTATTCTTCTTCTCCTTCCTCTTCCTTATTCTCCACTTTGGGTTCCATTTAACGCAGGCGTCGTTTTAGAAACGATTATTCCATTAAAAACTGCCTCACAAAAGCGTCCGAGATCATAAAATTTGAAATGCAAAAGTGTTGTCAAGTGAAAATTATGCAGTCAGCAGCACTAACACAATCACAAGAATGTAAAATTTCCAAACGATAGTAGGCTGTCCCAGCTCCTCTGCCACCCTTCTCTCAGTCATTCCTCGCTCACACCCTCAATCGGTTACTTTTCGTCATCAAGAGTTCTTCTGCATTTGTTTAGGAAAACATAAACGAATCACGCGCGACACTTCACCAACGTGCGTGAAGCATGTTGACTTGATGCCACAAATTAATGGTGACAATTTCGGTGATAGGTCGTTGAGGAAATGGGTTGAGAAGTGAGGGCTGATCTTTACAGAAACAACTTCTTTGTAACTAATACAGTAAAATTTTACTATATAAAAAAAATTAATTTATGTCGATTTTTATTATAGTTTTCAACAGTTCTTTGTATGCTTGCGTTTTCAGCACTGATTCATGGACGATTTGTCATAAATCAATTTTGCGAATGCTGAGAGTGAGAGCGCACGTAAGTATTACCGTGCTGAGGTGAAGGGAAGGAGTTCTGTTCCTATTCTTAGCTACTCTCAAAAGCATGATTGCAGAATATCCAGAGAATTCTGTCAGTTTGGGCTGGAAATAAAATGCAATGACTTTGACATAGTATATACAAAGTCGTATTGCTTGCTTTTTTTAATGTTTTTTTTAATGTTTTTGTTACTGTTGATGTTGTTTTTGTTGTTGTTGTTGGAATTATGGTCCCACTTTCCGATTAGTGCTCGTAGCAAGTTTGTCAAGTAGGTACATTGTGTCGTTGCCAAGTATAAAAGGTCATAATATTTGCATTTACATTTTAAAGAGAATGCTTGCCAAGTGAAGAGATAGAGAGAGAGAGAGACAGGGAGAGAGAAAGAAACAATGGTAAAAATAGACACTTCGTTATAGTTCAAAAGTGTCTCTTCTCTTTTCTCTTTTTGTATAGTTTGTGAATCATTAAGAGCTTAAGTAAAGTTCAGCCTTAAATTCTATGCTGATGCTTCGAAGAATATTGAATAAAATCGGGTCAAGAATATGGATTTGGGGTACTTTCGTCAAAAGTTGAAGATACTACGAGTATGTAAAGAAAGGAACTCGCTTTAGCAAAAATATTATTATTACGAGTTCTGATAGTAACTCTCAAACTCTTTTCCAAATGTCGCATCGCTATCAACGCAGTTACGAGAAGTCAGTTCTGCAGATTTTAAACTTTAAACATTAGCAATACCAAGAACGGCAGAAGCGACAACAACAACAACAAGGAACAACCCAAACTACCGACGCAGAGATCAAGACAAAGACAACAGCACCAACAACAACAGCGCCATGGAAAACACCAATGAAGAACAAAAGTGACATCATTAACTTCTGCCCTTCGCCGTATGGTCGCTCGCTCGCTCGCAGCATTCGAGTGTGATTGCCAGAGAGAGATGGGAAATGGGAGAGAATGGGAGCGGTTCGGTGGAAATGAGAAAGAAGTAAGAAAATCATTAGCAAAGTCGGTCAACTGCTTGAAAATGGCTTAATTCGAATTTGCATACAAAATTAAAAAAACCAACCAGAGCAATTTTAAACCAACAAAATACGAGTAAAAAAAGTATCAAAGAGAGAGAGAGAGAAGCAGAAAACCAGAAGAAAAGGACAGACTAAAAACTGAAAGTACTGCAAACAAAGAGACCAAGAAAAGGACAACAAAGAGGCGCAAACAAAGGAATCCAAATAAACCAGACGCAGACAGAGCGAGCGAATACCTCGCAGAGACATTGAAAATGTGCGGATGAATGCAACCGAGACGAAACGGAATCAATGCGGAACGATTTTTCAGCAAAATGCAAATGAAAGCGTTGTCATGACATCGCCGTTAGTACTTCGTAGCGGAAGACGAAGCGGAAGCGGAAGCGGAAGCCGCTGCGGATAGAAAAGCATCAAAAATAACATTAGTCTGTCTGGCTGTCCGGCTGTCCGGCTGTCGACGGATGCTGCATTCGTACTCGGTTGCATCGAGCGAACTGAGAAAGGAATTGATCAATTACTTTTTTCGGCAGCGGCTGATGAGGATGCATTTGCTGCTGTTTGTTGTTAATGAGACCTCGTCTAATGACAACGCTTCTGTTATAAACAGTAACCTGGCTCTCTCTCTCTCTCTCGCTACGATTGCTGCGGTAAATGTCGCCCGCTTGTCAGGAGGTTTTTCCGTTTTTTGTCTTCTCCATGAATGAAATTAGTTGGTTTCAATGCAAAAATGTGGCACCTGCTGGTCCATCACTCTTCCACCCCTCCAGCAACACCACCACCACCGCCGTTACCCACCACCTCTCGCTGCACAATGCAATGTTGCATGACATTTTGCATTCGTCGTTTTGAAACAAAACAAAACCGCAACGAGTCTGTTGGCAGACGTTACGGCTCATTGAGAAGTTTCTGTAATGATCTGGTAAATGGTTATTTTGAGCCATTAACGGAGGACTATTTGAGTGAAGGATGCTTTTGAGTTTGAACAAAAATGTAGGAAAATGTGAATTTCAAGTATTTTTAATTTACTTCAGAAACTCTTGAGGGCACAGAAGAATTTCTTGATGTTCGTTAAGTTTTTCGATAGGATTGGATGGATTTGGAACGATTGTGCGTCATTTCTTATCAAAATTCGTTGGGAAATAAACCGGTTACGGCGATGTGCTGAAGCCTTAACCCGTATTAAGATTAAAAATGAGAAAAAAAAGACCACAGAATTATTAATAACTTGCCTGAAGGTGCTCGCAACCACAAAGCATGCATTCATTTAAAAGAAATTTCGTAATAAAATACCCTCAATTAAAATGATTAGGTTTTTCTTTAATCAAAGATTATGTCCTTAAAGTTTCTTCCTTTTATTATTCTTCTTCTTCTTCTTCTCTTTGATCCAGCAGAATTTGTTGAAATCTCTTGAGGCCGCAATGAATCAAGTTCGTTCATTTTGCGGTCGACAAGGTCGATAACGTTATTGCTAGTGTTGTTGTTGTTGTTGCCTTAGAGTGTTGTGTTTGTTTTGATATCGTTGTTGTTGTTGTTGTTGTTGTTGTTGTTGTTGTTGTTGTTGTAATGTAACATAACATGAAAATCGTATTAAGACGATTCCGCTGCTGCAGAGGCAACGCCCCGCCCCGGCCCGCCTGCCCCATTGACTGTGGTCCGATTGAAAATAAAAAAAATAATTGAATTAAAGTAGAAGAAGAGAAGTAAAGTAACAACAAGAAGAAAAGAGTAAGAACAAGGACAAGAAACAAAAGGAAGAAATCGTGGATTTTTAGTAGATGAAAACGCAAGAAGACGTTGTTCCAGAAAAGAACAACAAAAACTGCTCACTGATTTCTGTCAATTAAATTCTTTTCTGGATTTCCGCAAAAAAAAAAAAAGAACAAATAGAAGAGAGGAAGAAGAAAAAGAAGAAGAAGTATCGCAAAAAGTTGGTAAAAGAGAGCAAAAGCAAAGAACCCACTCACCGCGTAAATCGAGCGCATTGACCTGCACAATGCTGTTCTTATTCTACTTGGTGGGAATGAAAGAATCCACTGAATAATCCACCCAAAACCACTCTCAACGCCTTCTCACTGCTTTCCAAAAATTCAACCTCATCGAAATTATTTAAACCTATCTAAAGCTTCTATTTTTAGAACTCGACCAGCCTGCAAACGACCAAATGGCTCAACAAAGGGCCATTGACTAAATACAAGTGTCGTATTCACAGTTGTCATTTGCACTTGACAGACGTCAAAATGACACAAGCGATGTACATACATACATACATACATAAATATATGAAAAAGCCATTTTTAAAAGACAGTGTTGTAGTTGTTATTGTAAATGTAGAATTTACATGAGATTAATTTAAAAATTAATAAGCAAAATAGTAAAAATTTATGAATTTAAAGTTTGGCTAGAATTGAAAAATACTTGAAGACAACTCACGCACTTCGTGACTACTTAAAAAATAAAACAGCACTTCATCAAATCTCCAAACAGGCCTTGCATAAACGCTTTAAAACTTTAGGCGGGAGAGAATGTGGGTATAGGAAGTGCTTAAAGAGCTCTTAAGGAGCACTTAAACAACAATAGATACAAGTACACAAAAAAGTATTGAAAAACAAGACAGAAATTTAATGTAAAACTACTGAAATACTTCCCCCCGATAATTCCTTTGACTTGTCTAAACGCCATAAAGGCATGCATCTTGTGGAAAACTTTTAAAGACTGTGTACGGAGCACTTAAAAAACTACTTCGAAGAATTCAGTCAAAGAAAATTTAAAGATTTCAGATATGCCCCCCTTGAACTCTCGCCGGGCACGCCTTGACCCATCTTAACCGGAATGCATCTTGTGGCAATGCGTAAATTTAACCTTTGTACCGATAACCGAAATGTTTCCTTTTGATAAACAAGCGAAATACTGCAGCCGTTTCTGGCGCATAAATTCTTGATGGAATCTGCAATTAGAGGACCTTACCTATAACGACACATCGACCGTGCAATGCAGTGACAAAACAACCCAGTCGGAAAAGTTTCAAAAGTCTTCTGAAGTCATAAACGAAGCCATGATTTCATGACAATTTTCACCACCGAGAAGCTGACGAACACACTTTTCGCACATTTCAGTTGTCGCTCGAGTGTCGTCTCAATTAATCATTTGCGGAATGGGTGAGGATGGAATGGGTGACGACGGTGACGGCGGCTGAGAGCAATGAAACAGAAGGACGTATTCAGACTGCATCGCATTCCTCTGCAGATGCATAAATATTACGCCGACAAGATTGGGCCAGAGCGAGTATTTATTAAACTCGTTACATTTAACATGCCCGTAGCTTACTCGCACGAGTATGTTGGCAGCGCGTAAAGTAAATTGTTGTTATCGCTTTACAAAACGTGTGAAGACTGTGTGTGCGTAAGGAGAGCGTGTTTACATTAATGCCGAGTTACCCTCAGTCGCAAGAATGGTGTTATTCTTTGCCAGATCAAAAAAGGAAATTCAGAAAATTAGAAAATTTTTATTAATTCTTATGGAAGTATTATTTATTTTTGATGATTAAAATTTTTTTTTATTACATACTATTTAACACAACATTTTTTTAATAAATTTTTAAAATTGGACATCGTTTGTTGTTTGATATATATTTTAATAATATTCATTTGACTTGTCTTTTTTATATTTTTTTTATATAAAATTCTATTACACTGTTATTACAATGCTTTAGTTGGTTTTACTTAATTTCATTTTTTATACAATTTTTTCAAAGTATTAACCCCCCCTTCTCACCCCACTCGACCACTCTTAATCAACGATTGAATTTAGTGCGACCTGCATTTTTCTCTCTCTCTCTCTTTCTTTTTTTGTGTTTGTTTCTTTTTTTTCTATTCACCACGCTTCGATCTGTTTGTGTTTGCGTTTGTGTTGTTGCAATCTTTTTAACTCTTTCAGTCCAGTTCAGTTCAATGGAATTTTTTAATTAAAAAAAATGTTTGCTGGTGACCGAAAAAGAGTTCAATAAAGAAAAACTGCTTTGGTAGAGAAACTGTAGAACTTATTCGATTTGATTTCGATTTTCGATTTCAATTTTGAAATTAATTTCATTAAAATATTGCAAATGAAACAAAGGATTGTGGCATCGGGCGCGGTTCTCGACCATTTTCATTCGTTTCGTGCGATCACTCGGCGGAAATTAAATCTAGGATGGATTAAAATGGAAATGCATAATTACCATATATTTGGAAGATATTTTATTTTAAATGTTTGAAAGTGCAGGGTGCAGGGTACTCAACAAAATACTCTCTACTTATTCTGTGCGCTACTTTTTTGTAGAAATTAACCCTATTTTTTCTAGAACTAATCATAATATGTTATCTGAAAGGTATAATTTCTGGATTTACGAAATAGTACAATGCCTTAAGCCACCCTCCTCCCTTACCTAACCTTCCCTTAACCCTTGGTAGCGTCTGTGAAACATTGCAAAAATTGGAAACAACAGCAAAGTCGCGCCGCTTCTGCAGCTGTTGAATTAATGAATCGCGGCAAAACTAGTCTCAACCTTTTTTCACTTTTTGTTCCTTGATTCTTCTGATCCTCGTTTTTGTTTATTTTTTAGTTGTTTTTTAAGCTCTCCTTGACAATGCATGTATGCGTTGCTTTTGGTAGTTTTTGGATTTTTTTTTCTTTTCATTTTATGTCGCGTACAACAAAAAAGTATCGCATAACATTTCTACATCCGTTTATTTCAATTTATCGTACGAGTACCTACAAGTACGTCGCTTTTTGAGTTACGCCTTTTTATTTTCGAAAAATAAAAAAACTTTTCAAAACAAAAAAAACAAAAACAAATCTCTTCAGTTTCAGTTGAAAAGTGATTTGAAGAAAATCTCTTTTGACTTGCTCTTTCTTTGAAAAGATGTAATTAATACAAGCATTCATCATACAGAAATACACACACCCGCACACATATATGTATGTACTACATACCCTCGTGTATATCATAAAGATTTACTATATATATACGCGAATCTTTCAAATCTGCATAGGCTTCACTTTTCAAAGAAAATACAAGCACACGCTGCTGCTGCTGCTTCTGGTGGCAAATTAATTCTTAGTAAATGCGAATGTTTCGCGAAAATATATATGTAGAGAAACGTATAACGTGTCTGGCGGTAAGAACGAGTCAGTAAATATATCTTGAGTCTGCAACTGAGGATTTATGAGAAAATCTGACAAATTATGATTTCAAACTCTCGTCTGTGACACGTGCTGTCGCGCTGGTTTCTCCGTTCTTTATCGTCGATATACATGCATACAAGTATATACATTTAGATGTATGTACAGTAAAATCCCGTAAAAATTAATTATCTGAAAGACTTCCCCGCAAAAATAGCTTTTTACTGTACGGCATTTCACTTAAATGTACTTTACTTAATTCGGTTTTTTGTTTAAATTTGTTAGTAAATTTTGAAATAAAAAACTTTAGATGTGGAAATAGTAAAATTAGTATGGTATACTAAATGTTCGTTAAATAAATTTAAACTAAAATTAAATAAAATTAACAAAATATGTTGAATATAAATCCTTTACCCTAGAACAGGCAGTAAAATACCTAATAATAGATCATATTTTAACTTAAAAAATATTTTAAGTTAAAATTAAGCACTCAAAAAGATAAACCGAATATACATAAATATTTCATTTCGTCATTTATTTGCTGCTAGTGATATAAAAATTAGTTGAAAAACCAACAAAAACTCGTCTATTCAACATGAATATCAAAAAGATGATGAGACCTGGTTTTTCATTGCTCAGCTTTTCGAGAGTATACTGTTTGAACCTACACTTGTCCGATATCTTTGAAGTACGAGTATATACAGTCAAATGAACAAATTTTAATACAGCTCTAAAATCTGTAGGTGTGCAAGCATCATAAATGAATAGTACAACAAACAAAACAGACATTTCTAAAATTAATTTTGAAAGCAACAAACAAGTATGTATTTGTATCCGTGTGAGTATGTACTCGCACATACATGCATACTTGTACACGACGAATGCATTCATGACGGATAGAGTAACACTGAAATACTTCAATGAAGTTTCCTCATCTTTAGTAATTATGTTAGAAATTTGATTATGAAATATTTACTGCTTTGATTTCGATTGCTTGAATATAAAAAAAATTTCGTTCATTTCTCTAAAAATTCCATGAACAAAAATTCAGCAAAAGCAAAGGAAACAGCAGTAGCAGTAACGATACATTTCATCATCATCATTCCATCATCACCATCACCATCATCATCAGGGTATCACCAACAGCAGCAGCAGCAACAATACCATTGAAATTCATCATTGCCAAAGAGCGCCCATGACTCTCGAAGCTGGCGAACCAAAAAAATATCTTGAAATGAACGATTTTAACATCCGGTGTCATTCATTACATTTGATTCAATTGAGATTTAAGTCGACGACGTGACTGAAATGAACAATTAAATCCGAAGCTGTTGCATCAGTTTTCGTTTTCTTTCCTTTCGGTTGGTTTATCAGATCAAAAAAGAACAAGAAAATACGAGCATAAAAGCAGAAAATGAAAAGCAAGACGAAAATAAATATTTAACAAGAGTTCAGGATTAACACTAGCTTCACCGAAGAAGTAATTTTGAATGCTGAATAAAGCATCATAAACCTTATTTAAATTTGCAATAATCTTTATTCTATAACCGCAATGAATGACAAAATTTCGATAATGGAAGATATCTTATATACGAAATTTATATAAAGTTAAAATAATTTCCTTCATGGCGTTTGATTACAAAATCACAAAACGAACAATGTTTCTTTCTATACATCAATAAATTGTACTCGTATAAAACGCAGATCATATTCTCCTCTTCGACTAAGAATAAGGTCGAAAGTCCGGTAGACATAGTGTTAAGGGTAGAGGAGGTAGAGGCCACAGCTAAATTAAGGAACCATGAAGTAATTTCTACCTGTCTGTCAGCAGCAATGTCAGTCTGCTTTGAGTAACAGGTACAGGGATGAAAATGGACATGATTTGTTGAGATGTAAAGATACCGATTTTCTAAAATTTTTTCAAAGGTACTATGTATATATGAAATAGAGAAAGAAGTAAACAAAGTCCATAATAAATATATAAAAATATTTTAGTAAACAGAAATATGTACATATATACCTATGTATGTACACTTTGCAAATAATCACATTTTAGAAAACAGTAAAAACTGCAAAGTCTTGTAAAGACTTCAAAAAGACCAGCAGCAACAACTGAAAAGCAGTAGAGCATTAGACCTACTGCTGCATGCAGCAAAAGACGCGTGTAGTAAAACTCCATCCTATCACGTTGGCGCAGGCACATTACGACCGTTCGGCCAGATTGAGAAAACGTACGTGTCGCGCGCGTCGTGCGAGTACAACGCAAACGCTGCATGCGACGTTTTTGCGCCGTACGTGTTGACGGGCGCTCAGAAAAGCACAGCAGCTCTGCACAAATTCACCAACAAAGAAATAATCCACGTTGAAAGTTGTTGCGCGCTAAAGTTGTTGCTACTACTCACTGCCTCACTTTTTTTTTTATTTACTTACAAACTCCTTCTCTCTTCTGGTAATGGTAATTGAGTTCAGGCGTGGTGTTGCCAGATGGACTAACACCTTCGTCATTTGGATGTTTCTGCACAAATGGGCCGAATGAACAATTTTAGCGGCAAAAAACGCGATTCGTAAAATTATTCAATTTTTAGAAAATCACTTACTTATAAATTCTTAATTATTTAATTCTAAATTCTACAATTATTTTTTAAAGATCGAATTTAAAGCGCTCAATTTATTGAATTAAAATAAATTTAAAATTTAAAAATTTGAATTTGAATGCGAAGTAAAAATTAGTAGTTAACACTATCAAGACTTCACTGTCTCTCAGATTTTTTGCAGTTGACCCATATTTATTCACCGAACTAAAAAATATCATAATATAGCTCTTAACTCAAAGCCGGTATTTATTTATTGCTTTTGTCACCGCTTAAAAATACTTGCTTCGATTGAAGTAATTCCTCCAGAAATAAATAGCGGTCATAAATCAAATCATTGGATAAGATAAACGTAGACATGAAAGCAATTCATTTACGTTTTGCTTCTACTTCTTCACAGCTACACCTCTTCCATGTGATTGTCGCCTCCTTCCCCGACAAACTGAGTCAATATTGATTCAGGTGTCACCGCCATTCAAACCGTCCACCAACCTGTTCTAATAATAATAATCGTAATTTCGAAATCAGGTACGACCGCTTAAGCAACAAAATACGAGTATCTTTACTCTTGCGTGAACAACAGTAAATTGTCACGCGTGAGGCTGCAGGCAGCAACTGCATCGGATGCATTGTATGACATCCGGTGAATGTGGTGAACTGGTTGGTGGGATGTTAGGTTTATTCTTTATGTAAATTGGGTATTATACGATATATGACTATATATACAAATACAATTCATAAATCAGAAACTTCAATAAACTCCTTTTTTTCAGTACTAACTTTAGGTATTCAAATTAAAAGGCAATAAATAGATAATATTGACTGAATTCTTAGAAAAATTTCTCAAATTCATAAGATTTTTATTTAATATCATCTCTCCTTTTACCTCTCCCTCCCTCACAAAGAACTTCCTTCTCAAGCTACCGTGCATATGGCATATCAAAACGGCAACGCTGGTGCAACATGCTTTTTCTCTTGCTTAGGCCCTTTCAAACTCTCTCTTCCGCTCTCTTAATTTTTTCCCTCGCACAATTGCCTTACTTTAAAAAAGCAATTGTGGAACCTGGAAAGCTAGCTCCATGTTACAAATCATCCACCATCGCCCTCGCTCCTTTCTTTTTCTTCTTCTTCTTCCCTAAAACAGACTTTTGGCCAGACACTTTCCCAGACAGTCAGCTTGAGGACCGTCCGACCGGTCAGGCGACAGGTTTTGCACCCAACAACTTTCCACTTCATTTTCCTCCTGCTGTTTCCACATTTCTTGTGGATGTCCGTCTACTTAGAGCCCACAGTGCTACACACACACACACACACACACAACCACCACGACTTGCTCTACCGGCTCGGCCTGCCGACCAGAACAGTCGCATTCAAACTATTCCAACCGATTGAATGCTTATAAAATTTATGTCTTTCAGTACGTAACGACAAGTCCGCGAGTGTGAACGCGTGTGAGTGAGTGCAAGTGCAGAGCGTGCACTAAACGGTGGTCACACCGATTCCATTGCGGCCAAGATTGTCGTTCGCGTTCGTGTTTGCGTTTTAATCATTCTAAGCTGCGCCATGCATGTCAATGCGATTCGATTCGATCAATCGGGAAGTGTACTCGTAACCTATACCGTTTGCTAGGATTTAAGCCGTAAAGTAATCTATGCACTCTTTTGACGAGTATTTTGCTAAAAAAAAATTGCGTGGCATTGGCGTCGTTATGTCGCCGTCGCCAACATACGCATGCACCATCACCCCCACACACTCCTTGGAGCGAACCGTTGACGGCTGAACGGAGAACGGATCAAAATCCGGTTGTTCGGTTGTTGCAATGCCTGAAGTTGTTCTGCTGGCGTTACTTCCCGTTGGTTGTTGTTGTGTATCTCGCGGATAGAATGCAACTGTTGTGGGATACTTTGAAGTTGAAAGTCTTCTAAAGTAAAAATTAAACCAGCAACAACAACGATTCCAGAAGAAACTTAATCTTATGGAATGCAATGAAAATAACACTGCAAATGAAATGAGCTTCTTCTTCCTCATAAACCCGTTTGTTATGAAGTTTTTATTTTACTACTAAAAACCTGTTGCGTCGTTGTTGTCGTCGTCGCCGCCGTTCTTGTCGTTATTGCTACGTATTTATCGTTGCCGTGGCTGTTGCTGCAGCTGCAGCTGCTGCTGCTCTCGCTGTTGGTCGCCGTTCTCAGTGTCGTTAGCGCTCAGTTTGTTGCTGATTAAATAAATGCTTTTGATTCAATTCAAACTGAAGCAAAACAAGAACAAAATATTGTGCAATAAATCAGCTTTCAAATATTTCTAAAAAAATATGACAACAATGCATTTGACAACGCTTTGTTGTTTGAATTATTATTGTTGTTGTTCTTCTTCTGGCTGAAGCCACAAGTTGTAGAAAATTTCGATAAAAATTTAAGGTAAGTAGTCCTTTATTTCATATAAAGCAAGTCTTATACTTCGCATAAAGCAATGCTAAATAGGATTAAAGAGGATCCTTTTTTCAAGTTTTGCGCAAAATATTCGATAATATCGTAAGGCATTATCAGTATTATTACAATTCGCAAAACACAAGCCATCGTACATTTTAGCTAGTACCGAATATTCATAATTTCCAAAATGGGTATCTCTCTTTAAGCGCTTGCAAAAAAGGGCAAATAAAGATATGCGAGTTGTTGTTGTTGTTGTTTTTATTGCTATTGCTTTTTAGCATTTATTTCTACACAAAGTGCCCTCAAAATACCTTAATTTCAAATTTCATTTCATTACTTTTTCCTTTTAAACATTCTTTTCTTCTTTGACTACGACTGCTTTTCTTTTATTCTTCTATTTATAATTTTGCACATTTGTTGCAAAAGCACCACCAACAACAACCACGCGTACAGCAACAACTATGTCTTGATAGACCAAACAAATGCTCAAAGAAGTTGCAGGCTTTTGTTTTTGTTTGAACGAGAATTTATTCAAAAGCATTTCAGCACCTTCAAGAAATAAATGCTAGTGATTTTGCTTGATTTTTCCTTTCATTCTTTCTCTCTTTTTCCTTCTTTTTCTCCTTGTTCTTGCCACTTCTTTATGTTGTCGCCAACACACTAAAGATTCCAGCAACAACCAACCGACCAACCTGGATTCTTGACTTTGTATTTTATAACCTCTGGCGTTTTGCTTTCGTGCGGTTCTCATGGTGCTGATGCTGGTCTTGCAGCAGCTGCTGCTGCTGTTGCCGTCAGCACAGGTTGCAGTTGATTGCTCCAACAACTTTTGATAGTTTCCTTCCCAGAAGTTTTAAAAGTCAAACAAGTTCCGTAAGGAGTGATTTTTTTAATTATTAGTAGACGTATATACAAGTACACAGATTAAATAAATATCATTGGAATTATTATAATTATCATTAACAAAATTGGCATTAAGCCCATTGGCTTCTTGGTGAGTCTTGAAATTAAGTTTTTCTTCTACTCGGCCGCTGTGCTTGTGTCCAGCCAGAACTCATTTTCGTCTTCGCCATTCGCTGGAATCTTCAGCAAATGCAAAAAACGAGCGCAGTCAACTCCAGACTGCGGCAAATCAGCGAAGATCTCCAGCTGTTTGTTTCTGGTTTTTCCTGATTCAAGCAGCACACGACCTCTCAGAATACCTTGGAATATCAGTGTCCAGGTTGCCCTTCTTTTTAAATATCATATGTTGCACACTCGCACACACTCACACTGACAACATCCACGTAGGAAAGTAAGTCAAGCAAGCCTGTTTTCGCTCAAGAAATTGTCAATGAAATTTGGGTCTTCATATGTATGAAAAGATGCGAAATTATCATATATAATAAGAAATAAGCCCTGAGGATATCCTTGCTATCCTGTTTCTGTTTCTGTTCTCTGTTAGAATACAGAGTATATATAGTATGTTTAAAAATGATAGTCAACGGTTTGAGACGAATTTCCATATCTTCGCTCGAAACAAGACCCTGAAGATGACACATCTCCGAAAGCGGATTGTCTCCAAACCGAACTTGACAAAGACTGACGGAAAATCGTTCCAAAACCCATCATCATCTTCACCCAACTTGGTCGGCAAACTTAACGAATACCAAGAAATACAACTAGTTCTTGGCGACAAGATCATACACGACATTTTCCTACAGGGATACTTCGGTACTTACGACTATCTTGTTGCTGAAGGCAACACTCACGATTTAGTTTGTTGCTGGGTATAGCTCACGTTGTTGTTGTTGTTATTGTTATTTATTTTCAATGATCTGTGAGAATTGTAGTTGATGTTGTTGTGGTTTTTATTATTATTGTCTTTATTTAGGGAGACAGTCAAAATCCCGAATTACAAAATCCCGAAACGACAAAATCCCGAAAAATTTTAAAATCCCGAAACGACAAAATCCCGAAAAATTTTTAATACCGAAATGAGAAATCCCGAAAATCACGAAATAAAATTTTTAATTAATAAAGAAATGACATTTAAGTCACAATTTTTTCCAATTCGAAGTACGCGCCTACTTGCCTTTTTTTTACAATGGCAGAAAAGCAAAGTTGTAATATCGAGAAAATTTTGTTGTGTGAAGGTTATAATCTACAATATGCAAAAAACTTCACATGACCGTGAGGATTCTGCTGATTGAGGGTTATGATCCCTGCCGCGGCCGAAGGCCGTCAATACGCGAAAAAACCTGTATGCAAAAAACTCCACATGACCGTGAGGATTCTGCTGATTGAGGGTTATGATCCCTGCCGCGGCCGAAGGCCGTCAATACGCGAAAAAACCTGTATGCAAAAAATTCCACATGACCGTGAGGATTCTGCTGATTGAGGGTTATGATCCCTGCCGCAGCCGAAGGCTGCCAATACGCGGAAAAACCTGTATGCGAAAAACCTCATATTACCGAGAGGGCTCTGCTAAAATTTTTTTAATGTTTTTTTAAAAGAAATTTAGTGGCTTAATTCAAGTTTGCTAGTGGTTTTAAAATGTTCTAGAAGATGGAGAATACCGAAAAACTAGTTTTGTAATTTCGGGATTTTGTTATTTCGGGATTTTGTCGCTTCGGGATTTTGTCATTTCGGGATTTTGTCGTTCGGGATTTTGTCGTTCGGGATTTTGTCGTTCGGGATTTTGTCTTTCGGGATTTCGTTACCAACCCCTTTATTTACCGTCACGTGCATTAAAGCTCGCCCGCCAGGGTACCCGCATGAAAATATTATATATTTTGAGTACCTTAAAGTTGTTTAAAATTTTATAATTTGATTGTTTGAATAATTTTCTCGAAAAAAATTATTTTTACTTGCATTGAGCAAATAATCCAACGAATAAGTTTACATTTTCCTCAATACAATTATAAATTATTTTGAATATTTCTTTTGAGTCAATCGGCAAACTCTTATCGCAAGTAACTCAAGGTCATATTAAGATGTCTCAGTAATATATGGATATACATACTCGTATGTATACCAGATAATCCGATTAAAAAGTCAAAGAAGAAAAGAGAAACAGAAGGTAAACGTATACAAAAACTGACACTGAATCGGCTCAGCTCTGACTATAATGCTTTATTAGTATTCTGTAAGCATAAGCTTACTTTAACGCTCTCCTTATACTCATACTCGTAAGTGCGAGTACTGCGCCCATAGTTTCTTATGTAGAAGGCGTTTTTTTTTTCGTTCTAACAAAGCCGTTTAGAGAGGAAAGAAATCTGCGCTGAGTGACTTTATGTCATCACCATTATTTTAAATCTGAAAACCTTTGCTGTGATTAACCCATCACAAGGAACCCAAAACATTCATATCATGACGATAAAAGGTTTTTGATTTTTCTTGCGCTTGACCTTTCCATATTCGATACTGCACCACATCTTTTTTTGTGTCTTCTTTTTTCATAATAAAATGATTCTTCGCTTTCATTTGCTGTAACTCATTCTAGCGCAACTAACCGTGATGAACTCGTAACTCCACTTTAATGTAGCTCACCAGAATCTTTCTTTTTATTGTATTCATGAATACATACAATTAAAAAAAAGAGGTTCCTCTTTTTTGGGTTCGTTCTCGGTCTGGTGCTTCCCGGCCAAGAGATAAAATGAAAGCCAAAATGAATTTGGTTTGTTTTGGCTTGGCTTTACTTAATTTTGGCTTTTCAGTCAGTCAGTCTGTCAGTCAGTCTGTCCGTTAGTAAAAAGCAAAAGAAATTTATACAAACATCAAAATCATCCATACCATTGTCATCGTGTTCATCATTAATAACGTCCAGCCACGGATGACTCTAGTAACGAAAGTGGAAAATTTCGAGTTGTTCTCGTTAAAATTGGATAAATATTATTACTTTTTGTTGTTGTTGTTTTTTATACTGTCATTTTCATCATAATATTGTGGCTGTTATCGTTTCTGAGCGTTATTAAAATCGTACACAGCCATAAGAGTGGTTTCTTTTCAATGCATTTTTCTGTTTCACTTTAGTTTAGTCTTCTTATTCTTCTTCGAAGAAGGCAGATATTGAGAGAATCATTATAATTAGCAAGAGATATAATCATTATACTCGTAAAAATTTTCACTAATTGTTGCATCAAAAGCGGCCACAAATTCTCTTTGGCCTCATTTTTCTTAGGAAAATAATTGGCATTATACAATATCGTTTCATTTTTTGTCGCATGGCAAAGCCGACAAGTACTTCTTTCGACTACTGGAGAAAGCAGAAGAAGATTATTTACTGCCTCAAATCATTTGCAGTTTTGCCTGACTGTCATACGGATGTGACAAGCTCCTTCATCTTCGACATTCAACCGTCAACAAACGTCAATCGTCAAAAAATTGGCAAGAAGTAAGGTCTAAAATGTTAAGCTATTGTTGTTGTTTCGTCATTTTCATTGAAATTTTTTTGGAAAGGATTCTCTCATTGCTTACGATACTAGAAAAACCAAGTGCTTTCATTTTTGGTCTTTGTGTTGTTTGGTACTTAAAGTGTTTTTGTAGAAGACTGAAGAAGACTGGACTTTCTTTGCCTTCCATTTTTGACAAACTCAAAGGTCCGAACGGAACGGTCCATTCTCTGCGAGTGAAGTAACGATCCGTTTGTACTCGTATGACCGCCACGACCATGGTTACCGGGCAGCGAGCATTGGTTTGTTCACTCAACAAATTAAAATGATTATCAGCATAATTTGTTGCATACTTTGGCAGAAATTATGCATGTTCTCATTTGGCAGCGAAACAAAAACCTCTTGCTACGAAAATTACTTCGTAATAATGACCCACGTCCGTCATAAACCACGGCTGGCCGGTGCCAGTGTCGCTGCTGCTGTTGCTGATGAGAACGTGAAGCATGGGACGATAAAATATCTACAGGCTTCAGAAAGCTCTCAAATTAAAGCTCACTCTACACTTTCAGTCTATAAAAAAAAAACTATAATAAAAAACTTTAAAAATAAATGTAAAACTGGTAGACGGAAGTTATTAGAAAAACCCAGTAAATTCCAAACGTGAAAATTCTTAGGTTTGCAAACAAATTAATTAAAATACGTACGTATTACGTAATCCTTGATGAGGAAAGTTGCACCATAACAATCACAAAAACCTCCAACCTCCAAAAAACAACAACAGCTACGTGTGTATTAAATTTCCTCATCAACGAAACTAAGCCATGTGGCATGTGGCATGTAGTGGCTCTACCGCACTGTGCGGCGTTGTTGGTCAGAGAATTTAATTTCATCATATTCACAAATGCTTCAACTACTAACTGCACACTCACGAGTATTGTTCGCGAACAATGGAGAGGAGGAGCGAAGCGTCGGAACATGCAAATCGTGTACTAGGCCCAAATTCCAATTAGTCTAAATTGCGAGAGCTCAACTTCTAATTCTTCAGCTCACTGGAACTCGTCGTAGTTCAAGACCTGTCGTCCACAATCTCGCGGAATGCGCTCGAAAATATGCAATTTATTTCGTCGCCCGCAAGTGGCGGAAAGTGGAGGGCATGAAATAAGATAATGTTTTTATTAAAAATTTTAACAAAAATAGATAAATTTTTGCACGAATTCAAATACAACAAAATCAAGATAAAGGTTATTTTATCAGGCAACAACCAGTTTTTTAGTTCAAATTGAAGAAGCCCTCACAAACTGTGCTTCAGTACCTGGCGGTACACGCCAATGTCGGAGGAAGTAAGCGGAATCCAAACTTTTGTGTGGGAACGCCAGACGCCACCTAAACGTTAACTACTTCAACGAATAACGGCATGAAGAATGAGAAACGGTGTCCCTCAAACTAAAGAATAAAACATTTTTCTAAATAATAAAACACGGAAAGGGTGAATGAGAAACGAATGAGCCTTCAACGGACAGACGAACGGGCATATTGTTGAGAATCTTGACCCAAAAGCACAGACACCAACAACTTCAACTTCCCCTTTTCAGGAGAATACTAAAGTTTCTGGTCAGTTTCGTTCATGAGGAAAGTGTGCAGACGTGATCAAAAGTTATGAATTGTAGCGTTTTGTTAAAGAGGCTAGAGAGAGTGAGAGAGAGAGAGCGGAAGAAGGAAGGAGAAGGAAATAAAAGGAAGAGAAACTAAATGAGCAATTGAATGAATCCTAAAATTGAAAAGGAAGAGAACTGAATGCAATATGTTTGGGGTCTTGTTTGGGTCTTTCACGTGGTCTTTTTTGACCACATTTATAAATCTCGGCTTAAAATGTACCTTTAAGGTTTTTGTGAGATAATTACATAATTAATAATTATTAGACAATAACAAATAAAAGAAGAAAAAAGCAAGTCAGCTGCGGCCTAACAGCAGCGATATCAAGAGAACTTGACCCAAGGCACAGCGTACTTATATTTCCATATAAAGGTTAATACCTTTTCGAGCGAAATAAACTTAAAAACTCAATCGTGCTTTTGTAAAGAACGCCAAAATAACAACAAACGTTTCGCATTTAAACTGAACTGACGGCTGAAAGCCAGAGAAACAGCAGCAACAGTTGCTGCTGATGGTTTAGCTGCCGTCATCGTCTCAGCCACAGTAACACGGACCGAACACTTCACGGATGAATAAATGAATAAATTAAAACTGTGAGTTTACTTCAGTCTTGCGTTGAACTAGAATGAAAAATTGAAAACTTTTAAAAACTATTTGCGAAACATACTTTATTCATGTAAGAAATGAACTACATGAGAAGTTTGAAGAATATTTTATGGTATTTATTCGCACTTGAACATTAATTATGCGCCCGACAAACGACGCAAAATGGTAAATTGATAATGAACTTTAGATAAGTCTCACTATACGTCTCTCTAGATAAGTCGCACGTCAATTTTATAGTACGTAAACGTGTTTACGTGTTTGCAACAACAACTACAACACGTGGAAAAACAGCTCTAATGTTTTATTAAATAAATGTGCACTAATTTAGCACAAATTCGCTCCCAAAAAGGTTGACAGCAGCAAACCACTCTGAAAACGCACGAAACCATATCACACTACGAGTATTCAAAATTGAACAGATGTCAACTCAACGGATCAATTAGCAACATGCTTTTCAAATAAATTAGAATATTATATTCCACTTTTGTATTTTCTAAAATGAAAAGCCAAAAAGCTGGACACTCGTCTCATTAAATGTAGATTAGATTTATGACTATCATCCTCGATTGTAGACTAACAGCTTCGTGTTGCCATTTATCCCATTTGCGAGAGCCATTTAATGATTTTAAATAATACGAGCACTAACTAGCAACCATTATAGTGCGGTCTCTGTGAACCACACAACATAAATCCAATTAACACTATCGTTTAAGTAAAAATCATGAATAAAGTAACCATCATCCATCTCACAGTTAAGCTGGTCTTGATGAGATAATGTTCGATGCTTGGTGCAAATTGCACTCCGCATTACACTGACAGTAATCTCCATCTTAACAACAAGTTTGGGTTGTGAGACTTACAGCAAGTAAACCATCACAGTGGTCGATGTACTCCACTCGATAATCGAGTGGTCACTCGAGTGTCACGCAGAGTCTTGTGCTGTCTAATTAGAAAATTAGTTATACAAATAAATCAATCGATAGAAATAAATTTATCGTAGAAATCAAACCAAAATAGATTGGAACACTTTCTTAAGAAGAAGTGATGAAGGCACGATAACTTCTATAACCTAGAAACTATATCAAAACCATATTTTAATTATAGAGTGGAAAATTGAAGAATAGAAGTTCTTTATTATGGATGTGTTGAGGCAAGGAATAATCACTCTATGAAGATATATCACCACCCCTTCTTCTCCTTCGCTAACCTCTCTGAGAAGCCATTTCATTCGTAGAATTTCTCCGCTAGCGACATTTATGCAAAGCCTGCTTAACAAATGGTGAAGGCCAAATTCATTTATGATTCCTGCCCGCATCGACCGGATCCGGTTGGCGGCTTGACTGGTAGGAAATTGTTACAACTGGATGCTGCTAAAGTGGTTTTCTGCAATGGAGAATGGACAAAAGGAGAAAGAACCCTCACCTCCTCCCCCTGCCTCCTCCCCTAATCTTCTCGCCATCCTTCTCTGCAGATCGCCGCGCTTTTGCAAACCTGTTGCCAAGAAACTGCAGCTCTATGTAGCGTCATTGCTGAAGATGGACCCACTCTGGCATCTGATGTTGCTGCCATTGCCATTGATTGCGTTCGTTGATATTGCTGATGATGGTTTGGTTGTGTTGCTGCTGCTGTTGTTGTTGTCTAGCTGCAACTTTTAATGCAGGTAACTATTTATATTCTGCAACTCATCCGGCTGCACCGTCTGAGCGCCTGTTAACGTGGCCATGAAACAGTAGCTCGCACCCATGAACGAGTAAGCGACGCTTGCGATGCGTTGCATGTTGCATGCAACAACTGATCCCAACGTACCGAACAACTCAGCTGCGAAAAGAAAGACGCTGCTAATGAGATTTGTGTGAAAAAGTAAGCCCGATTCAGGCAGCTGTGGCGAAATGATGCCGCGCAGTTGGCAACGTTCGGCGCATGAACTCACAACTTTGCAAAGCCGTTGTCGCCTCGCCCCGACGCGTCCAGCCCGCGGACGATGATAACCCTTCTTCGCACAGAATTTAATGAAATCAGCAAATTTCTAATTGCGCTCGCTGGGAAAAATGTAATCGCGGCATGCGCTCTTGCTGGGCGCTCATGCCGCCAGTCGCCAGTCGCCCGCCCCCCACGACGACGACGTAAGACGTTCGCAAGACGCAGATTGTCGGAACTCGTCGCTTAATATTGATGTTGATGACTTCTCGGGATGACAGCGGCAATAATTATTGAGTGCCTCCGGACTCCGGTCACGGAGTCATTGATACTCTGACGCTGATGCTGGTCGATTGATCATATTCTGGTAAGCCATGCGCAACTGGTTTGGTTTGGTATCGCCGGCCAGTCAAGACTCCCGGGAGTCCGGCGAGAAAGAGCGAGCTAGTAACTGACTTCACTGCGGTACGTGGAGAAGCAGGCTGGTAACTGGTAATTCCCGACTGGGCTCGGATCACAGAAAAGAAAGAGCAACTCGGCAGGATCAGCCGAGCTAGGAATCGCGGAGAAACTAGTTACGGTCGATGTACTTCGCATTCGTTGAAAGTATAAAACTTCAGCCCATTCGAGTTTTTATGGCCTTCCGACTCGCCGCACTCGCCCGCGCCGGCAATAAAATCTATCGCAAGTCGTTCGCCCGGTCGACTGCAGAAACGCATAAACTTGTTAAGACTATTGCCGGAAAATGATACTTGCGGTGTGCATGCCTGCCGTCGGACGCATTCGTTGTGACACTTCTGACAACGACCGAACTTTATTAGGCGCTGCTTAGGCGCTGCAACATTCCGAGTATCATAAAAATGAAGCTATCTCTGTAGAGGCAAAGCACATGCGGCCTGCGGTTATCGATTTCAACGTCGGAGCCGCTAAATCCGGTGCTTACAAGTTTTCAACGGCTTCAGCGGTTTCAGATTGTGAGAGCCACCGAGAAACAGGAAACCCAAACGACAATTATTAGCCCATTTCGGTAATGGCTTGGTGCATGTCCTAACGGTTAGAGATAAACAATTTCAAAGTGACAGCACCGCGTTTATACGTTCCGTGGCTGTTTTGCGGTAATGTGGCAGCCTTTTCTCACACCTCAGTGACGCAATACAACATTCTTATTCTATTATTGTTTTGTTCATAATCAGGTTGTAATAATATTGCATAAGATTGTGCAATAAAATGCATCTGAATCCAAACTCAGAACTTTTCTTGTTTTCATGCCAGGTTTTCAAGCGATTCTAACCTCAATGTGAGAAAAGGTTTTATCGGTTTAAATGGATTTATCCTAGATTTCAGATTATATACGCTGGAATCTGTCGTTAACAACCTCATTACGGCTTTCGATAGCCGGCTCTTTCTCTTTAAAGCCCTTCAAATCACATTGATATGATGATAATACTCGACAAGACATGGTCTACTTCTTTGGATAGTACCCTTTAAACGTTTTTACAACACTTGCTGTATACTCCTCTTACACTCAGCATTTCACATGACAATCACATGACAATCATTCGAGAATTGTGTCACTTACAAAAACGACCGAAACTTTTAAACGCTGCGTCGTTCTTTGCACCCTTATCCGCATACCACCCTTATCCCTGTCGCATTCAATGTCGCAGCCGCATTCGTCCGTGAAAAGCACTCCGATTATTACAACATTTCCATAAATCCCAACTTTTGAACTCCATTGTCACCTCATTTCGCATTCATATTCGGCTTTTATAAGTGCGCCATTTACATATTTTCCAGTAGCTTAAACTTCGTGTGTCGCCGAACAGCTGCGTACGCTGAATAAGCCTTTCCTTCTCCGTCTGCTCTGTCTGCCGCGGTTGAACAACATTGAAACATGATTTTCCAATTTCTGTGGGCGGCTGATCATCGCCAAGCGGGTGTGGTTAGTATCATCAGGCTGGTGGCATCCAAATGGTATCAAGTAGCCAATTACCACACTGAGTTCATGACGATGTTGTTGTCATAAAGTGTCCTGTCCCTATCCATAAAGTGTTATGTTATGACTCTGCCCGGCCCCACTACGCCCTCCACCGCCACGCCTTGTCTGCACGAGCAGTCTTCACGCCGCATGACTTTAAAATGCATGTAACAATGTTTGGCAGTTGATGCTGGTGGCTGCAATTTTCCACTTGTTGGCTTTGTGCATTATACAATATATTTTTTATATATGTATTTTGCATTGTTGTGCATCATAACTTTTTATATGCAGCTTCTATATACTAAATTACGTAATACGTATGAGAATTCGGTTTGTCGGAGAAGTCATGACGCATTTCGGTAACATTTCTGCAAGCATTAAAGAATTATTCACATCTACATACTATATCATCATTAAACCACTGACTCTAGCTGATAGTTAGAGCTTTTTTTTTAAAAAATTATTAATTTATTTAAACTTCGACCCGAAAAAACGGAGTGGCCGCATTCACCATAATCGTCTTGCGTCCTTGCGTGGTATATTTTGTGATTTAGACAAGGCTCTAAGCGCAACCCAGCGCAAGTTTCAGTTCAGTTTTTGGTCCATTTGTTACCTTCATTCGAGGGCAGAGAGTTATGCAACAAAATGAGCAAAATATCTTTGATTATTTTTTGTTTTGTGAATTTTTGTTCACAGAAAAAAGAGTCATTACTTTTCCGACAACCGTCAATTATTATTTTTAACACTTTTATTGAATGAGGTCGTTGAATCGAATTGAAATAAATTGAAGTGAATCCAATGAAATTGCATTCAATTGACTTTGTAAAGAAAATTCGTTTTAAATGAGCTTGATCGAGCTGAGCTGGTCTCTCAATTTGGGCCCTCTTTTTTAAATGACTCTTTACGCTCTTGGTAAATTTAAGATTCTGATTTAATAATATACGAGTATACATAACCAAAAAATCATTTTAAATGAATTCATTAATGAAAAAAAAAATCAGCAATGAAATTGAATTCTGAATGAAAACTATTATAAAAACTATTAAAGATCTTCGCAGGTTTTTTATTCGGGCAATGCTACAAAGATACCGATACAAGGTACCATCAAACTTCAAAAAATTGACGGTAATTGACTGTCTTCAAAACTGAAAGCAGCTGCTGTTGTTTGATCGTATGAGAAAATATTTATGTTGAAAATGATAATGTTAGGTTAATATTATCTCACTCAACCTTTTCGCTTGATTGAGTTAACTTCCAAATAGTTTTGATTGTCACGGATAAGCTTTCATCTGAGACCTTTTAGTCATCGCTTTTATTGACGCTTCATTGAATTTCATTGACGTAGACTAACGGCGGGTCAACAAGAAACAGGATACTAACGCTATTTTTTTTGTGCGAGTATATTTGATGTCAGAAAAAGAGTCAGTAGAGACATTTGAAATTTAAGAATAGAAAAGGGAAAAATATTGTAGCATAAAAGCATTGACTGAATGTAGGATGGTGGCTAATATTACCAAAGAAATCGTTAGTATAGACAAAATGTAAACTGTTCATATTGTGAGAATTTCTACATTTTTGTATTAAAGTTTAAGTTTTCAATATTTCAATATTTGAAAATTTCAATATTTTCAATATTTGTGTTGAAGCAGCCTTTAAGAAGGCTTAAGGGCGACTTAAGAAAGACGCTTGATTGCAGATATTTTATATATTTTTATTAAAAATGAAATTTTTGTTTTCAATTAAAATGCAATATAATAACATTTTGCCAAAAATATCCTTATTTCGTTTTGTAATTTCAAATAATTTTTAATTTCTTTTTGAATAGCTTTATATATATTTTAAATTATTGCTATCTACAATATATCTGCCTTGGTTGATTTTTTATAATATTATTTTATGAATCCATAAATTTGGATAAATAATTATTTTAAATAATTGTATTACATACTTTGGTTTTTTAAGAACCACTTTGTTCATTGTTCATTTTTTACCGACGAAAAACTCTTACTTTAAATCCTGTAAAACTCTTAAATTTGCTTTCTGAAAGACCATCGTCGTTATAGAAGCACCGACAATAACAACAACGACGTCTCCATCCATTTTTGCTGACCAGACAAACTTGTTGTTTACAACTTCATTGTAAACTATTGAAAATAGCAAAATAATTTGTTAGTCATCTGGAAACCTTAAAACTTTTCCTACTTATTTCCTAGAGAAGACAACACGAGAAGACAACACGAACAGAGTGAGGGGCAGGGAACGAAAGGGTTGAAAAGACCGAACG
Organism: Conops quadrifasciatus; assembly: GCA_949752815.1. Taxonomy (NCBI): domain Eukaryota; kingdom Metazoa; phylum Arthropoda; class Insecta; order Diptera; family Conopidae; genus Conops; species Conops quadrifasciatus. Next base: position 38,496,520 of record OX457079.1, read on the forward strand.
AAAAAAGATGAGTATAAACTTTCTCAGGTAATCGGTAGACAAATAACAACAACAAAAACAAAATCATAATAATAAAACCGCAGCCAGGAGCGTGCTCGATAAAGAGAACAGATAGAGCATTATCAACTTCGGTACTAAACATCAAGAAAGAGAAGACATAAGAGAATAAGGACAAATAAATCTACACAAAATCCACTAATTTCAGAAATATTCCTGAATACTCCTAAAATTAAGCAATTTTTTTGAAATTATTTCTTTTAAAAATTTCATATTTCTGGAAAAATGATTACTGCAATAAACAAAAAATATATGAAAGTTGTTGGAAGATCTCGTTCTCTAATGCCATTTCGACTGAATAGGTCTGTCGAATCTTGTCTAGTACGAGTATATATTGTACACTTTGCTTCTCAATATTTTTTTTAAGAAATTCTGGTCTGTCAAAAGCCACCCAATGTAGAAAGTGGAAAATCTCTGTCCATTAATATTTTTTTTATATGAACTTACCGATTAAGCTTGATTCCAACTCTTTGAGACCAACCACAAACCGCTCCTGGTCTATGGTTGCGGCAACGGCTATGTTACGGGCTAACTACACTCAGATAACAACTTAGCTGCAATTTATGGTAGTTGTTGTTATTGTCCTTTATGTTATCGTCATTTTAGCTGCCGTTGTCATTTTTGAAATATTTTTTCCATTATTGTTTATTGTAACCATAAAGATTATCATTATTTCATACAAATTGAAAAAAATACTTATTTTCATGGTGCAGTATTTATGGTGAAGGGGGAAGAAGGTGGGCAAGAGGGTAGGGGAAATATGAGAAAAATTAGAAAAATGCCTTCCGCAACAGAGACTCTTCTTCCGACAAAGAATAGCTCGGCCATTTACCAAAGAGTAGTAAAGAGTAGAGACTCTTTGTGGATCCTCTCAAAGTTTATAGTACTTTTTATTATGAGATTTCTTGTGGAAAATATTTCGAAAGCTAAAGTTATAAGAACAATTATGGCAGCTACTGCAAACTGACCTTTGTTGTCGTATGTGGACGATTAAGGTATTAATTATTAACTAATTATTGACTAACGTTGTATAATATTATTCAAGGAACTAAGCTCAGATCTTCAATTACGTATTAATCTTTCGTATTCCTGAAGGATGACTCGTCTCTAAACGGTTTCAAAGAGAAATTTCTCTCAAAAAATATTATATTTATAATTGCGATTATACACAGTCGAAAATTTTGGCTTAATTTGTCACAAACATACGTACATATATCCATACTATATTAGAAGACACATAATTTTGCGAAAAAAGGAAGAATAGGAATTAAGAACTTTAAAACTTACAAAGTCTTGTCATGTCGGTTTTAACCCTTCTTCTCCTGTCAGTTTCATGCAATAAAAAACTTCTAATTATACAAGAATAATAACCAGCTTACGAATTTGGCTGTGTACACGATACACAGCCTTGTACTCGTATACTCGTTTATAATGCATGCAAACATAAATGATGCATGTACACACACACACACACGCACACACATCAAACGCGTAGTACATTCATACATACATAAATCCTTCATCTTTTTCGCCAGTCGCTGACTCGAATTTCAAATGTCAAATTTTAAGCATTTGCTGAAACGCTCGCTCGCAACTTGCGAGCACTTTAAATGTCTGAAATGTGTTACAAAGCACTGGCGCGACTGATGGGGGACCTGTTTTTAGCTGTCCTTGCACCCCTTCTCAACAAATACATTCTTACCTTCTGCATTCAAAAACCGTTCCATATATTACGCCTCTGTTGGAGATAATTAGGGCCACGCGATTGCTTCGAGGCGAATTGCGAAAGCTCTTCAAATGTGTTTAGAGGCGCTTAAGGACTCCAATGCAAAAGCAAAAGTGCATTTCACTTTATAATAATGAGAATGTGGCTCTCAAGAAATTCCAAAATTCTATGATAAAATAATTTTATAAGCGAATAAAGGCTTGACAAATAATTGATGATTATATAATAATCATAATAATATAAACGACTAATATTTTAGTTAGTTCTGTTTATAATATATCGTCTTAACTCACGCTTTTATTTTACGAATAGATCATACTCGTCTCTTCTAAGAGGTCTTTATTAAATGAATAATCTTAAAATTTTCATATTATCTCAATAAAGGCGAACTATCTTATGATGCCTTTTATGAGATAACCACTCTTATGAGGTCAAATTGTCATATTTTCAATCGATCAACATTACCAAGAATATTATAAAATTTATTAGAAACTTCTTACTTCTTACTTCTTACTTACTTAAAAATATTACAAACTTCTTAACCTTTATTACGATAACTTACTCGAATTTTATTATACTCGTATTTCTCTGTTTCTTACAGCTTTCGAGCAATTTCACGGCAAATTAAAAGATTCTAATCGAAACAAGAACTTCCTCGCCAGTATGCAGGACATACGTCTCCGAGTCGAGCAGAACGTGGCACACGCGTCGCCCAATCAAGGACGGCGCCCGCTTCATCTGCTGCCGCAGATAAGTTTATCGTAAGTCACTGCGACCACGCAGCTGTGCTGTGGTTACATTGTAATCGATTTCACGGACATTACATTTTGCGCTCATCTTCATGTTCGTTACAGCTGCAGCGAAACCAATCATGAGCTCTCCCATCATCAGCCTGTACCACGCTCGCCGAGCTCCGAGGAAGACAATTCGCCAACCGAAATGAATAACTGTCGGCGACTGGTGGACAAACCGCCTCTGGTGAGTCAAGAAGACCGAGCGAAGGGTTGGGGGGTCGAGCAAAAAAAGTATCAGTACAGTTTTATCATCCACAAACAGTGGTTAAGCATCATCATCGTCACACCGCTTCGAAACAATCTGGTTCTTTCATCCGCACTAGAATAAATTGCTGAAGCATAAGTCCTGTCCCATTTGGCCCCACTGAAGATCTATTTTCTTTCAAAGAATCGGAGAAAAATTTGCGAAATTTATGGAAAACTAAGACTATTTTCTGCCGACCAGCTTCTGGAAGGGGGAGGCATTTAGAGGGGGCGAGCGATCACAGGCGCTTGCGATCACTGCTCGCTCGATCGCTACTGGCATTTCGAGATCTCTGCGTCGACACTCGCTCCGGCCAAGGATTTACCTAGCTTTAGTTAGTTTATAAAAGAACGTCAATCCCCGGAAAGAACTTCTGTCCTTAATCTACACAGAATTTCAAATTTAAGTCTTGCTGTAATGTGAAACCATAAAACTCTTGGAGATGGAATTACCGCGCCATCCTTCCTCTTCTCTCTCCTTCCTCTATTTGCGGCCATTACAACGAAAGGAAGTTTAGGAGGAGGGGGAGGAGCGCATACAGGCACAAACCAAATAATGTGGCAGCGCTCTACATTGATTTACAACTTTAAGCCAACAGCTTAACTGCTTTCAGCCATATTTTCGTATGCATTTTTTTCGTTCGTTCGTTTTCATTCTCAGCGGCGATAACTTCGCTTCGCTTCTCTCGAGTAGCTTCTTCTCCGCCACAACCACAAACACACCCACAACCATAACCACACCAACACCACGACTACGACTGCAGTTACTCAGTGACTTTATGACACAGAAAACGGAATGGCATTTTTTACGCCTGCCAACGACAAACGCAGAAGGAATGCTGGAAAAACCTTAGAAAGAAATCAGGATGAAAGAAAATGTGGCACGTAACCCGCCTTTTTGTAGTAGTCGCATTTCGCAGTAGCATTAAAAATGCCATCCATTCGTGGGCGCACACGACAAAAGACAAAAGCGACCAGTTAAGCCAGAGACAGGATATAAAAAGGATGCGCTGCATGCGACTATTAAACTGCAAGAGCTGGCTGTAATTGTCAGCAGCCGGCGGATGAAATCCGGCCCACGAAACGAAAACCTACAAGGCTGCAACAAGAAAAGAGCAAGAAAACAAAAACAGGGTGCGCGCAAGCGGGTAAGGGGCAAGAAGACGAAAGAAAGGCAATAATAATAGCGCGTATAGACAGTTAGACAAACAGAGAAAAACTAGTAGACAGACCGAAAGACCTAAAGCGGGACATGCCGGCAAGCAGAGAAATGGATCTCTTTGTCTTGCTCGTAGTTGCATCTGCCGGAGGCCCGTTGAAAAGCAGAAAAACAATCTAGTTCAAGTTCTACGTCCAGAAACTGCATCCTTTATCCTTTGTTATTTCTTTTTATGCTTCTTTTATTGCTAAGAGGTACAAAAAGGATCACTGGGGCGTAGAATAAATGCGGTTTTGGCGGGGAGGGGTTCAAATCCAGCCAGAGGTTATCGCTCGTCACCACAGCTTCGCTATTGAAGCTAATGAAGATTGAAGATTGATAGATATTCCGACAAAAAATTTCGTAGTTGTCTTCGATTTTATAGGGCTTACCTACCAGTAGGGGGGGACCCAGCCCCTTTTCGGGTAATGACTTTGAAAGGGACACGGTGAAATCGGGAAAGGAATAGAGAAGCTAAGAAATTCATTATTAAAGATAGAGGCATTTATTTTTACTCTGAAAAATCTTCATGGCCACTCAATCTCAATGGCCCCCTTTTTCTCTCTCTTTCCACTCCTGGTTTTTTCATAACAAGCCTTTCATTGTGGCCCTTCTTCGCTACGCCTCTGAATTTGTTAAACTGTTTCTGATCTCTTTTTCATTGTCTTCACGATTGTGAGGCTGTCATTTTTTATTTCTTCACCCCTCCGTGTCTGTCTCTCTCTATCTCTCTCACCCTCTCCCTTACGCACTCTCTTTCTTTTTTGGTTTTGTTATTCAAACTATTTTAAAACTTATAGACATCGAGGAACAACCATTCTCTCCATTCTCTCATTCATTCATTCATTCATTCATTAACCGTTGAAAGCAAACCAGTGGCACCTTAAGGAACAACGTCTTTCTAGAGTTTGTAGATTTTGATGATTCTACCCACAAAGCTCTCGGCCGCAGGCTTTAAACTGAATCCTTTGTTGTCGCCATTGTTCGGTGTCGTTATGAGCAGACAAAGTGTCAGTAAATGGTTTCGTGAGTGGCTAAAGTTATAAATTGGTCCGGCACGCGTTATTCTTCCTCTTCGTGGTCATTTGGCACTTCCTATAGAGAAGTCTTCGACCTCTGCAGACTTTTAAACGGATTTTTCTAATGCATCTGATTTTATGTGACAATTATTTTGAATTATTTTGAAAATACTGAGAGTTGATTATATTAAAAATAGATTACGTTGAGAGTCGATTTTAAGAGCCGATTATATTGAAAACCCATTATGTTAAGCACTGATTTTAAAAAAAATCTATTATATTAAGCGTATATTATCTGGAAGATTTAACATATTCTCTTTAAAGTACATTATTTCGCAATTCGATTATTTTGAGAATCGATTATATTGAAAGTGGATTATTTTTAAAGTCGGTTTCTAGAGCCCTTGAACGTCTATTTTGTCCAACTGTAATGATTTGGAAGACAGTCTACTTTCAAAAGAAGATAATTTTTAAGGACGATTATTTTGAAATTGCACGGTCTTGAAAAGGTTTTGGCAAGATTTTTTAAGATTTAATCTCTTTTCCGCAAGAACAAGCTCACTTTTTGCCAGGATTAAAGTCCTTTAATCCGTGAATGTACTCGTTTTTTTTTAGCAGGAACAACTAAAGAAATAAAATCAGTGCCCAAACAAAAACCTCTAATTAAAAAAACACTATAATCTATCAAACGAATCGAATGAATATCATTTTAAGAAGATATCGAAATTAAAAATCTACATTTTGAATTCGTTTAACCTCGTTACTAAAACTCAATTCAGTTCAATTCAATTCAATTCAATTCGACGATTTTCTTTTGTTTGCTCTGGAGCCATCGCCTTCGCCTAGTTCCGGAGGCACGATGCTGCACAAATCGACAGAATGCCATATTTTTTCGCCCTCCTCCTTTCCGCTCTTCTACTGCTTCTTTTTTCTTTCGCAATTAGTTTTTGTTTCCAACTTTCGACGGTATCTGATCAATTTTAGACACATTTGCATATTAAAGCTTTCAGATGCAACCACGAACGGTACTAGTCGCGGCAGCAGCTGTTTTTGCCCTCAACTGACACCTTTTTCGGTGGTCCTCGCCTTGGCAGGAGTTACCATAATCCTTTCTGCTGTGTGAAGAGTTGGAGAGTGCGATGCTTGCAAGCTTCTGAGGACTTATTGTCTTATTTTTTTAATTCTAAATGTTTAACATTTTTCTTTGTTTCTAATTAGTTTTTGATTTAGTCTGGCGATGATCAGCGTCGTCTGGTCTCTCGACGTCATAAGAAAGATTATAAAAAAAGGGCGAAAATATCAAAATCATTTTAAATTTCATAGAATTTTCTTGGTCTAATCTAACTTCTTAATCTTATTTTACAAAAATTACTAAAAATCAGCAGATAATTAAGTTTTTTTTTTGAGCTCTTTCAAAAACTTAAACTTAAAACTTCTTTAAATAAATCGGACTTCTATAAAAATCATCACTCGCAGGTTAAGCGACTGACCATGGGCATCCTCCGCCCCTCCGAGGATAGTCGCCCTCTGGTGCACACCAACAGCAATTCGCTGAATTCATGCTCCTCGCAGGCGACATCCGACGGCTACGTCAACGAAGCAATCTGCGAGCCGGAGAAATTAATTTCGAGCAAATTCGGCGATTCTTGCAGACAATCACTAACGGCTCTGCCCTCGCTGGAGGCCACGCATCGCCTGCAGGATCACAGCGAATTCAATTTTAAGAAAAAATACTTACGGGAAACGAGTAGCGGTAAGTATTTCCCTTCACCCCCCCCCCCCCACGCTCTAGTCTCTCACAACCGTCTTTTCTCCGCCCACAGCCAATTCGAGCCCAAAGATGTTCGCGCCCACCGCACCGTTACGCATCGACAGTCTCAGTCTGGCCGAGCAGAACGAACTGAAAGGAGCCGCTTGGTTTCAGGCCGGTATTCCGCGCGAAATCTCGTTGGAGGTGCTGTCGCGTCAAGGTCCCGGCGCTTTTCTGGTGCGCCAGAGCAGCACCAAACCGGGCTGTTTTGCGCTCTCACTGCGTGTGCCACCGCCAGCGCCAAAGGTCGCCCATTACTTGATATTGCGAACGCCGCGCGGCTACAAAATCAAGGTAAGCATCGATCGCGAGATGAGAGAAGTTTTAGCCAATTGCAGTTTGTTTCTTATGGTTTTCTCTTTCTCTCTCTCTCTATTTCTTTCCTTGGCAGGGCTTTACAAAAGAGTTCCCTTCATTACGGGCCCTCATAACGCATCATTCTGTGATGCCGGAGCTGTTGCCGGTACCGTTAGCGCTGCCGCGGCCCACTAACAATATGGCGCCACCGGGTCATCGTAACGGCTCACGCGGCGACGATTTCGACACGTACGGTTCATTAAATGATTTTCGCAAAATGATGGCGGACCTAAATGTATGACTGCCAACATAAAATGGCGTTGGTGATGTGAAGGAGAGTAGAGCGACGCAAACCGGAGTGACCATAGAAGACTAATTATAGCATTGTTTGATTACTTGAAAGCCTTTGAAAGATTATCCATACTGGGAACCACTTCATTAGCAGTACTTAACCCAGCAACCGCCACCACAAGCCCCGAAAGTTAACTTTTAATCCCTTTAATCAGGGCATGCTCGTTGTGAGAAGAGCGTCCTCGCCGAAGCCGTTAAAGCGTCTAGTAATTAATTAGAGCATCAATCAACGCGCTGCGTAGGTGCTCGCCATGTACCACACGACACGCGACATATCGAATATCGAAATTCAATTAAATAAACACGTTCGTTGATTTGTCGTCGGAGGCGTCGGTGGCGTCGTTGTCACTGTGGCTGTTGATGTCCTTCGTTCTTAATTAATAAGAATCACACAACGCTGAGGCCAACAAAGTTTTTCAACACAACGCTCGCGGCGCGGCGACACGTTTGTCCTCAAAGTGAATTTTTTAATTTTATTTTATTGCATAATGAGTGAGCAGACTATACATACATAAATATTGTGTACGTTTAAACATATTCCAATGTATGTACGATATATACGTAGTAAGAGCTAGATAGATAATCAATAAAATATGATCCAACAAAATCAAATTATACAATTTAAAAAGAAAGCCCATATAAATCCGGCAACGGTCCAGGTTCACAGCGCATTGAAACATCTGCACACATACTCAAGCAGATGATACCTATAGATAATAGTATGTAACGTTAATCCATGTCCTGCGATATCAATCTGTCTATTTGGTATTTGTCACTTAATTAAAATTATGAAAAAATTCCACATTTAAATCGTGGGTACATGTAAATAAAATATGCCCGAAGTACGAGTATATAATTTAAAGAGTATACGAGTACACATAATCGAGGTCTGTTTCATATGATCCATACCTGTCCCACTTCTTGGAATAAATTAATAATGGCTACACATAAATAAAAGGAGGAAATAATTTATGTGATATTATAGAATTAGCAGGCTATGAAAAAAGATCGATTGATTTATTTCGAAATGATAAAAGTTTTTAACAATCTCACGCTGACAGGTTAAGAGTTATCAGTTCATGCCCGGAAAACTTTGCACCTATAGTCCATTAAGGTCTCATAGTCTTTAATGGACTATGACTCGTTTTTTTACGGACTGCTGCTAGTATACGAGAACAGGTTCATAAAAAAAAGAAAACATTTAATAGTGTTTGCGTACTTCTCATTACTGTTATAATAAAATTGAAAAATTTACATATTCGTAAGCAAAATGTTTTAAAAACTAGTTTAAATCATTATGAATAAAATATTTTATAATTAATTTAATAAAACAGAAGAGTAATATTTAATTCTTTATCACAAGAATATAATTTGTGTGGTATAAAGACAATACATATGTCCTTTTCAAAATTAAAATTAATCAATTAAGCTTTAAAATATCTTTTTTTAATTAATATTTTTATATATATTCATAAGAAAAATTCTTTAGATTATTTAAAAGTATGTACTTAAGTATATAAAGGCATTAAGTAATAGAAAGAGCTTATTTGAAAGCTTATTATCGTATGATATAACAAAAACAAACACTGCTGTCGAATGGCCAATAAAAGAAAAGAAATTTAGATGCAGTAAATAAGCTTCTGTATACATATACATACATGTATATATTCTATATACGTATATATGTATATAATCTGCGACAAACTGTTTTAGATACTTAAAATAAGAATTCTGTTAGGTAATATACCATCATTAATTAGTTATTAATGTGGTAGTTGTGCTCAATAATTATTATAATTTCAATAATTATTAATAATTATTTATTAATTATTAACAGTTACCAATCATTAAAAGAATTCCTTTAGTTTTAAAACAAAAAAACTTGGAAAAAAAGGTGATAAATAATTGTGTATTTAAAAAATATGTAAAGGTTAATCCGAAATATATACGACTTTAAAGTAATGTATGTAATATTTTATTATTAAAATCTACGCCTTAATTGTTTAAATAAATATGTAAACTGTTGTTAAAAACATAACAATATGCTTTTATTTATTGCAAATTCCATTTTATAAAAGTTTTAACATTTTTTTTAACTATTCGTTGCACTTTTAATAAACTGTCTTCAATCAGAATGAAAACAAATGCTTGAAATTGCGCTTTTCTAAAAGCTCGTTATAGGAATAGTTTTGTGTAGCTTTTTGTGGAAGTAAGTTTTAAGCTTTCTTTTTCCTATAATACCCTAAGCTTCCTTTATTAGAGCTTCTTTTCTTCTGAATTTATCTTCCAGTTTCTTTCTTCAAAGTTATTTTCAATAAAACAATAGTGTCTACGTCTACGTACTTTCCAAAGGTTTGCGACAATTTCAACACGAATCATCCGGCTTCAGGTTTTTGAGATCTCATAACCTCAATACCTCCAAAATCATGATTTATTGCTATTTTTTTAATATTATGTAACATTCATTAATTTCGAATTCCATTAAATCGAACAGTTTTATACGCCGGTGATGGATTTTCAAAAGCCACTAAATCCATTATTATTTTCAAAGTTGTCGGCTTACAAATATGTTGTTGCAATTTATGAACCAGAGCTTCGCAACCGGTGTGCCGCGGAGTGACGCCTTTTAGTTATTTCTGAAAATTTCACTAAAGTGGGTTTAAAGAGTTTTAATACTAGAGGAATAAATTATCGATTAATTGAAAAATTAGTTTAACAAATAATAAAAATTCAAAGACATCAAGTAGATATATTTTCATAAAGTGCAAGTACATTTTCATTTTTGTGTTTGCATATTTTATTTACGATACTACAATATATGGATGTACGTATGTGTGTATGTATTTTATCTGAAAATATATTTTACTTAGCCTTTAGTGCTTATAATATCCTGCTCCCATACAAATAAGCATATACATACAATATCATTAATAGTGAGAGTGTGTGCATCTAAATGTTTTCTAATTAACAAATTTAAATAGTTTCATATCTTTGTTATTCTTTCAACTTAATCATTTAACAATATTTAACAATCATGCACTTTATTTAACTGCTTTTTAATCATTTATAGCATATTTCAAATATAGTTAAATAAAAGTCCATATTTCGATACTTGGCAATGGCTTTTCCTAATACTTCTTCTTTGATTTTGAATAATTAGAAATTAGGAATATGTTTCATTTCATTTAGGTTTATTTCAGTTTCTTTCATAAAGTTTTACAACAGTTGCTTTTTATCAAACAATAACATTTGCGAGCTGTATGTAATAGTATACTATTGCATACTATTTTCATATAATTTTCTCTTGTATGTACGAATAATTTCATATAGTAAATATTGTATAGTAAGTATGGTTGTATGTATATATAATGTATATTTTACGTGTTCTTCTTAGGTGGTGCGCTCTATGCAGGATATTGCAGTGCATTACATTTCATCAAAAAGTGATCATATTTCCATTTTTTGCATCGACTTTATCTTTTCATTCAAAATTTTTTCTTACAAACAAGAAACAAATAACGTGAATTAACACACAACAAACAAAAAAATATTATTTGATTAAAGAATGGTAATAATCTTTCTCATATAATTGTAAAATATCGTATCATAAGTATTGCTAATAACTTCTTAAGTTTCCATTATTTATATTTAAGTTTATCTATATAATTGTAGGGTTTAATTAACTTTAAGATTATCAATACTTGTTAATTTTGTTATTTCATTTTTTGTATTTAAAAATACAAAAATAGTTTTCAAAAATTAATTAAATTTTCACATATATAATTCAAAAATATTCAATTCGACACGATGTTTTTTTGTTCATCATTTGAATAAAATATATTAATAAAAATAATTTGGACCCCGAACTTCCTACAACTGGCGATCCTGCGAGACGAATTCTTATCATAATCCTACTTAAGAATCCTGCAGAATTCTACGATTCTTTTCGTGTCAACACAATCAAAACGCCGCACCAATTGTTAATCCCTAAGACGTCGATCCATATACACTCTACATTAGCAATTTGTCGACGACAGCTTCATCGCACACCGTTAAAGAATACTTCCCCAATGCACATCGCAGCGATATTGGATTCACACTGTATTTGAAACACACCAGATACGCGTTTGTGCTCCATCAGTCATTTGAGGAGGCATTAGAAACATTCCAGAACTCGATAAACACATCGATAGATTCGTGTTCTCTTATTGTACACGATCAATTCTAGAGAGAGCAATCTGAAAAAGAACCTATACCAGAAAAAGAAGCGACATCCACAATCGAAGAAGAAAGACAAAGAAAAAACACAACTACTGTCTACTACTGTATCAACAATAGCTACAAATCAAACCGCAGAGAAGAGACGACAAATCAGCAACAAACTAAACATCTACCATAAACAACAAAGATAAGTCATATATATACTTATTTAAACTTACTTATATAATACTTATATATTAATAATTATACTAATAATAATACTTAACTAATTTAACTTACTTAACTTAACTTATATAATAATCTTAATTCAATATAATCTCTACTTTTATATTTCAATAAATACACATATAATATACACATATAACGGTATATTACATACAATAAAATACGTCAAAACGAATTGTATTGTAAATTGAATTGTATTCCTGTCGTTAGTTTTTGCCCAGTTTCCAATTTCTGTAAACTTCTTCTCCAACGGCAAAATGTTTCACTCTCCACAACACAATACATACACATCTACACAAAATTTGAGCGATCTAATTGAACTTCCAATAGAAACAATCACCAATAATAACATATCTTCGAACATGACTTCAAACCAAATTCCAAACGAAATTTTCGCAACAGCAGTAAAATTGCCACAGTTTTGGACGAATTGTCCTGAAGCTTGGTTTGCACATGCAGAAATACAATTTTCTTCTAAAGGAATTACACAAGATGTAACTAAATATGAATACATCGTAACAGCCTTACCGCAAGAAGTTATTGTAACGATTATGGATTTGATCCAAAATCCTCCACAAAATAATAAATATACTGAACTCAAGAAAATATTAATTGAAAGACATACACTCAGCGAAAACGCGAAATTTGAAAAAATTTTAGGTGATTCAGAAATAGGAGATCGCAAACCGTCGGAATTTTACCGGACATTGGTATTATTATCAGGCTCTAGTTTTAACGAAAACATTCTACAGAAACTTTGGTTAAGAAAACTACCAAAAAATCTGAGAGTAATTTTGACTAGCACCAACAACAATAACATAAACGAACTTACCAGATTAGCTGATAACATCTGGGAGACAATGAATAAAAGTGAAATTTCCGCAATTAATAATTTTCAAAATCCTAAAATGGAAGATTCAATACTTTCAAATTTAGTTAAAACGACAACATTAATGTGCGAAAATTTCCAAAAACTTTCACTGGAAATAAACTCCATCAAACAACAATTAAACCAAAGACAACCACGAACAAGATCGATATCAAGGAATCGTTTTCGAAATTCTTCGCGACACAATTCGAATACACGAAATAATCCAAATTGGGTATGCAAATACCACTACAAATTTGGCGACAAAGCTATAAAATGCGAACAACCATGTAATTATACCAGAAAACAAAATCAGTCAACAAACTAAGGTCGCCCGTTGTTGCAGCGACAAACAACGGCGACTTAGACACACAAACTCGTCGCCTTTTTATTTATGACAAAGACAATCACTTGAAATTTTTAATAGACAGTGGAGCTGAAATTTCAGTTCTCCCAACGTCAAAATTCACCAACACTAAACGCTCTTCAGACATAATTTTAACCGCCGCAAATGGAACAACCATTTCAACTTACGGAAAAAAACTTTTAAATATCAACCTAGGACTAAGACGAGAATTTCCGTTTATATTCCAAATTGCAGATATCGCAAAGCCAATAATAGGTGCCGATTTCTTAGACCGATATGGACTATTAATAGACATTAAACATAAAAGCCTAATCGATCCATTAACAAAATTCTCCGTTAATGCAATTTCACACTATTGTAACGTATCACTACCAAAATTATTCGCGATAGATACAAAATATACTAAATTACTAAAAGAATTTCCTTCACTCATCGCAGAGCCAGACTATACGAAACCAATTAAACATTCGACAGTTCACCGACTTGTCACGGAAGGAACTCTACCATTTTCGAAACCAAGGCGTTTAGACCCAATAAAATATAAAATTGCTAAGTCCGAATTTGAATTTTTAATCAAATCAGGCATTTGTAGACCGTCAAACTCACCAGTGGCATCTCCGCTCCACCTAGTTCCAAAGAAAGAACTTAACGATTGGCGACCTTGTGGTGATTTTCGTAGATTAAACACAGTGACAGTACCAGACCGTTACCCATTACCTCACATTCATGACTTTAATATAAATATAAGAGACAAGAAAATATTTTCGAAACTGGACTTGATCAGAGCATACCACCAAATCCCTATGGCACAAGAAGATATTCATAAAACGGCAATCACGACACCATTTGGAATGTTTGAATTTACGCGGATGCCTTTTGGTCTAAGAAATGCCGCACAAACATTCCAAAGATTTGTTAACGAAATAGTTAACGATTTAGATTTCGTTTTCGTTTATATCGACGATATACTCGTCGCGAGCACAAATGAAGAAGAGCATATAAAACACCTCTATAAATTATTTGAAAGACTCGCAAACTACGGTATTAATATTAAACCAACTAAATGTATTTTCGGTGTGACAAATATTGACTTTTTAGGAAACAATATTTCAAGTGTAGGAATTCGGCCAACCGAAGAAAGAGTGACAGCTATTCGCAATTTCGAACAACCGAAATCAATCAAACAAGCGCAAAAATTTATCGGTATGGTAAATTATTACCACCGATATATACCGAAATTAGCAGAACTAACAAGCAAAATCTATGACTTAATAGGTAAAACAACAAAATCACGACAAAAAACTTTAATTTGGGACGAAACAACAAGTAAAGCCTTCGAAAGCATTAAAGATAAATTCGCTTCTACGATATTATTAAACCACTTTAATAAAGAAGCCAAATTATCTTTAAACGTAGATGCGTCAAATACGGCAATTGGTGGTGTCATACAACAAAATTATAAGAATAAATATGAACCACTCGCATTCTTCTCTAAAAAACTTTCCTCAGCCGAAATGAAGTATAGCACTTTCGACCGAGAGTTGCTAGCGATTTACTTAAATATTAAACATTTTCGGTACCTTTTAGAAGGACGACAATTTACGGTATATACAGACCACAAACCACTAACTTTCGCATTAAATTCAAAAACTGAACGTAGTCCAAGACAAACAAGACATTTAGAGTTCATAGCACAATTCACTAACGACATACAGTACATTAAAGGAGAAACTAACATCGTAGCAGACACACTATCTCGAACTTTCGACATTAACATAATAAACAACACAGAAATAAATTTCAAAATTTTAAAGAACGAACAACAACAAGACCCTGAACTGAATACATTAGTTTCTGGACAAGTTGAATCACAGAACTTAAAACTTATCCAAATTCATATACTAAATTTTGATATCTGGTGCGAAATGTCGGGAGAAAACCCAAGACCGTTCCTACCTAATAACTTACGCAAGACAGCATTCGACATGCTACACAACATTGCACATCCAGGAACCAAGGCTACACGTCGTCTCATCATCAGACGTTACTATTGGCCTAATATGACGAAACAAATTAATAACTGGTCTAAAGAATGTATAGAATGCCAAAAATCAAAAATATACCGCCACACAAAATTACCCATTCAAAAGATCCCAATACCTAAAGGGAGATTTGAACATATACACATCGACATTGTAGGACCGCTACCTCCATCACAAGGACATCGTTATATACTGACAATCATTGACAGATTTACACGTTGGCCAGAAGCTTATGCACTGAGAGACATAACGACACCCACTATTGCCAGAAAATTCTATGAAAACTACATATCGAGATTTGGAATACCGTTAAAAATAACGACCGACCAAGGAACGCAATTTATGTCTAAACTATTCTCAGAATTAACTAAATTACTTGGTAGCCACAAAATAAATACTTCGGCATACCACCCACAAGCCAACGGAATGGTAGAACGTTTTCACCGTCAATTAAAAGCCTCACTTATGTCCAAAAATAAAAATACCAAATGGTACGAAGAATTACCGATAACGCTCTTAGGTTTACGATCTATTCACAAAGAAGACCTCGCAGCTACACCAGCAGAAATGGTCTTCGGCCAAAATTTAAGACTACCAGGTGAACTTATTGTTCCATCTAAGGAAAACCACACAACTTCAGAAATAGTAAATAATTTACGTGAACACTTCAGAAACGTACACACAAATCTGCGACATCATAATGACCCTAATACAGGTATATATGTTCCAAAAGAGTTAAAAAACTGTAAATACGTTTTCGTAAGAAGAACCAACAAACACGCGTTACAACAACCATATGAAGGACCATACCAAATCATCGGGAAAGAAAAACAATACTTTACACTAAAAATTAACGGTGAAAATAAACACATCCCAATAGACAGATTAAAACCAGCAACAATTGAAACACCAGAAACAAACAAGATTAACAACCACACTAACACTACAATACCAATAAAAAAACAAGTTACATTTAATTTATACAATCTTAATTCTGTTGGAGGGGGAGTATTGTAGGGTTTAATTAACTTTAAGATTATCAATACTTGTTAATTTTGTTATTTCATTTTTTGTATTTAAAAATACAAAAATAGTTTTCAAAAATTAATTAAATTTTCACATATATAATTCAAAAATATTCAATTCGACACGATGTTTTTTTGTTCATCATTTGAATAAAATATATTAATAAAAATAATTTGGACCCCGAACTTCCTACAATAATATAATAAAATTATAAATTAATAATAATACAATTCATTATTTCTGATACAAATTTGGAATACTCCGCAGGACTATTTCCAGCCAGTTATTGCAGTAATTGTGTTTAAACTTTAAGCATAGAATAAAACCCCCAAATAATTAAAACTTTTTTCAAAACTTAATCAATACAGATACGTATAGTATCTAATTAATTGTATAGTGTGTATTATAATACTCGTAATTTATAAAGTATATACAGAGCACTGATTTCACACCGTGTTTAAGTGAATGCTATTGTGTTCAGCCTCGGGATTGTCGTAAAGGTAATAGAACTACTCTAATAATAGAAATACTTTATATCATCTTTCTATAGTAAGTCTACTTTGTTCACTTAATTAAAGCAGGCAATACCTGCTATCATTTTGTCTGCTTCACGGAGGAAAGTATTGTTTTAAACACGTTAAAAAGTTCAAAGAACCATTGACTACGTGGGCCACGGAGGCAAATAGCCGGCCACAGACAAGTTACTATAAAAAATCGCTAGGAATTACTGCAGAAATTAAGTAAAATTAACAGAAAATACGTAACTCTAAGGGTGAAGTGTTTTTTACGATGCCAAACGTCGAGGGGTTTGCTTTTATTGCTCAGTAATTTCCGCGTGACTATGCTCTGTCTTCCTGTGACTATTTTTTGTCATAATCTAATTATTTTCTGGTTTCCTATAACTATTTTGAGCCTCCGTGCGATTATTTTGTAGCTATCTGGTCCGTGAAACTATTTTTTCCACTATTTTTTTTATGTGACTATTTTCTGTATTCATGTGACTATGTTTTGGCTTAGTGTGACTATTTTTCGTCTTCGTGTAACTGTTTTCCAACTCCGTGTGGTTATTTTCCGTTTTCAGTGTGACTATCTTATATTTTTTCTTTTATTCTTCTATTGTATTATTGGACTTCCTGGGATAATAATTTATCTCCGTGCGACTGCCCCCGAGTAACCCGTTTCCGCCACGACTTAACTATGTTGTGCCTACGTGGGACTATTTTCTGTCAACCTGCGACTATTTCTTGTTTCCGCGTTGCTTTATTTTGTCTTCGAATAACTTTTCTTGGCGTTTTTAAACTAAAAATTATTCAAGGAAGGAATATGAAAGTTCAAGAAACTGTTATAAGAAGCATTACAATAATTCTGAGAACCAAAGATACTACATTGATGTGAAAGAAGTGTATATATATTACGATTGTTCAATTATTAAAATGTTTCGCTATCTTTTCGACATACCCAGCATACCGTGCCCTGCTTTTTGTATATAGAAAAAAAAGCTTATTTGCATTTTTGCAAAACTTCCCAACGTTTATATATAAATATAAATAAAAGTAAAATCCCAATATTCCCATATGTACATATGCCAAAATAAAAATCTAAAAGTTAGTGTGAATTTGTTTAGTTTCTTAGTGCCTCCGCCTTACAAGCATTTTCAGCTCTTTCGGCAAAAGAAAGATATTTTAATTTTTTAAAAATCTCTCTTTTGCCGCTTTGCTTGTTAATTGCATGGTTGTTCATTTTGTTGTACTTCGCCAGTATGATTTCCAAAATGATTTTCAGTGCGTGGTTTCCAAGACAGAAGTTTATTAAGAAGAGCCTCCATGTAGGGATTATTACCGAGACGGGCAACCTGGCATTTGGAATAAAGGCCAAAGGATTTATTGTAGAAATTTCCAGCTTATCATCATGTTTTCGGAGGCAGACAGAAAAGAAAAAGGAATACATTTAATGGGGTTGAAAGGATTTACCTCAGCCCTGGCTTCTTTATCCAGCTTCTCCAATACTTCACGTGTATACTTGAAACTGCCTAATTTTTCTAATAAATTAATGCAATACTTCTTCACTTCAACATCTCGAGTACGCTGTCGTAAAATATCTAAGAAGAAAACATAAAGAAATAAAGCCAATGTATGTTACATAATAATCACTTTTAAAAAGTAACTCACGTAAAACTTGTTTGTCTTGCTTCTGCGTGCGTACAGCGTGTATCACAGGAAAGCCAAATTTACCTTCAGTCAAATCCTCAGCAAAACTTTTATTCTCAGTGTACTAAATAATGAAAGAACAAAACAATCATCATCATCATCATCATCAGCCATCATTCTAGGACTCTCGCTAATACCTCTTTTAAACTTAGATTGCAATAATCATCTCGTATTTGAAAATATAAACCGAGTATAGCGGTTAATTTCGAATAATCTTCTTTGTTATCGCTGAAGATTTGCATCAAACGAATGGCCAACATAAATAGGCCGCCAGTCTTACGTACAGTCATCAGTTTATAATCAGATTCGGAGGGACAAGTGAAACTATCACGCCAGTAGATTTCCATTCCTTGACCACGATGCAGTTCTAGCAATTGTTCAGTATAAACCTTTGTAGCCTAAAGTAAAAGAAAAGGAAAGGTTTTTATGAAATGGTGACCCGGTCCCATTCGCTTCGTACAAGGGACCACAAAAGGCACATGTATCGTAGATTATGTCGAGGTAATAAAAACTTCGTTTGGAAGGACGTCTATTATTCTCAGTTAAGAAAAAATAACATGATTTTTAAACGAAAATCCAGTCAAACAAATTTTCTTCAATCTAAAAAAACTTTTAGAAACAAAAACAGATTCATTATTTTCCTTCTCTCGACTCAGTCTACTACAGATTTTAGCTTTCTATGAGTTATCAACATTTTATAAGATATACGAAGCTCTTTTTCTGTAAATACTAACCTCAGGATGCCCAAGTTGTTGCACCTTCTCCAAACACAAAACAATTGCATAGTTAGCGGCATTAATGGTACTGGCTACACCGTATATCGAATGCGCCACAGGCACGCCTCTGCGAAGTATGGAATTGTCTTCAATATCATCAATTCTGTAAGAAATTGTTAGGGAACATGGTTCTGACTTTGTTGATGGAAATATTAATGATGTATGGCGTATGTGCGCGGCTCTATCTACACAAGCATGCATTTATTATGGTTCTCGAAACAAATTTCTTCCATCAATTTGGATTTGGAGAGAAAAAAGTCCAAAATTGGGCCTTATTTCATTTGGGCGCTTTTTAATGAAGCAGGCGCTAAAGTTAAAGGTTAAATTAAAAAGGGTGTTTTCTTAATCGCTTTGAGTTAATATTATATCCTCCCTCTTCTCATAACTTCTTGCTTTCTTTCTTCCTGCTCTTGAAATAAATGATAACAAACTGTAGCACTGGTAGCACTTTCAATTTTATCGTAACTCAAAGGGTTCTCATGACTCCCTTCGATCTTATCTAAACTCGTACATTACATGTATTGTACAACTTGAATGCACTTCAATTAAAACAATTCAAATCAATTTGTTCGTGCGTTCGTTTAGAAAAAAAATTAAGAAATATTTCTCTAAAGTTGAATTGAACTATGGAACAACGTAGGGACTTATTTATTTGAAGAAAGAGGGGGAAAGTATGAGGAAAAAGAAATGAATTCTCGTCGTCTTTAAATGGGTCGAAGGAAACGACACCGACAAATACTAGTAGAGCTTACGAAAAAACTACGTATGAGAAAAAGTGCTCCCATTATATTCGAATGCAAACTTTACAAAAAGCTAATCAAAGTTCAATTACTTTTAACTAACAAATTTCAATAATAATCGTTATAATTAATTTTTAAACTCTTATAATTAAATTATAATTAAAATTACTCGTTTAGTAACTTTATAATGAAGCACCGTTTATGAAGCAATAAAGTAACTAACTTAAGAGTAAACAAGTAAGAGCGTTAAGTAGAGGCGTTAACTTCCGCCTGGCCGAAGGTCATGTGCTCTACACCCGCATCTGTCGAAGTGATGACAAAAAGTGGGCGGGTGACACCTACTTTCATTTTATTTACAGGTGGTAGATTTTGATGTAAACGAGTTAGTTTACAACAACGCTTGTCTCAACAAACACCTCATTATATGGTACGGTATATCAATGGGCGGACCACGCCCATTTTTAGGAGTATATTTTGGTCTAAGATGGTTAACTCGAAATAAAATTTTAACTTAACATTTCCTCTACAAGCTGAGGAATTGAGCTATAAGCATGTAATTTGTAATGCGTTACAAACGGAAGAACAAAGTGAATATACCCTCATCCTTCGGGTGTAGAGTATGAAAAATATGTTCTAAAAGTCATAATTTATGAATTTTAACTTTAATTTCAATTTTAAGTCATAATTTTAAAAATGTGTCACCACATTTTCACTCATATAAAAAGAATTGTAGAATTGTAGTACATACCATGTAATTACGACTAACTACGTCCATGTTTTTGTTGTTATTATCACAACATCGTTCCTACAGTACGAGTTTTATTCATGTCACGTGAAAGGCCCTTCGAGATGCCAGACGAAATGTATTGAAAAAAACACAACCTTGGTACAAGTGTTTGTCAGCAAACCGTTTCGAAGACAGATGCAGTGAGAGAGAGATGGAAGAAGAGGTGTACTCGTAGTAAGGTGTAAATAGCACGGTGGTAGGAATGGGAGGAATGACGGCGATTGGCCAAGTAGGTTGAAAGAAGTATTTCAGTCGAATTAAGGGCATTTTCTATTAGCGTTTTTTTTCTCAAGTGCAGAAATAAACATTACATTTTTTCAATTTGCATTGTTCATATAAATTGCACTGCACTAGTTGTTTGTCAGTTAGTCAGAAGCTGAATGAAGGGATGGGCAGTGAATGGTGTGCGTTGGGTGTACTTAAAATACCTTTTATTCATTCACAAAATTACAAATTGTATAATCGTATTCTCACGCCGCCTCTCTCTCTCTCTTTCTGTACAAATATCTATGCAAATATGTACTTCTCGTATTTTACTTTGTGTTAAGAGTATATTTTTCATAATGGCCAAGCGAAAAAGTACACACTTCAAAGGAATGTACACTAAAGCGTAAAATACATAATGATTTCAGTTCGTGTTCATAAACAACTCAACAACAACAACAAGAAATACATCAACCAAATGAACCATAATCATTTCCTTTACTCTAAGTTGAAGTTTAATTGAGGAAGGGCCATTCGAAGACACCCTCGAAGGCGCACTATCTGTACAAAGGCAAAATAATTAAGCAGTATACAATTAAGCATGTGGCTAAACTTCAATTCTCCATTTGTTTATTCGTCTTTTGTTTCTTCTCAATTAAAGAGCTCAATTGAATTCATTCTGTGAGAACAGAAAAATTAAAAGATACCAACAATTTTTTTATAACAATCATTAATATGCAGCAAATGCTTTTTCTTCTTTCTCTCTTTCTTTTCTCTATTTCAATCTTCTAAATAAGAAAATAATAAAAATTAAGAAATTTATCAATAAACAATTTGACAATTTTTAAGAAAATACATTTTTTGTATGTTTTGTCTTCATTTCAGATGATGAATGCGTCATGCTTAGCGACAAGAACTTTGATTTCTATTAATTTTTATCAATTTCTAATTGATATTCATTCAATGAGAGAATATTCAGATGAAATTGTTTTTCGTTTTTTTTATTGTGTTTACTTTTTTTTCAATAATTTTTATTCAATATATTGAATTTTCGAGACTATTTTGTTTTGAAAAATTAGACTAAAATATTTCTATTTATTTTTTTATGAGAAAACAAGCAAGAAGTTTTCACGTATAATCTACACTCTTATATAATACTTCACCCGAAAGCAGAAAGAGCGGAAAGAGTGAAAGGAAGTTACTAAGATAACAAAATGAACATAGCATTTCAAATAACCTTATACATATACTATGAAAAAACGATCATGTCAAATATCGGTATTTCGGGTAGAGAATATGTGAATGTCCATGAATTTTTTATATCGTTTCCTTGCAGTCGCGAATTCTGCAGAGTGCGCGAAGGGTCTATACGAGTCTAATAGTGAACAATTTTGAAAAAGTATTGTATTGTATAAGAAATGTCGTTTGCAAGGTACAAATATTTGTAGATAATTTATAGACTGGTTATGGATATATAATTTATGGATTTTTGGATATAAAAACCAAATATATGTATATTTGAAATATATACATACATACGTATATACTCGTATGAAAGATAATATTTTTATATAATTCATGGACTTTAGCACCTACCTTGCAAACGACATTGGATTTCTTATGGTTTGATTAAATATGCGAGTATATGTCATTAAAAATATGATTTGTTAAAACTGAAAGTAATCATGAAATGAACTCAATGTTGATTGATGAACGTTGATGTTATCATCAGGTGAATATTTGTCACATATAAAAATTCACTTTATTAGGAAAGAAGTTTATGGAATCGGCCGAAAAAATACAGCCCAGAAAAGGTATTAAAGAAACTGATTTACCTGTTGCAATTATTAGCGACCCACCGTGTTAGAACTGTTAGAATTTATACTATACAAAAAAAATTTTTTATTTTGGCGTCCAAACTAAAAACTAAAACCAAATTTATTCAATTTATATTATATTTAAATCATATTAGGTCAGTTTAGGATAAGCCTTTAAGGTATAGAACACTCTGAAGAATGTTCTTCTAATTCCGGAGAAAATGCGAAATAGTTTTATTAGTATTGTATGTTGCGATTACGATTACGATTGTATTGCGATTACGTGCAAATAATTGAACACAAATAACTATTTTAAAAAACTACATGCTATGTAACATGCAAAAGCGATTGTAAATAATAAAATGCCGACTACACAAGTTTGAAGGGTTAATAAATACCAGTTTTTAAATAAAAACTTCAACAACCAACAATTCAAATGAAATCAACTTACAACAAGCTTGAGTTATGCAGCATTTGAACAATTTCGCCGATTTGAAATAGTTTTTCGGCTGGAATGTGCAACCAATGATTAAAAGCCACCGCCAGCTCGGAACGAAACTGCTTGCCCGGAATTTGTTGAATGTATGCGAATGGCTGAAGCAGAATCTAACAATATGGCACAAACAAAATACAAGATTATTACTTAAAATGCTAAACCAAAAATACACCGCTTCCTTCTTATAACTCACCTCATCCTGTTCCTTTTGTTTGGATTTATCTTTCGTTTTCTCTAAAATGCTATTTAATTCCTCTATAGTGTTCATTCTATTTTTGGTTGTAATGTATAGATGGATAATAAAAATTCGGCAGCAATATATGTATTTACTTCCAAATGAGAGGCACTCAGTCCGACGTTGAATTGTTTACTCAGATTCTATAACTTCTTAGCTTTTTTTTGGTTTCACAAATTGCAAGCAAATCGATTTTTTTTTTCACTGGTCGCAAGTTTATGTTTATTTTCCCATCGATTGGATTAATCAAGAATGTTAGATCATCAAATCGTCCGCGCCCGTTCCAACTATGAAGCTGTCTATTCTGCCGTCAAATTGAAAATGATGAGAATCAACCAAGCAACGTGTGTTCTAATAATCTACGTTTACCACGAGAAGAACTCTTCTTGCTCTTGTGTCGTAGTGTTTTTTTTGTCGTTTTTGTAAACAATGGAACTTTGTATGGAAAACTTTTCGAGAAGCAGTGGATTTTTTATACAGCTGTTCGCTGAAAATGACAACAATAAGCTGCTAGTTATAGAAATAGTCAACCATTAGAGAAATTAAATAATTCTCGTAAATTAGAATTATCAGGGGAGTTGCATCGGATCAATTCTTTTAAATCACATATTATTTTGGCACAGCAATTTCTCGTTCAAAAAAGTAGCAGAAACTTAGATATAATAAAGAAACGTATATATAATATTATAATAAGTATATATTATATAAGTAATATAATATATATTACTAATTTCGTAATATTAGTGCGATAAATAATTTTATTATTTATATAAGATTTTAACAATTCCAAAAAAATTTTTAAATATCAACTTTAATATTAATTAGTATTGTTAATAATAAACTTTTTATTATTTTTAAAAAGTTTATGTATAAAAATTATTCTTGATACTTAAGATCATAGATTCGCCTAAGTTAAACTAGGCGAACTAACACCACAAAAATTTATCGAAAAATCGACTAAACCGCTAGACTAAAACCTCAAACTTCATAACATGCATTATGATTCTTTTCTCTAATTCGAAATGAAAAGATATAGCAAATTTTAGAAAAATTCTACAAAAAACTTCTTTTTCCAAACAATTGCTTGTTGTCGCTTTTCATCCGTAATTTACTACATTTCACAGTTTATAAAGTACTGCATTAATTCGACTGAATTAAGTTTTTTCATATACACGACGTGTCATCCTGTCAAAGATTTTGACTTTCACTCTATCTATTATTTTTGCAACTAAAAATATATTAATTGTTTAGTATTCAAAGTTAAACTAATTCTTAAATATTTGTATTAAAAAATAATGGCTGCAGCGTCAGCAGTGCGCACAAGCTGGCATCCGGACAAAAAGCATAGCGATGTCGAAAGGTAAGAAAGTGAAAATTCCTATGGAAAGGAGCAAACTAAATGGCACTGACTTAATGAAATTACAACTGGAATGCTTTACCCTCCACAGATGGATATGCATCTATCCTGCATATATTAATAGCAAAAAGACACGTCAAGAAGGACGGCGACTGCCGAAAGAAAATTGTGTAGAGAATCCCACGTATATGGAAATTCGGGATGTACTCTCGGTCACACAGCTTCATGTGGGAATAGAGAATAAGCAGTATAGCCGGGAGAAAAGCAGGGTAGGAACTGATCGATCTGATTAACAATATGGCTAATATTAAATGCTTTAGGAACTACAATTTCGTGGTCGAATTCGTGTGCAACTGCGTAACGACGACGGAACAATTTGTAATCCAGAATTTCCTACACGTGAATCCGTTATGTTGTATATAGCGAGTAGAATTCCTCAATTAAAATCACGGCAAAATAAACCTGGCGATTCCCATCAACACTCACAAGCGCAAGCGCAGCAACCTGCTGGCGGTGGAGGTGGAAAGAAGGGAAAAGGAAAACGGCGTTAGATTATTAGCATTAACGAAACGTAGTTGTTCAGAGACCAGTTAAAAGTTGTAATAATAAATTTTATTTTGAGTTTGTTAGAAAGGCAGTGTTCTACCGTTACAAAAAATTTTAAAATTTAAGTTAATAAAAATCAATTTAACATATTTTTCTGGTGCAAATAATTTTTCAACAAGCGTTGCACATTCTTTGTCAGTTTTTTTTCAGTTCGAACATATGCGATGAACCAATTTTCCAATTCGTTGATGTTCGATGGTGAAGTAATTTACAAACAGTTAATTGCTGAGTGGATATTTTAAGTTGTTGATAATTTTGTGACGATCATGTACGCTGGCCCTGACCGTATCTCGCTCTGTGTGCGTTTAAACATTGCTTATTGTTGTTATTGGAATTAGTTGTTGTAACCCAATTCTTTACCTTCACTACAGTCCAAAAGAAAATGAGGTACTAAAACGAAAACCTTGTCAGCTCACGAAAAAACTATTGAAAACGGTGCAACTATGTACGAATAGATAAAGAACAAAAGTACTCGTAATGCATTTTAAACAGTGGCGGTTTCTTACATTTACCGGCCCTTGTTTCCAATTCTCAAGAGAGAAGCTGATCCCTCAAGTTCATCCAGATCAAGGGTATGTTGCGGTCCATTCATAGCGAATAAATCTGTTTTCTAATCTGGTTTTAAAATAAATATTCGCTTATTCATGATTACGATGCAAATGGCTCGTTCGAGTTTAATTTAAAAATCGATGCGTATTTGGGCTGTTTGCGAGCCGCGCTAATTGCGCGGCACCCATACCGAGTCCGTCACTTGGAATCAACCTTGCAAGCCATTCAATGTTCTTGGAAACGTGGTATGACATCAGTTCCGTATCTCTACCGTTGGCAGAACCATTCATTTTAACAGCTTCGGTATTTGGCTTTTGGCTGTGGTCATGTTTCTAGTTCGTGCTTTTCTTCAGTTAGCGAAAGTCTGCACCAGCGGAATCCAGAATCATTGTTTTCGGTTGGTTTTTTGAATATTCAGCAAAATCTGTAATTATTTTTAAATTTAGCTGAAAAACACGTCAAAATTGAGTAAAGAAAGTAAATTTTTAAAAAAAAGTTCTTTGGTTTTTATGGTAAATTTAAAATTTAAAGGAAAGTGTATCTGTGCCGCACAAACGATGTAACAACGCATCGTACTTGAAAGCAATAATAAAAGATTGAAATTGTTATAAAATAGACGTTATTCGTGTTCAGAATTTCAGTAGAGCCTCTTCGACCGATATCGAATTAACAGGAAAAAGTGATTAAAACATGAAGGAAACAACAACAACAACGGCTTGTAACCGAAAAGGGGCGAAGAGGACCATCCTCAACAAAGCACTCGTTTGCTTCTGCGCTGTGGTCTTCTTCTGTGACGCCGTGTTGGCGATCAGTGCCGCGCCCTCTCCCACCGAAGAGGAGCTCTCGAACACACGCCACTGCAAGGCGCTTTGCAATCAGTGCGGCGGCCTTGGTTTCTACTGCGGCGAGGAATGTATTTGCGAGTGCAACGACGACCGTTCGGACACCGCATGTATTGCTCGCGTGCAACGTGATGCTAATCATCTCAATCTGCCCTTCGATATACTCTTACAAGGTCCGCATAAAAACAGCTTCCTCCGAAATGCCCTCCAGTTTGAGCAGGACGCTGATCATGGCGCAAGCAGCGTCATGTCGCCTGCGCGCAACAAGCGCTCCACCGTAGTTATTTACAGGCCGTCCTCCACCAGAAACTCTCTCAGCGACCAGTGTGAACAGCGCCCCCCATCAACGATCAATAGCAACGAGTCCACCAAGAAATCCATCAAGAAACGTTCCGTCAACCAATTCGATTGGCTCAACGAGTTAACCAGTGCGCTCTTACGTCCCGCTCCGAAGCGTGTGCAGCGCAAAAATAATGAGCCAGCATATAAAAGCGAGAGCAGCCTAGAGGTACCGAAGAGCCAGCCGAAAAAGTTCAATCCATCTTGGTTGAAGGACAGCGCCAGGTTGCTTTTGCAACCAGCACCACTCTATAGACGTCAGGTGGACAATGATAATGGTAATACCAATGACGAAGACAATATCATGGCAAAATTTCCGGAATTGTTAAAGGAGACCATTAACAGAATGCAAGCGGCCGGCCTTAACGATGACTTCGGTGAGGCCTTACGTTCCAGAATTCTGGAGGGCACCGAGGCATTACAGAGCACACTGCAAATTAAAAATTTCAATCGATTTCTTCGCGATGCCGTTAGTGAAACTGTGAAGCAGTTGAGGGCCGCAGCAATGTTGCAGGAGGACGAAACAGACTCTCAAGAAACGGAATCGCAAGGTGAGATTGAACAGCCGGCAGTGGCACAGTCTCAATATCAATTTTTCCCTTGGTTTCGACCCAGGCGATTTCTAGAACTGATGCAAGAAGCTATGAATTAGAATGGAAGAAGTAGGAAAGTCTTGGTTGACCAATTAGTCGGCCATTGAGTTGTAAAACACACGTTAATAAAATTCAATAAAATTAATAAAAACAGTCAACCCAAAGCTAATTCTGGACACAAAATCCAAGGACTTCGATGAAATCATCATTCAAAATCATCATTCTCCTGTGAAGGAAAAACTTTCGAGTCAGAGAAGGCAACATTTTTTTTTACAAAAAAATATTTTATTGTAACAAATATTATATGTATACACATACTATTGATTTCAAACTTTCTAACTAAAATAAATTCTTTTGTTTCTATTATTCAAGGCATTTTAATTTGGTAGATAAAAACCGCCGAATTTCTTTCCAAATTCTTTTTTCAGCCTTAGCGCTTTATTTGTTTGCTTCTCATAAATCATGTGAGATAGATAAATGAATCAATTTAATACCAAAAGTCAATGACCAACTGTCAATGTAAAATTCTGCAGACCTCCCACATCAACCGACTCAGAATAACAGACTCAGAATAGCTCTAAAAATTAATCCATTTGTATTTGCTGGAAAATAAAGGCATCTCCCTGATCCGATTTTCCCAATATTAAACCCAAAGGGGGTTCTGCAACAGAGAATATACTATATATGCTGAATCTTATGCAGTGAAATCAACCTCAACAATTAAATGAGACTACGAGAATTCTTAATAATAAACAAACACATACACACGCCTTGTCCCGTAGTCCACGTCAAGGCTGAAGAAAACATTAACGAATCTTGTATGACATTTCATCAATCTTAAATGTTAACTAGAGCTTTGCCTGAGACGTTTCGAATGATACGAAACTGACAACGCGACATTTTTGCGTTGATGTAGTGCTTCCATTTGATTTCGAATCAAGCCGTGACTATCGGAAGCATATGTGGCAAAGTTTTCGGCAGCGCTTCCAAAAGTCCAAAAGTATTGCTTGATTTGAAAGCAATAGAAGCATTTCAGCAAGCCCCTGAAACTTTCAAGACGCCTTGAACAAGCGAGACATCTCCTCTAATGTTAACTTCATACAAATGGCCTGATTGTCGTCGTTGTTCAGAAGAGACACCGATGACCGATTGACCGTTTAGAGAATTTTCGCTGATTATTCTTATAATCAATGTATTTCGGAGGAAGCTTCTCTGTTACTTTTCCCCTCGTTTAGAATTTATATTATACACTCCAGAAATAAATCTTTTTTCTTTTTATTATTTATTTTTAACTAAAAAAACTATAATACACTTTTTATTAATATATTAATGTATACATACATACATGAAATTTATAAAAAACATTAACGTAAACAATTTTAATACAAAAGATATACATAAATTTGTTAACTTTAAAAATTATGTATGTAACCAATTGCAAAATAAAAATATTCGTATTTTATTGGCAAAATTAACCAGAAAAGTAGAAAGAAATCACTGGATAATAAAAAGGACGGCAAAATTAAGGAAATCGAAATTCAGAAAATTTCCAATATTTAATGATTATCACAGTATTTTATTTTGGAAGAAGAACAAAAAAGAGACAAAAGTTTCTTATACGAATGTAATAAAATTTTAAAATGATTATTAATTTTTTTTATTTTCGACAGAACAAAAAAGATCGTAGATATGAAGGAGAAAGAAAGAAAGAAAGAAAGGCAAAGATAAGCATTGCAAAAAAATGTAAGCAACGAATAAAGGCCAACGCCTATATAAAGTGTTTATCTGTCAAATGATCAGTAACGCAATAATTTTGTAACGTAATTTCGCTTTGAAATTTAAATCAAATGTTTTATGTGCATACACTTTGTTGTTATATGTTTTTGGCGTTGGACTCAAATCAATTCGCTCGAAAAAAAGACTGATCATTCAAAATTATTACTTCTTCAGAAAAGAGCATTTTGGAAAGGACTGGAAAGCGCTTCAAATCATTCCAATCAATTGATTATAAAATATAATCCTGAAATCACATCAATTGACCAAATGGATTTTAAAATAAATACAATTTTCATATTAAATATAATTAAATTTTTTCACATTTATTTTTTTTCACATTACTTTAGAGAATAGAGAATTTTGTGAACATTAGGAAGTCGTTATTTTACATTTTATTCATTTTAATATCGCTGAGATGAAGAAAATAAATCCGTTAAACTAAATTTTTCCATCAGGTTAAATTAATTTTGAATGATCGTCTAAATTATACTATACTAAATACTAAACACAGTAAGTAGTAGTAGCTTCTTTCGGAAAATTTTAAATAAAACCGAACTGCTTGGTTGTCAGTTCAATGTTTCAATAATCATTGTTCAATGAAAACAAACAATTTCTTCTTTCACTTTAACAACTTATTCGCCTAAAACTTATACAGATATTCAAATAAAAAGGCTGTAAATTTGCTTAACTACATACATGTGGACTTAACGTTTAGAGGTCGTCAAAATGTTCGTCATTCAAGCGGTTGTTGTTGTTGTTGTCGTTTTGTTAGTCACGAGTTTCTAAGAAATAATTTCAAAAATTTTCCTGCAAAACTGTCGTTAAGTGTTGGCAGTATTTAATCATTTCGACTTTTACTTTCTTAATGTTTTCTTTGTAACACGTACATACATATTGCTCTCTTGATTCCTGGACTGTTTGATGGATTGAAGGAAAGAAGAACAAAGAACGTAAGTAAATTATAGCTTCCACAATTCTCCTCATTCCTCATTTCATTCCACGTTGTCTCTCGATTTACTTGGCCGGAGCTTCTGTTGGCGTATGGCAACCCTCAACATTTTCGGGCCAATCGCAAACGTTCTCTTGCGGGTTGAAGACCAGGTTGGCGGGACAGGGCATATGATGTTTGCGCTCGCCCTCGCACATGTAATAGTGTGTGCAGTCATTCCAGTCCTTGTGGTAACTGATGTGGCCGTCTTCCTCCTCGCAGGTCACCTCATGAGCTGTTCACAATTTCCGAGAATCGCTAGAATCGTTCTACCTTCATTTTCAACGCATCTCATACTTACGGTCTTTGGTGGTGTAGGCGCCACGTGGTCCATGCGATTCGTAGGGGCCCTCATACTCCAGGCCGACCTTGTAGTTCTTTAGTTCGTCATTGAGAGAGTTGAGCAGCGGATATTTGCCGCTACCGCAACGTCCTGAGAAGTCATCCATATCCACTGACCACACCATGATGCCTCCGAAGGCCTGCTCTTTAAGCCATTCCATCTGTGGACGGTACAAAAAATGTTCTCACCTCATGAATTATGCGGAAGCATTAGTTTCTTCTACCTTCGTTTTGAGTGAGCGCTCATCATCGAATCCCACCCATTGGTTACCACGGTAAGCGAACGGCACCTGTTGCTCCGAGTCCCAAACCAGCGTGGTATTGTCCGCAGCCAGGAAGGCGCAGACCTCGTAGTAACTCAGGAAACCTGCTTCGTTGGTAAATTTGCCGGGCTTGCCGCCGCCGGAAGCAGGAGAGCCAATATCGAACTGGGTCGCATTGACCAACTCGAAGGTGCGTCCATAGGTGGGCATGCCAATCAGCAGCTTCTCTTTGGGAGCACCTTGCTTGACCCATTCGCGTGCGCTAAAGTCGACGGTGAGCTTCTTCTGGTAGCCCGTGGTGGTCTCCAATGGGAAGAGCGGCGAATTGTGGCCGACAGTTCGTTCCCATTGACCGTGAAAGTCGTAGGTCATCACATTGATGAAGTCAAGGTACTTCGAAATTTCGGGCACATCGTAGCCAGCAGCGATGGCTTCGAAAGAGGCGGGCACCGCAGCAGAGAGCAGGAGTCGTGGCAAGCCGGACGATTTGGCTTCGCCCTCGAAAGCTACGCGCAGCTCCCGCAACAGGTTCACGTAGGCGGCGCGGTCGTCGGCGCCCCTCGGATACTCCCAGTCGACATCGAGGCCGTTGAACTTGTAGTCACGCAAGAAGTCAATGGCTTCGTAGACGAACTGGTTCATGCGGAAGACGTTGGAGGTTAGTTCTTTGAAGGGCGTCGAGCCGAAGGCCCAGCCGCCAATGGCGAGCAATATCTGCAAATCAGGATTGGCCTCGCGCAGGGCAACAACCCGCTCGTAGTTCTCGGGGTCATCGTCGCTGCCCTCGCTCAGTTTGTGGTCCTTGAGCGTGGCGAAGGCGTAAACGACGTGGGTACAGAGTTTGGGATCGACATGGTTGGGCTCAAATTTGCCAGCACCAGGCCGCTTAGCGGACCAGCTGGTGAGATAACAGAACACTTGAGCCGGTCGTGCTGTGGAGAGTGTGTGGAAGAAGGATTAAACGGTTAAAGGGTGCAAGGGTAAGATCAATAGTGGTCCATGTAGCTTACAGTTCTGCTCAACTGCTAAGAGACCGGATTTGATGCGTTGCTTCTTGGCGGCAGGTTTGCGCACTTTCTTCAAAAGCTCTTCCGCAGAAATCTGTATTGGCTCCGGTTTCTATAAATACGGAACAATTTCAGAACGACATGCACACATGAAAGTGGAACCTGCTACCTCCTCCACATCTTCGAATGTGGCGGCGACTTGAGTCCAGTTGACGTCTTTGGCTTCCTTTCCACGCGAGATGCCCAACAACTCCTCTCGCATAGCTCCTATGAGCGGGTACTTAACCTGGCCGCCGCACACCTCACCCTTGAAGTCGTCCATATCAATGGTCCAGACCATGGCGCCGCCATAGCCGTTCGTCTTAATCCAATGCATTTTGTTGCGTATAGCACGCTCATCATCGAACCCGACCCACTGAAATACGGCTCGTCTGGTTCATTGTATTTGTTGCCATTAAAATTATTCTACCTGGTCGCCATCCACCATGTAGGGCACCTTCATTTCTTCATCCCAAACATAGACAGCGCCATTGAGCAGCATTTCGCAGATCTCGTAATAGGCCAGAAAGCCTGATTCCTTTGTGTAGACTCCTTCTCGTCCGCCGCCGGTTGCCGGTGAGTTCGGGCCGTGTTTTGCAGTGTTCGACAAGGTAAAGGAGCGCCCATAGGTTGGCATACCTGTCGGCCAAAGAAGACAAGGATTTATATGTTATAAAAAACACTTTCATCCGTCTTTTTCTCCGTCCCGGAAACTTACCAATGATTAGCTTCTCTTTTGGGGCGCCCATCTTGACCCATAAGTTGGCAGCGTTGTCCACCGACAGCTGTTTCCTCCACTCCGAGTCCGAAGACGGCGCATAGAGTGGTGCATTATGGCCCGTTTCGCGCTCCCATTTGCCATGGAAATCGTAGGCCATCAGATTGATGAAGTCCAAATAACTGGAAACCGCCGGCACATCGTACCCGCCGCGTACATTATCCGGACCCACAGGCACGGCAGCGCTGAGCAGCAGACGTTGTTTCTTCAACTCCTGAGCCTCAGCCTCGAAAGCTTCGCGCAACTCCTTTAACAGCAGCACGAAGTTCTTCTTGTCATCCGAACCCTTCGGATACTCCCAGTCGATATCCAGACCATCGAAGCCGCGTTTGCGCAAGAAGGGGATGGCCGAATAGATGAAGGTCTGACGGGTGTAGCGGGTCGATGACATATCCTTGAATTTCTGGGTACCGAATGACCATCCTCCCAAAGCCAAAAGAATCTATTGGAAAACAAGGATTAAGGTTCTCTTTCAACTGTTAACTAAATAAAGCGCTCGGTACCTTTAATTTGGGATTGGTTTTTTTCAGGATCATAATACGATCATACAGACCCGGCACAGTGTCCTTGGTCTCATCGTTGGACTCGTACGAACTCAGTTTATTCTTCTTGAGCCAGCCAAAGGCAAAAATGATATGGGTGCACAGATCGGCCGGTATATCCTCGGGTACGAATTTGCCGATTTTCACGCGGTACTGCGACCAATTGGTATAGTAGCAGACGACTTTTTTGCCGCCATCATCAATCTTGGTCTTCTTGCCCTTGAGTGAAGAGCCACTGGCGAGCAGAGCACCGGCCCCAGCAGCACCGGCGGCGGCAGAGCCTCCACGTAGCTTGGATTTGGAGCGCAAACGTGGCCGCGATACACTTGTAGTGGCGGCAGGTTGTTGGTCAATGCGTTTCTCCGCCACATCGATGTCGGTCGCTCCATTCGTTGCCTTAGCAACTGAAGCTGCAGTCGTGGTCGAACCGGAAGTGGGACGACGCATTCTTCGCCTGGTCTTGGCTGCAAAGAATGAGGGAAAAATGAGGAAAGGGCAAGAGAAGGCAAGCGTATTATTGTACTCCTATCAAAGTCTAATCATTTTATTTTAGCTATTTCACAATTTCGCCCACAATTTGTGAACATCTTTGCACATTTTGAAGGCGCATGAGATTTTCTATAAACTCTAAGAATGAATTCAGTCTATCACGACTCATTTGAAATCTCTTTTTGGTTTGAAATCACGTTTTGACTATTATTAAAAAACGTTTGCCGCTAGCAATTAAAACTGATCTATCAAGAAATTGCTCAACTGATCTGCCAACAAATTGCACGATTCTTTCCTTATAGCAAATTATGCAAACTTGCTATGTCTACATCGTTATTGCATAAATCCAAAAAGGAAGGGAGGAAAATCCAAAACGACAAAAATACCGGCCATTAATTAGTTTCTTCCTCTGGCATTATCGCAGCAACAATCATAAATTAAAAGTTATTCGTCAAAGTTACTGAGATGCAAAAAACTCGGGTCATTGTTGCTTACAAGATGGACAAGATGATTTTTACCCATAGCGTTTGACTCTAGGCTTTACCAATTCAATAACATTAGTGTACAGATCTTTGGAGCCAACTTCATGCTCCAAGAGTAGGAGTAAATATTTATAAAGGAAAACTCGCAGACTCCGATCGGTTTTTAATCAGGTTTATTTAACAGTTCTAGAGGTTTTCGGATGATTCTTTTGTGGGGGAGAAATACCTCGTGATACCTGACTCGAGGTATTTCTAAATTAAAAAAAGTAAAAATAAAAAAGAAGAAGGATTTCTAAACTAAAAAAAGTATGTACGAGTGAGTATACTATGGTTTCTGTTTACGGAGATCAGCCAAGTTTTGATAGTCTCTTTTTCTTTAACTTGTGAAAAACTTACCTTGTGCTGCATCGGTAACCGGGGAGAGCAACACGACGATGAGAAGACATATTAAAAGTGCTATTTTTATTAATCGCGGTGGTAGCTGAAAAAATGTAGAAAGAATAAAAAGTTATGAAATAAAGTCATAGTGGAAAAATCTTAATTTAAATGAGAAGAAAAAAAAACAGAGCGGCAAGATATTGCAAGAAAAGTAAAGGGAACATGCAGCAAATTGGGCTTTTGATAAAAAACGTAAGACCTCAAAAAAGTATACGTACATGTTCATTTTGTGATTAAACGTAAAGACCTCGAAGGGTCATGCATGCTTTACCAAACTGAAAATTAAATAAAAAAGCAGCCACGAACATCGACCATGCTTGAAAAGGAGCTCGAATCAAAGGTCACTCGTTTCACAGCATTTAAAACAAAAAAATTTGCTCCAGATGGATTTGAAGTTTGAATTTTACATTAACATTAAGTAAGCAACAAAAAAAACAAACTAAACCATTAAAAACTGAACCAAAAAAAAAAGAACCAAGCCAAAAAAAGAAACTGAAGCGATGATGATTTATTTTGACACATCAATTAAAAATTCGTGCTTAATGCAACAGCAGCTGGCGTAATACTTTAAAGCCATCGAAGCAGTCGGACGAGATGCTCCGTAAGCCGGAGCCACGATGGCCACGATGGTGCATGATGCCGTAGCTGAAAATGTGGGCAAATCGTTTCAATGCAAAAGAAGCTTCACTGCAGCAAGAAGCTCTTCTCGGTGGCAATTAGTAAGAATAGATGAAGATAATTGCAGGAAGCAAAGAAGGCAGGAGGGGGAGGAAAGTCCGGCATAAAAGGAAGAATAACGAAAAGCAAAATGGGTAGAATTATAGAGAAAATGAAGAATAAAGTCGGTAGGCTGGAGGCGATATCAAAAATTCATAGATAGTTTAATACCAAATTTTTCTTCAGAAAATAAAATCTTCTCTTAATCCTCATGATACTTGTTATTCGGACTCTTAATACCCCCCCCCCCCCCCTCTTCTACTCCTTCTTCTCATCATCATCATCGTCTTAAAATATGCCAAATGACGAGTTGGTTAATTGAAATTCTAAAAGCCATCAATGCCATCAAATTTTTTGCTTCAATTGTTAAGTTTGTCACGATTTCATTTCTTGTACTTGGAAACTATAACTTGGAATTTCGTAAATTGTGTACTCGTATATATGTATGTATGTGTGTATAAGTCTGCACGTTGGTAGTTGTTCTGTTATTGTTTTGCTTTTAATTTTTGCGTGCAAGCAATTTATACCGGTAAACCTTGACGAGATCTGCACTGCAACCTCAGAAGCTCTGAAACGACAAAGAACAACGACAAGAACGAAAAAGATAACGAAATAACAAACAATCAACGTCAACACCATCAACAAATCTTTGATACGATCGCTTCTATTGTAAAATAAATACAATAGAATTCAATTAACTCGTAATGAGAAATTATGTACATAGCGTGCTTCACTGTATTTGAAATCTGAAAGGAAGCGAAGGATGGAACAGACTACAGTGCTAACAGATTTTAACCGATGGTAGCCTTCAGAGATGATACAAAATGTCAATGCGGAAGGTCTAATGTCACACGAGCAGTGTTTCACCCTTGACACAGTAAACTCAACGTTCGTGTGACATCAGCAAGAAGTACAGATTAACTGCGTCTTCATTAGGAGTTAATTTATTGACCATTTTCCAAGCCTTCAACAAAAAACTGAATTTAAAATCCAATCCAGTCCAACTTTTCTATAGTCAACAATTTTAAGGGCTCCAGACAGTCCGGTAAGCAGTTTAAGAGTCACAGCAGGCAATCGTTTATACAGTTTAAGAGTAATGGAATTAGTTTGATTAAAAGAATGAAAAATTTAAATCATGTTTAAAACAATTGGAATACGAGGTCTGGTTAAAGAGTATCGCGAATTTTGAATTCCTGCAGAGTTTTAATTTTTTTGTGTAAAAAACTCCGTTTTTTATGTCTTTAAGAAAACATAAAAGAATCGTGTACGACACTTCATCATCGTGCCGATGAAAACTGCCCATTGTCTAATTTTTTCGATTTTCGCTAAAACAAAGACCAGCCTAAGATTATTCGCGCTAAAAAAGTACACCCTTTTTATCGCTTGTAAAGAGGTAAAAAATTAGTAACTGTAAGTAAGTTCATGAGTTTTCATCACTAATTTTGAATGATTTGCCATGAATAAATTCTGGTAAGTCACTTTTGTAATGATATGTTATTATTTTGTTGTTGCTGTTGTTTTTGTTGAAATGGCTAAGTTCAAAAGGTTCTCATTGAATTGGGTCATTGTCAAACACTTCTTTTAACAAAACGACATAACCTCAGAAATGGGTGTATTGTGTTTTTAACTAGATACAGTTTTGAAATTGATTACAAATTAAATTTAAATTTAAGACTTTCGTTTGGAAAACGGGTTTCTATTTATATACATACATAACTTAAATAAATTACAAATTCATCAAAAACTGACAAAATATGTTTGTTTTACGATAAATCTGACAAAATGATTATTATGATTTTCGTTAGTTGGTTTATTTTATGAAATAGATATACATACGAGTAAAATGAGTGACGTGGGCGAAAAAGGAGCTGAAAAAGTAACCTTGAAATGATTTTCGGATTTAGTGAAGGCAAATTAAATTAATTAACTTATATAATTTAAACTCATGTTACGAAAGCTTTATCTATCTAATTAAATTAAATGAAAACGATAGTTAGATAAAGATAGAGATAAATAAAGAGGTTTTTTCGCTTGTCCCGTGAGCAAATTATTTATAAAAAAGTAGGTGCAGCAGTTTAGTATTATAGTAACAGATATGTATGTCTATATACATACTATTTACGTATATGTCTATGAAGTATATATATCTATATACTAAAAATGCTAAAATGTACCCATTTCATGTTTTTTTATGTTAATTATTATTGTTTTATTGTTGTTTCTGTCGACTGTATTGGTCTTGTTTTTGCGTATGCTGTTGCTCTACTTCAATAAAATACCATAGCTACCATATAAAACCATAGCTACAACGACAACACCAACTACAACAACAATAAGAACTCCCAACAACTTTTCATATAACCATAAACCAACGAAAAAAGAGTTTCGGACCGAATTGCCGAACGTTACGCCAAATTAAATTGAATTGAATGCGTGCAAAATGCATTTGAAAGACAGTAACACTAAATTAGACAGACGGAGGACAGACAGACAGACAGACAGAGAGACAGACACACATAGACATAAGAATTTAGACAAGATCCGTGGAATGTTTAAACGAATGATTGACAAAGTGGAAGTGAGGAAGGGAGGCTGAAGTGCGGGAAGTGCCAGTGAGATCGAAAAGTACTGATACAGATTCTTTTTTGAGCACTAAAATATTTGTTGTTTGGTTGGAAGTTGTTTTCTCAAATAAAATTAAGTAATTTTTATTACTAGAGTTAAGCAATTTTTATTGCTTTCAAATTTTTAATTGAAATAAAAACGCAAAAAAATTAATTTATATTAAAAATTATATTAAAATAAAAAGAATTTCAAGAAACGAATTTGTCAGCAAAATCCTTTTAGAATAAATAGAATTTTTCTTTAGGGACCTCGAGTGTCAATTGTTTTCGTAAGAAATTTGTCGTTATTATTAAGGAAGGAAGGAAGGAAGGAAGGAAAGAAGGAAGAAATAGCAAGAATTCTTTAAAACAAGCAGAAATAATGATTCATTCTACAAAGAAATTAATGCATCTACTATAATATTTATATTAACTAAAACCAGTACGATATAATCGCGTTATTAAAAAGATCATGGTGTATAACTAAACAACATGACGACCTTGTAAATCATTTGAGCACAAAACAACTGAAACGAAATCTCAATCTATATCATTATCAGTATCTGTATCAGTGTCTGTAGATGCTTGTCTGTCTACCGGTAGCTGAATCATTTTTTGTAATACCATTTAATTAATATGATTTGAAGAATGACGTGAATGAAGTAAAAATTGCCTCCGAAATGGAGCCAAGGAGAAAAACGGGCACATCTTTCTAAAAAATGAACGAACCTACATCCTTCATCCTTGTGGTAAATGAACTAATACCAGACAGAGTAATTTTTTTATAAGCTGCGATTAAAATTATTATTATTTTACTAACAAATGCAAACACACAAAAACTATAGTGACTACGAACTGAGATCATCAATCATTTGAATGGTCACATTATTGTTGTTGTTGTCGTTATATTGATGATGTTACTGATTAGGGTCCATTGACATTTTCAAGGCCAATCTGACCTTTCGAACAAAGAAACACAAACCATTTTATTGAGATGATTAACGAAACCGAAAAAAGTATTTATAATAAAAAAAAATTCTTTATTTATAGAGGACCGCACCAAAAATTTAAAAAAAACAACAAATTGTGGGAGAAATTATTCCTAATTCAAACGCAATTTTTTTTTAAAAAATGGAAAAAATATAAAAAATTTTAAAGACCTCAAAAAGCCTTCATTTATTTTAATGATTGCATGAGAAACGAGGAAAAGATAATAATATAAAATAAATTAAACTCTAAAGAGATTAAAATTAAAAAAAAAACAATTATCAGGATTCGACTAAAAACAACAACAAGCAATTCAATAAAAGGCATCTGGTTTTACTGGTTTTCTTTTGTTTTTTTTGTTTTTTTGAGTAAAAATAAAAGGAAAGAAAGAAATACTTAATGGCTTAAGAATTCAATTTACTAACAGGAAATGTTGAGAATTTCGTTTAAACAAATATAATAATATACTAAAATTTTTATGTGACTCAGCGCCGGTTTTAATTTGCGGTGATTACTGCTTTGACCACTCTTTGACAAGATACAAAAACAAGTTCTTTTAAAAGTTTGCCGCTGATTTATTTAATCGAACTCTTAAACAACGTAACACACGTCAAAACTGATAAAGGGATACATCGATATTATACCATTAGCTGGACAGCAAACACAGTTAAGTACGAGTATAATGGTGTACAAACACACCAACAAAGCAAACAAACCAGCCCAAACCACAGCAAACAAACAAACGAAATAGAAATAATGATAATAAGAAATTAAATGATTAAACCTGCAAGCAGACAAACAAAAGAAGATTAAGCTAAGATTTAAATAAACAAATAATTAAACAAACCACAACAAACACATATAAGCCGATAACCAAACATACAAACAAACAAAATACAAACAAACTAACAAAAGTAGTGCTAAACGAAGTCTTTAAATTGATACTAGCAAACAAGCAAATAGTTATATGAACAGAGAAATATGGAGGTGACACTAAAACACTCAAACAAACAAACAATTGAACATACCTAAACAATCAAACATGCAAACAAACAAACAAACAAACATAGTCATACACTTTTGTCGTCATAAAATTTCGTCATAGAAAATTAAAAACCTCTTCACGTCCAAGAAAATGCAATAATTTTACGTAAGTAATTTTTTCATCTTTTTCTGCCTCTCTCTCTCTCTGTCTCATAGAGAAACCCTCCCCCCCCCCACTCTCCTTTCTCACTAATTCTTACAAATGCATAGACACACACATATACACTTCAAAAGTGTGCGTTAGCAGTTAATGAAAATTCCTTCACGATTTTCCCTCAGCTGAATCTAGCTGTTGTGTGTTGTTGTTGTTGCTGTTGTTGTTGTGATGTAATAGCTGCAAATAATTAGGCAACTATCGTAATAATAATGGATACTCGTATTGAATGATTTTTGGGGCCCAGCAAAGCAGAAGAAAAATGCACCGACTCGAATTTACTTTATAAATGAAAGAAACAAAACAAAACAAAAACCACAACAACAACAAAAGAAAGATTGTATTAAGTAAAGTTGTTATGTCAGTTGCAGTTGCAATGATGTTGGGCCATTGGTTTTTGTTGTTGTTTTTTAAATACAATGCAATCATGTTTTAGTTCGATTGACCATTTAAGGTTATAATGGCTATGACGTAAAGTAAAGAAGTTACTTTAGAAGTCAGAAGTTACTCCTCCTGAGCTGTCAAAGAAGAAGAAGAAGACGGAAGAAGAGGTCTGTGTTGGTGTGTGTGTGTGTGTGTGTGTGTGTGTGTCTTTATATTCGATTGCCTTTTTCACACGTTATACAACAATAACGTTTTAAACTAGCAAAATCATAGCGAAAACGAAAGACTTAAGACACAAACCTGGTTGAATGAATTCATTAACTCTTGAGACGCCTGAAGCAACTTTTTTTTTCGCTTTAAAGGAAAAACTACTTTGACAACAACAAAAACTGCTATGATAATTATCTAATTTAATACGAGTTTTTTAAAAATTATATTAAATCAATAAGTTTTTATCTTTGTTTATGCCTTTCTTTCTTCTTAATTTTCTAATGCGTATTTTTCAATTTTGTTATTTTTTTTTATATTCTTAAAATATGCATAGCTTATTTGCTCTGCTTCTAAAGCATTTACTTCCTTTGACCTTGTGCTCATGTGTCTACTTTGACGAACACTTGAACAAACCGAAGGCATGAGCATAACACAAACAAAGACCCATTCCATTCTCTTTCACACAATAACCAGACACACCAAGACACACCTGAACATTGTTAGAGACAAACACAAACGCACATAAATCAGAGTCGTAATCGTAATCGTAATCGTAATCGAAGTTGAAGCCACAACCGTAGCCAAATCGTAGTAACATATGTTGAGAATACGCCGAGTCGATCGCTTGACCGGTTGTTACTTTGATTTGTCAAGAAAATTGCTTAAGTTGCGAATTTTGTAAACGTTTTTAAGTTAAGCTGATTGGTCGGTTTTATTGATCTATTTGTCTGAACGTGTTTCAGGTTTTCTGACGTCATACGTTCAATAGATAAACCGATAGAGAGAGATAATGTCGATATTATCGTTTTGATTGTTTTTTAATTTTTTATTAAGCTTTGATGTGGTTTATGTTATCTTTCGACTTTTTATGTTATTGTTTGTGGGTTTGTTTGTTTGTTTGTATCTTTTTGCTCTCATTGCAGCTAAACAATTTATAGTTTTTATTAAAACAAAAAACAATAATTCCATCAAGGTCAACAAGTCTTAAATTCCATACAAAAAATTTTCCATAAAATCAAACTATAACGATTTCTATAAACTTTAAAAAGTGTTTAAATTTGTATCCAACTGGAGCTGACATTTTAAAATTCGAGAATATATTTACAAGTACGCGAAGGATGAAGAGAAATTTTAACGATGAAGAGAAACATAATTTTAAAAAACAATAAAGAAACAACACTTCGTGTATTTGCATAAACACTTTACACTCTTGCAAAATGTCTCGACGGTCTCGGCTGTCTCAACTGAAGATTTCTTACAAAACTATTACCAACAACAACAACAACAACAATATTAACTGATCGAAAAAAGGAGCAAAAAAACAAAAGAAAGGAAAATCATAAACAAGCGTGATTTTTTTAATTTTTTACAATTTTAATATTTACACTGTTGAACAAAAACAAAAAAAAATCATAACTACGAATGTTTATCAACGGTCTACAGTTTTTTGTATTTGTTGCGTCGCTTTAGCTTTGTTTGCCGCCACGCCTGTTTTTTTTTTTTTTTTTTGTCAACATTGAGACAAACACATAAACACTTGAGCCCAGAGGATGCA
This sequence comes from Conops quadrifasciatus, assembly GCA_949752815.1. Taxonomy (NCBI): domain Eukaryota; kingdom Metazoa; phylum Arthropoda; class Insecta; order Diptera; family Conopidae; genus Conops; species Conops quadrifasciatus. The sequence continues at coordinate 38,539,110 of OX457079.1, forward strand.
ATTACGATCTTTCTCACTTCCTTCACGCTATTTTTAATTTTTTTGTGTGTTTTTTTTTACAAAAATCCTTGAAGTTTTTGTCATCAATCGTTAAATTTTATGATGGAAACGTGTTCATGTTTTGGTGTTTTTTCTGAAATTATTTGTAATAAAACTCAAGCAAGAAATTAAAAAAGTATTAAAATTTAATTTATTAACAACAACAAGCGGTAGGAATAACAATAACAATTTATAAGAAATAAAAAAGGGTTAATTCTTTGACGGAAAAGGCCCTTTAGATTAGTCTCAGACGACTCTGAAGCGACTCTCAGACGGTTTTCAGAAGAAACTAAAATGATTTCAGAAAGATTTTTATTGCTCATCGTCTAGCAGGCGACTCAAAAAAAATTATGTCAAAAAAAATTTAAAAGAAAATGTTAATCTGAATTATAATCATAAAAATAGGTAGCTTGAAAACAAAAATTTTACTATCGGAAAACTTTAAAAATAGCGTCTATGGCATGAAAATCATATTTTTTAGCCCAAAATAATTCCGAGAAAAAATCCACCATCAATTTATTGATATAATGAGCAATTTCTGCATAGTTTTTAAATTTCTATAGCTCCCTCTAAGTGTTAATACTATATTTTTATTTATATTATAAGAAATAAATAAAGAATAAATTATGCATCATCATCAAAAAAGTGAAAAATGTCGGAAATGAATCCATGCGAAGAATGTGCTGAAAGTGCCTTCAGGGACTGGTCATAACTCATACGAAATGCACGTGTAACGATAACGTAATTCATTATATAAAATGCAACACTATATGATGCATTATACAATGTAAATATATTTTGCAAATACAATACAAATTTCAAATACAATACAAATATTTGCAATGAAAAGGAAAGAAATCACTTTCTCTAACAAGTTTTCTATGGTTCGCGATGTTCAGCTGGTGGCAATAAAGTTTTAACTACGATACTTTACGGCTGTACGAGTACACGAGTGCATACGTATAAACAAATCCATCCTTACTTTCTTCATTTGAAGTAATCTCTTGGTTGCTTTAGTTAACGTTACTTGCAACAAAACACAACAAGTTTTCGTAGACAAAGTATCGAAGAGAGACTTTAAAAGCTAACTGAAACTGCCTTCAGCAAACACAACAAACACAAACAAATGCACCTGCGTGCTGAAGTCATATGTCACACCCATATGCCTATCCCATCTTTTAACTTCTTCTTCTGCTTCTTCTACTGTTGGAGGAGTTTGAGCCTTTCGACGACCACAAGATTTCACTAAAGCGGAAGTAAAGAATTAAAAAGTTTTAGTGCTGGCGAAAAGGAAGCGGGCGACAAAGGGCGGAATGGGGCAAAACTAGGGGCGGCATCTACGGGGAGTGGTGAACAGGCGAAGGTAGGCCTGTCAAAGGAAAGTTGGGTTAGCTTTCACTTAAAGACTTTATTGAATTTAGCATCGCTGTATCGTTTACAAACATCCTGAGTATGTTTATCGGTTGGTTTTTTTGTTTGTTTGTAGATTTGTTTGCTTATGATTTTTAATTTGTTTCTTCTATGGTTTGTTTGTAAAAGAAAAGGGAAAGCAGGGACAAAAAGTCTAAATGACAAAACCTAATTAAAATTTAAAAAACTAAAAAAAATTTTTAAAAATAAGTCAAACAACAATTAAGTCAGCACAAACAAATACAAAAGAAATTCTTTAAATATTAACAATAATGAGGAACTGATGTTATGCAAATAGCCATTATAGCAACAATAAAAAAACCAACATCACAACAAACCAACAGCAATAGCGATAACGATACGCTCGCTACAACAACAATAACAGCGACAACAAACACACATCAGCATTATCCATCAATTATTTAATGACGCGAATTAAATTGAAATTAAAATGATGCTAAACAAGAATTAATTCTACAGAAATGTCGACCCTTCGTTTATTTAAGTAAGAGGAAGAAGAAAAGGGAGAAGAAGATGAGGTAGAACATGTAGAAGAAGACGAATAACAACATAAATATTGAAATAACACCAAAAACACTTTGACCTTTTCGAAAACCTGAATGAGAAAAAACAACCTGATTGAATGAGCAGACCACTAGAAGCAACAGCAACAGCAACACCAACACAAACAACAATAACAACAACACTAATAGTAGCCGCAGTATTTGTAGAAGCGTTGGAGTCTATAGCGGTGAAGCGATCATCAGCATCATCATCATTAACAACAGCGAACGGTAACACGATCATGACAGAAATCGAGCTTAACAAGTGTTAATGACCAAACAGCAATCAGTCGGTCTAAAGAAACGGTTTCTTCTGCAACGGCCAGCGCGTGAGACACGTTGAGAGCAGATTCAGGCAACGCGCCTACACTTTGGCTTAGTTGAACCCATTAACGACTGACAAAATAAAGCAAACCATGAAAGATGAAAACCCAAATCGAAATGATTGTTGCAGAATAATCACCGGTCAATTAAATTTACTGTAGAAAATTTAATTGAAATTGACAACAAAAATTCATTAAAACCATTTTGAATTAATGCAAGAAGAGTTCTTTATAGATCTAAAATACATAATAGATATTTATAAAAGAATAATTTAACATTAATTTCATATTTTCTCAAATTGTTTAGAAAATTGTTTCGTAAAAAGGAATTTAAAAGGAATTTAAAAGAAATTTAAAGGAAATTCAATAATTTGCTATAGCTTTAATAATAGACTTTTCATTTTAATAATTGTGTATTTCTTTTTTATATATTTTCAAATGGTATTTATTTAATATTCTTTTCATGCCAAGGATCGGTCAAGTTCATTTCTTAAGTGCGTGCGTTTGCACAATTTCAGTGAACATTAAAAACTCAAACCATTTTTTTTGTTGTTTCTTGGGCAATTTGATTGACAATAAATATGATTGTGACAAACATCCACGATAAACCCAATAATTATTAATTAAGCTATTATTCATTAATTTTTTTTTATGTCTTTGTTGGTCGTATTTATTTTTAGCGCGTATATGCGCGTGTTGTGTTTTTTTTTTTGTGTATTTCTTTTTTATTTTTCTTTGTCTTGACCAATAGAATTGATTTGAAGGTTAAACTTCTTATAAAAGCCTTGAATTTATTTATTAAAAATTACAAAATTGAAAAAAAATGCGTTTAAAAATCTTTAAGATGGTCTCGTGCCTTTTAGTTGTTTTTACTTAGTTTGCTTTTTATTTTATACAAACGCTTATATTTACGATATTAAATTTGTATAATAATATATTGCTCAAGGTTCATCGAGAAGAAGTTCTTGAAACCTTCTTGCAAAAGTTCTGAGTGTAGATAAAATCCAGCTCATTGCAAACGGTTCTTCAAATTTGTTTTTTTCCATGTTTTTGTAGTCATGAACTAATTTGAGAAATCAATTGTTGTAAAATTTGACAGTTATTAATAATTTTTAAGAAACTCGCTACAGGCCAAAGACAATACTTTCGCTTACGACCGAAATTGCTTTAACCTCGATGTTTGTGTAAACCATCCTGATGTAAACGCGAGGCAAAGCTTGAGGTTACGTTAAAAGACACCCGAAAGACCATTTGCAAAGGTTGCGCAATTTAACTGACAACAACTATTAGTGCTTCATACGCAATGGACAATGAACCGTTGTCGATTATGAAGTGTTTGAACGATGAAGAGAATCGCTGCAGTTCGTTACAAATTCACGAAGGATTTGTCATTAATGTGTCTGTGTTTGTATGTGTGTGTATATACGTGCGTGTTTATTGTCAATTAAACCATCTCAATGACACTTTCAGCGTGCTTTAAACACCGATTGCGACAGTGTGAAGTCGTTTAATGACGACGAGCTAATCATACGACATCTGCGTGCGTGATTACAACACACATACTTCATAATTAATTAATTAATTTTGTCAGTAACAACTTTTTCATATAGTAATATTATATATTTCTTCATTGACTCTTTTTAATTTTCTTAAATTAATCATCCTTGATGCAGCAATAAAGTGAAATTCGCTTGAGGTCTATAATGTGATATATGTACCTTCATATGCGTATTTATGTTCGTCTCAGTTGTCATTTGATCAAAGCCCTTTAACCTTAATTGCGCGGAAATGCCCGCTGGTCAGGCAACAAGTTTTTCAGGTCTGTGACTAAAAGTAAAACAACTCCACTGAACTGGAATAGTTCATTGTGTATAGAAAAATGGCACCAACAAGTTGGCCATCAATCAATCGACCACCAGATTGCTACGTGTAGAGTATAGATGGCCGCAAAAACGACAAAGAAATCCAGAAAAAGCAAGAGTCTTTTAAATAATCAAAAATCAAGTTAAAGAAAAGTCAACAACAACAACAACGACAGATGCTGTTTACTCAAATTACGCTGACAACGCAAATTTCTGTAAATTTCTGCTTGTAATGCCTCGCGACGTGTCACACTTTCTCTGCTTGAGTCAAGTTTAAAAATACATACCTACTTTTTTCTCTTTCTTTTCCTCACTTTTGTCGTCCGTTAGCAGTCATTTCCGAAGTCTTTCCGTGTATTCGCGTTCGATGAAAAGAAAACTAATATTACCAAGAAAATTTTATTATATTTCAAACAAAAAAAAACGACATTTTTTGCGAATTCAGTGTGAAATTAAACGGAATGAATTGAGCTAAATTAATTGAAGTTTAATGCGAATAAGTTTAATTGGAGTTTAATTAGAAAAATAAAAATAGTTAAAGAAATCCAATTTTTCGAAAGTTATCGATGATTATAATCGATTGATTATGAGTATATTTAATGTATTCTTAATGTCTACTCATGATTATTAAAAATTATTATTTGAATCCAATTTTTTACAATTAATCCTTCGCAAACAATCGTTTTCTATCAATGCTTTTCTGTTCAGTTTTTATTGTAAATTTTTTACTGACAATCATTTCCCATCAATTGAAATTTCAGACTCAAGATAATAAAAGAATATTTTCCTTAAAAACTTTCAAACTAACCAAAAGGCAAAAACTTTGATTAATTTAGTATATTTTATTTTATATTGTTGCCGTTTCAATAATGGTTTTTACTGTGCCATGAAATTTTAAAAAAAGTATGTATTCATGTATGAATTTTTGTCTTTTTAAGTCTTAAGGTACGTACATTTTTCTTTACTTCGCTTAAAATAAAAAGATAAAGAGGAAACGAAATTGAAAGGAAATCTTAAGTTATTTTGGGAAAAATTTGTTGATGTTTGATATTATATTTTTCCTTATTTTACTTTTAATTTAAGGCGCCTTTTGTGAACTTTTTACCGCCTGCTGACAGTTGCCCGTTACTATGCACACAAACCAGCGCTTGCTACGGGCCTTTCACTCTCTTTATAAAGCTGCGCAAGCAACAACAACAACAATTACAACAACAACATACTATAAAAGCAACAACAGTACTGTTGCTGTTGCCATCGACTCGCAATGCGATTTCGCTATACATTTTGCATGGAAAACTATTTGATTATATTATTTCATTTCACTTTTTTGTTTTTTCCTCTTTTGTGCCAACTAGCAAAAGGCAATAGCAAGAGGCAAATAAACCACGATATATACATATTGTATATTGCTATAAACCGATTGGTTGATTGCTCAGTTGGTTCGTTGGCTGTTTGGTTGGTGACTTGGTTGATTGCACGCGCTTTGACTTGCATTAAATTGAACAAAAAAATGGAAATTTTTTAAGATTTCATTTGATGAATGTGTGTATGTATGTATTTCTGTGGTTACTGCGGTTTATGTCTTTCTTTTCTTCTTCTTCTTCTTCCCCTTTTAATAATATTAATATGTACAAGTATTTATCTCTCTGGTTTGTCATTTCTGTACTTGCATGCGGAGAGTTGGCGGAATTTGCGTCACGACGGATCGCATTACATTGTAACAGTTACCACAAACTTCAGGTCGCGTATGTCGATTCGTGATTTATTTTGTGCAATCGTCAGAAAGAGCGAAGCGGAGCAGTTTAAAGACGCGCGGAGCAGAGCAATGTAAAGCATGACAGAGAAGGAAAGTGTACAGAGCAGAGTTTATAACCGAACAATTCATAACAGAACGAGCGAAACCGAATATGTACATAACACTACATCAGCACTACAGAGCAGAGCAATGTGTGTGCATACAGAGGCTCGGCGCAAAACAGAACAGAGCAGAGCAGTGTTAAGCCAAGCAGAGCAGAATAGTACAAAGCGCAAAGAAGTTTCTAACAGAGCGCTGCATAACAGAAACATGTAATGCCGACCGAAGCCGAGCTGTACGCAGCAGTGAAAACTGAGGAAAACGAATTCGTACAGAGCAGAGCAGCGCAGAGCGGAAACAGCAGAGAAGAGTACGCGACAGCAGAACGGCTACCGAACTTAGGCAGAGTAAAAACAAAGCAAAGCAGAGAAAAAAGGAAACTGTAACTATTAAAGTCATTGAGAAGCCATAGAGGAGTATTTTTGTGATATGCCGACAATAGTTTCATTTTTATTAGTTTCATTTCTGTTGTTGTTGTTTCTTATATGGTTTTTGCTTTTTTGAGTTGTTACTGTGGCAACATTTCCAATAATGATATGCATGAATACAAAGCAACAACAAAAAAAAAAGGCTTATATATAGAGACATATCGATTTAAATGGTTAATGAACTCAAGTAACTGAAAACGAAATGAAAGGTGAAAAGAAATTTGTATTTTGTATAAGGATGTACATATGTATCGTATGTAGCTATAGATACGGATCAATATGTAGAAGTATGAGTATATATATATATACATATATGTACAATACGCAGTTATACAGATTTTGCTGCAGCCACGTTGTTGTTCTTGTCTTTAATGAAAATGAAAGCTTTTGTAATGAAAAAACAAAATAAGAAAAATAACATTCATTTCATATTTAATTTATCGATTATACTATTTCTTTAAGTTCTATGCTTTTTCGCATGAGAAAAGAAAAAGTCTTGCATTTCTTTTTTTTTTTTGTGTCTGTTAATATTTTGTGTGTCTCTTTCTTTTTCGTGGACTTTCTTGCATCCTTAATTATTTAGTTACCATTCACTACTACTGAATGAATTCTGAATAGAATTATCTACCATTTTTCTTTGTTGCGAATATTCTTATGATTTTTTTTTTGTTCTTTTTAAAAAAAAAATCTTACATGATGTTTTCCTAAAAAGTTGTGAAAATAGTGCCTTCTTTCCCGGCCGCAATAAGTCTTTTGTGCAACCAACAACAACAACAACAACAACAACCTAACAAAATGCAATAACTGGAAACAAACAAACAAACAAACACAATAAGAATCAAATACAAAACGACTAAAATACAACAGCAACAACAACAACAACAACAACAACAACAACAACAACAAGAAGAAGAACAAAGCAACAGCTGTTTGTGTAAAGAACAGTTTAGCGAAAAAGTGTGTCACGTCGACAATCTCTACAGCGCCTGCCCTTGCCGCTGCCTGTACCGCACTTTAGCGACCACGCGATAAAAAAAGAAAAAAAAGAAGCCAAAACAAGCAACGGCAAACGGCAAACGGCAAACGACAACAACAACCATCGACAACCAGCAGCCAGCAGCCGCCAGCAGCCGCCAGCAGCCGCCACCAACACGCCACAACGTTTAACAGCTTTAACTTCAGAATGCTTTGAGCTGAAAAAGAATTATTGTTATCGACGCATTGAGCGCCGCAAGTTTTGAACAATGAAGAATATAAAACCGACAGCGAGGAAAAAATCGAAAGAACGTTAGGTAGCAACAACAACAACAACAACAACAACAATCGGCAACAACAGCTACAGCGATCAACAGCTATCAACACAATCGCAACAACGAGAATGCAGTTTGTGCTAAAAGTCGTGACGCATTCGATGCCATACAACAACAACAACAAAAACAACAACAACAACCACAAGAACAACAACAACAACAACAACAACAACAACAACAACAACACCAACAAGCACCACAAACAGAAAATACCTAAAAAAGACTTCAACCCAAAACAACGAAAAAAAAAAAAAAAAAAAGGCAAAATGAAGCCAGTAAAAAACCTCCAGCAAGTTTCACTTTCGGCAAAGAATTGTTATTGGCCAATTCTTGAAAACGTGTCCACTCTCGGTGCGTTTTTGTTCCTTTCGATTTGAATCCACTGAAGGCAACTTACGATAGATTGCAACACAAAACAAAAGACCAAACAAAAAACACAAATAAATCAAGACTTAGGATGACAGCGTACGATTAATGAAAATGGAAATTAAAATTTTGTGGTTTCATTCGGAGTGAAACGTATTGACTTCGATTGAAAAAGATTCGATTCAATTAAATTTGAAATTATTTATATTCATTAAGTATTTATTATGACGACGCAGTTTGACGAAATTTTTTTTTTTCATTCTTTTTTCTTTGTTATTCGTCAATATTTTAGTGAGGTTTGTTTCTCTTTTAAATATTTTTATAGCGGTTTGTTTCTTAAGTTCTTTCTTAAGCACAACAAGTTATTTTCTTAAGTCTTCTCTTATTTATATATACATACATATATATTCAGACAGACTGATAGACAGACAGACAGACGTTAAGTAAAAATCTAAATGTATTTTTTCAACATAAAGATAATGAACCGAACTGGCCAACACTTGATTCCGGCTTCAGTGACATGTTATGGTAATTTGCCAGCTCTCAAGCCGTCCATCCGGTAACCAACTTGAAATCGAGCCAACTTCAACTAACCATCATCCACGCAGCCAGTTTCTTTGGTCACAGCTAGTGCTTTTTTGTCTGTCTTTGTCTTTCATTTTTCAGCAAGATTTGAAGCATTTGGCAAAAGCAAAAACCGTGAAATATTGCAGAAGCAAAAACCTGATTTCAATTTAGCTGAAATCGCACGCCAGTAGCCCGCGAGACCAGAAGTCAACCTGGCCAAAAAAGCGTCCGTCATGAGGCCGCCGCCCAGCGTTTCAGAGCGAAGCAGATCGAGAGCGGTTTTCAGAGCTGGTGAACGGCGGCGGGCGGCGGGCGGCGGGCGGCTGGCGACTGGGTCGGGTTGACGACGGGTCTGCTCCGATCTGGTCAGACTTGTTCGATTTGAAATTAATTGTCTCATTTGCTGGTTTCTAAACTGCGTGTGTATTTCTCTGGCGAACACTTGCTGGCGACCAGTTTACGCGGTCTTGCTGCTGCTGCTCGTTTAAGTTTCGATGTTAGCAATTTTGTTAATAACACTGCGCAGCATGTTGTGCGAACCGCAATGCGACAACTTTTACCCAAAGTAATTGCAATTAAAGCAGCCGAATCCGCATAAAAGCTGCGAGGGACTCGCATTAAGATTTTGCATGGCCCGAATAACGGCGCGTAAAGGCAATTAGAAGGCGATTTAGCGAAAGGCAAAATGGTCGTTGTTGTAAGCGGATATTAAAATATTAATGACGCATAAATAATCATTTTGTATTTTATCAAGAATTAAATAAAAGTGAATGTGAAAGATATAAGACATCACCGAGATCAAGAACTGAAGGAAACAGCTCAAAATTAAACGGTTTAAAATTCAATTTAAATTAAAATAGATTTTAGAAACTGAGGCATTATCTTAAGTATTACTAAAGGATCTAAAATTATAGAAATAACAGAAATATAGAATAAAAATAGAATAACAGAAACAAAAGAAGCTGTCCTAAGAAGCCACAATTGTGTGTTTTAGTGTGGCGAAAATTGAGTAAACGGTTGACTGCTTTTTGGTCAATGGTCAATGATTGGAGAGCAAAAAGAGGTAATAAAGTAAGAAATTATTTACAAAAAAAACAAACAGCACTTACCAACATCTTAAATCCTTCGCACTGAGCGATCACTTTGCCAGAAATAATTTAAATTGTGGCCAGCGCTCGCTTCCGAGTAACGTAATACTAGAGTTAGAGAATCGATTGCAGTCGATTAATAAATCAAAACCAAAAGAGAAACTGGTTACTTTCGATAAAAAGTTTCTCCAGCGAAACAACAATTGCACAGACTTTTTTCCGCCTCAAGATCTTTTAATCGATCGCTCGTAAACTTGATTGCTCTAAAAAGGAAAACTGGAAAAAAGGCGTTTCAAGTGAAGTTTGATGAATTGTTGTTTTTTTTTTTTTTGTATTTTTTCAAAGAAATAAAATCTGCAGCGGCTGAAAGCAGCAGCAGCGGCAGCGACAACCGAGAAGTGGCTTCATTGAAAGTGAAGCCAAAGGGTATGTATAGAAACCATAAAGTAACAGAGGAAAAACCGCAAAAATTACTTTTAATTCTGATGAAAAAATCATTCGAAAATTTTAAACCAAAAAAACTGAAAAATATAACAAAAATTTCTATGGCTTAAGTTTGATTAAAGTAAATTTCAAATAATCGACAGCTCACTGCAGGACAAAACTGCTGCTGCTACTAAACCGTGCAACATGTCACTTCAATTGCCGAACCGAAATTATTCAAGCGGACTTTTTCAATTATATTTAATAGCGAGATTTTTTTGTTTTTAACGCAATAGATTTTGCCCCACAAAAAATGTCCATAAAACTGTCATTTCATGTCGCGCTGACAATTAATTTGTTGGGAAAAAAATGCAAAAAAAGGAGGTATTTTTCACTGTCTTTTTCCACTAACCGTACTAACCGTTCTTGACGACTCGCTCGTTGGACTTCGTAACTGATACTGAATCCATCTGCGCAGCGCGCAAAACCATGAAGCCCAAAGTAAGTTACCAACGAGTGTTTTCATTTAAACTTACATACAGACACACGCACGCTCTAATACGATCAAAATAAACAGCATGGCTTGGTGGTGTTGTTGTTGTTCTCTGCTAGTCCTCAACATCTTATTGCCATCACAGTTTTTGTTCATAAGCATTAAAATCACTCAACTGCCGCTGCTGCCGCTGCTGCCGTTGCTGCTGCTGCTGCTTCTTCTGCCGCTGCCTTCACTCTCTGCTTCAGTGCAACACCAACAAATTGAGCGAGTGTTTTATGCACGAAAGGGCGACTACTGTCGGTCTTCGCTGTTCTCTGGCGAGTGCTCTTCAGAGAGTGGCGGCGGCAGCAGCAGAGCATAATATTAAAATGACTTCGTCCACGATGAAAGACTTAAGACAAAAACTCGACGAACCTCGTCAACCTCATCAAAGCACGAAGCTTTGATCACTAACAGTGAGCGACCGCTCGAACGAGTCTCTGTTACAGTCGAATGTTAACATTTAGATCATGTAAAATTTCTGTAGTATTGTGTTGTTGTTGTTGTTGTTGTTGTTGGAACAATGTGAGTGATTTATTTCTATAATTTTTACTTGTTTCCCTCTTTTTTTTTTACTTGTTTTCTTTTGCTTTGATTGTTTTTTATCCTTCTTTTTCTTCTTCTTTTGACTATATTTGTCATTGTTCATTGTCGTCGTTGTTGTTGTTTTTCCTTGCACACACACACACACACTCACACAAAGGTACCAGAAATATACCGTAAGTTAGGAGGCGACCAGCGTTGTAAGGTTTTTTTGTACAAACGTTTGTACGTTCGAGTACGTTTATGTCGTACATTTTAAAATGTTAAACACGTAGAATGTGCATTAAATTTATGCTACGGACTGTACGTGCGTGCATGTAAGTGTTGCCAATGCATAAGAAATTCGGTGAAATACAAAGAGAAGAGGAAAAAACTGCGAGAGTTGAATTGAAACCTTAGAAATTGTTCGTAACTAAGAAATTGTCAAGTAAAAAGTGGGGGGTTCAAATTGAAGAATGCCTAAAACTTCGAAATTCAAATTCAAAATTAAGAAAACTTTCAGTTTCTAAATTGAGACCGTTAATAGACAGATAGCAATGCACATACACATACACACATTTTGTTTTACGAGTGTGAAATTTGTTTCAAACGACAAGTCGTTAAAAAAATTGCCAAAACCGATAGAGATTATGAGCAGCTTACAGGCGCTTGCTGACCCAGCGTTTGTGTGTCTTTCGGTCTGTCCTTTAGTCTTCCGATTGAGACGATTGATCGATCGTAGTGTCAAAACTCGTTTCGCCTGAGAGTAACTCTCCCTGTGTCGTTGTTGTTGCGAGTATTTTTGGATTTATCTTTGTTGTTCTTGTGCGCCTGACACGCTTTGGTTGTACCATTTGACCGAAAGCGAAAGTTCGTAAGGCAGCAAACTTCAAACTCTGTTCATCGAGCTTGTTTGTGTGACGACGAAAAAGCGACACGTTTTCAGCACACATGATCATAGATACACATAAATATGCGCGCGCACACACACACACACACACACACCATATGCATGCGGTTAAAGCGGCTTTCGGTCTTTCGGTAACCAAGTAACCAAAACAATATGACACACATACAACAATCTGTATGGCTTAACTTCGATTGGTTGGATTGGATTTCGGTGGAAAAATCGAAAATAATCAATCAAACTGATTTCAAAAATTTTGAAATCACAGCTTTTTTTGTATTTCGTAAAAGAAATTCTCTGCGACTTTCATAACCCTTCACAAAAACAACAACGATCAAATGACTTAAGGCTAAAAAAGATTATAATATGTTGATAATGATGATTGATTGTTAGCGATAAAGATGACAAAATAATCGAAAGACTAAAGAAACTAACTTTATCAAATTCCATGATTATGATAACGAAAGAAAAAATCAGGGAAGAACCAAAGACTTAAGAAAGAAACTACAACAGACCTCGCTAAACGATCTGATCGAATGGTAATGATGATGGTAAACGTTTGGGAGCTTTGTCAAGCTTGATGATATTTTATAAAGTCTGCCTCGATAGACTTGAGTCTCTCTGGACAGAGTCTCAACGCTTCTCTCTGAAGAGACTCGAATAAATAGATTCCACCAAACATTTGGAAACCTCAGCAAACCTCATCGAGATGCCAGGAAAAGAATAAGAAAACAACTCTGTCGAATATCAAACGTCAACAAACTTCAATGAATAGATTTTAATAGAAGAAGAATGAAAAACAGTTTCTTAAACCTCATAAAACTTGATCATCAAACATCAGCAAACATTTTCAAGATGACAGACTGTGAAAAACTAAAAAAAGCAGCCGCCAAACTTCATCAAACGCCCTGAAACTTTACGCCATTAATTATCGTCGATGATTGAAGCAAAATTCAACGAAAAAGCTTAAGAAAACAAACTTTGCCAAACAGCGTTAAAGTTGTCCATGAATATATAATTCGAATTTTTATATAAAAAGTTGATTAATTTAAATATTAAATATTCATTATTAAAACTATTCAAAATACCTTGAAAGATTGTTATTATTATTATTTAGCGTGTTCGATTTGCTTGTCTTTGGTTTACTTTCTCGAATTAAATATTAAAATTATTGGACTATAAACAAACAAAGCAACAAACAAACCAACATTCAATCAAGTGTTGCCTCAAAAGCGAGATACTCGTAGGAGAAAAATAATCTGTTGCGCTCTGTTTCACGAACACGAGAGAAAAGAAACACAAAGAAAGAACGCACAAGGAAAGAAAGCTAGAAAGCATTTAAACGTCATTAAAAGTATTCAAACGGTGATGGCTTTAAGTGAAATGCTGGCTTAAGGAAATTTTAAGGTTTCTTCTTTTCCGTCTCCCTCTTATTGCGCCCCTTCTTCAACAAAAACTGTCTAAATCAAACAAAACTCCTTACGTCCTTCCTTATAATGCGATACTATTCCGGAATGAATGATGGCGCACAAAAATTTCTTAAAAACTACGGCTTATAAGATTCCTTTTAATCTAGCCTTTTACTCTTCATTTACTTTAATAAAAAGGGGCAATTGGTTGATAAATGACCGATCGATCGAACGATCGATTAATGGGATTATCGATTTTCCTCCACCTCTCAGAACAATTCAACTTGTTTAAAATCTGGTTTGTGTGGAATCAATGGATTACTAATCCGTCTTAAAAGTGGTTCTAGTCGTATGTACTTGAGACTGAACTTGAGCTTCAATTAGCGGAACAATTTTGCATAAGTTTCTCTCATTGAGAATAGGAATATGTTACTTAGATCATTCTTAACTGTTTTCTAGATTCGAGCACGGCTTGATTTCATATAATCAATGACTGTTAATGTTATTATCATCTTGAGCGTACAAGCTTAGAATATAATTTTCCCTTCAGGCTACCTTCGATGGTAGCAGGTTGGCTGATTTCACAAGGTCAACCGGTACATACGAGTATATGTATACTCCATTGATTATGGACAGTGTGAAATGATATCTGAATAATTACGAGATTATACAAGGAGGGCAAGAGCAGAGCAGTTAAAAATAGTAACTTCTTGTACTAAATTAAAGATTTATTTCCGCCTGTTCTTAAGGTTAGTCTGGTCTATAGTCTTGTCTCTAGCCTTGTCTATATGTATGTGCGTGTACAATGGTTATTTGAGATCATACTTGCTGGTTCTCTAACATTCACAGTGTGATGATTTTGTCATTATGGTTATAGAAAAAATGATAAAAATTAGAAATTTAATATTATGCGAAATTTTATATTATTTTAATAAAACACAAAAAATTATTAACCACACAAAATATACGCTCTACAAACAGTATAACATATTAAAAATTTATTAATTTATTTATTTACGCACATTTTTCCGCGGTTTTTCATTAATAATTACTTTGTATTATCCAGCATAAAGTGATTAAGTATATTCTTGTGTAACCATTTTATCGCAATTTTTAATATATTTATTAATAAATTTGTAATAGCACTCTGGATGTTCAATTGCGCTTGAAAATTACTGCGCTAAAAAACTTTAGTAAATTAATAAATGAAATACTTCCTCGTACAATACATTAATTCAGGGATGCACAACTCAGGCCGTATGGGATTGTCGTGATCTACGAAGGCGCATAGAGGAGAGGTTGAGCAAAGAAGCGACGGCGGCTAGAGTTATACGTATTAATGCATTCATGAGTGCGCGTTACTTCTTTTAACGAGTGTCTATCGTGTACTCAACGACTTTATATCTGGTGTTAATTATGTACACCATGTCCCAGTCGGACAATTTTTGCGAGTACTTACTCATACTGAAGAAAATATACCTACCTCATTTTTTATATTATTAACTTGCATACAAATTCGACCTCTTAATTTTTGTGGTTTTTATTTTATTTTATTTTGTTTTATCTTTTTGTCTATATGTATTTATTGTACGTACAATTACATTTAATAATTAATATTTTTCTTAATTTTTATAAATTATTATGTTCGTTTGTATGCAGAATAACGTCTAAAAATGAAATCGATTGCGGACTCCTGCCAAATTTTCGTGTAAGTTGAACTTTATTCAATCCATATCTATAGCGACTGCTACAGCTTTCCTTCCTGGTTTACAAACATATACTCGTTCCTATGTACTTATGAGATGCTAAAAAGAGTTAAATA
This sequence comes from Conops quadrifasciatus, assembly GCA_949752815.1. NCBI lineage: Eukaryota > Metazoa > Arthropoda > Insecta > Diptera > Conopidae > Conops > Conops quadrifasciatus. The sequence continues at coordinate 38,554,539 of OX457079.1, forward strand.
CATTTATCATATTCGTACCTAAAGATTAAACAATTTTCTTTTGTTTTTTCTTTAATATTTTTCTTGCATTTTTTCAATATTTCTGCATTACATTACGATGTTTACGATTATGAGATAATTTTGGAATTGAATTCGTATTTATAAACTATAACCTTATACGAGTATATGTCTATAGAATTACCGTTACTTTTATATGCTTTTATTTTTTGGCCAATAATCATTTTTTTAGCAATCAAAAATCAATTCACTTTAGAATTTATTTTATGATATCATCCTCGTTAATCATTTCTAATCATTATTTTATCATTACTATTTCTATGCTCCTTTTAGTGATATAATTATTTCATTTATATCTGTACGTATGTATGTGTAAATATAAAATAAAAACAAGAAAAACCAAATTTTATTTTATACTTTTAAATGGCAGTTTTATCATTTAACAAGAAAATACTCCTACTTTTTGGTTTCTTAGAATATTTTCTTTTTAGCAGTGAGTAGTAGTATTATTAGTCAAAAAACCTTATCGTAAATTATGTATAATTTTTTTAAATGTCATTCATTCATTTTTTATCAATAAAATGTATCTTACATCTTCCTTCACATATTCTGACTTGAATACTTTCAATGATTAATTATTAAAATGTAATGGATACAATCTGCTGAATATCTGTCTTTTTTTTAACAGCATGACCTTTGTTATGCTGATGATTCTCGAATTTGTGAGTCGAATAATTTTAGTGGGTTTTTTAGCAGTAGGTTTTTCCCTTTAGCAGTAATCATAAGTCTTATTTTGCTACTGGTGTCGTTAGATAAAGAACTACGATTGTTTGATGGTTGATTGTGTAAAGAAGTTAAATAGTTTGTGATTATTTACTTAGTAGTCGTTAAACGTGTAGATAACTGATGACGATACGACTCCGAATCTGTTGCTGTTATTTCCAATCTGTCTGTTTTTTTTCATAAGCTGATGATGTTAGCCTGAAAATTTTCGGCTAACTTAACTTTCGGATTTTCCAGATTTTTTAGGTTTTAGGTTGCCAGACTCAATTTAAGTTTATTCTTTTTTAAAAGACTTCGTTATATATTCTTAGTTTCGTTTTATTTTGTTTTGCATTTTGTTAATATATTTTTATATATTGTTTTTAGCTCATTCTCGTCGTGTTGAAATATGAAAATTTTTCTTTTTTTACTGCTGAAACATACGTACGTTTTTTCAACTGTGCTTTCTTCTATTTCCTTCTGATTTTAATTTCCTACAACCTCCCCCCCCCCCCCCAATCGCTCTTTTTTTTTGTTTCTGTGTCTATTAATTATTATAAAATTTATCTTTTCCTAGCTTTTAAAAATGGTTTGATTTTTTACATTATTGAATTTCTTTTATGTTCTTATTATGTTTCTTTGTTTTTATGATTCTGTTATTTAATTATTCATCAGTTCTGTTATTCCTTAAAGAATAATCTCCATTATTTAAAAAAGCAAGAATAAATAAATATTATTTGAAAAATAAAAATTATTTTTTTTTTTTGTAATTTTGGCCGCTTTCCTTTGATTTCGTAAAATTATTGTGTCTTCTTTTTATTTTTACTTACTACAAGATATGAAAAAAATTAATAAATATAAAAAATTAAATAGACTAAAAAAATTGAAGCAGAGAAATAAAAATAATTAGTTTAATTTGTTTTTATTTCTCTATTTAAATTTTTGTTATTTAGACTTTTTATTTTTATTATTATAATTAAAAATTTTCCCTGCTAATTTTTTAAATGAGAAGTTTAGACCAGAAAACAATTTACTTTATTTTTATTTTTCTGTTTAAATTTTTTTTTTAATTCAATTTCTAAAGAATTTCTTGTCTGTTATTTTTTATATTTTAATGGTGTACCATATATGTATATATTATAAATGTTTTTATTTGTTTTTATTACATTCGTTGCAATTTAATTTAATAATGCAATTTTCAATGTTATTTTTATTTGAAATACATTTTTCGGAAATACGTTTAGAAACATTTCTACATATTTAAAAAGATATATTAAAAAGTAATATTTTTATTTTTTTTTATTTTTAATACATCTATAAAATTTTAATTTTTCACAATTGCTGTTGATTTCTATTGTTGTTTTTTTTTTTGTCAGAAATTTTTTATTTCAATTAAATTTTTTCTCTCTTTTGAATTTTCGTTTTTAAGTATTTTTCAAAAATTGTTCATTTAGTTGTTTTTGGCCAATAGGTTAAATTTTTTTAACTCGTGGTTTCTTTAAGCCTTCAGACATTTTATATTTAATAACATTAATTTTGTTGTATATTATTTATTGAATATTTATTTTTTGGTTTTTTATAATTTATTTTTTTACTTAAAATGTGTATGTATTTTAAGCTTCCAGATAACGTTTCAACTTATGATTAAAATTTTTTTTTCTCAAAATTTTACACTTTATTTCTTTACTTGGCTGAAATGATAAAATTGTCACTTCCCATTAAATTTATTTAAATTTTTTAATATGTTTTTAAACAACTTGAAATTTTTCATACAAAAAATCCATATCATTATCGATTTAAATGTTACAATAAAATAAATGCAATACATACTTATTGATTACTAATATTATAAATTCTGTTATTAATCTAATTTTCTTTTTTTATTTATTTATTATATTATTATTATTTAAAAATTTCATATAATTTTGCAATTAAGAGAGAGAGAAAGCTTAAAAAAGAACAAAATGCAATTCTCTTATGACGGAATAATTTTAAAATTTGTAAATAAAAAAACAACACCAAAAATCGTAATCAAAAAGCATTTCCGTTTAAAAGAAAAAAAAAAAAAGGAAAAATATGTAGGTTCGTATGTAAATATAACACTACCAATATAACAACTTATCGTTTTATAGATTGAAGAGCAAGAAGAAGATGAAAATCGGTTCAATACAGTCTCAATAAATGATTTGTTTTTGTTTTTTGTTTTTTTACTGTTGGTTTTTCTTCGTTTTACTTCGAGATGAAATTAAATTTTAAACTGTTTTGGCTCAAGACCAAACACGCTCTGCCCACATCATCATGATATTCCGTCACGCCTTTTTCTTCTCTCCAGGAATTCCACCGAATCGAGTCCAATCATGCCAAACATCCATCCAATCATGCAACCATCCATCCATCCATCCATTCTTTCATCTTTCCATTGAATTTCCTCTCATTTATTTCTTCCTTCCTTCCTTCCTTCCTTCCTTACATACTTCTTTCTTCCATTCAATTTCTAAAATTTATTTTTAAAAAATGTAATTTCTAGTTTCATTCATTCATCAATTTCGGCTACTGTTGGTTGACTGTTGGCCTGGTTTGTTGTTGACTGCTGCGTCTTTGGTTGCTCCTTCCGCTTAAAATTCAATTTCAATATAGATCACTTAGTCCTGCTCCGTCGCGCCGGGATAGTAGTATGGCGGTGGGCGTTCGTATTCGGAGGCGGGCGGGGCCATTGGTGGGTTCTGATAGCGGGGCGGTCCGCCATCCCAGTGTCTAGAAAAGGTGGTTCGAGTATTAGACAGTTTATTAACAATGACGCATAGAAAACAACAACAACAACACCAATCACTTTTCACGTAAGTACAAACATACAAATGTATGTACTATGTACCATTTGGGCAAGATTGGATTGCATTTTTCCTTTTGGTACGATGTTATTTTGATGAAATTTCGACTTTTTACATTTAGTGTGTTTTCGTTAGTAAAGTGCAAAAACGGCGATGGTGACACAAAACTAAAGACTAGTTAAGTATGTCTATCCCCTCCTATTTGTCCAGCCCAGCTGTCTGTCCACCCAAATGTGCGTCTGTCAATGTGTAAGTTGGCGACTCTCCAGCTGACTTTTCTGTGGTCAGTCTCTCTGTAAAAGTCTCTGGCTGCCACACTTAGAGAGACGCTGCTCCGCAGAGACACGCACTAAGTATATTTTCCTTTCAAACCGAATTTCCTGTCTCTCTCTAATGTCTATAGATGAACTGTCTATGCTCTTGTCTATCAGTCTGTTTAACTTTCGACCCGTGTCTCGGCCCTCTCTGTCTCTCGGGCCCCTTAGGACCGTCTGCTTCTGTCTCTTGGTCTGTCCATAACTTAGACTTTTTATTAATTACATTTAATCACATTTAGTGTTAATTTAGTATTACGCTTTTGCAGTTAGTATCGACAATCAGGTATTTTTGAATTCATTAGAGTGGTTAAGTTAATTTTACAAGACCAGAAGTACTTCATTCCATGAATTCCATGAATAAGAGGACATATAGATAGTTTCCGATAGGTAGAATATAATAAATGGTTGTATCTTTCAGACTTGAGGAGCTATACAGCAAGGAAAGCCTCTTTTAATGTAGGACTAAAAAAATTAAATTCGCATTAATTCGTGTATTCATGTAAAATGTTAACTAAAAATAATATGATATGAAACTATATACAATATGATAATAAAAATATGTACCGTGATAAGGAAATTCTTAGCCCTGCTCTGTTTTTTTTCGATTTCTAATGAATATGAAAATAATGAGCAAAATTCTAATATACTAATGAGCATTAATCACGCTGATTCTCTCAACAAGAGTCAGCGACTTCGAGTAACTGGATGCTTTCGAAGGAATCCTTCAAGCATTAGTCGGACAATTTTGATGAAGCTTTCACTATTTAAGGCTCATCATTTGCTTTTAGATCTTAACCACCAGATTACTTTGACTCATATTATATTATAACCCAAAATCTTACATTTAAGATTTAAAAGGAACCAACCTTATCATTACTTAAATAGTAATTATCATAGTAGTATTAATATATCGTAGTATTGAAAAAATCTTCTTTCAGTGAACGTAAAACTGGCAAACTCCGAAGTGACAGACTGCAAACAGACTTCTGAATGTATGGTAAACTGTATGTATGGGACTAAACGCTTACGAAATTATTAAGGATTCATTATGAAACTAGAAATATACTCTTTATACTATAAGTAGAGTTTTTTTTAATGAATACAATAAATGAAGTTTTCAGTTTTTTAATGATTTTTGCTGCTGTAAGAACTTGGTGTAAACTTTTCTTTTGAATGGATGAAGCAATAATGTTTAATGTTGTGGTTGTAGTCGTTGTTGTATTAGTGACTGCTATTGCAAAATATGTACAATATTATAAAAAGCGTAAATGTCTTGCCACAACAATGTTTTAACTAAAAGAAAAACAAATTCACATCGTAACAATTGATCGATCGATCAGGTCAAGCCACAAGAAAGCAAATAACTTTATGTTCTCTCATAACTGAAGAGGAAGACATTAGGAAACAGAAGAGTGTAGTAAGTTGTGATAGTAGTAACGGGTGATGGTAAGTAGTCATCAACGTAATGGGTTAGCTCTTAATCTCACTGTGAAGATGTTTCTTGTTGGTGATAAGTACGAGTACTTTGTGATAATGGTTTGATGGAGCACTGGACAATCGATATCGGTGATTGTACGATATGTACAGATACTATACACACACACACACAAACGCACACCATCACAGTTAATTTATACCTAAAAGAAACCATCTGCCGTCAGTGCTTTTGGCCTTGTATCATTATTAGACCCACTAAAAGTTCTAAAGAAATTAAAAAAATTATTATCGAAAATTAATTACAAGATTTTAATTGCAACAATTTGAATTACAATACATTTTTCTGTAAATTTTAATAAATTTTTGTTAGAAGAAGAAAAAGAAGACGATGGTACATGAAGATTAAAAAAGTTAATCATTGATAGCGATATAGAAGATGAATGATCGACCATATTGCATTTATTCACAGTAAAACTTTTTAAAGATAGGGGATGGGGGTGGGGTCGGAGGGCGAAAGGGATAGGAGGAATATAAGAGTTTGACCATAGAGAAATCCATTCAATCACAAAAAGGAACATTTTGCACTGTAAAAACTCTATGAAGAGATTACTCTAAAGCAAAAACAAAAAAAAAATATGAGATCGAAAACATTCCGCTATTTTCAAAATGCAAAACACCACAAGAAAAATCAACCAAAAATGAACACACGAAAAATGCATAGAAGGAAGAAATAGTATAAAAAGAGAAGCTGGCGATCACCAGGATTATAATCATTTACTTACTTGGGCGCCATGTCGTTGTAGCGCGTGTCGCGGACAGCAGCGGTTGCGGGTGGAGCCGCCACGTGCGCCGTCGGACCGACGACAGCCTCTTCGTAATAGTCACGACGGCGACGGTCTTTATTCTTTCGTCGTTTATTCTTGGGGCCACTATAAAAACGGGAGGCAAAGCGTATATACACCATGAAACAATGAACAAACGATTGAATGAATGAAGGAGGCGAGATGTGAAATATTTAAGAGGAAAGAAAAAAACAGCCCAGAAGGATATACAGAGCCGTAAAATAATGAGTGATAAAAAAAGGAACGATTTAGGAAAAAACCGATGATAAAACTAATATTTCCAATGAAACAAAAAACTCAAATAAGCAAATTCTAAAGCAGAGTAAAATATAGTAATTTAAAATAAGAATTCATAGCGCTTTTATGCGAATTAGTTGCAAGCAAACTACTGACCCAATGACCCAATTATGGTTCGAAAGTTATTTAACAATCCCAGAAGAGATAAGAACAATGTTTTTCTATTTTTTGAGCTATTTTTGCCTTACTCTTACGGATTATATAATAATAATAATATGTTTCACAAATTTTTTACCAATCCAAAAAGAGACTCTACGATCTCTACGTACATATGTACGTACTTAGCTGAGACCATAAACAAACCTTCTAAATTAATAGAAACGCACTTAAAACCTCTTCTATGGTTACTGTGGTAACTTAGCATAACTCAAATATTTCTAAACAAAGTTCAAACTGTCAATAATTTGCTTGCAGCTTGCTTCAATAAGAAACTTAAACTTAATTAATCAGTCAAGTTATCAATGATATGATTTGAAAAAAGGAACACTTACTTTGCCAATGGAATCTGATCGCGTTCGCTGTAAGCATCGTATAAATACTCCCTGAAAATTGTTTGTGGTTTAAAAACATAACGTAAAAAAATCCTTAAAACAATTGGAAAAAGAGAGAAGGAGGAAGGAACTAGATGGAAGAAAGCTAGTTATGAAGTACGAGCTAATGATGAAGTATTTTTTCTTACGAAATTTGCAGAAAATTTTCTTAGCTAATGTAATGATGTAAATTTATAAAGGACAAGAGAAATAACAGTAGAAGAATTGATTGATACAGAATGAAATACATACGAGTATGGAGCACTGAACAAAGTCGAGGATTTAAAAACAATACAATAAAATACAAACAAACCAACAAACAAACCGTTAACAAACAAACAAACTAAAAACAATTTCGAAAAACTCTAAAGAAAGGAAAAAACAAGAGATTTTGTATGATCTTTTCAAGTGAAGTTTTAATTCTTACACTACGCTACACTACACTCACAATGAACTAATACAAGAGTTTATTTCAATCCTGATAAAATCAAAAACGTTCATGGTCAATGCATTTTTCGTTTGCAAAATTATGAAATTAATTCTTTCAAATAAACGTCATTCAATTACTCTACGAGTATATACGAAAATACAATAAATAAACTGACATTTTTATGGAGGTCTTTCTAATGCAAGAAAAGAAAACAAATTTTTTGCTGATTAATAATGAAATATGTATAATAAACACCGAGTAGCTGTTGAGTTTTTTTGGTTTGTTTAAAATAAGATGTCAGTACTATTTGGAAGACTTTAAATTAAAATTCCATACGAAAAAGCCACAATTTCAATTTGACTTCTCTAACATTATCTTCAATTAAGTGTAAAATGTATTTTATTGCGACTATCAGAAGAGAAAGAAAATTAAGCTTTTTGTTTCCGATTTTTCTATGAAAAAGATAAGTTCAGAGCATTGTTTTGCTGTGTTTCCACTTACGACTCAACCAGAGGTCCCGGATACGGATCGGATTTCTGATATAAGCTGGACAATTTAACAGCCACCACGAGAGTGGGCAAGAAGAGCAGGACACACCAGGCCACGCCAGCCCAGAAGCCATTCTAAACGATATGAAAGGTTTCGTTGTATAAAATGATCATAAAACTTCACTATACAATAGACAGACAGAAAGACATAGTGGCTTACCAAAGGATCTACGATGCGACTACAAGTTGCCACAATAGCAGCATCATAAATACCAGCCAGTGGGCTACATATGCCGATTTTCTTCTCCACCGAACTCACTACCATCTGGAAATAACGTTCTATTTCGCTGGCAAAGTAATGTGTCAAATTCTCTGCGGTGGCTTTTACAAATGGACGACCCTCCAGATTGATAAAAGTCTGAGCGCGCTCGATCTCATTTACCAACAACGGAATGGACTCCTGGAATGAACGCTCCTTATAGCGCATTGTACGATCCAACTCATGAGCCAGTCTTATCAATTCGGCCGATTGGTTCTTCATAGGAATCACCAAGTTCTGCTCATATGTCTCGAGATGTAGTGCCTGATTGCGAAGGCTGACCTGAACATCTTTCATGTCGTCGGTGGTGATTCTTTTGGCTGTGGAAAGCAGTTGTTCGGCGATTTCTGTTAGCGAATGCTTCGTTATCGTATCGTTGAGGTTGTCAATAAACTGGCCTGAATCGTAATTCTTCAAAGACGATTCACCCAATTCGAGAATGCGTGCCTTGTCTTCAGCACTAAGTATTTGTATATCGTTATTATTGAAATTAATGCCATCCACTAGAGCCTTTAGGGTCTGATTGATTTGATAGTGGGCCGGGAAATCGTTAATGCCGCGCATGTCGATGCGATTATGAATGCGCAACACTTCGTAGAGCGTTTGATTGTCATGGCAGGCGGCAATGACATGCGAGATGCGGAAGGGCGGTAAATTGCCCGAAGCCGGCTTACCCTTACTTTGTGAAGGGTAGAGGATATTATTCAGATCGATAGAGTTATCGAACATTTCAAAGATTTCATCATTTTGGGGATTTCTTCAAGAGAGAAAAACAATTCACAGTATTAAGATTCATTCAAAAGAATCATGTATAATCATGCAGTAGACTTACTTGAGTGGCACACAGACACCGCGATACAAAATAATTCCGAGTAAAAAGTGTACCAGAGCAACCAATGCAATGGCTGAGATGGTGAGGAAGATGAAAGCAACAGCTCTATGGACATAAAAAGAAAGAATTTAAGTTAAAAAATCTACAGAAAATTTACAACAATTATAGTAATAATTAATATTGCATACAGCATCAAAAAACGCGAGCCGGAACCTTTATTGCAACAATCATCTCCGTAGCCATCGGGACGTTTGCCACAAATACCGCATAATAAAGCCACCACTAGACACACTAAAATCTGTAAGGAAATTGATGATGTCCAGCATACATAATAGTTTATTCTCACAATTGCTTTGATCCAGTTACTCACCAGTAGTAAGATTGAGCTTACAGCAATACCGAAATAAAATCGGTATGGACTGTATTCATTCAAGAAATCATCAGCTATTCGAACATTTTGCTCTGTATGATTACCAATGGAATTGGAGACATTGTATAGTTCAGCTTTTATCTCTGCCGAAGCTTTTCTTAAGCCCAGTCCTGCAGGTATTCAAGAAGGAGAAAGAGAGGGAGAATGAGAAGATTTCTATTGTGTCAGTACGACACCAGAGACTTACCCGCTTTGTTGATGGATGACATAATTTGTGGTGTAAATTGAGCAATGGTTTTGTTGAGATGAGCACGCATGGCTTCTAGAGCACTGAGGCCACGATTACCAGCGGATGCAATATTTTCATTGATTAAATTATCCAGACTATCGATAATCTCGGTAACGTCGGGAAGCTAAAACAAGTTTTATAGAATGAAATAGAGTTTTCATAGTCAAAGAATTCATAATAAAAACCGGAAAAGTAATATATGGATAAAAATACCCTCCTTTTTATTCCGGAATATTACCTTAGGAAAATATCTATCCACCATCTGATTGTTAGCATAAAATAATTGCAATACGTAATTTATTTTTGTAAGTTTGCAAATTGATCTTTTCTAAGTACTAAATAAAATACAATATTACTACGTGCTGTTCTATAACACCCACCTGGTCGTAATGAATACCATTAGCATCTAATTTTCCAATTTCATACTTATTGAGAACATCTTGGCAGGCCACATCATTACACTTGGTCAGCATTACCAAGAGATCACGTTTGACGCCACGCAGTCCTATCGATGACAGAGAATATGCAAGTAGCATCCAGAATATGTTTTAAGCCATTCGAATAAACTCTACTTACCATCACTCAATTGTGATGCATAGACACGTAGCTCATTTGTAATTATCTTCATTTGTTTCAATTTCTCTTTCATGTCTGGCAATTTGGCCAGAAAATCAGTCAAATATTTCAAGGAAACTGCCATGGACTTTTGCTCCAATTGTGTTATAATGAAAGTGGACGTGTCTGTCAAAATCAATAATTGTATAATGGAAAATAACTCTCACAAAATAACTCTCTCTCTACCTCGCAAAATATCATCCAATTGACTTGATAACTGATGATAATTGGTCACTAACACATGATCCACATGCTCCGACGTTACACTCAGGAAGTTGCGCATATCAGTGCTGCCACGACTAACGGTGGAAGGGACATCGTCTATGCCGAACTGCATGTAGCTATTTGTAGCAAAAGCCACAATGACACCAAATCTAAGGGCACAAGAACGGAGCGATTATAAAAATATTGACATCTTTTGGAAGACAATATGCCTACAGTATTCCGGTGGAAAGTGTAATCAACAAAAGTCCGAGAAAAACGCGTCGACAAGTATCGTGTTTCTTATCGAAGGGTTGGGAACGTCCTCCACAGGCCCCAGCACAACGACAGCAACAGAAACACAAACTGAGAAAGAACGTATCACAAGTTATTTAATTATTTTCGAAATCAGAGTGAAAATTCGTGGAGAACTTACCCAATTATCGGCATTAATGTGACCAGCAAGCCAGTGAGCACCACCGCTAGTAAAATGGCCCAATAATGTTTGAGCAAATCGCCCCATTCGTTGCGCTCCACTTTCGGCCCCGGATGCACTTGCATGTCCTTAATAGCGAGGTAGCCTGCAAAAGGATTGACGGAGAAGAAGAGGAACAAAGGGATTCAATTGAAGTGTATGCAATTTAGTTATATGCCACGCGCGTACTTACCCTCCGGTATTGCATGCTCTCCGACGAAGAACCACATAATTTTATGAGTGATGTTGTACAACGGTTGCATGCCACGTGCATTGTATCTACTCGAGCTGAGATAAGTAGCATTTTTCGACCATTCTGTATATTTCGTTGGTTTCAAATTCAACTCATTACCGACATCGAAAGCACTCGATGGTCTCGGCATTGAGCTAATCAATAAAGTTAGAACGCTAAAAGTTAGCACAGTGCTCAAAAGATGGCGTCGCGCCAACCACCATCTGCTGTATGGTACTGATGATGGCGACTTCGTTGGTGTACCACTGGATATCGCTGATGACGCCATTGTCTCCTTCAATGAATCTTTGACTGCATGCATTGATGTACGATGCGCTGCAGCAATTGATGTAAAGGACCCGCCGCCGTTGTCTAATTGAACGGATTGGGATTGATTGGCAGTTATATTTTGCAATAATAAAATTTTATTATTCGTGAATTTGTTGTTATTATTATGGGTGTTGTTGCTGTAGTAGCTATCATTCAATTCATAATCTTTTAATATCATGCTAGATTTTTGTTGAAATTTATTCATATTATTGTTAACTCCTGCTTTTGTTGTTGCGGTTGTGGTTGCTGTTGACTTCGTGGTTAATTTTGCTGGTAGCTGTTTGTTTCTATGATGGCATCTTGGAAATGCGCCATCAAACTCTTCCATGTTCCCATCAAAAACCTGTAAGATCAACGTACGACGTTGTATTGTATCGATGTATCTCCTGCAAATAGAAGAGAAGAGTAATTTTAAATCCTTCATCATTTAAAGAACCATTATCAGCTAAATTTCATGTTACATATTATATTACGAGCTCTTCATTCGTAAAAATTAGGCGTTCTAAAAATCACTAATTTGTGTTCAAGTTCAAGTTAGAAATTTTCTTAGTAATTAATTATTTAAAATAAAATTTCAATTTTCCAAGAACGTAAGTTAATATTTTGTAGTCATGAGAGTTGTTTTTTATACCTTCTTACCCATTTGGCAAATAAGGTCAGAAGGATTAGGATTGTCTCGAATACTATTTAATTTCTTCTTTAATCTCAAGACTTCCACAAACAAAATATTGGCAAGCGTTTATCAATTATTAAGTATGTTAAGTAAAGAAATAAATGCTGGCATTGATTTGAGAGCAAAGTTAACGAGATCTCAGATGCGTGACGTTAAATTGAGGTTTTTTCTTGGTACTTTTGACTTTTTAATTGCGTCAAGGTTTGTGGATGTTTATAGTTATCACGTATTTTACAATTTTCTCAACTAACAAAACTCTTTTCGGCATTAAATTTGTATCGTACAATATAATAAATAGATTGTTAAATTTGATAACGAACGTAGTAAGAGAGCCACAAACAGACAGAGCGGTCTCAGGTTTAAGCCGGAAATATTTTAATCTCTCAACCATAAATTGGGTCACTTAGTGATGACGGTTGTTGTTGTTGTTATTGTTCTTGTTGTTTCTGTTCAGTCTCAAGCTCTTCACTCTTCACACTTTAGCTTATTTAAATTCATTTTAAATCTAACTCATATTTAAGCTTAGATTTTAAACACTCGCACACTTTCATGACAATTCATTAGAACAAATTTTTTTTTGTCTCAACGGTATATATACGATATATGTGTGTGTCCGCAACATGATATACAAAAAAATTACCGTAACGCTGACCAACCAACGATGGCTCATTAACGTTAAAACAAATACACAACTGTCTCTTTTTATTTGTTTTCTAAACAACTGTTGTTGGCTTTGAGAATGCCGCAGCGAATTATTAAAGAGTTGGCAGCAACTGTTTGTTCAGACGGCTGAAGAATGAATGATAATTAGAAGTGTGATGTCGTCAGCTGTTTCTCCGATTGACTGAATTGGTTAGGTTATTCGAAGATCTTGACTTGACGACTTCTGTCGGTCTGACTGTCTACATTTGCAGTCATTTCTCTCTCTTTCTAAGGAAAAGCTAAATAGCTTTTATTCTTTCCTCTCTTCAGTTTGTGGGCCATCCGGTAAAAAACCACCAACTTCTTTGTAAATGTTTAAAGCAAAGCAAAATTGAAAAAAAAACAACATTCAAAAACAGAAATGTTACTAAGAGCTTTTATATTTACAAAACACTAATCTTTTCTTTTGTTGTTGTTGTTGTTGCTGTCGTTGCTGCTGCTGTCGTTGCTGCTGCTGATGCATTTGCTTACGTTTGCGAGAATAGAAAGAGCAGGCAGCACCAACTAAACAAATATTATATACATTTCGGCGTAGATGCGCGCACATCTTTTGTTCCATTTGTATTTTTGTATCTGGTGGTCGGTGGTCGTTGGTCGGTCGGTCGGCCGGTGTGAGTGGTTTTTGGGTCAGTGGGTTGGGTTGAGCGAATGAATCTCACAAACAGCTTTTAGACATTTAGACATTCAGACAGACATAAACCGCCCGCATGCGTTCGCGGATGAACAGACACCGACGACGTGCCTTTGGCCCGTTTCATCGAATCAAACAAACATTCATACGTACATATAGTATGTACGTCTGCATGTATGTATGCAAGTGAGTTATGCACGTATGCAAATCGTGAGTGAAGTATGAACGAGTTACGGCAGGCTCAAGAGCCGCCCAAAAAAACCATACCTCTTTGCACTAGGTGCAGAAAACCACGTTCCTTGTGCGGCAACTCTCGCAAAAGAACAACAACAACGAAAGAATACGCATTCACAAGAATGCGAAAGTTTCTCGATTGAACGGTCGGTGCTGGCAACACCCAACGCCGATGGCAACATTCATCGATCCGGTTCAGTGAGTCTTCAAACGATTTCTGCAGCATACTTTTTGAATATACAATGTAACATATTTCGATTTCTAACAAGGCTTGATTTCTGCATCAACTTGCTGTTGTTGGTTGGTAGTGGTGACACCAGAGTTGATGCTGCTGCTCTGGTTGTTGTTGTTGTTGTTGTTGTTTTTCCCCGCTTTACTGCCTCGCTCCACACCAGGTCTCACAGAAGCTGAAGTTTTACTCGTACAGAACTTTTCTTTTCACAAGCTCCTTGAGCTTTTTTAGCAAAAGAATTTAGTGCTTAGTCCTTTACTGAACCATTTTCAAGAGTTATTAAGAGTAATCAAAATTATTAACAAACTTAGAGCACATACTTCTAGAATATTGATCCAATCTATCGTTTTAATTATCAAAACATTCTTGAAACAACCATTTGAGACATTTTTATAAAAAAAAGAAAAGCAGAAGGAGGAAAGGAGATAGAAAAGAGACAGAGATGCAGAAAAACATGCGGGAAAAAGTGTTATCAACACATTGATAAACTTTTAAATGACAAGAAAAGCTACTTATACCCACTTACGGGTACCCACTTGTGGTGGAAACATAAGAAATAAACAATAAAAACACAACAGTTGCTGTTAATTACCACGCAACAACAACAACAACAGTTAAGTAGGAATCTATGTACATATGGTATGTCAGAAAGACGAGAAGGGTGGTAGTGGTAGGCATATTTTAAAGGGGCAAGAAAATCAATAGTTGTTAATTTTAAAAAACCAAATTCCGTGAATTTTTTGATCAACTGGAATTTGACGACGGAATCAATAACAAATGGATTTGTGGAATTTTTACTCATTTTTACTAAACAAACAAAGAGTAAATGCAAAAAAGGGAATTACAATAATTCCATTTAAAATTAGAAATAAATATTTATCATATTTTTTGCTCCTTTTATTGCGTTACGAACTGAAGAACAAAAGAACCCTTCGTGGGCGTGAGTTATAATAATCTTAAGTAAATAATCAAGGAGACTCGTTGAATATAAACTAACAAATTAGTTAATGAGTTACGACTCCATGCTGTTTATAAAATTAGCGTCAAAAGGGAGACGGGGAACCATTATTAGCAATTTTGAAATCTATAAAAGATTTATGATGAAAATTTCATATTACAAAATACCACTAAATACCACCGATTTCGCCCAACCAACCACGCCTTTAAATAAACAAATCCTTTAGCACGAAGAAATAATCTTCTTTTAAATAAACTAAACTAAAGGGGACGACCCTTTAGTAATAAATTCCAAAACAAAATAGGATCCATTTGATCACTTTTTATTAATTAATATTCAGGATATTAAATTTCCTGAAAGCATGCAAAATTCCTTTTATTTCATTTGACCTCACTGCGACGATTGCGACTAATTCTCAGGGCGACTAAAAGGTAGGGTTTGCCAAGGTATGTCAAGAAGAAGAATAAGAATAGGACAACATACATATATGTATGTATGTCATTAAAATATAAACAACCACCACTCCCTTCCGGTTCATCAATGCTTTCAAATTCAATTAATTAAAAAGCATAATCATTTTTCCGCACCATTCTTTTAAGAAAGAAAGAAAGGAAGCTAATTAAGGAAAATATTCCTTATCATACCATGCCAATTAATAATTATTACCTTCCACTCAGAGTGTCATAAAATGTAGATAAATATACACATGTATGTTTATTATATCTAAGAGTCTCTGAATTTGTTTATAGAGATATTCCATACGCCTCGTTAGCGCTCTTTTACGGATGGTGCACTGCTCTAAAGAATTCTGTAAAGATTTAAAGTCATTTGCGTCTCAAGTCCATTCATTGTGATACCAGAAAGTTTTCAACTATCTCTTCTACAGTACAGAAACATTATTAGTATAATCATCATCATCATAATCTCCCATATAGCGCTCCAAATTGCATGTCATTTTTCAAGTTGATGGCAATTAATAGCACATCAACTGTTATGTTGTTGTAAGTGTAGTAGATATCTTAAGAAAGCAATACATTAGAAAGTATCAGAGCATTAGAAAGTATTTACACATAAAATAATGTGAGGAGAAGGATAGAGGAAATGAAGAGAAGTGAGTAGTAACACGCTTTATTACATTTCGTGTTACAAACATTGTTACCATCATCATAAGCATCCATACTTCATTATGTTCTTGACCCAGTTTACAGCAAGATACTCGTATATACCAGAGAGAACGATGCTCGTGCGATGAGAAGATGCCAAATTGAATGGAATTCATAAATTCAACGGCATCTCCTTTTTAAAGTATGAATTTCCAGAAACCAAATGATTCTTTCACGAAATATTAATACGTTACGACCATTCTACTGAACGGTAAAAGAAATTTGCAAAATACGGTATGCCACCTAACCTTGCTAACCTTGCGAGATGATTTGCGAAAGAGCCCCTTCAACAACTACAAGAAAAGGCGAACACAGCCATTGCCAAAGAACTGGCGTCCAAACTTGAGGAGCTTTTTTTTTTTTTGTTTGAATGATTTCTAAGAGCTGTAAGAGATTTTCAGCCTTTCATACAGCTAAAGGATATGATTATTAGAATTCCATCGAAAACGAACGTCCGCTGAACAATGAACGAGAAAAGAGAAAAGGGTGATGGTGACGGTGACGGTGACCCATTGTTCCATAAACGAGCTTTACGAGCTCTACTAGAAACCATTAATATTCGAGAAGAACTTCTAGTGGCTTCCGTAAAGAGAAACCAAGTGCAGACTCTTTAAGCTTTAACCAGCACCGAGCGTATCGCGGAGTCCCAACGAAACCCTGAAGGCCAGAACAATGTAAGAAGCCTGAATAATCAAAAGGACAACCATTAAAAAGAACAAATAACTCGAGAATTAGAAAAATGAAAATCAGGTTTTCAAAAGTTCAACCAAATGCCTTTTTCTCTTTTTGCGCACTTCCGAGAAGGAGAGCAAAAAAGATTGATTCAAGGAATAAATAAAGGGAGCACTGATTTAATTAGATACGAAAAAAAGAACAATGAAATTGAACAACAGCAGGAGTAAAAACCGCCACAGTCTTTCGAAAAGATTCTCTTCATTCGAGTTTTTTTCTTCTTTTTGAACCGTACAAAAGTGGTAAACATTAGAGAAGTGGGAGGACGAGGAACGGTGAGGCGAATAGGAAATAAAAAAAAGGCTAAGGAGTGTTCCTTTGTTCTTGATACTGCAACAAGAACAACAAGATATTTTTATATAAAATTCTTATTTCTATTCCATGCCATTTGTTTATTATCTCATTTCGCAAATAAAAACTTGCCTAAAAGGTATTTTCCATAAAAGTTATAAAAACAGAAAAAGATTAATAAAATAATCAAATATACACAAAAAATGTGGGTGCATTCGTCCATAAAAAAAAAACTGCAATGATATAAAAAAAGGAACAGAGAAAAATAATGAGAAAAAAACTTTTGGGTTCCTAAAGTCGATGACGGTTTCAAAGGCCCACAAAGTATTAGAGCATGTACCAAAAAGACGGTGATAATGTTGAGGAGTTTGGAACAAATTTTCGTCATAACTTGTCAACTTTTATTTGGGGACAAACCAGTTTCGGCGATGTAGCATCTTCCTCACCAAGAGACTATTATCAAATGTTGTAAAGAAAATAATAATAATTATGTAAAAAAAACCAAGTATAAGTTTTCTTAATAGGAACTTTCCTGTATATGAAGTTAAAGATTTGTTTTCAATTTTATATACAAGAAACTTTCCCGCCAGTTCTTGCAGCATTATGGATCTGCTGAAATAAATCATTAAATGGTAAAATTTTGCTTTAAATGAGTCTTATTTCAATTTGTAGGAAAACCATAAAAAAAATTTACGATTTTGAAAAGAGTTACAAATATTTTCTTACATAATTTCAGGTATTTCTTGCTTACATACAAAGCTGTATAATTAAAAAACGCGATCCATAATCGTTTACTTTCAATTAATTCATAAACGAGCACTTCGTGTAAACACGCACGAATTTATTAACAAATAATTTTTTTCATACTTTATAGATTCCGAGACTCGTGCAAGAAAAGGGTAACATATTACAATAAATTCTTGGAAATAAACACAGTCTAGCTGCGTACATTTCATCCGAGAAACATAATTCATCATGACTATCTTCTTGTTGATCTAACGAAAGACATTATGGTCACGTTACAAGCTCAGATACAGAAAAATGTGTTCATATAAAATAAATTAATAATTAAAAGAGAGAGAGAGGGAGTGAGAGAAAGAGACGGACAGACCAGAGCGACCAACCGTAGAGGCTGCAGAATTGGCTTTCAAGGCTTTTCTTGAAAGAAATAATACAGTCGTTGTTTACGAAAGTGTAAAGTTCAACTTTTCTTATTTGTATTTCGAGATATTTAGACGTTAACATTTTAAACGTAATGAAAAACAAATTTTCTTTTGAGAAAACACAACAATTTCGGAGAAATTGTTCCTAAAAATAAAAGATCCGGGACCAGCCTCAAACGTTCCTAATCATTAACTCCATGTTTTTCAAGAGATTACTAATATTACATTAAAAATGGCTCAATTGTTAAAATCTTTAGTTCATTTTTAAATTTAACAATGCGTGGCATTCTCAAACTTGTTTGATTGTTGTTGTTCTTTTTGCAATAATCGTTATAACCATGAATTATTCACTCTTTTCCGTATTTCTTCCACTAGTAGTGAGTCATTGCTAAGAAATTGTAATGTGTTCATTGTATTATATGTATGTATTAACGAGAATGGACTGGTATTGTGCTGACCTCATCGAATGCACAGAAGAAAACAAAAAAAGTAAATTAATGAAGCATTAAAACGTGTTAAAATGTCCAAATTTTAGCAATTGTTTATATTATAAATATCATTATCTATAACTAATGACATTTTAATTTTAATTCAAGGCACATATTTCACGATTAATAATGGAATGGATTATAAACTCAGGTAAATATTTAATGTTTACTATTTCAATTTTACTTTATTTAATTTTATTTTATTATAATTTTATTATAATACTACAATTTCATTATAATATTTCTAATTAAATTTTTATTATTTTAGGCATAACACGTTTCTTAAAAATCAAATAATAATTTTTATAAATGTTTTAAGCATTTTTTTTAGTTTTTTTTTTATTCAAAGTCCAAAATATGGTCATAATGTCATAATATACTCATAATGTTGGTATGAGTATCATTAAAAATGTGTACATATAAACTTTAATTAAGGCCAGTTCAGTTCTTTTAGTGTCTAATGAATTCTTCTTTGCATAAACTTTATTATGCTGATGATTTTAAATGAGTAAAAAAGAGTTCAACTGAGATGACCTCGGTTAAGAGTGTTGAAAATGTGTTTGGTTGTACGCAATGGTACCAAGAAAAAGCCCGCGTTAACACACTTAAAAGAGCTGCTTCCCAATCAGTCTTCTACTATATACATATATGTATGTACATTTTTAAATAAAAACAGCACGATCGAGAAACTGGTTATCGGGAAAATAATTAAACAAAGTTAATCAAATTCAATTAAAGCCCGGAGAGAGCACGCAGTAGGCTGCTGCGCTGGTGCTCCCGCTGCTGCCACCCAGAGGACCTACGAGTATTTGGACAGCCGGGTTCTTGTGGGATTATTCATGTAGCCAGCGGCGCCCCAAGCAGGAAACCGCAGCTGCTGCTGCTGCAGCTGAACTGCAGAGATCCTTAAATGGAATTCCCAGGCGCGGTTGAATGTGTTCTACTTTCATTCGTTAAACAGTAACCAACGCGAACATGAGCATGGGCGTGGGCATTATACATACATATATGCACACACACACCCCCACACACCTATTCACCTACACTCAACGAAGTAACGGTAAAAATTAACATTCTATGAGTCAGTCTGTGTGTGTGTGTGTGTCAATAAATGGCAAACTCATGCTGTAATATTTTCGTTATGCAGCAACGATACAGCATTTTTGACACAAATACTTGCACATACATATATGTACACAGATGCAAACGTACATATGTATTCGTGTAGGATGCACACATGCACTAACTCGGTGTGTGTGTGTTTTGCTTACGTGTTTGTATGAGTAGTATCGTGAGCGTTTGTAAGTATTCTTACTTAATTCGATAAAATTAGGTTCAGTGAAGCAATAAATAAAGAGCAGCAGCCACAGCGCTAACAGCAAGTCCGTAGCAAAGTACGTACGTATATACTATGTATGTATGTATTATATACAGCAAGATATTTTTCAACACAAAATCTTTAAAAATCTTTATCTGTAGCCAGTAAAAGCTACAAGAAATACGCATCCCAAAAAACTCGTAAATACTTCATGAGCGAGTATATCCGAAAATTAATCAACAGCATAATATAACTTAACTTCGGATTAAAAGGCTAACTACATTTTTCAAAGGCTTTTAAAGAACTATAAGTAAATTCGAACCGAATCCTGAAAATCACCCTTAAACTTCAAGTTTTCGAGATATTTCTAGTTAAATGTGAGAAAAACACGCACGTCACAAGACTTTTTGCTTTGACTTTTTGCCCTAGCAGACAAAAACACCCATACTCTTCCTCAGATTTTTTTGCTTCAATTTGTCGCAGATGAAGAAATTAGAACTACGTCAGCATCACATTAATTGTGATTGATTGTAAAAACCTGTTAAAAGAGCTTTTTTTTTATTCTACGTATTGTGTCATGGAAATACTAATACTTAACGTGAATGGAGAGCATTACATTTCAGAGGGCTTCTTTTATAAAATTTCTTATTATTACAATTAATTTAATTGCTTTCACGGAAGCATGTTTTTCAAAAAATTTAATAAAAAAATTTGCAGCAGATATCAAACAAACTGTCTTACCCTGATAATAAGAAACGATCACCAAATTAAACAATTAATTTTCCATGAAGTTTTAACAAAAACTTTGTCTTGAAATAAACTTATAAGAGTTTACAACAGGTTTCTCTCATCACAAAACGACGGGACTTCCTTTCAATAAAATAAAGCAAGGGCCTTATATACACGATATGTAAGATATATTTTTTTCTGAATGCACAAACATACATACGAGTATGTATACGGTATACCCGGTATACTGCGTGTATAAGAAATTACCATTACACACGATCAATCTAATCTTGAAGTAACCACGAAAATAATTAGCGAATATTTTACTGAGCGGCAACACTGCACTGCACGCCCACTCGATTTCATAGTAACAAAATTTTGCATACTTAATTAAAGACAAGCCGGTAAAAAGAAAGAGAGCGATAGGGAGAGAGGGAGCACAAACGTTCACTATTAAAAAATGAAAATAACCCCGATTTATTGAACTAGTTTTTTGAAGCAGGAGGTACAAACACCGAGTAACCATACATACATATTTCGCACAACTAGTTCGAAAGCAATACAATTTTTTTTAAAGCACATAAATGAGATTAAGAAAAAACTTTTTCTTGTTTTTTGTAGGCCTAAAAAAAAGGCCTAAACAGTTGTAGGTTAAAAACGGGCAAAAATACTCGTACGTTTAAAAGTAAATAAAACCAAACCTTTTGTCAAGACCTGACAAATTTTTGTGAGCATTCAAAAAAAAACCGCCTTGAAATGCTTTATGTACGATATTTCAGAATGAGTCTAAAGAAAAAAAGAAGCTCATCAGCATTTTATTTTTTTTATCCATTCAAAAGAGAACGAACTATAAGAAGCCAATTTTTCAGCTTCTTAAGCTTTTACTTCAAGGTTTTCTGGTCGTTTACAGAAAAACAAAAAACAACAAAGAAAAAAAGGTAAAGAAACTATATAAAGAGAATAATTTAAAGATAGACATTACTGACATTATTTTGTTTGTTGTTTTTCTTCTGTGTTCTTGTTTTTGTCTACGCTAATAATACTTTAAGTAAGTTCCTCTTTAATGATTTTTTTTAAAAGTTATTTAACGTTTAAGAGCATAATTCTCAAATAATTTTATTATTCTTGAGAATTACAATAACAATTACTCGAGAATTACTTGAGAATTAAAATAATAATTACTCGAGAATTAATTAAATGAGACAATTAGTTCTTAATTTTAAGAGTAGAGTTTACGTAAGGAACCAGTCTGTCATTTGCCAACAAAGAGTAGAGTTCACGTGAGGTACTAGTCCCGGATCGATGGGTAGAGTCAAATTCAACCAGTGTGTTTCAGTACACTGTACCTTTAGTCTCTGTGCCTTTAGTCTCACATCAACTACTGAGTTTTGCGAGAGGCGTGTGTGCGATGTGCTGATTTTTTTCTGTTTTTCTTTTTTAGCTGTTGTTCTTCATCTTCATGTTCATGTTGATTTTGTATTCCAAGCATTTATCATTTGCACGAATAGGGGCAAAAAAAAGGCGTAACAATAACAACAAAAGTGGGTACGTTATGTTTTTCTTTCTAAAAGTATACCCATAAAAAATGACGTTATTATTTTCTATGGTTATTGTTGCTGTTGCCATCATAACAAAACAATTCCGTCGCTATGGCAACCCTGCCATCAATTATCATTTTTGAGGTTAATAACACTATCCGTAGCACACACTTTGTGGGTTGCTGATTTTAAATTAGGTTTTGAGAAAATGAATTCAGAAGTTTTGAATGAATTTCGAAGGCTTCGAAAGAAATTGAATTCCTGATTAGGCGGACAAAGCAAAACTAGTTCGTGGTTGCCATTGGATTTAAATTTATTCCAACACATTGTAAAATGCTCCCATAATTTCATTACCCTGAACTTGTACTAAAAATACGAACATATCGTTGTGCACTTGGGCACAAACATCCATACGCGTATTATGTTTACACTATACACGATTGTATAACAATTTCAGGCATGAGAAAACATAAAGATAACAGATTTTATGGCAAACATCTGTTAAGCATATACTCCAAGAATTTTACACCAAAGGAAACATACTAAAAGAAAACCGGATGACACTTTTAAAGCAAAATAAACGTACATATACGTACCTTTTTATAAAAGGTATTTGTGAAAAAGTGTCAGACCCTTTTATAAAAACGGCCCTCCTCTATCAAAGCAAGTTAAATGATTAATTAATTAATCAGCTCAACGTTTGAAAGTTGACATTTCAGCGACTAATTTGAAAGAGAAGGTGTCTCTTTTTTGTAAGGTTTGGAAACAAATTTCCGTCAACTTTGGTTTGGAGACAAACCATTATAATTTATGTTAATAAATAAATTTTCTCTCAATTTATTCTTATATAATATTGTCGTAAATGCTCGATATCAACTTTATTTCAGCGAAATATGTACGTATGGATACACATTCGTGAGCTCAATCAAGATTATCGAGTAAATGAATTCATTTTAGCAGCGCTCAAGGTCAGTAGTACGTCAGAGGTCATTGAACCTAACACTAGCAAGGATAAGTTTTAGCAAAGAGCTCAGTGAATAAGTAACAAGAAGAAAAAAATAAAGAACGAATAAAAAGTGCAAAAAAGGATAACAAGAATTTTAAAGATTAAGTTTTTAAAACAAAGAAACTGTTAATGCTCATTCTGTGCAGTAGAGATTATTATTCATAAGAGTATAAAGCTTTAGAGAAAACTGTTATACAAATATACACAAACAACAGCGCTACAAAAAGAGAGCGCGAGAAGTGACTGAGAAGAAAAACATTATCTTTCACTTCAAAACAGATATTATTTTTAACATTGAAAGAATGCGGTGAAGCGTACAAACATTGATTTTTTTTTGTCCCCGTCATTATCGCGTTACCCACGTGGCTGCTTCTCAATATAGCGAAAAGCGAGAGATTTTTAAACCGATTAAGAATCAACACTCAAGGAAAGTAACGTTTTCGAAGCGTCTTAAGTTTTATGCTATGAACACATATAGATAGATAGCTGCGATAGATGTCATGGCTGTGAGCATAGATTATATTTCATTAAATATGCAGGAAACAATGAAAAAGAAAAGAAATATTAATTCTTCCAAGGCATAGAGGAAATTATTTTCCAGCCCTGTTATTGCTAAAAAATTTTTCACTATTTTTCTAACTAACTTTTCGTACTGATTGGCTTTCTCCAGCAGCCGAGAAATGTTCATTTTTGTATTATGGAACATCTATGTATGACTATCTACCCTTAATCTAATCCAGTTAGAGATTATGAATTTGCTTATAAGTCTCAATTACTTCAAACTTGTATTGTGCACGTTTATTAAATTAAATCAGATAAAGGAAGTCGTTAATTTAATTTATTGTGCGATTAAACGACGGAGAAAAGTATTAAATTTAATATGGTCTCAAACTTTCGCGAGATATTTTTCTAGTTTTCATTTTAAAAAAGCGTTTTAGAAATAAATTAATGCATTTTAATTTTTGCAAACTATCAAAAATAATTTCAATTCAATTTCAATAATTTCAATTTTTAAATAAAAGTGAAATTTATTTACTACCTCTGTAGTGAATTTTTACCATTTTAAGTAGTAGAAATCGCTACTTTATTAGTTTTTTTATTATTGGTTTTCATTTTCACTTCCGCGCTATGACCTAATAATAAATAGTACATACATATGTGTACTATTATAGTACATAGTATACATATATACAAGTTTTATCAGACAAGGCACTGCTATAACCTACGACAACAACTACAACAGTAACAACAATAGCTGACACCATTTTAATAGCACGCGATTAAAAGCAGTAGGTGCTGCTTAATTGCTCTTCGTACTTTATTAAATCGATTTCGCGAGTACAGTTTATACAGTTTTATACGTAACGCATTGCTCAGCAAAATCAAAAAAACAAGAAAATTAAGAATAAAAAATTTGGAAGCAATACTTTTTAAAAGCGATGTACTATAAACCCAATTTTTCGAACAAAATGTGATACAAATGATAAGAAAGTGCTTATTTCAGCAGTATATTAAATTTACTTGTTTTCCCTAAACTTAGAGTAGTAGTACACAGAGCCAAAACATTACATAAAATAGAAAAAAACAGTCAGTTTTCTCTATGCTTCTGTCCAAGAAGGAAGCCTTATTAAAACTATAGAATAAATCTGATTAAAGTTTAAAAGACAGTCATTATAATACTAATTCACTACAAAAATTTAATTGTTTTTCAGAGACGATCTTATTACAATTCATACTCAATAAGAAAATCTTATATTTTCCATAGTCTTATTATAATAAGAATTATTCATGTTTTTATTTCACCTGCCCAAAGTTCCGGCCAGACCGACTCGTATAATATATAATATATTTCTTATTAAAAGAAGTAAATAGTAGGAATTGTTTACACTTTCATACAGACTTATTGATTTCATGATTTACTGGGTGAAAAATATGAATTTCTTATGAAATCACAAACTAATAAGATAACCTTTTTGTTTCAAGACAATAACATTTTCTTTATAAAACTAATAAACTTTCTCTATGAAAAAAGCATATTATTTGTATGTTTTAATAAGATTTCATAGTAGAATGGTACAATTTTTCTCTGTGTAATAGAATGAAAAACTTCTAAATTATGTATGAAAAAACCAAGAACAATCAACTTTTCAATTGGATTCAGACGTAGACGTATAAAACTTCTAGAAAGCAGAATGTGCCACTAGACTGAAATCAATTAGTCTGTTTTTTGAGAAAACCAACAAAAAAAACTTAAAAAAAGAAGAGAAAGAGAGAAAACGTGAGAGAGAAGAGAAAGAGAAGAGAAAGTGAGTAAATAAATAAATAATGTCATATGTTTAAAGAGATAAGAAAAACTTAAAAAGCAATTCAATGAATAGGTTGAAAACATATATTATTTGCACCACAATACAATAAAGTAGCTACATAAAAGATAATCCCTGAAAATATACACATAAACAGACAAATATATACAAGTACGATATAGTACGCGATAAGGTGTCGGTAGTGTTATAAATGAACATTTGTAGCTATATACAAATATCACTCTTAGCCTTAGTAGCTTACCGCACTGCACAACCTTAACGAAACGCTCAAGTGAAGAAGATATTTAGAAAGAAAAATGAAATCGATTCCTTAATAGTATTAGAAGAGTAGATGACGGCCGTAGTCGCTCGGGCAGCCATGTCTAGCCAAACACTTCCTATGTGTTTGACCGTCTAATGTTTCAGCGACAGACTGACTATAAATTATGGCAGAGCAGAAATAATAAGTCTAGACTTGAGCAATAAAAGAGAAATTGCAATACGTACTCGTATATAAATTCATTTACTATGGAGTTTCATGTAAACTATGTAAAATCAGAGTAAATAAAATAACGATTTTCTGTAGTAAAATTGGAAGAAAAGTTACAGGAATCTATTTAGAATCTATTGGTTATTTACAGTGGTTTACAATAATATTGTAAACAATTTTACAATATGTAATAGGTTTACAATAATATTACATGAAAAGAAGAAATATGCAAAGAGAGAAAAATTAGAAACAAGCGAAAAGACGAAGCTAAAATCACAATTACATACAGAAAAAGAAACGGTAGAGATAGGATGGAAGTGAGGAAATAAAGCATATGTTAAGGTTAATTTATATACATATGCTCGTGTTTACTTAAACGATAGCATTACGAGGTACTCACTTCTACTGTTATTCTCAGAGCTAGCCCAAATTGTGTGACGACTCTTGCTATGTCGTAACCCATAACCGATTCATTCCGATTCTATACGCTTAAGTCATCAGGCAGATAAAAAATGGATAAACCTAAAATAAATTATAAAATCTTCAATAGGAAATAATTTTATGCTGGTTAAGTACACTAAAAAAAATGTATACTTCGTTTAAGAGAAGTAGTTTGAAGGAAGAAATGGAGGAAACGAAATAACACCGAAATTTGCCTTTAAACAACAAAATAGTTTTATTAATTGAAAGTAAAATTTTATGTTTTTTAAGAAAAACTTGTTCTTCAAAATATGGTTAAATAGTAAACGTAGCGTATAAAAAAAACTTTTAAAGAATACTAATTACAGTACAATTTAATATTAAATCAATAATCGGCTAAAATTCCCAGGATCTCTAATAGAAATCATTAACTGTACATGTTTGTGGGATTATGTTTCTGGTGGTAGTAGCAGATTTTAGTAAAATTTCACATAAACATTAATTTTTCTAAAACGTCAAAAAATTTAAAAAACGTAAAAAATAAGATCGAATAAAAAATAAAAAATTTGTAATGTTTTGAAGAGAAAAAATTCCTCATTTTTTAAACAATATTTCTCATTTGAGCAATTTTTTTAACAGTGTAGGATACTGACACCTGACCATAGGCCCAAAAGTGTTCCCACAAAGGCACACGCATAAACACACACACACATAAATGCACAAATATGTATATACACTCTTACTCACATTCGAGAAAGACAGTAAACGTACAGCAACAAGGCGAGCACTTCTGCAAGAAGCTCTTTCTCATCATAGTCATCGTCGTCATCGTGACTAAGTTCGCTTCGAAGTAACAGAATAACGTAATGTAATTGCATGACGTACATAGCAGTTAAAAATGACACTAAAAGTTCGTTAAACCCATTTTCAATTTTTTTTTGAACTTTTTCTCTACAACAGTTTAGACGAGCAAGTTTTTACAATATCAGCTTCATCTCTTTAGGCGATATACATAAAAAAAAGAGACAGAAGAGAAAGGCAAAGAAAGAAAATTGTGAGGGCTAAGCAATAAATACTTAAATCCACATTTTTACAGACTTATAAAGAAGTTTAGAGGAAACACTGATAGCGCACAAGTGCATTTGTTCCAGGCTTTGGCGTAGAGGAAGACGGTGTTGATAAAGTGACGACGCGACGACGACGATGATGACGTTGCTGTTAAGTGTTTAATTACAAAAAACTTCACTCGAGAAATCGAGTTTATTTAGTGCTTCTTCAATTGAAAATGTGTCAAACTTCATCGATGCTACAGAGAAATTTTATTACTAGAGCACAAAGAACAAAGAAAGTACATACATATGTATATGCACTAAAGAGAGATGAGACGTTTTCGAGGTTTTCTTTTTCTTTTTGTCCTACTGAAGCTTCGTAATTAAGCAGCAGTAAAGTGTTGACAGAAGCGAAAGAGAAAAATATACAAGGAAAAATTTTCTCCAAGCAAATACGAGTAAAATACATGAATTCATTTTGTGATGACAAAATTGTAAGAATTTAAGGAGGGCGGAGAGAAGGATAGTGAAGTGAGTGTGGGTTGTCTTGATTGGATCTTAATTGGCATATAGAATTTCTTATTTCCTTATTTTTGTTTAAGTTGTATTGAAATATCTCCATTTCGATTGTATTACATTATTAAAATAATGAAGTTTAAACTTCGCAGAAAATTATAAGAAAATATAAAAAAGTTTTTTTGAAGATTCTTTATCGTCGTCATCGACTTATTAGTCTTAGAATCAAAATTATGACGTGGGCAGTTTTTATTAACTTGCATAAAAGTTAGCAAGGAGGCAGAAACTAATCAAACTATACCATGAGTAAAAAGTGATGGTCTTTTTACTCTAAACCCAGAACTCAAATCAACAATATTAAAAAAATGACAGAGAGAATTGTAAATACCTTAAAAAAGCATCCTCTCTTCAAAAGAGATGACATTTCTTTTGAAAATGTCAACCCGTCAGAATCAGAATTTGAGATCGTGACAGGAAAAAACTGCAACCAAAGAGAGTTCAAGCGAAAAGTGTCAGTGCAATGCGCCGGTTTATTTTTACTGTTATTGTATTTTTTAAAATTTCAAACTCAACCACCAACCGTCCGCCCACCCATATTCTTTTATTTTCTGTAATTTTTTTTCATTATTTTCCATTTCTTGCTTTTATATTTGCTCTGTTTAGAGAAAATCAATAGAGCACGGTCGAAAATTTTGGTTCATAGTTCCAACTTAGCAGGTTGTCGAATACATTCTAACCAAAAAGTTAATATCTTCAACCTTCTCTACTCATTCCCAAATTTTAAGAGGACAAATTTCTATTCGAAGTTGAAGTTTTACGCCTTTCTGTTCACGATTTATACTTAATAGTTGATAACAAAACTTAAGAATATTCCAACCCAAATAATGTTGACAAAATTTAAAAGTTAAACTGTAATTTTCGACCATGAGACAAAGATACATCACCTTTTTGGTATCATCACACGAATAAAAAAATTATCAATAAAAAGACATTGAATTGTTGAACAAGAAAAAGTATATGAATAGATAGAAAAATATTGCTTAATAATTTTTCACAATTTGAAAATTGTTCATGCATTTTTTGCTCATTAAAAAGTTAAAAATATAATAGTCATCACTTGTTATATTTATTTATTATTCTCATTGGTGCTGTTGTTTTGGTTAAGACTGTCATTCATTTTCTTTCAGAAAGAGAATGACACCTACCGCTAGTAGCACTCATCAATTCGCAATTCAACTTGACATTTTTAATTATTCTCTTGCACAGTCCTCACTGTGTATATATTTATATGTAAATATGTATAACCTATCCGTATATATGCATGTGGGTATATTCATCATCTGTATGTTTACCTTGGTCAGGCGTTTGACCTGTGAGAGGCGTCGTCGCCGTCGCCGTTTTCGTCTCTAAAGAAAAAATTCGAACAGACAAAAAAGGAAGCACTTCAAAGTGAATTTTTCCAGTGATATAAAAACTAGCTGAAATTGCTTTTCACTTGCACTTTCACTTTATTTTATAATTTATATGTTTTGTTCTCTTATATTCTTTAATTATATGATTTATTGAAAGTGTCTAAAGTGCGTCCTCTTCGAAGTAAGTACCGCCGATTTCCTCAGAACTTCTCCGATAACAGAAAAAATGCGAAAAACTGCAAGTAGTGAATGAAAAACAATTTGCAGAATCATGCGCACTGCAAGGACTGTGGTGTAAAGGGTAACGAGTATACTCGTATATCAACGAGTACAAATATTTGTCAACGCGTGGAGAGTAAACAGCTTCCAGTTAATACGAGGTACGTACGGCTGGTGTATAAGTTTGCGTTTGATTTTCACCACGATTGACCCGTGGATGCTGTTGGAAAGATGCCCTGCAACAAAAACGTGGACACAACAACAAATATGGTGACTATCACGTTGAAAGAGGACCCACAGAAAACAATTTCTCTTCAAATAATCCTCAAATGAGGAAAAAATCGCTGCTCTCTTCTTAGCGTCCAATCTTATGATAATAATAATTTTGATAATTATCTCATCAAATGAAATTTATTGAAAATCTTATTGAAATGTTCGTATACACACACGTACCTACATATATATATAATGAAACATACGCACATCTATGTACATACAATACATTGAAGAGAATACAAAACATATGAGTATGATCTGAAAGTAGGTTAATTGATGGTTGTGCCAACCGAAAACAGGTCATCTGGGGGTTAAGACTGACTATGAAACAAAAAGCCGAAATTGTCCAAGGACGGCGATTATCTTTTCAATCAGCATCTCTTCATGTAGGACCATTCTGGTGCTTCAATTAAAATAAATTATACGATATTGATTGAAAATTTTGTTTGAATGGAAATTATAAGCATGGAGGTATTAAAATGAAAATTAAAAGACCACCTCATTCTTTTGAAACAAGACTCATTCTGAAAGGCATTAGTAAGCTTCTTTCTTCAAGTTTTATCTTAAATTATCTTAAATTTAAATAAGTCTCTATAACATCAATTGAAAGACATTATCTTATGATATACAGACTTATCTTTATATACTCGTATCTTACAAACAGTTAGAATGTTGCGTGTGAGTCAGTCAGTTACAATAACGTTGAAGTCGCATGGTCACATGCGACCAGCCAGCCTCATTCGAAGTGCACCCAAAGAGCTGATCACTCACTAACCAGATGCTGATCAAGCCTACGTTATTTGCTCACAAAACAAGAGAAACTGGTTGTCGATTATCATCAGTAAATGATTCGCATTGCAACAAGTCGTTTATCGTGTGAAGTAAGAACAGAAAAATCAACATAAAAATGCGTATAAAATAAGAAAAAATCAAAAGAACTCATTTGCAATGGCAATTAGTATTGGTCAGTAATAGTCAGTCAGTCAGTGGAAGTCAATCAAGCTACCTGCAGCTGGACACACAAAGGAAGACTAGGTGCATGCAAAGTGAAATCCCCGCGTGTCATGCAATTACCTACTTTTTACTCACTATACTCGTATATCCACTATATTCTATATACGAGTGTGTACACTCGTGAATATATGTACATCCTTCCATCCAAGCCGAGAGCAACCATTGACTATTGGTACTATTGAAGAATATGACAAAATTAATGCAATACTAAGATGACTAACAGTGTGACTTCAGCAAGATTAGTATATAAGACCGTAAGTAAACCGACAAACAGATAAACTTACAGAAAGACAGAAAAACAAGCGAACAGACAGACAAAAAGTATGACCAAAAAGTAAAGAGATTAAAAGGCAACAAACACATTAAGGCTGACATATAAGAACAAGTTTCTTCAAATACTTTTGTATACCGCTCATAAATAAATGACTGTGTAGTGCTTGATGTAGTTGGCGTTACCAATATACAGGGTGGACCATTCAGTTTTCCACTGATTAAGTGAATATAAATGAAATAAATGAAATTAATAAAAAATAATGTCCTTTAGTTAACAAACTTTCATTTTAAGTGAATTTATACAATTGGCACTGAACTGTGGCCCTCTTATAACCTAATTTGAAAGTTTTCAAAAAGCCGCTGACAAATTGCTCTTATCGCGTTGCGGATTTTTGGTTTAATCTGAGTCTTATTTTAGTACACTCCAGAAAGGTTAACCTTTTCAGATCTTTTTCCTTATACATATTTGGTTGCTTTTAGGGCTCCCGCAGCTCAAGTATCAGTTTTTTTTTGTCTAATAACGCGGTTATTGCGCTAAAAATGGGCCATTGGGAGGTAAAAACAGTTCTCTTTTGGAGAAAATTAGTTTAAATTAAAGACCCACCCTGTATTTGTATCCATGTATGTTTACTGTTGTCACGGTGGAGCTCATGCTGTATATCATTAATGCAGGATAAATTAAATACGATGAAACTTTATTCTTCTTCCCAAAGAATATTTCTTCTTTTCAAAGAAATTGGACAACAAAAGTCAATATGGTTTTTTTTTTAAATCAATATAATTTGAATTACGTTTATATTTTAAATGATGAAATTATTAAGTTTTTCGACAAGAAAAACTCTTGCTTAATAAAAGACAAGAGAGAGAGAGAGAGAGATGGTACTAGTTTCCAATCGTCAGCAGTCAACAATTACTTGATATTCGTATAAAAACAAACTTAAAGTTTAGAAAAGTCACATTAACTCGGCATAGGACTTAAGGATGTCGAAAAACCGGCGTTAAAACACATACACGACAATAAAGTAGGTTCAGATATTCAATAATTCCTCTGAATAAAGGCCGTTACGTGTCTTGCATTCGAAGATATCAATATTAGGTGTCTACTTAAAATTGTTTTTAGTGTATTTTTAAGGTTTCCTTTTACTATTGCATTCGCATTAGGATATAATAATTCTATAGTAAGCTTCAATATGTTCATGTTGTTATCTCGACAGCGAAACTTCAGCAGCTTCTACGAGTATGATTCAATCAATACAAGTCTTTGAAAATATGCTCAAGAGATTAGAAAGAAACCTTTTTCTCCTATTTTTAAAATAACCGGTTAGAAGTATTTTTTTTCTCTCTACGAATTGTTGATTTCGGTTACGAAAAGGGAAAGGGGAAAAGTTGTCGGAAAGGGTTGAAAAAACCAGAAAAGGCAAAGCATGATCACGACTGGCAATAGTTCACAAATTAGAAAGTGTACCGCGTACCTGGTTACAAACAGCAGTTATTCCAAAGAAGTCACTATGTAGAAGAGGCATGTATGTATGTATGTACATATACATATACATATACATACGTATGGCTGTATCTATCTATTTCGACGATATCAATGAGTCACCCATTCATTGTTGATGTAAAGCTGGGTTGCTGATGTACCAGAACGGAAATAATTACAGACAATAGTATTTAAAATGTAAATAAACAGAGAGAACAACGACACAACAGTTACGTGGCGATAATACGGAAAAGCAAGCGGAGTGGCGTTTACGTCACAAAATCTTATTGCAGCTTTTTCAAGTAAAATATGTACATATTTACATATTAAATGCATTTAAGCTAATAATTAGTGCCGATAACGTCCTCAGGCGTTTCGGCTCATCACGACTGAAACCAAATGTGAAATTAGAAATTCAAAAAAATAGAAGAATAACAAGAACGAATAGATTTCTAGTCTTGTGGTCTCGTTTCGAGTGAAAAAGCGTCTCTAGTTTTCGAAAACTCGTCTTGACTGAAAAGACGTTTTCGAATTTTTCGAAATAAAAAAGTGCTCTTTTTTCGAAGTCGTTTAAAATATTATTTCTATTTGGAAAATATTACCATACCATAAAAATTAAAATAGTTTACCTTCTTAAAACCAGATCTTAAAAGTATGTATGTACAATATAAAGATATTGTGCCAACTTATAGTTATTTGATACAACGAAATCATGCTGGTGGCTTCATACGATAATCTCCTTCCTTCTACCGTTTCCCTGAAAACGAAGCAAAATATGTATGGACCATATATTGGTCCATATATTCGATGCGAAAAAGTCGGAACGCGGAAATACACGCACATACATATGTACGTACACAAAATCAAGTACATCGCTCGTACGCCGCAGCGGACAGACATAAACAGCGGGGTAGGTGTCAAGGAACCACCAGCTTCTGCTTCAACTGAAAAAATATGTTGGATGCATTAAAAGTACGAGTATGGAACACTAAGTATAAACAAAAAAGTGCTGTGAGGGACTTTCTTTGCCGCTACTAGTTATTACTTTGGTGTTGTTGTTTCCTTCTTTGTTTTCTGTTCCTTTTATTTCTTTTCCTATCTTTTTTTTAATAAACCGACAAGTAGGGGGTAATTATTCTAAAGCGATATCGTGATGGTGTACGCTCATATCTTGTGGCCATAAACTAAGTATATAGTAGTCAGTCATATTATAATAGCACATGTACTGATACACAAAGCTGTACATACACAAAACATGTGGACATATTGTTTATGAACAGCTACGAGTTTCCGTTGTTCATTTCTTTCTCTGTTTTATTCTTCTCAAATTATGGTCTTCTTCCCAAACAGTTCACATCTTAAAAGTCCTCTGCATAGCTATATAAAAAAAAAATGAAGCCATAGCCGCCGGGGATAACATCATTAGGAATTACTCAAGAAGTTCATCTGTCTATTCTGACTGGAATATAAATTACTTCTAAGACTAAACCAATTTCTGCACGATGAAAAAATGTCTTTAGAATCCAAAGATGAAGTATTACTTAAGCTCTTTTTCCCTTCATTCCGATTATTTTGCCCTTCTTTCTCATACAAATGACTTTTCAGCCGACACTTTTAGATTTTATATCAATCTATTTACCTTCAAAAGCAATAAAAAAGTATTAAGTACTTTAAAAGTTCTCAGAGGAAATGTTCTACTAACAATATGATGAATTAATACGTAACTATGTATGTTTATTCTTCCTTTCGGGAATAACAACTTCTGGGAATCCCGAATAAAGCGATATCAAAGTGAGTGATAAAATATAATACTTGACACATTACAAAAGTAATAAACTATGGGCTTTATTTGCCAAGAAATTGGTTATGTGTATGAGTTATCAATGTTTACAAGAGCCCGCAATTTATTAGATAAAGTAAATATAATTAAAAAGTGCATTATAATATAATTAATGATATTCTTTTAATAATTTCAGTTTATTTGGAATGTTTTTAGTATAGCTTCTGGTTCCGTTTCGTTTCTGAAAACGCAACGGGACGAAAGCGGTACAATATCATGTGAAGTTATGGAAATGTGGACTGCTTAAAATTTAAAAGGCAAATTGGAGTGATACCAGGAGGACCAAGAGCACTTCTAAGAGGACCGTAAAACAAGATAGCAAAGAATTAAAATCAATGCTCTTAATAAAAATTTCAATGAATTGAATTTTTCATGTGTAATCCATTTGGAAAGTGCGTAAAATCATTCCTAAGCCTCGAATTTGATTATAAGAAAGTAGATGTTTTACATTATTTTATCACCATTTTATCACCAAGTCCATTTTTTTTGTATGTATATACTGTATATAATGTTCCTTTATCATTGTTTTATTTTTTATTACCACCAATAAATTTTCAGTTTTTCGGACCAGTTATCATTATCATAAAATTAAAAACTAGCAAGTGTTTTATCTCTGAAAAAAGAAGGAACAAAATTATAATTATATAAGAGAATATAATCAGCTTAGGACAACACTTTGAGTTAAATAATTAAGAGTCGAATAAATATCGTTCAGTTATAAATTTTGCTTACTTAAATTACTAGTTTTTGCTTACTTTAAATTACTTTATTGCACTTTTACTTACCTCACAAAACCAATTAATTCAAACGCTATGGTTTTTTTATGATTAGTCCTTAGGTTACTTCAGCATAATTAAAATCTTTATAGTATGTATATATAATATGTTTTTAATTACTGTCGGTTGATTTTGTTTGTTTTGTTCAAGATTCTTTGATTCTTTCCAACAATTTTGTAACTTATTTAATTGATAAATTAGTTGAAGACATTTTCTTACAGCTCTTTGCACTTTGTAAAAAATAATAAAATACAATTAATGCAAATACAAAAAATGTTGTTCCATGATATTCTGTGTCCTTGATTATTTCCCCTGCCCCGAAACACTTTATAATCTAATCGGGCCTGTGGAACTCATGTGTATCATCGTCACCATTTTTTGCGGTACTTCTTTCTGAGAACTGTACAGAAAACACATTGGATATAAAAATATCGCCGCCAACAAAAAAATACAAGCAGTAGGAGAGAACAGAGGGAGATAAAATAACTGTGAGGCCGTTCATTGGAGATAAATCCCATAAAGAGAAAAATATGAGACGAATATTCACATTGTTTCCACCTCGGTTAGTAATGAATTTCATACAAATTTTCAATTCAAAACCAAAATATCTGTCACATCCAAAAGTTTGAAAATGTTCAATAACTAGATATTTTGTTTAACTAAAGAAATAATTATTTTTATGATTATGAAAAATATTTGAGAATTCATATTTTTACAGCTATTGAAAGTCTGCAGAGATCCTTGCATTCGTTGCAACGGAAGACTTTTTGCTTATGTTCTCAGTAAAAATTCTTTTATTGTTGTTGTTTTCTGATTGTGATGAACAATGTACCATGAGAAAATCTGGAAAAATTGCTACAGGAAAATATTGATACCTACTTCAAAATGTAGTTACAATGCCAACAATAAAATATCAGAGCAACACCCCTTTAATAAATCACTGAAATTAATTTTATAGTAATTTTTTTTTTTTTCAACTGAAGTTTCATTTATAAATTTTTCTTTTGCATTAATTTTTGGAAAAATCTTGCAACTCATAATATTCAGTTTCATCATGTCTCCTGGTATTATTTTCGTTGGATATTGTTTCTGTGCATGATTTGCTTTTCTATCCCAAAATGGAAAATGCATTTTATGTATTTGTTATAAAAAACGAGGCAAGAAAAGCAAAAACAACAATGGTTAGTCCGGCTGCCTTGTTTCCAAGGATGTATAGCCGGATGAAAAAACACAAAAATAAACACACACACACCCAATAGAACTCGCCGAAACGAAGTCCCAACAACCGCGATGCGTTCTTCACCCGATGAACAACAAAATCACTCTGAAATGGAAAGTTCACAATTACTACCCGGACGAGTCTTTTAAAATATTCTTAAATCTACTCGTTAAATTTACTTTGAATGGTCTGAGAAATCACGGGTTATTGGAAACGCAGTAGAAATAAAAGTGTATGCAGTACTTAAAACGTAGTAGAATTGGAGAACATAAAATACATAACGATAAATTATATCTATTCATACAACTTTATACCCATATATAGTGGAAGCAAATTATTACTTTGCTTAAAAAACTATGTATTGCCAATTTTTGCTATTTACATGTTTATTTCTATTTACATGTACCTGACTGACGAAAAGTGAAGACGAGAGAGGAGAACAACTCGACAGAGGAGAACAGCTCCGGAAAGAGCTTTGTTTCTATTTTAAATTTACAAAAGTTTGCTTTTTCTTGAAATTATTAACTTCGCCTTAGTCGATTGTTCTCAACAATTATTAATATCATGTTCTCTAGATTGAAATGTGCCATCATCGCTTGAAAGTTTTGGTTATATACAATTTTATGTTCAAATTATAAAGGAACCCTATAAATACATTTTACTATAAACTGGTTTGCAATATCCCAAAAAAGTAAAAGAACCAATTAATCAGTCTTAGCTCATATTAACACTGTATTTATTTCTACACACGCATTATAACAACACGCTACTGTTATACTGTGTATTTATTATTAGACGGCTCCTAATTAAAAATTTCATAAGATTTGTTCGAGGACATCAATCGAACTTTTTTCCGATTATTAATTTTTTCACAACTTTTTCTAACTCTTAACTCTAAAAAGTAATTTTAAAAAACATTACCTTCAAACTATTGTCGTATCTACTTAGCTACAACTTCATGGGATCCTCAACCTCCTATGTAAGTCATCGAGTGTCTCATCCTATTATCTCTGGTTAAACATAGCGATTCCCGCTATATAAACCTCCCTGATTATTATAGTGTTTACGTTTATCGCTTTTGGATTAGTGGCTCAACAAATTAAAATTTAAATTAATGAATGGAAAATGCTTTTAACAGAATTTGTATATCCTGTCTTCGTGAATACTTTTCCATACAATGATGATGAATTTGAGTATTCGGAAATAGTGGTATGTATTATGGCTGTCAATTTATAATTGTAGTATTACTTTGTTTCTATTTCAAACATTTCTAACATGAATAATTTTGCTACGCAGAAACCATTGTTACCAATGTTTAATTCCTGTGCAAAGATAGTTTAAAACTGTAATGTTAAATTTAACTTCACCATATTTGATTCCATATAGAATGCTCCTTGCATCATCACTTGCTTTGAGAAAAAATCAAACTTATTCCCAACAAATTGGAAAGGAACGTTGTACGCGCACAAAAACATGGTAACAAAAATACAAAATGCCTTCAATGTAAGTAAAATTACGGGAGTAAAAAGTGTATATATCAACATAGAAACATTTATAAATTATTTGCATATTTTAAATGGAAATCCGCATATCTCAAAATGCGCTTTGATGCTACTGGTTTTTCCTCAATAGAATGCCAATGTCACCGTCTATGTTTGTAAACTTGAAGAGAACGAACCACTCTCTATAGTTCTTCCGAATTCCAATATAGTCGAAGTTACATTGTTTCATTTTGGAAAAGAAAGCGAGTACTGCTCCATGCTTCTATTAAAAGGTATACAAATTACGAGTATATAAAAAGTAATATTTATGGATGATTTCGTCTTTCGTATTTTTTTAGACTCGTACATAACTGTTTTAGTGACAACACGGTTGGTTAAATTTGTCAAAGAAGTTTTCAAGAATTCTGTATTAAAAAGCAGCATAAAAGCTGGCATTGACGTCCTTTACATCGATGATTCAATATACGGAAAAGAGTCGGGAAGTAATTCACCTGCAAAGTATCCAAGTAAACTCGAATTGGAATCATTAGTTTATTTAATACAGCCAAAATCAGTATACGGCATTAACCACAATGAATTACCTAAACGTTTAAAAGATCTTTGTCAACAAATAGATATGTTTAAAAAAATAGTATTTACCAAAACTAACAATAATAACAACAAATAATATTACTTCAAATAACACAACCAGAAGTTTTGTTCATTAGTTTATTTATTACAGCCAAAATCAGTATACGGCATTAATCACAATGAATTACCTAAATGTATTTTTAAATACGTTTTACGTGCTATTAACCCAGAAGGTAGCCCATAAAAGTACTAGTTAGAAGGGTAGTGGAAGAATTTTGCAACACTGCACTTGCATGGATATTTCATCACTTTATTTTTGTTTGTTGAGTTAAGAAGCATTCCTTTTGTTTCGGAAGAAATTTTATTGTAACAAATTGTATCCTGAAGGTCGTTAAAAAGGGATAAGAATCTGAATTTATTGTGAATCTTAAGACTGTGATAAATTGCTTGGAAAAAATAAGGAAAGTTTTAAAGTTTTTTAATTCTATATACTCTGAGGAGAGTTCTCAAGGAAAACTCAAACTAAACAGTCACTGTCACTGCCAAGTTCATCAACGCGAACTTTATTATTTTGTGTTCATTGCCGCCCACTTCCAAATAAGGAAACAATGGAAGATATTTATCGTCAACACATAATAAAAAATGTCGAAAAACTAATTCGACTGACGAACTATGAGAAACTCATGAATGGTTGCGTCAAATCGGAATTGCTTAATAGTGTGATGCGTAACAACATCGAGAATTTCGAACATGGCGTACTTAGTCCCGAACAATTGCAACATGAGCGACACAAACGCCTCTTTATAAAATTAACTAAGCGAGGTCCGCGTGCTTATGCCAACTTAAAAACCCTTCTAATTGCGCTTAACTACGAGGAAGCTGTCAGATTGTTGAACGAGCTCAGCTATAATGACGAATCTGAGTATCGTTCCATAAATCAGCGTGATAAACTGGAGAGGGATTCCCGTGAGAGATTCAAGCCACCTCTGGTCTGTGATGACACCAAACAACATGAAGACCAAGACGGCCTATGCTTCATTAGAGTATTTAATATTATTCAAAACTGTGTTCATTCGGCGTAAATGCTTACTATTTGCAGGTAAAACAGCGAGAAGATCAACCACGACTAAAACTGTACACCGAGCCCATTCAGCCAAAGGAGGTCCACCAAGTGATCAAATCAAAATTCATCCACATCGAGTCTAAAGTTGGCATATATCCAATGCGTTCGATTCATAATCGTGGAGTGTTCTTCATGGTTAATATTATTGATTTTCCAAATACGGAAGAACGTCGGAATGGTGCAGAAGAGGATGGCGAGTCTTTGCTGTATCTTTTCAAGGAGCTCGGATTTAAGTTGTTTGCTTATATCAATTTAACACAAAGTGAATTCTTCACTCTGCTCGATGATATTATCGATTCAGATTATACACGCGACGCCGAATGCTTTGTAATGGCATTGATGACGCATGGCAACATGGATGAGAATTCGGCAGAACGTGTACAGTTTCATGATGGTTCGATTATAAAAGTGCGTGATATTGAGGACCGTTTTGAAAATCGACGCTGTCCGAATTTGGTGCATAAACCGAAAATACTTATATTTCCTTTCTGCCGCGGCGAAATTGCTGATTTTGGACATTTCCGCCGCTTGGTGCAAACGGATAGTATCGGAGAAGCACAGCCGCGAATCGCTCAGAGTACGATTCCCACTCTTTCGGATATATTTATTTGCCATGCCTCAATGCGCGGCTTCAAATCGCATCGCGACAGTATTGATGGATCATGGTATATTCAGAAATTCTGCAAAATGGTGGCATTACATGCGCACGATACCGATTTCGAAGATATCGTCAAATTGATACAACACGAGACGGGGCAATTGCGAACGGTAGACGGGGCCATGCAGACGGGTAGTTATGTTAATATAGGTTTCAATAAGAAACTTTATTTTAATCCTGGTATTGCTGAAGAAGATTAATGCCAAGACGTTTCTGAACGACTTCATTATGTGCAGTTCGGTGATACATGTCAGCAATTTTATTTTAGCATGTTAATCTTAGGATTAAGTTTAATATCATATGGTTTCATTATTCGTATACATATATCGTTGTAGCTTTATGACAAAGATAATATTTTCTTGATTTTATAAAATTTTTAAAGTTTCTTTGGTGATATTCACGGCAAATGAGACTAAGAAATCTTTCAATATTTTTCTATTGCATTCGCTAAGAAAATGCATTTATAAGTTAAGCTAGTACATATAATGTACATATGTTTATGTCAAATTATTGCAAAATAAATACACAAATGTGCAAATCTAAAATTTATTCAATATTTTTACTTCAAAATATTTTTAGTGATAATAATAATAAACCATTGAAATTAGTTTGATCTGTCCAATTTTACTTTTTTATAAGTATAACTTGTGGCTCTTCTTCACCATCATCGTAATCCTGTAAATGCGACAGATGCAGTTGTCTTTCTGAACAATCGCCACTCGTCGTCCGCTTTTGTACATCACTTCTATCTGCTTGCTTTTTCTTCGTTTTCAGATGTTGTCCTACAACATACTCTGGCATTACGAATTTAGCCCCTTTCTGTTTTGGCTTATCGATTTCCGCATCGGCCAACTCAGTACTGCGTGTCATTATTTGGCGTTTGATAATGCTTAACTTTTTGAATTGGATTTTACCCTCGTTGCAAGTGTTTGTCTCCTCCTCTCTTTCCGCATCCTGAGCTGCACGCTGCTCATCAATTTCGGTGAGGAAAGCAAACGCAGCTCTGTTGTTAGTTTCATCCGATATATCCACATCGGAAAGCGTGTACTTTTTCCATTTGTGTGGATTGATCTGAGTTAAATAAATATTTAATTTTACGTAATTAGCACTTTATTAATAATTTTGAAATATATGTATAAATACTATATATTCAAGAAATATACTTGATAGTCGGGGGTTTTCCTCGGTTTCAAACACTTGCTAATGGGTAGTTCCGGTTTTTTGAAGATACTTTCCTTACCACGCAAACGGGAAAGGCTTCTCTTTGGTGAAAGGAAAGTTTTGTGCTGATCTCCAACAGTATTTGCTAAAATAGTGCAAGTGTTAGGCAAATCAGTGCCACCTTCGCCGCATCGTTTTAGAAGTTCTGTTGCGCGGCAATCTTTGCCAGATTGATCCAGTGGAGTCCCTTTCAGTTCCTTGCTAGCATCGTCCAAACTAGCAAACAGTGCATTACGCTTCCGAATGAAATCTTGCATTTTATTAAACTTTTATCTACTATATTTAACCATATACATTTAATTCATAATCAATGCGCAGGTAAACATGAAATTTTAAAAACGTCCGGAAAACATCTGATTAATTGTACTTTGGCAGCATTGTTTGTACAGGGTTGTAAATTCAAAAAATGTGCAAAAAGTATTAACAGTTTTTTTTAACAGCATTTGCAACAAATAAAGAAATGTTCATAATTTACCTGAAATTAATCCCTGAAAGAAATATTCAGACATTGAAACGATATATTCTTACTTGGAAGCCAAAGTGAACTGTAGCATTTTTGTGTAAACGACTATACATTTTGACAGTCGCAAGTAATCTGACCTGCTCTGGTTTGTCTTTCGTGAAAGCAATTAGGAAACAGTTAATCATGCATGAATGTATGTATGTATATATTTAGTAACAATAAATAGGAGTTTTTATTTGGGGGGGTTAATATTTGACCATGCTATAGGAATAATCCATTGATTTTTGAAAAGATTATGGTAACCGTCGAGTACTTCTTGGTAGAACTCTAACGATATCTTCAAGGCTGCCATTTTGCGACGATGGTATATCATGCACATTTTTGCTCATATAGATATGTGCTTTGCCGAGAAAATTATCTTTATCTCATAGTCATTTTCTCATCATCATTATCGCATTATTCATAAATTTTTTAAAAGAGAGCAACTGCTAGGCGAGAAGCAGTTTATGCAAAAAAAATCCATAATCCCCACAAATCTGCTGTTGGTAGCTGTCCGACAAAGTTTACCCAAATTTAGAGACTGTTTCAACTTCCAAATATGTATTTGTTTTTTCCACTAATAATGACAAACCTTCAAGAAAATTGTTTTTGGAATTCGCAGAATTCACAGCAAGCTCAACCAAACCATTCAACTTATAATTATTTTGAAATTCTAAATCTTATATAAACTAGTTTTATTTTTCTTATAAAGCATTTTATTATAACATTTTAAATTATTTTACGAGTATAATAATTTGTATTCTAATTTAACATTCACATTGACTAGCAAATGATTTGTAAGGAAAACAATATTAAAATGATAATATTCACATGTATGTATGTATGGATGTATGTATGTGCAGGGTTATTTTCCACATAAAGGTTTTTCTAATGATACAACAACAAATTCACTTATAAAAGGACTAAATATATAGTATGTATATATATATTATGTATGTGCATGGTGTAAAACAGGTACACATACACACTCACGTACATAGCTACCCAACAACTCACACAGAGCCGCACACACACACACTGTATCTAAACTCTTCATCTGACAACAACTCAGTAGTTAAAAGCTACCCATTTTCTAATAATAATTGGAGCAAAAGC
This sequence comes from Conops quadrifasciatus, assembly GCA_949752815.1. Classification (NCBI taxonomy): domain Eukaryota; kingdom Metazoa; phylum Arthropoda; class Insecta; order Diptera; family Conopidae; genus Conops; species Conops quadrifasciatus. The sequence continues at coordinate 38,597,967 of OX457079.1, forward strand.
AGTATAAGAAATTTATATAAATTCACGACTGGCTTCTGCCTGTTGCCTGTTGCTTGTCGCTCAGCGCTTATTGTTTGTTTACGTCCCCAAAACCGTCGCTAAGAAAATTTAATCTATTCAATGTTGCTGGATGAAATACGAAATTCGATAGTCGCCAAGCAATTGCTGCCTCCCAATCAATAACTGCTCAGTCGAAGATACACGCAAACACCGCTAAACAATTCATGCCGAAGCTTTCCCAGCAGCTCTCGTCGCCGGAAGTTGTCGCTCTCTTCTCGGCATGACGCATTTTCTTCGGATAGTTCTTTGGGTTACTGCGATCGCTTAAATGTATTGGCATTTTCGCAAATTCTGGGCGTGGCGTGCGGAATTTCTCCAACAGCTGACTTTGTTCAGCGGTGAGATTTTTTAATTTTTTACCTAATGAATAGGAAGAAGTAGAAGAAGAGGATAACGAAAAAACTGCATCATCATTCTCTTTGCTCACCTTCGATGGCGTCGCTGACCAATGATATTTCCACCGGATCCAGCAACTCAACACGATCACAAGCCTTCCGAAACTCACTGGCCGACATCAATAAATAACGTGGCGTATAGCACAGCGGTCCCAGCACTCGGCGCCGGTTCTCTGCGGAGGGGTCGAGCCTTTTCCGCCGGCATTCCTCGATGCTCCAGTCGGCGAGGCAGGCAAAGAGCACCACTTCCGAACTCAGCTGCAGCGCCTCACGCTTGGCTATCATCTCCAGCTCTTCGAAACGCAACTCCGTCATCTGCTGCTTGGTCAGCACAAGCTCCGCGTGCATGTCTATCAACTGCAGTGAGTTATTGAGCATCGCCACGCCGAAATCTTCCGCAGTGAAAGGATTCGGATTGCAGCCGTTTGCGGCCACACTCGTTGCCGCTGAGTTCGGTTTTCGTTTGGCCTTTCGCCCGTTCGCATCCTGGCTCGTGATGACGCCGCCCATTTGACTTTGGTTCGTCGGGGTTACACTTTGATAAAACCAGAGCGACCGAAAGACATCGATTACCGTGGCACTGGTTAGCTGTAAATCCAATTCACGGATGCAATGAATAACCTGATTTAGGGAATGAGAGAGATTAGTTGAACACACCTTATGTTCTTTCTTTCTTCGGTCCTTCTCTTACCAGATCGGGGCAGTTGTAACGGTCGGCCAGCTCGAGAATTTTAAGTATGTGCAAATGATCACGATACTTGATGAACTTCGTCTCCAGAAAACGTATAACAAGCTCGAAATCATTCTTGTCAACGTTGGCGATTTGAAAATGATTGTCGCCCTTGCGTCCGCTGTTCGGACCGGCATGTATTAACTTGGCCAATTCGACACTATTCTCCAGAACGGCTTTGCGTTCGCAGCGTATCATATAACGATTCTCACCATTTACCACAATAAAGTCAATGTAGGGACTCGGTATGATCGGCACTCCAGTCGACACGTTCGTCTGACCATGCATGAGCAGCGATGCGGGCGGGGCTGTTGGCATTACCATTGTTTGACCAGAAATATGTTGACCGTCTGCGGATAAACCAAATGGTACTACCATAATGAATCTCTCTTGCTCTTGTTGTTGGTTTTGCTGTTGTGCTCGATAGTTTTTGTTTGTGGAAGAATTTAAAGGAATTTCTCACAATACTCAATGCCTAATTTTTGAGAGAGAGAGAAAGTGTGAGACGTGGTTGGCATCGATGGCAGTGGATTGAGTGCAAATCTGAAAGCAAAAGACAATGAAGAAGGAATATGTGTAAACATCAACACACACACACACTAAACCTAAGATGTCCTTAAATTTCAAGAAACTCGTAAATTATTTGTGAATTAAAGAAGTTTTTGTAATGTTTCTTAAGATATGCGTTAAGTTTTCCAACAAGGTTGGATGAGTTTTTTCTAACTCAAGGAAATCGCTGTAAAAATTAGGAATTTATTTCAATAAAATAAGTTTTCTTCGATTTAAAATACTTTTTCGTAGTCAAATTAAGCAGACAATAAGTAGACAATGTAAGAAGTTTTATGTTTGCTTAAAATTTACTAAGTCGAGAACATAAGTTTATAATTCGGAGTAATTTTTTCTAACTTCGGTGTTGTTTTCTCAAACTTTAGAGTTTTATGAAAAGAAATTGTAAATTATAACTAAATCTAATAAATCAATCAGTAGTTTAATAAATCAAATAATAATTATACATAAATAAAAAATAAATAAATAATTTATTATTTGATTTCTGAGAATATTGTTAAGTTTTTAACTATTTCATTTTTTCAACGATTCTATGTAAAGTTTGGTGATAATTTCACGCCTAAACACAATACAATAGCAAAAAATACTTCTTTTTTGTTACTTCTCCCTCTCTCTCTCTCTCTCTCTCTGTGTGTGTGTGTGTTCACCCACTATCGATAGCATCCATCATACGGGCACTGTAATCTTATTTGTTTAGTTGCATAAAGTGAATCGTCGTCGTCTAAATGTTTTTTCTTATTGATTTAATTTCCTTTCGCGATCTCAATCAGCACGCAATCAAGATTTATTAGCAAATTTTTGTATTGTAGAAGATTTGTATATGAATTTGAATTTGATAAAATCAGACAAATTAATTAATTATCACTAGAGTTTTTAACACCAGCTTGCGATTGTGATGGAGAATGGAATTAATTTAAGGTTTAAAGAGAACTTGATTTTGAAAGTTTTAAGGACAAAGATTATGGTTTTTTCTATATTTCTAGTTATATTTTTTTATTATGCATCTAATCTTATACTTTCTTCTGATCTGATATTTTCAAAATGTGTTAACATTTTTTATAAATATGCTAATTGTTTGATTTGAAAAGCGTTAACTTATAGTGATACTGTTACTATTATCGATGATATTTAAAGACATTTATTAAACTGTTTTGTGAAAGCTTAAATTTTATTTTGTAACATCAATTAAAAAAACTGAAAATATATTTATTTATGAATTTGATTAGTTTAGAGGCAAAGATTTGGTAATTGTGATGATACTCAATCGATTACAAATTAGAATTAAAAATGCCGCATCCGATAGTCCCAGTGTTCCAATTTTTGGCACCTAAAACTGTAATAGAGCGAAGCTGCCATTCATCAAAGCCACCAAACATTAAAAATGATTAAGTTCAAAATCAAATATCTCATTGTCTTTCTTCTATTTATGTATTATACCAATTTTTATCACTTTCCATCACTTTCCATCAGCAGGAAGTCAGCTGAAGGAAACAACTACTAGTAATTGTTCCTAAGTTTTTAATTTATTTTGCTTTTCTTTGCATATATTTTGTATATATTTGTATATATTTTAATAAACTTAATTTTATCTAATAAATTAAGTTAAAATTTTTCATTATCATACGCGCTTTCGTGTACCCTCGCACTCATAGGTATTATAGTATTATCATCATTATCACCTTCATTATTGATCGATCAATCATAGACGCTTAAATGTTTTAAAATTTTCACCAATTTTACGCGACTTTTGCAAAACTATACTAATACGAATTTCATTTCATACTAAAGAAATGTATCGATCTTTCACCAGACCGATCATCTTTGATCCATTCCGACGACCGTTACTCTGTGACTTAAAAACTCTGACTGACTGAAGTTTCTGCTGTCCGCGAAATGTTACGGATATTATTATTATTATTTAAGGGTATTTCGTTTTTGTGACGCTTTATTGACACTTTGTATTTATTGTGTTTCATTAGCTTGAGCTACTGTTTGTTGTTGTTGCTGCTGCTCTCAATGTTCATCAGAAATACGGTACACAGTATATTTGTACATTCGTACAAGGATGATGTTTATACACACGATGAACGATAATGACATTGTACAGCTTTGAAAATACTGCATACTTTGTGTTGAATCGTTTTGTACGAGACGAGCACGTTTTTCATTTTTTTATGCGAATGCATTTTCTTAATGATGCAGACACACTCAGTGATCGTTTAATATTGTCGAAGTAATATATTCCAATGTGAATGTACATTCTGAGAATATGCTGGTACTTCCACTTTTAAAAAAACGGGAGGAGGGTGAAAAGGGTCTTTATTGAATGTTTCAAAAACATAATTCAAATTTGGCAATTTCGAGTAGAAATAAATTTAATTTCTTCTTTTCTTCTCTTCTCCTTTCTTCTGTTCTCTTCTATAATTTAACCCTTTTTAAGTTAAGTCCTTTTTAATGACGAAAAAATATAAAAGAACTAACAGAAATGTTGTTGGGTAATGTTTTTTAATAGGAACACTTGATCTTTGATGTAAAATAATTTCCAGGCTCTATGAAGTCACAAAATGTCCCACTATTGGGTTGTCGGAAAAGTCGTGACGCAATTTCGTAACAGATCTTCATCTGTGTAAGTTTTACAGTTATATGCATCAGTATTGTTGTTACCTACGAGTATATCATTTAACGACTTGAACAGCTTTATTTGAAATTAAAAAAATTGAATAATTTATTTAAACTTTTGACGAATTTTGCAATAAGTTTGAGAAGTTGTGAGAACACCAAACAGCAGATCAGTTGAGAAATTTTAAATGTATTAAAAAATTTAAGATAATTTTAAGAAAATTCTAAGGTTTTTGCTTTAATCCATAGGAAATACAAGCGTTGCGTTTTATCAGTTTGTTTGTTTTATCAGTTTGGCTGATGTTATAGCACAAATATCAGCCAAATAACCTCCTCCAGCAAATCATCCGTTGTGTGTGTGTGTGTGTAATTTCAATAAAACCATTATCGAATGCATGCATTCCAAAAAATGTGTTCCACACAAACAAAGAGACTAGAATGTTGCCCCTGAAGTTTAAACTATGACTATGTTATCGCTAAATGTAAATGATTAACAGTTACATGTACATATATTTTCGAATGTAAACAAATATTTAAAGAATATGTTCGTTCCATTTCGAAATAATTCTAATCTAAGATGCCAAAGCAAGTAAACTTGAAACGTCGTATTAAATCTCTGTAGTTTGTGTATGACTTAATTCGACTCAGACAAATTGTGTTTCTGTGCTCAGTGAAAAAGTACAATAATTTAATAAATAATCAGTTGCCAGAGATGCACACAATCTAAATATTAGTTCAAAAAAGAAATCGATAGCGACGAAAAATAATGAATCAAGCAAATATTTTGCCGAATCTTACAGTAGGTCTGCGAAGCTTTTTTGTCGCCGAAAGTAATTAGCATTTTTCCGGAGGTATGTAAAATGATGTGTGTGTGAGAGAGTGAGTGCGGCAGAGTTACCCTGCAAGAAATCATGCTGGTCCTCCTGAGTTAACTGCGAGAGTCATCCTTACAAGAGATGGTATCTACTACAGCTGTTTTCAATCTTTTACGAAAAGAAGTGGTGGCAGCATATACATATTCATACATGACGTTTACGTCGGAGAAAAATATCTGGCTACAGGCTTAACCCAAATAGACCTGTTAAACCAAAATAGACTCGTTTCTTCTCATTACGTCGCTTGGGTTTAGGTTTATGAGTGCCCTACCTTTGAATTGTTTCAGAAATAGGTTTTAGCGTAAGTTTGGAACTTACAATTCTGGTTGGTTGAATTTGAATAAAAGGCACGTTTAACAGCGGCGCCTTTTCAGTTACGAGCAGTTCTACTTTCTGAAGGTTCCGAGCTTGAAAACCACGATGTTTTGGTGTTTCTTCTCTGGTAAAAACTAATTTTATATTTTCTTTTTATTTCACAATATTTCTAATGATTGAATAGAGCGAATAGAGCTCTATCTCTTCTTTTGGATAGTTGAAATGTGATCGAGTTCTTCAGTAGCTGGTTGCCGAATTTCTTACCGGGCATGTTTATCATGCCCGAAAATTGTTGTTAAGTAAATTTCTATTGTAAGGCAAAAAGCCGACGAACTGAAGAAGCATAAATAAATAAACAAACAATAATATCGTTACAATCATAATTAATAACGATAAGAAAAATGAAACACAAAAACAACAACAGCAGAAAAGTGCAAAAACTTATCGGAATAATCGGTGTGTGACTTGAGCTTTATTTAACTTTTATATGATTGTGTGATAATTTTAACAAAAATTAATTATTCTTGTTGTGTCTTTTTTATTTAAACATTAAAATTCGATAATGTTTGGGTTAGAGTTAGTTTCATAAAGACAACTCTTGTCTTTATCGATTTGTGATATTTCTTGTACGCATGTTCGGAATATTTACTTAGAAATGGATTTTAGGAAAATATATTCACAAGTATCGATGGAAGGTATTGTAAAAATATTTACTTGCGTCGTACATACACGAACGTGACTACATAGAGCTGCCTTTTTAAATAAAGAAGTATATAAATGTAAAAACATACTGTACCTAAGTAAACAACGCGAGTCCACTAAAACGGAAATGAACATCTTCTTGTGCCCGCACAAACATACACACCCCCCACAATCCCTCGCAAAACACACCTCCATGAACATGCATGCCCGGTAGTTCATTATCTTTAAGAAAACATAAACGAATCACGCATGACTTTGAAATTGGACCCAATTCTGCGGAAAGCATCCAACCCACGACAAGTGTACCTTCAGAATATTGAAAAGTCACTTTGCTTAAAATATTAATAATGCTTAGCTTTAGGTTCTTTTAAAATAGTAGCTGCTCTCGAAATAGGTTTTAAAAACACAATTTAAAAGAAGCTGATTTTTTTTGACATACTAAAGTTTTTTAGAAAGGTCTGATGCTTTCAGCAAAAGGAAAATTCAGGTTATTAAAATTGATTTAATAACATTTTGACTAAACCACAATAAAAAGGGCAAGTTAGTATTGATATAAGGTATGTACTCGTATATACTCGTATATCACTGACGATTGCTTTCTACTGTAAAACGCGTCGGGGACGGCGTTTGGTCTGGTCGTCTTATGCAAAACGAAGAATAGGCCAAAAGCAGTCGAAAAATCACTTTAGCGCTGATTCATGAACCATTTGATTTGTCATAATTGAGTTTTTGGTCTGCTGGGAGTACACATACAATATATTTTTCACACAAACAACCTTGACACTGAAGACATTCCCGTGGCGGCAGCTTAGACTAAGTACGACGGGAAGGCGGTACGACGAAGTATGTAGTATGTGTGTATGTACATGACAATGTTTGACGGCAGTAGACAAAAACTTTCATTGTTCTTAATGGTGTTAAAAATCGAAATAGAATACGATCCAATAAGTGTGCATATGTTATGTGTATTGCACACTTATGGAGGTGTGGGCTTAGGCGATAACTTATAAAAGTATGCATTTTGTGTATATCTGGCTCCATCAAATTGAGCAGTGCCATTGATAAACTATACCCGTATGGGCACGTTTTAACTCCTATACAAAAACATTGCTAAACTTTGTATAGAGAGCCAAATTTTTCCAAAATCTCAATAACTATCGCCAGCTACGCAAATTAAAGATTACAAATTGTTGTTAAAACGCTGCAGACCCAAATGATTTTTATGATTTTATGACTCGTGAATTTCTCAGTTCAGTTGTTTTGTTTCTCCGCGAGAATAAATTTAACGGTTTGATCATAAAAATTCCTTTATATGTTAGATTATTTATTGCTAATAACTCGAACCGTTAAATTCAGCAAATTCTATTAGATCTGAAATGGAAACTTTCCTACCTTTTTAAAAGGTAACCTCCAAAAGAAGAAGAAGAAGAAGCTATGATGAAAATAAGGAATATGTTGTTCTTGTAAATTTAAAAGAATATCGTTGGACATGTTTCTGCTGATATAAAATCATGTACGCTAGGTATAATCTTATGTCGTGTTACATGTGCCTTCTAATAAATTTCAACAATGTACGGGCTTGTCTTCGCTGTACTCATGTGATAGCCATCAGGAAGCATGATGACAATAAAAAAATCCAACTAGAAAATTTAAGAATAAGTAGCGAAAGAAGGAAAACGTAATGCTTTTAGAATATTAAGTATTTTTTGGACAAAATATCTAATGAGAAATTTTTATGGATTCTTTAAACGCAGAAAAAAACATTTGGATTTCTTCTTCTTCGCAAAGAATTCGCCGAAATTCCTTTATGGATTTTAATGGATTTCCAAATAATAAATAGAATTAAAACAATGAAGTAAAAAAAAAATCTTTAAGCAAATCCTGAAAGCAAAGCTTCATAATTAATAATTCAACGAAAATTCAAAAAGTATTCGAAGTGTCGTTTTAAGTAACGATTAATACGATGAAAGAACCATTCGGTGTTGCAGAAATTGCGTCAAAAATTAATATACGGTACAATAGATTGTTGTTTATAGAAAAAACTTTTTTATATTTTATAAAAAGAAACAAATTTACAATATAAAATTGATTGGGGTGAATCGTTGTTTGAGGTGAATCGTTTTTTGAGGTGACTCGTTGATTGAGTTGAATCGGAATTGTCGAAAATATTCGGTTCGGTTTGAAAAATTGCAGAAAAAAGATTTGCATTCCTGAATAACTGTTTTTTTAAATTTTTTTTAAATTTTAAATTTTTCATCATGTTAACTCGTCTCCTCTCAAGCAAATCGTCTACCCCGGATGGCTATGAACCTGGCCGGACGTGCGAAGCTACGCTTGGCCCCTTTTCGGTAAGCGGCTGCCTTGCGATACGCCAAACGCTGCTGTTTCTGGCGCAAAGCCGCTGAACGGCGCACCGCCACCAGGCGAGCCTGCTGCTCCTCGAAAGTTGAAGCTGGCTCCTCTCCGGGCAACCAGAATTCCGGTGGTCCGTAAACCTCATCAGGAATGTGACTGTCGGTCTGATCTGGAGGACCGTAAACCTCATCGGGCTGTTGGCTGAGGGGAGGAAACTCGGCAAACACATCGGGCGTCTCATTGAAGGGAATCTCTGGCTTGAGCTCATCAGCTGAAGGATACGGCGTGACGGCGTCGGCCTCCGCCTCCGCCTCGGCCTCGCCACCAGCAAATTCCTGACGGGCAAGCACTCGCGTACGTGGACGACTAATCAGTCGAGAGCTAGTGCGTTTTCGTTGTGGTACAGCTTGGGCAGTGGCGAGAAGGACTAAAACCAAGGCGAAAATAAGCAGATGAAATTTGGCCATCTTGCGTTTGTTTCTTGCTTCTCGAGACGACAGGAATGAAAGCGCGACTTAAGTTCTTCGAAACTCTGGAGCGTATAAACTGACAAGACGTTCGATGGCTGCGACCATTTTATACTACTTTTTCACTGGTAGTCCTTCGCCCCCTCCATGCGGAGTGTTCGTTCTTGCGTCCCGCGGCCGTACATCCTTAAAAGGTACGCACCGCCGCCGCCACTAGTGCGTCCATTAATGGATGTGCCGTGCCGGACATGTGCTTGGCTATAATTGAAATATGTTGATTTTATGTGTTCTGCCGCAACAGACAGGGCCAGGTCGCTTTGTCAATCGGAGCGAAGCTTACGAAGTGTACGTGACCGAGAAGCTTAAATCAAACTATCGACAGATTTTTGGGAAATAAACGATCCGCCGTGGATTCGGCCAGCAATGACTCGATGTCATGAATGAAAGTGGAAGTGTTGATAACTGGAGCGCTCTGCTAGTACTCATGAATACGTTCTTGTTATTATTGTGTTTTTCATTTAGACATATTCAAACAAATTTTTTTTTTCTTTATATGGAAAACTTACTTAATTACAAAAATAATATTTGCGAATCTTTTGTCTTAAGATTGGAGTTTTCAATAAAACGCAAAACCTTAGAAAAAAACTCACCACGCTATTAGGCTAATTGGTGAGTTGTTCCCACAATCGGTGTTGAGTTGTATGATATGTGAAGACACTCTCACCAAAATCACAATCAAAAATCTTAAATTAATTATGATTTTTTCGATCAGCGTAACACAAAAGCTCTACAGAGACAAATATTTGACTAATTTTTAAATATAACGAAATTACACTAATATTCATGCCATTTATTCTTTTGTAAATCTCATAAAACTATCGGTGGTCGATATTTTTCCGAAGGCGATGGAATGACGCATCCGAAAAGCATTCGTGGCCACTAACAGCGAACATTCAGCAGGTAGCATGCGTTTCAAGTTTTAGAGATCGAGAGAATCTATTTTAAGTTTGTTTATGCAAAGATTTGCAGCATCAAGTGTCTGCTGCGCGCTGCGGAACTTGTTGCTCTGCTCGCTGCGATCACTTTGCGGCGGTATATTTACGATACTTTGGAAAATTCAGAACTCAAATAGAATGAATGTGTTGTGAAATTGCATGGCCGATCCACAATGTTAGCTACGGCGAATGAGGTGAAGGAGAAAGAGAGGAAAAGATAAAGAAAGAAGAACGAGAAGATGGCAATATTTTTATCAGAAGCATGGGCGAAATTGCCGGGCTGACATCAGAATATACATATGTAGACTCCAAGAGATCTCTCCTAATATTAAACAATATTGAGGAATTCCAAAGAAATAAGTTTTTGTAGGTTAATCACTTCATGGGATTAATGAGGGTTAAAAAAGTGGAGGATTTACACAAAAAAGTTAAATATTTTAGAAATTCCAAAATAAGTCATATAAATTGCCATGTTGTTCTTTTTTTTTGTTCTTTCGAACGAAATTCCATCCTATTTCGGTATTTTTATTTTGTAGACAAACAGTTTCGGCGATGTGCCAACTTCGGGTTAAAAACGAACAAAAATTTCATCTAATGGTGCCTTTAATATGTTAAAAAAAATTAAATTTACAACAATAAAAATTCGTATTTAATTTAATTCGAAGTAGAACATATTCTATATACCATTGTACAGCTTAATTACTATAAATGTATCACTATATATATCACAAAAAATATCCTAGATTTTCGCATTATTTTTAATTTTGGTTTTATTTTGTTGGTGAAAGTATCCGGCAGGCGCCTATAGCAAAGGTTGCCAGTCAAATCGATTAAGGTTTTGTAAAGTAGGAAAAACGTTAAAATTGCATTATAAATAAATACAAAGGATTAAAAAAATTAATTTATTGGTCGGTACCGTTCATCAAAAAAGTTTATACTAGATGGCGAAAAAAATGAAAAATTAAATAAATACCATGTTTGTTTATCATTTCGCAATTTCATTGATTGAAATTTGAATTTTTTCAGGGAAAAAAATTTTAAGTGTTAAAACGTTGGCTTCTGCTCGTTGGCTTTTAGCCAACTTTCCATATCTTTTCCGAAGAGTCGCAAGATGACTAAGAAAAAAATGTTTGCAGTGAAAAATACATATGTAATATACGTATGTATATACATATGTTCAACGAATATCCAACAAACTTTTAGTGTCCAGCCAGAAAATGCATTTTAACTTAACCACATCAACAACATTGACAACGCTTAAAGTGACCCTGCTGAACGAACTTTTGAATGTTGAACGATATCCATGCCCTACCCCGAAACACCCTCCTCACCGCAGCAAACCCTCCTCAACGCCTTCCTCCCATGCACTTCCTCGGACACTCCTCGTGTCCGCCATCGTTGCCTCGAATGTTTGCCAGACGAATGAACAATTTTCAACTTAAAGGATATCTGAAGGTTATTGGCCTCGGTCATGCACTCGGTAAAATCGATTTTCTCTTCGAATTTTTGATGAACTAACTTTTAATGGGATTTTCCATTGTCTATTATACATTAATTTTGATATTTATACTATAAATTATTATCAATACGTACATATATTTATCACACGATTTAATTTCATTAAAACTACTAAACTTTTCTCTCGCTTTTTAAATGACGTGTCGTGGAAAATTAATCAAAAAGGGATTGGGTCGATAATTAATATTTAAAAATTAAAAAAAAAATTACGGAATAATTAAAAATCTTTGCAAATATCTACTAAATGATGATTGCTATGTTGAGCTGAAAAATATCTTGTATCACATAAAACGCATTCTCATTCATTCAACATTCTGTGGCCATACCATAACAACGTCCATACAAACGCGTCAACATGCGTCCGCAGGAAAAACAAGTGGAAAACGAAACAAGTGGAAGCAAAAGGGAAATACCGATACATGAAATTTATAAATAATACGAACATTGGGAGAGAGACGCTAAAGCTTTTCCAAAATCCTCTCTGATCGGCCTACGCAATGCTTTTCGGTTGAGAAACGGCTCCTGCATCAACCATCTCTCGGCAGGAGTGGGCGGCAGGGCAGTCGCCACGCAACAACACTCTCAGCAAAGCCTATTTTAAGCGTTCTCGAGCTGACTTCAATTTTACAACCCCCAAAAACAAGTGACAACGCTGACAGCTCCAACACCACCAACAACAACAACAACAACCCGAGTATACCACCAGCAATAACACGTTGTTCTGGGTTTGCATGTGTGTGAGACGAAGAACTACCGAATTTGGAACAATTCTGTGTCCCACTTTTGTCCGGTCGATATGGTTTATCAGCGAGAAGCGAAACATTTAGACCTACATTTCGAGCTGGTTGCTGAAATGCTTGTTGCGGCTGTAACAGTGTCGCACGCGGGAGCGGGAGCGGGAGCGGGAGGGCGAGGGCGTGGGCGGGGGTTGGTAGTTAAGAAGGCAGATGTACAAAGTACGTGTCAAGGGCGTTCAAGAGCGCATCCAATCAATCGAATTAATCAGAAGACTACTCAATCTGTGAAAAAGAAAGAAGAAGACACGAGATTTCAAGTTGAAAGAGAGCAAACGAATTTGTTTAGTTGTACTTAAATTCTTACTTTTTTTTCTAAATTAGTTATTAAAATATACATACATATACCAAAAAAACGATTTTTCATGAATGCTGGAAGGTACTTGATGAGGTTACTATCCTGTAGACACACACACACACACACTCTGTAGGTGACTGTGTGCAAGCACCTTTCTTTGTATATTTGCATAAAAATCCGTCTGTGTGTGTGTGTATGGATGTGTGTAGCACTGCAATAAAACTTTCGAAGAGGTTATATACCTTGGTATATGTATATACTAGTTAAATATTTACGTATGTTTGTATGTAGTATCTGAGGAATATTTTAAGTATGTATAAAATAGTGCACGGAAAATTTAGATTCTTTGTTTTTGTTAGCACAGAAATTTTCATTAGACCCGACCAAAAAATATTACATGATTATAAACCGCTTTTAAGATTTATCTACTTTACTGTGTCTTTCGTATTTACTATGTCTTTCTTAAAACTGAATGGAAAAAGTATACAAAATATCTTTGCTCTTATTACTAAAATCAATGAGGTTTTCTTTGTTTTTCTTTCAGCACCCAACATACATAGCTCCTTTAGATTTTCCTCATTTTCTTACTTACCTTGAAAAAATCTTTTGATTTGAATTTCTTCTTAGACTCCACTGTTGGTTAATTTTTTGATAGAGATTTTTAAAACTCTATCCATACGTACATAGATACATATTCCAAAAGTATGTATGTACAATATGTATATATAAATTTGATAAAAAAGAAATGTATACACTCGTGCTTGTATAAATGCTTCCTTTTTGGCACAACACAAAAATATCGCGCGCGTTAAAAAATTGCTGCGCGCTACCGCTCCGCCGTTTTGCACAACAATGCGTCGCGTTGCGCGATGCTGAGCGTTGCGAAGATACGTTCCGTTGTGTTGGGCTCTGTTGCTCACGAGGCGACTATCGAAATCCGTATAGAAAGAATTTTCCGTTGATGTTGATTTTGAAGTTGCTTGGCCGAGAATCAAAAGGAAAGAAAAACTTTTTGCCTGTTTGTTGTTGTTCGTTGAATTCTGAAATTTTTCGAATCAGCTTTAACAGATTTTTCTCCGATTTCTCAGCAAAGTTTTACCTTTGACACATGCGTACTGCAGCTGCTGCTGCTGTCGCTGTTGTCAATAAATTCGGGAAACCTGAAAGCTTTCGTTCCGTTACTGCTTGTTAATAACGTATTAAATACACATAAACCTGTGTACTCCTTTTAATACAATATTAACTTGCAGAAGTCAAAATAAATAAAATTTAGCTTTGGCTTTTTCATTTATCCTGCATTGAAATTAAGGAATGTCTAAAAGTAACATTATAGAAAAGAGAATTGCCAATTTCAAACTTTTTTTTTTAATTAAGAAGCTGTTAAAACATTTTGATTATTTCAATAAATTTTCACTATTTCAAGGTGTTTACCAAACTTATACGAGACACTGCCACATGCACTTTTGAACATACATACATACATACATATAGGAATGACTTCGAAATGTCAGTTCTTTTTGGATAATATGAGCGATCTCTTAATTTGAAAACATCCCATTTTTTGTTTTTTTGAAGGCTGTATTTCTATTAGGGATAATGTGTTCCTTTGTCAATGGAAGCGACGCGGACGTTATTCGCTGTCATAAATTAGAAAATACACCATCTAGGCTCCAAGAGGATTCCTCTATGCAGATTCCAAGAGCGCTTTTCTAGGCTCAAAGAGAGCTCTTGCTTACTAGAAATGTTATATTTCATGATACAGTAAACAATGATATATGTATCATAAGTTTCATATGAATGTTATATTTACTAAACAATCATTTTTTATATTATATAAACTAATTAATCTATTATTTTAAAAAAATTATACCGATTTTCTTCATAATTTTCAAATTTTCTTCTTCATAATAATTAAAAATGTCAGTTCCATTATTAAAGCTCACACTAGCCCTTATATACACATACATACATACATATATGTTGATACGTATACGTACGTATATGTTGATAATGTGAAGTCCCAAACATTATTATTTTATACATAAAAATAACAAATAACTAAATATGTATAATAAAACTGACATTAGCATACGAGTACAAACAAGAGAAATATCTTTCACAGCATTTTCTTCGTGTATTATCTCTCTCTCTCTCTCTCTGTCTGTCTCTGCATCTTTCCCTATTTGTTTACAAAACTCTCATTCGGGATGCTTGTTCAGTTATTTAGCTGTTTTACCCACTTTTTTCTACTTCTAAAGCGATATACGAAAGAAAATCGTGGGGTAGGAAAAGTTTACTCGGATGAGACAAGAAAGCTCAGCGAAAGCTACACATACCCACACACATGATGAATTAGAGCAAAAAGCTTTTACGTGAGGTGGGAACAGTGCCACCATATCAAATTGTCGGTTTCCAATGGAAATTCCCACATTATTTTGAAAATGAAATGAATGATCCTACACCCGAAAAAGCAACTCTTAAATCAAGCTGTTGTTCCGTTTATAATGGTGGTTTGATATATTTGCTTAAACGTAGGTTAGACAGTGGAAATCACGTTTAAAAGATAACTAATAGACATTTTCTTATGAAATTTGTACACTTTATCATATAATAAAGATTTTTGTTAAAAGCGATGTTTATTAATAGCTTGTCCAAAGTGGACTTCGCCCACCTATTTTTTTCTTCATTGATTCACCAGCTAAGAGTTATAATCCTAATTGTATCGTGTCACGGTACATATTTTTATTGTATTTTACTCTTTACTTACATCAATGATCAATGAATTAATTATACGTATGTACTTATATGAATAATCCAACCAGAATATGTTAGAAAATTATTTTACATTTTCTATACACTTTAATTTTATCCAATACAGATCAATATAGAGTAACTATGGAACAAAGTAACAAAAAAGGAAAGTATAATTCATTATTTTTTCCGTATATTTACTGAAATCATATACTCGTACAAATCGCATGCATATGCACAGAACTATATGCATATAAAGAAGCATATGCACCGGACCTATACAGTTATCGGCACTTCTGTGGCCACATCTCCAACATTTTTTTTTATAGCAAATTTTACAACGCCCGTCGGACATTCTGGCGCACCACCCATTAGCACTACGGACATGCCATTATGCGCTATTGTCTTCCATATTTTATTTATCCATTTGTCCGCTTGACGAAGAGTTTGCTCTACATTGTCCAGCTGAAGTTGTTCTTCGTTTAGGTGTAAATTGATGATAGTTAGCGAATGCTCCAGAGCTATTTCACGCGCTTTCTTTACCACTTCTTTGTTTGAATTTAATTCGAAGAGTGATACAGCACTTGACGAATTTTGTTCTATACTTGCCGCATCCGCTTTTAATAAAATTTGTTTAACTTCATTGTTAACTGCGCCGTTGGTGACTATGGCAGTGCTTTTGTCTCGCCGTGAAATATGTGCAAAAAGATTATTTTTAATAGCATCACTGTTGGCAGTTCGTATAACTTCGTGGTAACGCTTCCTCTGTAAAAGGATTTCATCCCCAAACTCGATAGAATTGGCCAATTTCATTTTGACCAGATTTAAACCGGCTAAAGAATCCTCCACAGAATCATGTCCTTATTCCAAGAAAATTTATGCAAATGTAGGTACTTTTTAGGTAAAAAGTAATTCACAAAAAATCACCTAATAATAACTTACCATCAATGTGTTCCTGAATAGATTCTTTAAGAAAAGTCATGGCCAAGGTCTGCAGCTTCGACTTACGCCTCCTTACTCCGGTCAAATTGAAACATACACTCGTATCGATGACGTAAGGATGCATCATTCTCATAGCGTTCAAATCTGAATTCAGCGACTGACCCACTAGAATAGCGTCTGGAGGCAACAAAGCTCGCACTTCCTTTTGCACCTCAGACAGCTTTTTAGTGACGGTTTTCATTATTTCCGGAGTGATTCCAGAATAAGGTGTTAAGTAGTCAATTATTTTGCTATTGGGCATTACGAGGGTCTCGTACACAGTCTCCTGCTTTTCATTTACAATCGAAATACGCGTTAGCTCGTTGGTTCCCGTGGCTGTACGACACATTTCACAATCGAGGCCAAACATTGGACTGTGATCTCTAACCGGTGCATATTTTTCCTTAGTAAATACATAGTTTTTGAAGCGCTCACGGAGCTCACCGCGCAGCGGCAATGGATAGCCTTCGTCGACCATTTGTAATGCGGAGAGTAGTAGTTTCGTGCGAGAAAATTTGTCCCCTTCCGGTAAGTCTTTCGTTGGTTCAGCGTCTACATCCGATTTTTCAACTGGAAAAATCGTTTTCACTAGAAGCGT